>OZ007571.1:38356429-39004662 GCA_963931925.1 Onchidella celtica
TGTTTTGTAGTTCTACCCGACAATGCATTTAAAGCCTTCCCCCAAGATAGGAAGATGAGATGGCCACTGGAAGGGGTTTCATCTCTTTCGGGGGGGGGGGGGGGGGGAAGAATGATGTCCTTTTCATCCAGGAATTGTAGGCCTCTTAAGTTTTGTGTGAAAATGATCTGGCCCTCAGTGCAATGCCAGAGATCAAGCAGTTCTTCTTGCAAGTATTCGGGCAGTTGAACTCGTAACCACCAGAATTGATAACCCAGTTAGGGACACGTAGATCCCACGGATGTTTAGAATCTTATTCGACAAAGGTCGACCCTGTGTAAAACTTGCTCCTCATTCGTACCCTTTCACGTTTTCGCCCCCTTTTGTTGTTTTTGCCCGTTCCCCCCTGTCTTCGTTATCGCCCCCCTCCCATGAAATCACCCCCACCTCCGGTGGGGCAGTATCGCCCACGCTGAGAACCACTGGTATGTACGGAGTATGCTCATACCATAGGATCCAACTGGCATCGTGGCAAGGAAATTGGGAGCAAGATAACTTTGCTCTTTGGTTGGAAGTAAATTAAAGAACCCCGTTTTATGCCTGTGTCTATTTGTGGAACAACGGCGCTGATTTAAGAGGTGAAACTACATCATGTACATGTATTCCCTTCTGTCTGGAGAGGTGGCAGGGTGTGCGGGAGCCGGGTATTTGTCCCTCTTGCACTTTCATGAACCACATGTACATATGTACAGATGGAATATTATGTCTTATCAATGTCCACTGCACAACTTGATGTGAAATGGACGGAAACTGCACCGCACACAATCATGTACAGTGTACCAAAGTTACTTTACCTCAAGAGGCACAGATAAATAACATCCCTAGTTTGTGTCAAGAGGCGACTTTGTGTTTAAGCACACGTATTTAATTCGTCCAGGAATGCATTCGCATTATAACTATCGTATGAGCAAAATCACACCCAGAGGCAAAGTAGGTATTATACATGTCTGCTAAGCAGCAAATACCTGGACGCATCGAAGGACAATCGCAGACATGCCTGACTGATCATAATGAGTTTGTATGTAATGATTACATGTAGGCTACATGTATTTAGGCTACATGTACATCTGGTGTAGGACTAGGGGTCCTTGCACGTGTGAGATGTCTAATAGGCCTAAAACCAATGTTATGTCCTATGTTACACACATTTAAAATGATAATGAGTTTGCTTGTATTGATTACATGTTTTGTACATGTATTTGTTTCCGGTGTAGGACTATTGGGGCCCTTGCACATGTGAGATGTCTAATAGGCCTAAAACCGATATATATGTTATGCCCTATTTTAGACACATTTAAAATAATATGCTTTTATCTATTGTAGAAAGAGAAAGAAAAGGACCATTCTCAAACTCATCACTTCCTTGCACAACGTCAATCGCAACGATAACGCTTATCAACCTAACTGGCTAAAACTTTGGGCCGCTCCAACCGCACCCAGGAGCACCCAATCAGTGCCAGGATGGGGAAAAAAAATCAGGCCACACATACTGTGTCGTGCAAGTACTTGGGCCGGAGAACTGGGAAAGACTCTGGACACTTTTATTGAAGTATCAGGTGATGAGTCTTATTCGACTTTACCTGCGGACACATCAACTCAAGCGTCTCAAGTGTCAGAGACGCAGCGATTTGGAGTAGATATAAGCTTAGATGTTTTTACAGAGACTGCGGACAAACAAGGTGGTAAGTCAAAAGAAAAATGTCATTCGGATCAAAAGAACACAGGGGATGAACATCATTACAATCCCACTATAGAACCTGTAAATCTGGAAAATGATCTCGGTGGCAAACTGCAAGAGACTCCGAAGAATACGGCTTGTGAAGCTGAATGCAGTGGTGCGTCTGCCAGTACCAGTGTAGTGCTTGTGGAGAAAAGGAATGTTGCTGCTCTCTAAGTGGAGGATTCTGTTCAAGTGTAAGTGAACAGTCTTACTCTTAGGACTTAAAAAGACTTCCTTGTCGGCCGTTCTTCCACTACTGTACGTCATGTTCCAGTTTTTTTAAAACTGTGTTATATTCATTTAGTTTAGTGGAGTCCAAACTGGATACAGCAGAATACGGCTTGTGAAGCTGAATGCAGTGGTGCGTCTGCCAGTACCAGTGTAGTGCTTGTGGAGAAAAGGAATGTTGCTGCTCTCTAAGTGGAGGATTCTGTTCAAGTGTAACTGAACAGTCTTACTCTTAGGACTTAAAAAGACTTCCTTGTCGGCCGTTCTTCCACTACTGTACGTCATGTTCCAGTTTTTTTAAAACTGTGTTATATTCATTTAGTTTATTGGAGTCCAAACTGGATACAGCATTATTCTAGTGCCGACATCGCCAATATACTTCATGTGAATATTTAAGCTCGTTTGTTACTCGATCAGTTTCTTTCAGGTCCGCCCTATGTTGTGCCCCAGTCACTAGTGCCGGCAACGGGCAATTAAAATCTGCCACTATATTAATTATTATCCAAGGCGTCAGGGAAGACGGCCAAACTATGTCCCATAGCCTATAGTCTACACATGAAGACCGCAAGAGGAAAACAATCGCAAAAAAAAAAAAAATGAAACAGAAAATCGATTTTTAGTAAAGACCACAATTCCCCCCTTGCAACTGAAATGGTGAATTGTATTTTGTTACTGCAGCTTTTCTTCGAGCGTTGGTATCGCAGACACAGGCTGACGAACCATATCTGTACATACGGAGAAGAAGAGGTGGGGAAAGGATCGGAAGACAAAGGCGAAAGTCACATTTTGTGACTGCTTTTTTTTTCCACCGTAGAGTCTTCACATGCTTCGATACAATTTTACTTTGATTACCCTATGGTTTCCGTGCCTTCCAGCCTAGAAAAAGAATCCAAAAGAAGAATGTTCCAAGAATGATCTTGTTCACATGAATGTTATCTATCATTATTTGCCAGCTGCAGTCCTTTCTTTGTTCCCGGCGCCAAAGACATTTCAGTGAGGGGGAAAATGCGTACCTTTGAATTTATTTATATGTATATAATATATCCTGTTGATGATACCTGTACTTTGTATTAAAACCTGCTGATATTGATGTTACCACAGCTTTTCATGCCGTCTTCAGCCGCAAATGTGACGCTGATTACGCCAAGTTTATGCTATTTAATGTTTCACGTTTTATAATGTATTATGTTACCGGCGAAGTATGAAATCAGGCATTCTACAGAAGGCCGAAAAAGAGACGCAAAGTTTGAAGTATTTAATATTATACACATTGCCTATGCATTCGATAAAATTTAAAAAAAAAAAAAAAAGACTCGGGCAAACTATAAAATTTTTCCACCAGTGAGTTTTGCAAAGATTTATTTTGCTGGAGACGTCTCTTCAATTCAAATAGAAAGAAAGAAAGAAAGACTTTCTGATTGTATTTTCGTGCTAATCTTTGGTAATTCACCTCTGCTATTAGTTAATCAGTACTTATTCAAAATAACTACATGTATAATAGGATTTCATATTTCACTAGATATGGTTTTGTCCATTTAAAAAGGGATAGAAAAAAAGAGATAAAAAAAAAAAAAGGCTTTTCAAAGAACATTTTCATCCTCTGCTTAATAATTCATCTGCAACAAGTGAATCAATATTGGGATCTTGTACTTTTTTTGTTTGACTTTCAACAGTTTTTTTTTCAATTAAACAACAGAAAGAAACCTTTTCATGGTTGTTATTTCATACACTGCCTAGACGATGCTCTTCATTCTATATATAATGCCTAGGCATACTATGTAACAAATCAAATAACTCTATTTCATACTTTGCCTAATTTGTGTCGGCATTCTGAACAAGGAATATATAAGATCTGTAAGAAGTTTAAGGCTGTTGTCAAAGAAAACTAAAACTGAGCGCTACTTTAAATCGTTTATTCCATCATCAACTAGGATGTTACAATAATGTCGTCATCTTGATCGTAATCTGTGCACAGTTGAATTATGTCCTGCGTGTCAGGTCAATGTGTTTTAGTTAGGGAAGCATATTGTGTGCACTGTTAATTTTGTTAATTTAGTTAATTTATCAGTGTGTGTGTATATATGTGTGTGTGCGCGCTATGTATCATACTTTCTGCTTCTGTAACTATATTGTTATGTATTCAATGATCAAAACAAATTTCCTTGTACAAGGATGAATAAAATTTATCTTATCTTATCTTAATTCACACTTTGCCAGTAACATACATGTATTATATAAAAATGCAATTGTTGAAGTTGATTGAATTTACAACTTTTTTAAGTCGATTGAATATTACAACCGCTGTGTTAACTTGACTGAACATTACAACCTGGAATGACTGACACAATGTGACATTCACTGATAAAATTAAAAATGTTTTCTGTATTTCACATATAGCCACAATTTTATGTGCATTTTAATGTGTATGTTATCTCAGATAGACTGTAGATTTACTGTTGACCTCTCTGGCCAACCCATGGCATATCTGGACACTCTGCATCCTCTTTCATGTCCACAAAAGCAGTGGAGGCATGCGTTTTTTTGGGGTTTTTTTTTTTCAGTTCTATACAAAATCAAATCCTATGTCTAGTGATTAACAACAATAACATTTCTCTGGAAAAATGAAATAAATATAAATTTCTTGAAAATGCCGAGTCCTGATTAAAATTTTCAGTTTCCTGTCCCATATTTTAACAGTTAAAGTCTAATATGTATACTGAAGATGTTTTTCTTTGTAAACACTACAAAAGTAAATATGTGCTAACAATTAAAGTCAAGAGTACCACATACAAGAAGATGAAACTTAAAGGAATAAAAAACCAATGGCATGATCATTAAGACATAATTTATTTCTATAAACAACACAGAATAACAGTTAACTGCACATTCCAACTTGGATACTGAATTGAAAACTTGTGGACAAACTGTTTATAAAATAAATAAATGACTGACGTTACATGAATAAATTCTCTGGGAAAAATCTGACTGACACACACAAAACACCATCGGGCAACTGCATGGTGAGAATAAACAATGTTTACTGTTAAATAACTCAAATGCCCACCCCTTCCCAAACAGCATGCTTAGGATGTAATAATACCCAAACATCCAATATATTTGTTTGGCAGTTTTAAAATTTAGTTCTTCTCCAAGTAAGACACTGCACTCCAGTGCTAAGAGAACTCCAAAGCATGCACAGTAAAATATTTTCTATATTTCAAGTCAAACAACATTTTTCATGGATGATAACCGATGCGAGAACTCATGACTGTTTGATATAACGCTGACATATTATAATGATACATCTTGCTGAGCTCTTGCATAAAAAAAAAAATAAAACACTTGACAGTGTCCGTCTCCGTAAAGATGTCCTTAACAAAAATATTGATGGATTGTCATTGGTGGTGGCTCTTGCCCTTTACATGTAAATGGTATGCCATTCCTCAGTTCTGGTACATGCCAAATTTGCAAGAAAGAACAATGCATATTATGCAAAAGAAGTGCACAAATGATCCAACACAGAAATGTTTTTAGGGAATGATAAATGATAATTAGTTACAGTACCAATACAAAACTAATGAGAGCCGTCTTCTGTGAAAATAATCTTTCATTGATAATGAACATGTTAACATAGTCAGGACTACTGACAATTCACATCAATGGATTTTTAGATGTATATGATAGACAGTGATGTCACTGATAAAGAACATGATGCTGATGTAGACCATGAAAATGAAAGTGTTCAGAACATTTCCCTGTTTTTCCCCATATACCTCCAGGTCAGCCTGGAATGAGAGTTCACCTCTGTGACATTTTAGTTGCAGTCAAGTTTATACACAACTGAAAACAAAATGATGGTCTCATCTGTTCTTGGAAATGCTAAGCAAATGGGTACGTGCATGATATATCAATGTTCAGTGGAAAGATTAAATTCTGAAAGGAGCACACCCAAGTTCAAATTTTATAGGTATTGGAGATTCTCCAAGAACTTGGTAATTTCATTGGCCAGCTCATGGGACTTATTATGAGAAATACTTTCCATCACTTTGCCTAAAATATGCAGTTAATCACACATCCTTCTGCGACAAAGTGATGAGTTGGAAGATACATGTACTTCTTTCCATTTTTGGTGTTCTTTCATATATTGAACACAATGTATTCATTGCATGGGATTGGTAATCTAGACCCTACTCATAAGATTGTGGAAAACCATTTTTGTGGATCATTTGATGAAAGATTCAATGAATGTTTTAAGTCTACCTGAAGGATTTGTGCTCAAAAGACAGTAAGTCCTTTCAAAAGATTTTCACTCTTCATGGCGTATGAAGACTACGCCAAAGAACTTAAAGCTCTAAATTATGTAGAAAGTGTAAGTTTTCTCAGCTCTGAACTGTTGTGATATCAAATCTACAATGCCAGAGAGTGTTATTAGAGACCGCCCGAATCTTTGCATAATAGCAGGTGTGCACATTTTCAAAACTGAACACATAACCTTCAAGAAATGAAACTATGGGCCTTCTGTGTTGCAAAACCTGAAAGAAAATTTTTGTGCAAGACTCACCAAAACTATGCTTTTTAATTCATTTTACGCAAGACTCACAGGACTATTCACATTGTGAGTTCATTTCAATTGAAAACTCTAATCAAGGAAGTTATTTCTTATGGAGTGCAATGAAAAGGTTTTCTGCCCCATGTACTTCACGTCACATGCCAGAATTCTCCTGCAAAATTAGTGACAAATGATGTAAGTGCCACAGCTGTTCCACAGTTTCTGACTACCTTCATAAGAAATGAAAGCAGTTTTAAAACTGGGAATACCATAGAAACAAAATCTCAGACATGTATGACGGAGAGAAAAAACATGACATAAAATAAAAACCAGTAATACCAACATGTGCATATACTACCCCCCCCCCCCCCCCCCCCCAAATAACTCTTTCACACACAGTCCAATTCTTTTACAAGTCAGCTTTTGACTTCAATAAATAGTCATGCATTCTCCAAACAATGGATGTCTTCCTTTTCAATGGAGACACAGGCAGTAAACATGCAGCTTGTTTAAAATTTCTCCACAGCACATGACTGGCTTGGTGAGGTTAGCTTATAACCTTTCAAATATTAGCATTCAAAAGAAATGCCGATGCAGATGTCTTAAAATGGTAAAGGAATTTAAAATTCACTCATGTTGGTTGATCTCCCAACCGATAAAACATTATACTAACAAGACGAATTAACTATTTATTCCATTCTGTAAACACATTATCAAAGAGATGCTTTCTCATCAGATAATTCATTTACCAATGTACAGGAAGGTGTTAACACATGTACAACATGAAATGATACGGAAGGCAGCATGCAGTCATTCTTCTTGTATGAATATGCAGTTCCATCCTTCACAGATGTGGTGAATTGGTGACAACCACAGTGCCTAAAACAAACGACTGCGCTTGAAAGTATCCACATAGTGCCCTCCCAGTCCTTGGGCATGTTGACCAACGTAATTGGCTTCAGGACTAGCCTCTGGCTGTGGCAGGAATTGGCTATGACTGCGCTTCTGGCCAGCAGACATCAACTGCAAGTAAAATTTGTTACACACCATTTATGTCAAGACGATTCTGGGGACTGTTTTCAATACACGGTTCAAAATGGGAATTGAGTAATTATTTGATCAAAAGCCAACATATCTCAAGGCCCATGCACATTTTTAATATTCCTCCTACCAAATGACAGTCATATATGGGTACAACAGTTTGTATACACTGACTCGGTGACTAAAGATACTTGCTTTCATTTATCAAAACTTAACTGGGGTGCTTTATTTTCAAGTGGTTGAGGTACCTGGCATTATTCGGGATAAATCTGTGAACCCACCTTTCTATCTCTTTCTCTTTTTGTCTAGAAGCTTCCCGTATTCTAGTCTTACTACAGATTGCATGCACACTAGAGCACTACACACTTATTTCTGACAGGGAATAGAACCATTTGAATGCGTATTAATTTGTTTCCAGTGTGGCGGAATTACTACAGGGAGCCAAAACAAAGATCATTGTATTTTACATTTTTATAACTTTTTATTTAAAAATACCCCACACTTGAATCAGCACAATTGGTCTATACAAAAGCGATTGGGCTGGATTAGTTGACACTTAAGAAAATTAATTTTATAATTTCTGAAGCTGTCATTTAGGCTGTCATGCTGAATAAAAAAAATAAACCAAAATTGCACCACAATGAATTACTCCTGCCACTCTTGTTCACCAAAACTTAAAGAAAAGAAAGACACTTCACTGTACAAATGGCACAGATTTCCACTTGTACTGTCGAATGCAAAACAAAATCACACATCAAAAAGAAAGGGAAAAAAGGAAGCTATAAAGGAAAATGGGGGATGAAAAACGATTACCATTACTGAACTGATAAGTAATGCTTTAGAAACGAGTTTTATTGAAATCAGTCAATGCAAGATGCTATCACAATGATGTCAATATCTGAAATGCCACAGCAGAAAACTTACAAATTTGGAAGGCGATGGCAGCAATCCTGTACCAGATGAGCCTGTTTCTGCAGAAGCGCCAGTAAAGTAAGCTGCACTTTCTCTATTGGACATGTTTCCCATTCCACTCATTTTGCTGCCCATTCCACCGCCAGAAGACATGCTGCCTCCAAAGCTACCACCTCCGCTGCCCAGTAGGCCAGCACCTCCGCCCATGCCAGATCTTGAGGAGCCCCCCATACCAGTGGTGTAGACTCCGTCATCTACATTTGATCCGGACATGCTGCCCATAAGACCATTGTTCATGCTGCCACCCATTCCACTGCTGCCCATTCCTCCACTCCCCATACCACTCATACCTCCACTCCCCAGGCCGCCCATCCCTCCTCCCATACCACTGCCCATTCCTCCTCCCATACCACTGGCCATTCCTCCTCCCATACCACTGGCCATTCCTCCACCCATCCCACTGCCCATTCCTCCTCCCATACCACTACCCATTCCTCCACCCATACCACTGCCCATTCCTCCTCCCATACCACTTCCCATTCCTGCACTCACACCACCTCCCATTCCTGCACTCATACTACCTCCCATTCCAGCACTCATACCACCTCCCATTCCAGCACTCATACCACCTCCCATTCCTGCACTCATACCACCTCCCATTCCTGCACTCATACCACCTCCCATTCCTGCACTCATACTACCTCCCATTCCTGCACTCATACTTCCCATTCCTCCCAAACTACCACCACCACCACCCATACCTCCACTCCCCAACAATCCACCTCCCATACCACCACTGCCAAGTAAACCACTCCCACCCTCACTGCCTGTCATACCTCCACTCATGCCCATCCCTCCACTCATAGTTCCACTGCCCATTGTTCCACTCATATTTCCACCTCCCATACCAGATACCACACCATCACCCAATCCTGTGCTATATGCAGCACTCATGCCACTAACAGATCCATAGGAATCATATCCATTTCCAAGATCATCACGACCTCCATATCCATATCCAGCCCCACCCATCCCGCTCCCATACACATCACCCCCAAATTTCCCACTATCTTGGCCGAGGCCACCGCTGCCGCCTTTGCCGAAACCCTGACCATCCTGCAATATATAAAAAATATTATTAGTTCATGAATGAAGAAAGTCATAAAAATGTAAAATACCAAGAAACAGTACAAAAATGTCGGTGAATGAAATAAATCAAATTTCGAGCGAAAACCTGCAATTGATATAGGACTTTTTGACAATTTGCATCAGAGATAAATCTTCTCCGAGTATTTCACAGCCGGGCTAACTCACTGACTACCGGGCTTGGTGGCATCAAATTCCCTCTCGTTGTGTGTATATGAAGGTGTGAATGAAGCCAAAGGAAAAGTAAACAAAATCATTTTTGAGAGTGATTAACCCTCGTCCCACGATGAGTGAACCCGTCCACGTAACGCCCCGTGTGGGGATAGCCAGCGGCCAGTCAGCTGATCGTTCGCGTGTTGCTGATAACCTCGGCGGTCGGGTCAATCGGGTCCTTGTGAACACGTGTATTACGTATACTTCAGGACGCAGTAACAACAATAGTGGTGGATAAATCTTAAGTGACCCCTATGATATTTGGATAAAGTACTTGTGATGATATGCAGTAAGTTTTATTGTGAAGTGGAAGGCCCCAAATCAAGAATTTTCTGCATTTACATGCCGTTTAACATGCGTTTTATCATTTTCCCAAGACCTTTTTCTGTCCCTAAGTCAGGCCATTCAGGTGAACAAATTATTTTTTAAGCCATTCGCTTAATTTACTAACCACATGTATCGTGACATTGCCTTCTCCCTTCTCTACTATGTAAAGCTTCCACTTATTATAATGTTAGTTTTAGCGAGAGATTTGATTTTCAGGTCGTAGAGCACAGTCATACATGTACTGAAAAGCGGTTTAATCAAAGAAACACAATATTTCTCTAATTACCACATCAAATAAAGACAACGACCAACAACAAAGTCACTCATTTTCTCCCAGTTTTCCCTGATGAAAAACCTACCGACAGACGCCCTCATGCAGCATGCCCTAATATTACATCGGAATTCATAATTACAGACGTAGAACGGTGTCTTAAATAAGCACATGGCCCCTTTCTTCTCATTTCACATGTGGACGACAACCAGCATCAAAGTTAAAAGTTTCCCCAAGATTTTCCCCAGTTCGAACTTCTGACTGTCAGTACTATTACATGAGTATGACGAATAGTTACAAATAGTTGCATCGTAATAAACGTAATCCGACTATACCGGTACAATTTTGTTAGATATAGTAGGGGTGACAGGAGTCGAGGATAGATAAACACGCGAAAATAGTGTGGAAAAAAAAAAAAGACAGCCACAGCAACCGAATAAACAAAGCGCGAGGCGCACCGTTGCTATACAAAAATGTGGCCTCCCGCAGGACCCGTGGTTAAGTGGGTCGGACAAAATGATGGGCTCGCATGCCTCACGTATTGCACAGGGAAGCCAATATAGTGGCCTCCCGCAGGACTAGGGTTAACAATGAAATACTCCTCTATTTCACTCAATTTTGAAATTTTTGGAGTACCAAACAGGGTGAAATAATTTTAAAATCAAACCAATTGAAAACAAAGCCAGGCACTCACAATTGCGAGGCCATTATTTTGTCTGACACGCTTAACCGCGGGAGGCCACATTTTTGTATAGCAACGGTGCGCCTCGCGCTTTGTTTATTCGGTTGCCAAGGCTGTGGTTTTTGTTTTTTTCACGTTTTTTTTCCCCACACTATTTTCGCATGTTTATCTATCCTGTCACCCCTACTATACATATATCTAACAAAATGGTATCGTCCGATTACGTTTATTACGATGCAACTATTCGTCATACTCGTGTAATATACTGACAGGCAAAAGAAACTACACATCCATATTTTATTCTGTGAAAATGTGGTTAGGGGGTAAATAATAACATGTATGCATTTTCTAGACAAGAAATGTTTCCCCGGTGACAACGACATGCGTTTTTGCGAACTGTTGTTGTTGTGCGTGATGCAGGTGCAGCGAACGCTTTCAGCTCCATGTAACACGAAACACCTGTGTGCAAAACAGGGGGTGGTTAAAAATGTTCATCATTGCTTCTGTGTGTCAAGAAGAAAGAAAAACCATTCAGACGATGCAGCTGCCTGCCTTTCTGTCATGCCGCGCCTCACTGAAAACCAGCGAAACCAAGCCATTGGTCAACTGCAAGCAGGGGCATCAGTTACTGATGTTGCCTTTCGTTTCAATGTGCAACGAAACACCATTTATGCGTTACAGAGACGTTACCTTGCTACTGGAAGCACACAAGATCGTGTTCGATTAGGCAGACCCCGTGTGACCTCTGCTGCCCAAGACCGATTCATACGCACCAGCCATCGTGTCCACCCTGCGTGGTGTTGAGCCCAGGCCAGCCGCGCCTGAACATGTCGTGGTTGCAGTCGGGTTCGCTGTGTAGCACGGTAAGCCCTGATCCCTGCATCAGCAAGACGCCTTCGGACAGTTCGGCTACTGATCCTTGGACCGCCTGGTAACGTGTCTGCCGTTCTCTGTGCCGTTTGAAAACGATTCCTTAAATGGCTGGTGCGTATGAATCGGTCTTGGGCAGCAGAGGTCACACGGGGTCTGCCTAATCGAACACGATCTTGTGTGCTTCCAGTAGCAAGGTAACGTCTCTGTAACGCATAAATGGTGTTTCTTTGCACATTGAAACGAAAGGCAACATCAGTAACTGATGCCCCTGCTTGCAGTTGACCAATGGCTTGGTTTCGCTGGTTTTCAGTGAGGCGCGGCATGACAGAAAGGCAGACAGCTGCATCGTCTGAATGGTTTTTCTTTCTTCTTGACACACAGAAGCAATGATGAACATTTTTAACCACCCCCTGTTTTGCACACAGGTGTTTCGTGTTACACGGAGCTGAAAGCGTTCGCTGCACGTGCATCACGCACAACAACAACAGTTCGCAAAAACGCATGTCGTTGTCACCGGGGAAACATTTGTCTAGAAAATGCATACATGTTATTATTTACCCCCTAACCACATTTTCACAGAATAAAATATGGATGTGTAGTTTCTTTTGCCTGTCAGTATAGTACTGACGGTCTGAAGTTTGAACTGGGGAAAATCTTGGGGAAACTTTTACTTTGATGCTGGTTGTCGTCTACATGTGAAATGAGAAGAAAGTGGCCATGTGCTTATTTGAGATGCCGTTCTATGTCTGTAATTATGAATTCCGATGTAATATTAGGGCATGCTGCATAAGGGCGTCTGTCAGTAGGTTTTTCATCAGGGAAAACTGGGAGAAAATGAGTGACTTTGTTGTTGGTCATTGTCTTTATTTGATGTGGTAATTAGAGAGATATTGTGTTCCTTTGATTAAACCGCTTTTCAGTACATGTATGTGCTGTACGACCTGGAACTGGAAATCAAATCTTTCGCTAAAACTAACAATATAGAAAGTGGACCCTTTACATAGTAGAGGAGGGAGAAGGCAATGTCACGATACATGTGGTTAGTAAATTAAGCGAATGGCTTAAAAAATAATTTGTTCACCTGAATGGCCTGACTTAGGGACAGAAAAAGGTCTTGGGAAAATGATAAAACGTGTGTTAAACGGCATGTAAATGCAGAACATTCTTGATTTGGGCCTTCCATTTCACAATAACAAACCTACTGCATATCATCACAAGTACTTTATCCAAATATCATTGGGGTCCCTTACGATTTATCCACCATTGTTGTTATTGCGTCCTGATGTATACGTGATACACGTGTTCACAAGGACCCGATGGGCCCGACCATCGAGGTTATCGGCAACACGCGAACAATCGGCTGACTGGCCGCTGGCTATCCCCGCACGGGGCGTTACGTGGACGAGTTCACTCAACGCAGGACGAGGGTTAAGAAAATATACAAATGAGGTGTCGACCAGGTTTGTAATAGAAAATTTTTTATATAAAAATGTATATAAAATCTCTTGCACTAGAGGTTTCTTTCTTGTACCATTCAAAAGCAAACTGGTGGCACCAACACCCGCAAATTACTCTAATCACATAACTGCTACTGGTGTTGAGATTTGAAGCCTCCAATATCATAAAAGCGGACCTACAATGCAAAGGCAGAGCGACGTATGGTGCTCTCTTTCTCTTATCAGTTACGTTGCTCTGCCTTTGCATGGCAGAATGGTATAACACATGGGTGCCAGCAACGGAGCCATCTGAAACCTGAAAATCACTCTGACCAAATCAGCTAAACCTGAAGTCGAAGGCACTGAGCAACGCAGTGATAAAACAACAGACCTACCAACTACATGACACCTAAAAGTAAATCGCGTACACCAATGCCTTATAATGACAATTTTCAAATACCTGTATACATCTGAGAACAAAACACTTTACATGTCACAATAATATACCACGGTTACTAAGTATTTGTGCAGCCTATAACTTTCCTTGTTCATGTAAAATGTGTGTGACTGCAGCAGAATTTGTTCCATAAGATGAATATAATTTCCTACTTAATTTTGAATGTGGGAAACATTTCTCCAGTAAGTTTGTAAAACCTATCACATACACAAAACGGACAATACATGTAACCATTGCTTTTGTGCGTGTTTTTTTTACATTAATGTATTATATTTGTGTCTCTTGTGCCAATAAAATAGATCCTGTTGTCTCCCCTTCAATTCAACATCGCTAAGCTGGGTTTTCTTTTGTACGGAAATGGAAACACCCAACAGAAACATCATCATGTAGTGAAACAGCCCTACATGTACATGTACTTAATGGAGGTTTGACGTTTTCGTTTCCGTACACATGAAAACAAGGCTTTAAGCAGTATGCCGTTGCTTGACTCGCATTGCTTACGACCCCCATGATTATAATAGATACGTCAGACCTATAATGCCTCACTCACGCTTGAAATAAGTACCGTTTATTGGACTGAATGTGAAATCCCGCTATGCCGATGATACTGATGCCGGTAAACTCAAAAAGTAGAACAATCTGAGGCCTGTGTAAACTTAAAGCCTCCGTCATCGGGGTGATCTAGTACAATGATTATTACTATATTAGTGGGCTAGCCGTATAACGTGTATCGGTACAGATCTAGGGGGGCATGCTCGACCTTGATCTAGAATCTAGGTTTTTGTGTAACAGGAGTAACACGCCAAATCAGTCCGCACAATACGTTCACAGTACACACGGAACTAGGAAACCGGGTATTCCGAACGAAAGCATCCATCGTCAATCGATAATAAACGTTCGTAGATCTACCAATGCACATGTGTCCAATGCATTAATTCTGGTGTAGGCCTGACACATGAGACGAAGTCAGCACAACACATGATAGTCTACGTCCACTCAAACGATACGCGGAACAGGCGGGTCTCAACCGGATACAATACGTGACCCTTCGTTCACTTTCAAGTTTGCGTTATTGTCAGCGCGATGAAGAGCTGCTGGTGCATGTGAAGCACCTGGTCTAAAACTGCGAATCAGCCAGAACACGACGGTAGCCCTGTGCTAACAAACGCCTTCGCACAAGGTAGATGCTAAAAATAGGCGCAAATTAGGCCGATATCTCGAACGCACGCTTGCGCCTTTTTATTTGATTAACCAGGGTTCTGTTCTTTTTTTGTTTTTCAATTCTTCACATCCCGAAACCGGATTTTTTTTTTTGATACATGGCGAAACCGGAAATCCAGTATATACCGGAGGTCTGGCACCCATGTATAACATCAAGTGCCCATTATCGCAACCAAGCGATGAAGGTAGTCAGTGAGCTACGGAGAAAAAAAAAGCTAATAAATTAATTTCATTTCTAATAGTCAACAGTGAAAGAAACAAACACACTCCAGTTGGAGACATACAAATGATACAGGAGGAGACAGATAAACATGCAAACAGTACAAACTGCACTTATTCTCTAATTAGCTAACAAAAAGACCAAGAAAACCCAAAGATTTTGTTCACACCAGACCCACAGCTAGAGAAAATATTGAGTATCCCATATGTTGATAATTGATGAAGACGACATTTATAATATTACAATTATCTTAAACATAATAATTGGCAGATGCAGTAAAATAACCTAATCCACTTCAAGTCCCCACTGAGAATTAAATATCTTTTAGTAAAACAATGCAAAACACCTTCATGAATGCTGAATTAAATTTACATATTTTGGTGTCAGAGATCTTGATAACAACTATTCAACCAGCCACAAAGTATTCAATCCCTATAAGACTCTGCATATTGTGATAGCTTTTGTAAGTGATAGTTATGAGAGTAGCTTCTTCTGGCAAACTTTTCTTCTTATATGCAAAAAGCAATGTTAAAAATGTTGATTTATACTTGAGACATGCAATGCATTTACAATATACTGACACAGGGAAAACACTGCAATTTAGTTGAATGCGTATTGTGTTATCCTCCACCTGTACATGGGACAATGACTAATGGCCTTTAACCAATGACGCTACAACTTGGTACCTGGAAATTCACACCTGATGCTTGGTTGCCGCCAAGTCCTCCGCCCATTCCAAATCCACTACCACTGCTGCCCATTCCTCCACCCCCGCCCATGCCACTGCCTGAACCAAAGCCTGATCCAAACTAGGATGGAAAAAAGTCACAAGTAGATAAAGATGGTTGACTTCCGTAATTTTTGGGTGGACGTTTTCACTGCAGATACACTTAATGACGAACAAAATCACACTGTTGTTATTCATTTGGATCTCAGCACTATTAAAAGTCCTTGATATTGATTTGCCTTGCATTCCTTCCAGGGCTTTTTTTCTTCTTCACTGTAAGATTTTGTATTACTGGAATTGGAATGGAGGGGATTAGTCCTGAAATAATCATATTGTTGTAGTTCAGATCTGAGAATTCTGGCAGCACAAACCAGGTGCAAACTGTTCCTTCCTGGATGTACGACTGCTAACTGAATGTTTGATTAGGGAAAACATAAGGCTGCATATTTATAAACATTTAACTTTTCAGTGCACAGACATAGAACATGCAGCTCAAAGACATATAAAACAACAACAATAACAAGAAAACCAGCAATTATTTACTGGTGAGACAATCGGCATTTATGAAGCTGTTTGTCACGATTGGAGTGAGTGCAATTAAGGGGATTGCTACAGAGCGGGTGTAGAGTAAGAAGGGCTCACGGCAGACAAGTAGGGAAAGACGGGAAAGGAGGAGAGTAAAATTAACGCACGTAGACAAGTAAGTTAAGCGTGCATGTTGTGAGTGGTGGGGGGTCTGAATGAGGCGAAAGCGCTGTATTACTATCACTGCAAGTTAGAAGGTCCTACTGAACGGACGCTAATAAGAGCCCAGCGGGCGAACATAAGGGGAGCAGTCGGGAGACGGATGAGTGTTTTTCCAGTGATGACTGGTAGGTAGAACGTCGATTGATAATTATGATTGATGTATTATATTATATTCGTCTATTACCATGATGTAAATAAGTATAGGTGAGGAATGTGGAAGTCCTTGATATTGGATATAGCAATGTGCGCCATGAGCGATAGATGAAAGTGAGTTCATGGATTTGTAGCGCGAGTGAGTAGTGTGTACTCCGATGGAGGTGTGTTACCGTAAGATGTTTGGTGAGTGAAAGGTGAACTATTGTGTGTACGCTTCATGGGTTGTAAGGAGAGGTGGAGTGAATAGAAATGGTAGGGTATTATACCAATGTAATGTTATTCTTGTAGGTGCCGAGGTCGGGCCAAAGAGCGCCGCCTACGGTGATAGGCCAGCATAGGGCCGGGGGCCACACATAGGCCAAGAGGGAGGCTGTCGGTGCAGGACAGTAGAGGCACATAAAGTCGTGGCAGTCAGGCCACGGACAGGGACGTAGATATGAGCGTGAATGTGATAATGTACTATTGCCATGTTGATGGGCTATTGAAATGATAATGTGTTATTGCCCTGCTGAGGTGCGAGTGGAATGCTAAGGTGTATGACAATAGGAAGGTGATATTGAGGGACTGCGGTGCCAGTGAATTATTAATGTGCTATTAAGACCCTGAGGGGAGAGGCTGAGGCCGAAGTGCCTTTAGGAAGTAACTACCGGGTTGTGGATCCGAGGAAGGGTGCATGGGAGAATAAGGCCGTTGTACGGCAGTTAATTTCAATAATATAATGTATGTAATTGCGCTATTATCTGTATAATTATGTTTAATAAATGTGTGAGTCTGATGGATTGTTCTGTTAAATGTTAAACTTGTTTGTTCGTGATTGTTGTCCTGTCATAAACTATTACATCTCCCAGTCTGGGATTTGTGACACTGGGGGCTCGTCCTGTTTACCTGTGGTCATTTTGACATTGTGTATTCGTCATATCTAGTTGTTTTTCTGTCGTGCTAGGAATTTGTGCTGTTGTCCTTGTTCGTGGGATGAATGGGAATTTCATGATGATATGATTTATGTATATTTATGAATATGTATTGATGCATGTATTTTGATGAATATGTATTAATGTGTACTTAAATTTCTGCAGAGAGTGTGTGTGCCAGCCTGTAGAGGTCAAGCAGCCAGAGCTCCGAGACAAGGGGAGAGGTTATAGTCAGAAAAGTTAAGTAAAAGTCAAAAATTTTGTACCCTGGATTGAGGGCTGTCTTTTCTTCTGTCTTTTTCCCTGTTTTTGCTGTTTTTGTTGTCGTAATCGATTATACGGGCGGTGGCGCGGGTTTGCTGTGTTGAACTTAGTTTATCCTTTTCAAAAGGTGTGGGAAACTTGGAACTTCGTTCATCACAGTGAACAGTTCTATAGGGACCTGTATTTTTGTTTAGATTGTAGCGTTCTATCTTCCTCGTTGTTTTAGGAAGACGTTTCTCTTGTCCCTCTCTTCCCTATCTGTAGATACGTTCTTTTTTTTTCAGACTCTGTTCTTGTTCGTACCTTGTAGTGTAATCGGCATAGTTAGGTTGCATTTTTTTTCCATTATATTTTCTTTTTTAGGTCTTTGTCCTAGTCTGGTTCGTTGTCCTTGACGTACTTGTGGTCCTTCTACTGAATTTCCTTATTCTTGTCTTTTCTACTCTTTTTTATTATTAATAGTGCTATACATTTAATGAATATAGAATTAGTTAGGAAGTAGGTAAAATTCTGAATTGTATTTGAGACAATTGGGTATTGTTATATCTGGTGTGATCTCAGGTCTGTGGTCGTGTCGTTAGTGATCATACCGACAGGTTAGCCGTTTTCATAATACATACCATAACCATAAATCTGTGAAATGGCGGAACTCCAACAATTAATGAAGTTGGGTAAGGAACTTGGCCTTGAGGGAGAAGAGCTACGCGGCTGGATTAAAGAACAGCAGGCAGAATGGCGCGATGAGCGTGCTAAGGATAGAGAGCGAGAAAAAGAGGCTCAAGAGCGACAGAGAGAAGAGGAAAGAGAGGCTAAGGCTCAGGAGCAGGAGAGGGAGTTTAAGTTAAAGGAGTTAGAGGCTCAGCAGCAGGAAAGAGAGGCTAAGGATAAGGAACAGGAAAGGGAGTTTAAGTTAAAGGAGCTAGAGGCTCAGCAGCAGGAGAGGGAGTTAAAGTTAAAGGAGATAGAAGCTCAAGAGCGGGAGACAGACGCGCGAGTAAGAATCGCGGAATTAGAACTCAAGAAGAATACGCCAACGGAAACAGTTGAGCGGCAGGTACACAATAAAGGTGGCGTTAGGATTAAGCTCCCTACGTTCGACGACCGGAAGGACGACATAGACGCCTTCCTTTACAGGTTCGAACTGAACGCACAATTGCAATGGGGGGAAAATAAAGAATTATGGTCCACGTACCTGGCGTCTCTATTGCAGGGGCGAGCGTTAACCTACTTTAAAGAGCTACAGCGCGAAGACGTGCAAGATTACGATAAGCTGAAGGCTTTGCTGCTTCGCCGATTTGCGCGTACCGAGGAATATTTCCGGGAGCAGTTTAGGCGAGCACGTGCGGATACCAGGGAGGACTTTGCTGCCTTCGTCGCGAGATTGACGGAATATTTCGCGAACTGGGTAGACTTGGCGCATGTTGGCGCGGATTTTACTAAATTAAAAGACCTAATGATCCGTGACCAGCTGTACGCGTCGTGCCATAAAGATCTGGTGGCTTTCCTGAAAGAAAACGAACCCGCGACGGTGCAGGAGGCGTCTAAGTTGGCGGAAGCATACCGTACGGCACATCCGTCCAAACCAGTGGCGAGGGCGTACGTCCAAGATGCTGGGTACGTCGCCGTTGTCGAAGGGTCGCCGACAGGACCTAAAGACAGGTCGCGTCAGCGTGGTGCCTATAGTGGGCAAGCCCAGGGGCAGCGTAGGGGCTATCACCAATCACCTGCATATGGATCCGGTAAAGTTGACCGAGCAGGAGGGCTAGGTCGCGGTAATGGCCGGGGGCGATTTGTGACCTTTGCCGATGACCGACGGCATAGGGACTTTAGTTCCGGTCGCGATGGGTCACGGGGACCCAGGCCTAGTGCAGCACAGGGAGCGGAGTGTTGGACTTGCGGACGCGTGGGTCACTTTTCACGCGAGTGTAGGGCCGCGAAGTGTTGGAACTGCGGAAGAGCAGATCACATCAGCGTGAATTGCCCTGCAGGTAGGATAGCGGCGAACGTGGACAGTAGCTCCAGTCCATGTTCCCCTAATAAATTTCATCATGCGGCTGCGTGTGTTACATCGGACAACGGAGGCGGACAGTATTCTAAGTGTCCCAGTTGTGAGAAGTTATTATCTTCCGGTGTTTTACCTTGTGGGAGAAAGATCCCCGTTATAAATTCATGTCATACAGGAGGTGGTCTTAGGGTTTATCCGGGGTTTGTTGGGGACGAACCGGTCTCGGTTTTACGAGATACAGGATCTACCGTTGTGGGAGTGCATAGGGACTGCATTCGGGATTCACAGCTAACAGGTGAGACTGTCCCGTGCATCCAATTTTCGGGGGCCATTGAGAAATTACCCATGGCAAGAATAGTGATAGATACACCTTTCCTTAGCGGGGAAGTCGAAGCAGTCGTTGGTTGCTTTCCAGGCGCCCAGCTCATCATTGGTAATGTACCGCGAGTAGTTCCCCTTCCGAGGAGAATGTGCAGGCATGGTCGCAATCAAAAGGTACTGACTTTTGTGCCGCAGTCGAGACACGTCGACAGGTAGCTGATAAGGATAAGATTAGACCTTTGGCGACGCCAGCGGTCAATCTAGATATCACGCCAGAGCGCTTGGCGAGATTACAAAGGGAGGATCCATCATTAAACCCATGTTTTGGGGAAGCGCGAACCGAGAAAACGAGGAAATATAAGAACGGCTCGTCTTCCTTTGTTGTTCAGGCGGGCATTCTGTTCCGTAAGTATGTAACGGGGGCCTCCATTTTAAAGCAGGTCGTTGTGCCAGCGTTGCTGATCGCAACAGTATTGCATTTGGCACATGATGTCCCATTAGCGGGTCATATGGGGATAGCTAGAACCAAAGAAAGGGTTCTTAAAAATTTTTACTGGCCATCGATCCACAGAGATGTACAAGTCTATTGAAAGACGTGCAGTGCGTGCCAAAAGACGACGCATAAGGGTCGTACACCCCAGGCTCCTCTTCAAAAGATCCCCACGGTCTCGGAACCGTTTAAAAAGGTTTCGATAGACCTTGTTGGCCCCATTCACCCAGCGACCGATAGGGGGAATCGATTTTTCTTAACGGTCATATGTAATGCTACGAGATGGCCAGAGGCGGTTCCTCTGCGGACCATAACGTCTGAGGCAGTCGCGGAAGCGTTGTTTGCAATTTTCGCTAGGGTAGGAATACCAGAACAAATTTTGTCTGATAGGGGCGCGCAATTTACTTCGGAGATGATGAAGGAATTGTTCCGCTTATTCAGCATACAACCCATCACTACCACCCCTTATCATCCGCAGGCTAATGGCATGTGCGAGAGATTGAACTCCACGTTAAAGTCGATGCTGCGTAAGGTAGCTGCTGATCGCCCTAAAGATTGGGATAGATATATCCCTGCAGTATTATTCGCGTACAGAGAGGTACGGCAGGAGTCAACGGGATTCTCGCCGTTTGAAATGATGTATGGTCGTAGTCCTAGGGGCCCAACTGATGTTCTTCGGGACATGATGACGTCGCCATCATCGGGAGACGATGAGCAGATTTCGGTGTTTCAGTACCTTGTTGATTTAAGAGAAAGATTATCTTCAGCGCGCACTATAGCAGAAGAAGCTTCTAGTATCGCTTTGAAAAGAGCAAAAGACTATAAAGATAGAGGTTCCAAATTGAGAATTTTTAAGCCAGGAGACAAGGTCCTATTGTTGTTACCTACGGACCATAATAAGTTATTGATGACATGGAAAGGTCCTTATGTTATTGAGCGAGTTGTTTCAAAGGTGGATTACGCTATCCACATTGATGGAACGAGTAAGGTTTTCCATGTTAATATGCTGCAGAGATTTTATGAGAGACCAGAGTATCTGTGTTCTCATACTGGTGTTGAAGGACATACCTAATGTCGTGTCATTCTTTGACGATATAGCATGTCATACGTCGACATGGTCTGATCATATTCAGACACTAACAGTAATTTTTCAACGATTACGTCATTTTGGGTTAACTGCTAAACCCGTAAAGATGGATTTGGCATGTCCAGAGATAGTATTCTTAGGACATATTGTGGGTAGAGGTGTTCAGAGACCTGAAGTAACAAAAATTGACAAATTAGTAGGGTTGCAAATCCCTAAAACAAAGAAACAAGTCAGAAGCTTAGTGGGAATTTTAAATTATTACAGAAAGTTCATTCCAAATTTTTCCTCCTTGTCATCTTCTCTTACTGACCTTACTAAGAAGGGACAACCCGATAAGGTCCAGTGGATGTCTGAGTGTCAGACAGCATTTGATAATTTGGTGACAGCATTATCATCGTCACCCATTCTGATATTACCCGATTTTCGATCTAATTTTATCCTCAGAACGGATGCGTCGGACTCTGGTGTCGGCGCTTGTCTTCTACAGGAGAAGAACGAATGTCTCCATCCTGTATGTTATGTCAGTAGGAAGTTATTGCAGAGAGAAAGAAAATATTCTGTGATAGAGCGGGAGTGTCTTGCCATTGTGTGGTCCGTCCAGAAATTGGGACGTTATCTCATGGGACGAGAATTTTGTATCCAGACAGACCACAAGCCACTAACGTTTTTGTCGAAGAATCGTTCGTCCAGCCCACGCTTGTCTAGATGGGCATTGGCTTTGCAGCCGTATACCTTTGTTATTCAACCAATTCCAGGAACCAGCAATCATATCGCCGACTACCTTAGTCGAGCCTAGGGGAAGAGTTCAGGAGCTTATACATCGGAGGACAGGAACATTGACAGGATCTGTGTGAATGAGTCGACTTTAAAATATTGACATTATAAATATGATATGAAGAATGGCTGATAGGCTGATTGGTTTTTGATTCTGTATTAGGTATTGTGTTTAGTTAGCTATTGATGATGTGATACATATATGCATAGTGCAGGGCATATTGATCCCCATATTTTCCCCTGATTCCGGTATTTTATGTGCTAGGGGCATTGGTAGGTCATTTTTATGTAGGTATTGCTCACGCTCACTCGTTGACAGTCATCTTGATGCGATTTGAAATTAATTGCATTAATTTTTTTGGGGTGGGGGATGATGTCACGAGTGGAGTGAGTGCAATTAAGGGGATTGCTACAGAGCGGGTGTAGAGTAAGAAGGGCTCACGGCAGACAAGTAGGGAAAGACGGGAAAGGAGGAGAGTAAAATTAACGCACGTAGACAAGTAAGTTAAGCGTGCATGTTGTGAGTGGTGGGGGGTCTGAATGAGGCGAAAGCGCTGTATTACTATCACTGCAAGTTAGAAGGTCCTACTGAACGGACGCTAATAAGAGCCCAGCGGGCGAACATAAGGGGAGCAGTCGGAAGACGGATGAGTGTTTTTCCAGTGATGACTGGTAGGTAGAACGTCGATTGATAATTATGATTGATGTATTATATTATATTCGTCTATTACCATGATGTAAATAAGTATATGTGAGGAATGTGGAAGTCCTTGATATTGGATATAGCAATGTGCGCCATGAGCGATAGATGAAAGTGAGTTCATGGATTTGTAGCGCGAGTGAGTAGTGTGTACTCCGATGGAGGTGTGTTACCGTAAGATGTTTGGTGAGTGAAAGGTGAACTATTGTGTGTACGCTTCATGGGTTGTAAGGAGAGGTGGAGTGAATAGAAATGGTAGGGTATTATACCAATGTAATGTTATTCTTGTAGGTGCCGAGGTCGGGCCAAAGAGCACCGCCTACGGTGATAGGCCAGCATAGGGCCGGGGGCCACACATAGGCCAAGAGGGAGGCTGTCGGTGCAGGACAGTAGAGGCACATAAAGTCGTGGCAGTCAGGCCACGGACAGGGACGTAGATATGAGCGTGAATGTGATAATGTACTATTGCCATGTTGATGGGCTATTGAAATGATAATGTGTTATTGCCCTGCTGAGGTGCGAGTGGAATGCTAAGGTGTATGACAATAGGAAGGTGATATTGAGGGACTGCGGTGCCAGTGAATTATTAATGTGCTATTAAGACCCTGAGGGGAGAGGCTGAGGCCGAAGTGCCTTTAGGAAGTAACTACCGGGTTGTGGATCCGAGGAAGAGTGCATGGGAGAATAAGGCCGTTGTACGGCAGTTAATTTCAATAATATAATGTATGTAATTGCGCTATTATCTGTATAATTATGTTTAATAAATGTGTGAGTCTGATGGATTGTTCTGTTAAGTGTTAAACTTGTTTGTTCGTGATTGTTGTCCTGTCATAAACTATTACATCTCCCAGTCTGGGATTTGTGACACTGTTCAATGTCTAATGTTGTGTATCTTTAGTTGGGAAATCTGAAGGGGAGATATGTAGAAAAATGGCATGGGAGCTGCAGTAAATAGAGAAAGACAGTGAAGGTTCCCCCCAGGAGTTTTTTTTCCTGCACAATTTGTAATCTGCGTGATCTGAAATGGCACAGATGAAATGCTGATAGTGATGTCATCAAAATAGTGAGTTTGTTGGCATGTATTTTATTTTGATTACTGAGCCGAGCCGGATTACTGTGTTGTAGTAATGAACAAATGGAGAACCAATTTATAGTAGGTTTATTTGTGGTTTGGCTGATGATAAGAGTGGGTGTCACAACAAGAAAAGAACAGATACTCTCATTTGAACCTTGTTTAAGAAATTTCATTGGAAAAGCTGATAATTATGCAAAGGACATTGCCATTACCTGCTTTCATGAACAACAGAAGATAAGCAGCTATAGACTTGAATCTTTAAAAAAAAAAAAAACATCCTGTCGGCCCTCTTCAAGCTATTTCCTTTATATATTCATGTATTAACCTGACTGTCTGTTTTCAAAGCATACACAACCAGTAATGCAATGATGATGGTTGTTAATTTCACTTCTGAATAGGAAACTCCAATACCTGTACAGTGGATTCTGCTTAACAGAACATGGTTGCTTCACATGCCTGGGTGTGATATAAATCAGAATGTAATGTTGTCCAGCAAGATTCACTATGCAGCAACCTTGAGCTGGTTTCTACTTTGACCCAGCCTGAAAAGTTTCATGAATATCAGGAGCTTTTCATTTGCTATTTTTTGTCTAGTTTAAGTTGCATGTTTTTTTGTGACTTCTCTAATTGTGACTATATATTTCAAATCTTGCTTGAAAAAAACAACCCAGTTATTCTAAGCAAACCGTATGCTAGCAAACTTTGTCATCCATACTCTATATGAAAATTGAATATCTACCTGACTATTATAACCACTCTCTGTCTCGTACATGTTATCAGCTTGCCCGCCAAATCCAAACTGCTGAAATGAAGGGGAGGAGTTTTTATATTTCCAAATTCCATTACCACATAAGAATGATCAAATGAGGATCTGTCAATTCAGAACAGTTATAGAAAAATACCTTCATGAAAAGTCATATTGTCTATTCAAGAGACACTTTTACACAACATAAATTAAGAGGGCTTTTATGTAAAAAACCTCATTGGCTCAAGGGCATGCACCTTATAAGGTGATTACACAAACAAATCACATCAAGGCCACAATGAAAAGTCCAACTAAATAAAAACACAAATTCACAAGAACTTGTTAACTCTTTGACTACCGCGCGCCGACACATCGGCTCAGTTTCCACACAGGGATCTACCGGGAGCCGACACGTCGGCTCGGTTTGTTTCCCCATTATTTCCAGTTCATGTTTCCATACTGCCCGGTCTTAATCCAATCCACGTTTTCGAGCGTTTGGAGCGAATTACGAGCGCCATTTTAATACCTGTTTCGGTAGTCTGCTAGGCGAATAAACGATGTTTTTGAAGCAATTCCAGGCGACTGTTTTTTTTGTTTACATTTTTGTGAGGAGCTATGGCGGCAGGGCCTTCAGGAACTCGCCCTCCAAAGCGAAAAAGTGCTACTGCAGCATGTGAAATGATAGTTACATGGACTGAAGACGATGATGATGAATTTTCGATTCTTTCGGAAAGTGACGGTGACAGCAGTGGTTCAGTGTCCTGTGACAGTGACAGCAGTGACAGTGATTCCTTTGTTGGAGGTGGGAGTGTCAGGGGGGCGTGTCCCCCAGCAGTGGGGAAGGGGAGTAGTAGGAATGCTGGAAAAGGCAAGGCTCTGACTCAGAGGCCTAGACCCACAAGTAGACAGGTCCCTACTGATAGTAGTAATGGCAATGAAGAATCAAGACCAAGTCCAAGGTCTCGTTCTCCCGTGGGCAGAGGCAATCAGACGATTGCATGGAGACAGGTGCAGGAAGGCAAGACAGAAAACGCTTTTCGCTTCACACCGCAGAGAGCACCAGGGGTGAGCACTGGTACTGCCAATGACAACTCTGCTGCTCTTGATTGTTTGAATGCACTTCTCTCTGCAGATGTCATTGACTTGTTGTTACGAAACATCAACAGCTATGCAGAAAAATTGAAACAGCAGAACAACCCTCCACGGAGGCACTCAGTATTTGCGTCGTTCCAACCTGTGGGCAGGAGTGAGCTGCTGAAATTTTTTGCTGTCCTCATATCAATGGGCACAGACAAGAGGGCTAGCATCAAAGATTACTGGTCACAGCTACCACATCTTTATACACCCTGGTACAGTCAGATGTTTCAGCGAAATCGCTTTGAGGCAATTTACCATACTATGCTGCATGCAGGGGGAGCAGATGCAGAAGATAAAGAGAAAATCGAACCTTTCATGGACCTCCTTATGAAAAAATTCCAAGCAGCATTCTATCCTGGGCAACAAGTCTCGATAGATGAGATGGTGATTGGATTCAAGGGGAGATGGCGTCACAAACAGTTCAACGCTTCTAAACCAAGCAAATACCATATAAAAACATTCGGATTGTGTGATAGCAGAACAGGATATGTGGTGAATGTCTTTACATATTACGGCGCCAACACCTCATACAATCCAGATATGGATCCAGATTCTACACATGCGGAGAAAGTCTTTGAAAAATTGATATCTCCTTTGGACCGAGGTCATCACATCTTCGCCGACCGGTTTTATTCATCTATCCCCCTCCTGGAATTTCTCTCGGCCAGGAGCCACTACTATACTGGAACTATTGACAAACGGCGGAAACACACTCCTCCCCAACTCAGCACCTTGCAACTCCAGCACAGAGAGATGAGATGGTTTTCATCAACAGATAATAAGTATCTCTGTGTTGCCTTTAGAGACAAGAAGGCTAAAAAGTTTTGTGCTGTTATTTCCAGCTGTGCCTCTGTTGAAACCACTCTCTTCAGGAGCAGGACAGGAGATGTCGAGAAGCCGACAGCCATTGATGCATACAACCAAAATATGAATGGCTGCGACCGCCTTGATCAAAATGTATCATACTATGGAGCATTCAGCAGAAAAACGTGTAAGTGGTGGAAAAAAGTCTTCCATTGGATGCTGGAAGTGTCCCAGGTCAACGCGTACATCATTTACACGGAGACACGACGCGATGGCACCAGAAAACCAAAGCTGCTGCAGTTCAAAAATGAACTTATCAGACAGCTGACAGAGGCAGCTGCAGCCACAACCCCACAACCTTTGCCACCACCAGTGCTTCGCACACCCCCACATACCAACCCAGTAGAAAGACTGCAGGTGGGTGCACACCTGATTTCAAAAGTGGATAAGGACAGAAACTGCCGAGTGTGCAGTAAGCCAGGAGCTCGGAAAAGAACAACATTCATATGCCCACAATGCACTGAAAAGCCACATCTCTGTGCTAAGGATTGTTTCAGGATCTGGCACACCAGACTTCATTTGTGAACAATGTTCTTGACGAATACTGTACATAGTTGATGAGATCCTTTTTTTTTTCAATTTCCGGACACGTTCATTATGTAATCATAACTTGCAAACTATTCTGTTGATCTTCATAAAACTTACCCCAAGGAACAATGATTGGATATTCTTTATCTTGTGCAAATTTCATGTTCATTGGATTTAGCAGCCAGAAGTTACATCATTGGTAAGTTGAATTTACCTTCTCATTTTTTTCATCATATTTTTTTTCCCTCTTCTTCCCAACCTTATAAAACTTTTTTTTTCTGTTTTTTACCTATTTTTGTCTATGAATTCTTTTTCTGCATTCATTTCCCATTCCAATGATATATCATATGACCATATTTTATGTAAAACAAATCTGGAAAATGGCAATTCAAAAATACCCCTATCGCTGAAAAATTCACCCCCCCAAATGGCTTGGTCAAAAGGTGGAAAACAACCCGGTAGTCAAAGAGTTAAGCGATGTTGGATGCAACAACAGATACACATATTCCAACTTAAGTGAGTGTAAGAAGAGGTAATATATTGTGTGGGGCAAACTATGATTTTAAAAACAAAACACACTGCATTGCCCTAAATGAATATTTCTGTGAACTGAAACAATAAAACATTGTCAGGAAAATCTCCTGGAGCACAAATAACTGTAACCTGTTTTTAATTTGACTGGCGTATTTCTGTAAAAATATTAATTCCTGATAGTTGTAGCATTCTCCAAGACAATCTGCACATGCATATTTATTACCATGCTAGGGAATGGCAGTACATCAATTTGTTTGGACAACTGATATCTGACAACAGGAAGCAAGCCACTGATATTTCAGGTGGAAAACAATTGACTACATCATATCTGCACACAATGTGACAACCAATCATGCATCATTCACTCTGCCTCAATTTACTTTTGCCCCTACATTAATTTTGTTACACTAGTGGAGGATTTTATTACGGCAGATTCAATGCACCTCATACTGAGAAACATACAGTCCACAATCTGCACTTTTGCAGAATTTCTTTTACATAATCCACCAAAAATATGAAACAAAACAGCTCCTTTCTTTCAAAGTAAGAAAGAAAAAAGGTAGCAGTGATGATTTCACATTTTTTATCCAGATGTGATGATTTCTGAATCCAAGTCAAGCCAATATAAAGCAAATTTCCAGTCAAATAGGTCTGCCTGCAAGCATACACTGAATGCAACATTTTTATGTAGAGACAACAACAGCCACTGCAAGTATTTTCTTCCTCAGCTACTAGTATAAAACAAGGAATTCACTAAAAAAAAACCCACACAAAAAAAGGACAAAACCGAGACAACAGAGATTTAACAAGAAAGGTGTGAAACTGAAAATGTTGGTGTCAAGTTTACTATAAATTTAATAAAGTTTTTTTCTTACCGACTGGTAACTGTAGAAGTCAGCACCTCCATCTCCATAGCCACCATATCCTCCACCTGCCCGGCCGCTCATTTCCTAATATTCATGAATGAAAGCAAAGATTGTTCATATGACTTTAAAGGTATTTCTATGTCATTACTTCGTACACAACCAACTCTAAAATACTGAATAAGGAATGGATATCTATCTAGAATGTCATAATTTGCAATGATTAACATCAAGTTATATGATTAACTGTCCAGTGTCACCAAGTTTTCAAAGATGCTCACTACAGCTGTATACTCTATACTCAATAATTTACATACTTGCCAGGTATCTTTGTCAAATTTATGACTTTTATGTGATTTTTTCAGGACAAAAAGTGGAGATTATTATGTTTTTGGGGACACTGCTGACACAGGCCTCATCTCAGCTGGCATTTCCTAAAACATTGCTGAGAGTTCGAACACCATAAATCAGGTTCAATGGATAACAGAGGTAATTACTTTTTTTAAAATTAACTTTGTATTTTGACAATAAACAGTATTATATGTTTTTATGTGTATCTTTTGTACTTTATATAAGTATCTCTTCAGATTTCATCACTACTTTTCCATCATATTAGCTCGTCTGACAATTTGGACTCCATTAGCAGTGATTAGTTTAAATCGGATGATATTATGGTGGCTATGAACTTCAGTTCAATGTGAAATGCCAGTTTTTCCCTATTCTGTCAACTTCATTCATCACAGAAGGCACCACAAGTAGGGCCTTTCTCCGTTTGATATTTGGTGTTTGGGGGAGGTAGTTCACTTTGACGCAAAGTTTTTCTGATGGCCGAAGAGCCTCCTGATTCTAAAAGTCATTTTCTGAACCCTGAGATGTTTATAATGATACTAAATGTCACTATTTAAGCAGTTTGAAAAGTGCCAACTTTGGGGGTAGAAATGGAAATCTTTGAAAACCTGGAATGTTTTCCAACTACAGCTGGCTATCCATTATAAATGATTTAAAATGGACTTCACCCACTGCTGGGAGCAAAATGTTCTGAGACTACATCTTTTGAGTTTATACCTTTTTGTTACTTCAGTGTGTATATTACTTAGAAGTAGAAATAACTCTGGTGGAGTTTTGTGAAGTCAAAACTTACCCCGTATGTGTCGCCTCCATATCCATAATCATTGTAACCGCCTCCCATTCCTCCTTTGTTATTATAACCACTTTCATAGGCTCCACTTCCCCATCTGATGAAAAAAAACCACATAGATCATGACATTTTGATTCTAAAATGATGAGATGTAATTATGCAGCACATAATTACAACAAAGTCACTACTATAGAAGCTGTTAGCAACCAGTGCACAATATTTTGTTTTCTCATATGGCATAACACAGCACTTTACTACCATGCATGTTACAACATCTATAGTGGGGACAAGCTGTCTCACCTATCCATTTGATTTTTGCTGTCATATGTCATTTCCATTCTTTTCCTGAGCAGATAAAGAAAAGCACAATAAATCAACCTGATGACACATCTGGATCTTTCAAATGAGCTGTCTAGAAAATCATCCTTGGGTTGCACATGAACATGTAAAAACCATTAATATGTGAGTGTGCCTGAGAAAACCCACATAAAGTCGGCAGAGCTGATTTTGAGAAAAACGGCTTTGAAGTGAAAATATGGGTCCGACACAAACTTCCAACTTGGCTGTTGTTTAGGGGACCGTGGCATGTTACAGGGTAAACTGTAGACGAGCAGTGAACACTACTCACTATGATCTCTATAACATTTTTGTAATTAGACTACGGTCTCCTAACAAGATCCAAAAACTTCCGACTTGGCTGTTGTTTAGGGGATCGTGGCATGTTACAGGGAAAACTGCAGATGAGCAGTGAACACTACTCACTATGATCTCTATAACGGCTTAGTTATTAGACTACGGTCTCCTAACAGCAATCACTCCAATATTACTTGGTCAGTTAGCTATTGCCACTTTTAGGATTAAATGCCGTTTTCTCAAAATCTTATTTTAGGGGGGTCACTGACTTCAATTTATCAGAAATGTCTTGTCTTTTATTATATGCACAGAACTCAAAATGTCATGTTGCCGACTTTTTGTTGGTTTTCTCAGGCACACACACATATAATTAATACAAAGTGATTAGGGATAAGGTGGTCTAGAGGCAAGGTGCTCGCCTCTCATGCCAAAGGTCCCGGGTTCTAAACCCGGGCAGTGCAGGCATGTTGGAAATTGGATTTTTCTCATATTTTCAAGTCCCTGGTCCTATTTGGGGGTAGGATCGAGTACCTAGTCTTCTCGGATAAGGACGAAAAAATTCGGAGGGCCCGTGTGCACGTTGCGCACGTTAAAGATACCTTGGCAGTTGGAAATCGTAAAGAGCAGGCCGAAAGGCCGCTGCCCGGGCAAAAATGAAAATTGAAATTAATAGATTAAAATTTATCCATATCACCCCCCCCCCCCCCCCCCCACCAGCAACAACAAAATCATATATATATTGTTATTAATTAATATTCAAATATTATTTGAGTTGTGTGTTGTGTGAACTGATGTGAGTTGTGAACTGCTGTGAGTTGTGAACTGTTGCGAGTTGTGACCTGCGCCTAACAGGCTGCGTTACAATTTGCTCTGAGATAGAGAGAGAGAGCGAGCGAGACAGGGAGAGAGAAAGAAGCAGTGCAGTGTGTTGAGCGCTTCGCAGGCAGCTCCATTCTGCTCTGTGGTTGACATGTTGTTTCTGTAAAGCGCATAGAGCATTTTAAATGGATATGCGCTATATAAATGCTATACATTATTATTATTATTATTATTATTATTCTTCCTGGCACATCAATCACATTCACCTGAAGTACCAGCCCAGTAACCTCAACTTTCTAATAACAACCATTATGGTGAATGAAAACATGAGAGACCCGGTGAATGAAAACATGAGGTTAATGAAGGACAGCTGTACCCTTTTCATATTATCAATTTGGAAGATTTCAGTTAAGGATAAACATATTCGATGATCTCAAAATCACCGTCACAGTCAAGACGAAGATGATCGGTGAATTAGGAAACCATAGTTGTTATTGAATAAAAGACAAATAGCTTTCACCTGGTCTCCATGCTTTTCCAAGTGCCTTGATCAAGAGGGGTACTGCCGCTACTACCATGCCCTGATTTTAGATGGCTGGGTGGCTCTCCCAATAAAGATTTGCCTCCTGGGGTGGCTTTCTTTCTGGAACCTCCATCACTAGGAACATCTCCCAAAAGACCTCTACCAGAGTTGTTAGATCCTCCCTGGTTGACAGACATTTGGTACAAGATGTTCTGCCCAATCTGATGGACCAATCCTTGACTGATCTGGCTAAGCAAACTCTGACCCATACTGCCCGCTGAGCTCTCACTGCCAACGTTAAGGCCCATTGCCTGCATGATAGAGGAATTGATGTTTGCATTGGCATTCATCAGTGGCTGGGGCAGCATGTTGGGAGGATCCCCCAGCAGTGAAGTTCCCTTTCCTCCCCCACTTCCTCCTCCTCCTCCTCCTCCAGCAATAGGTGTACCCATCAGTGGCTGGGGTATTGTGCCAGGAACAGGCCCCAACAATGACTGTCCTTTCCCTGAGGAGATCCAGAATGACACAAAACAAAATGATAACACCATAGAAAGAGCAGAAACTCATATTAGTGAAACTCTATAGACCAAGAATGAAATATGTTTGCTGTGCATGCAAGAGAATTAAACTTGAAAGCATCACTTAAATCACCACCTATAAAAACTTTTGTGACAAAGTAGTTCAATTTTCTTTAAGACATTAAGTAAAAAGAAAAAAAATAAATCTCTTGACCTATTCACTCCTTGTGTAAAATCACCTGCAAATTAATAAAATATATAAGGTGTTCATATGAAAAAAGTTTTGAAAAAAACTTGGGCGAGAGAACTAGCTTACAATTACTATGAATATTTTATTTGTATAATAAAAATGTACGGTGCATAACAGTACCCATCAATTTTCCAAATTTTAGTTTGCACGTGAAAAAAATGTCTATTTTTCCATGTTAGGCAGTCGTTTCCTGTTTGTGTGGCAAGCTCCTGTTATCATTTGCTCACAATTTTTGAGAGCCATTGAAAGCTGTCTCATGTGATACCAAAGGTACTAAAAACTATAGGATGAGACACTCCTTTCTTCATGCCTCAAAAAATAAAAAAAAGCATGCCCAGTTTGCAAGCTGATCAGGGGCAGGGCCCACTAAGCATTCCATGAAAAGAATGCTTGATAAAGTGATAAATTACTGCTGCAAATTTGTTACAGTGCTACCGTGACAAAAAAAACAACAACTAGCTGTCTTATCTTATTGTATCTAGTACCTCTGGCGATACTACTGGGATGTGGAAATAATTTTAGGCTGAACAGATATTTACCTGGTCCACGATTAGCCATTTCCCCTTGTTTCATTTGAACCAAAAGCTGACCAAGCTGGTTCAAAAGACTTAGATTAAGATAGCGTCCATTGGCCACAAATTTTTTGACAATGAACTTCAATTTCTCATCTTGGACTTCTGGCTCATTCAACATCTTGCCATCTTCTCCTGTTAAGGGCACCTGATTGAGCTGCTGTTTCAAACTAGTCAGGATAACATTGGCTTGTCCTGTGATTGGATCTCCTAGGATGGATGGCTTTGGTCCAGCTTTCTGAGAGTCAGATCAGTGTATCATAATAATGATAATTTCTACTTAAAAGTTAAAGAGCATCACATTTCTTTCTTTTTCTTTGTGAAATACACATAACAATACACATTTAAATTACCTCCCTGCAGCTCACACATTGAGAAAAATTTACAATTGTAATGTGACATGAGCAAATGAATGCAATTTGATATAGTAATGAACTTTTGTCTTTTGGACTTCATACTTGTTTTTTTCCTTCTGTGAGATTTTTGGGGTATGTGATTGTTTGCTTCGAATTCTATTAATAGTAATACAGAAAATAGGTCACCTACCACACAACCTCTTTTCAATTCATAAACAAATTGCATCATGTTAAAAAAAAAATAAAAAAAAATTGCATCATGTTAAACTTCATCCAATGACACTTTCCAAACATATATAGCATGTCTATATTCTATGTAAATAAGTTGACACAAGCATGCAATCTTTGAGACAACCCTCACTGGGTTTCAGAAAAGGTATGAAATATGTGAACTGCAGAGAGTTAACAAGTGCAGATACAAATGGAAGTTTAAACATACACATTCACAGTTAACCCTCACCCTGCGCGGGGCGGCAATAGTCGGTATTGACTTGCAAGCACTCACACCGGACGGGTGGCAAAAGTCGGCCAGGTCAAGCTGACCGCGCCACGCGCAAGCCTTATTTTCAAGCGTCGGGTCACTGACCTTTTTGAGACGTAACCACCGTGTTATTGTTCACTGTATCTCTTCTAAATCAAAGACATTGTGACATTGTGACATGGACATGTTAACCAGTGAACCACAAAGACTAAGCTTTCAAAGGCTCTCCCCACACTCTCAAAAGATGTAACATCGACATGCGAACTGTTGCTCAACAAATTTGCAATATTATCTCATTTTCTCACAAGCTGACCACCATCTGGAGTTGTCTGTATCTAAGAACCAATCAGAAACAAGCTCTGAAATAATCTTTGCCCCAAATGCCCACATTGGTTTATTAGTATGTGTCAATTAGGATGAAACCATTTGTGTAGGGCTTGAGAGGGCGTGGCTAGTTATCATGCTTCGTTCTCACGAAAACTACAGCTGTCAGCTTGGAATCATAAGTCAGATCATTGGTTAGAGACTGACAGACTAAGGTTTTGCTGGTTAATTCATTATCAAGCGTGATAAGGCATAGCAGCGAATGTTTTCATACGATCAATAAAAACCGAACCACGTGGACAGCATATGTGGTCATCGTCTAGCGGCACGGGTCAGTGACCCCAGATAAGATTCTCCGTGAGTAAGGTCACTGACGGGGCAGCGGGCTTTACGGGTAACGCGCAGGGTGAGTGTTAATTTAACTGTATTGCCACAAAGAAAAAAAAAAATTCTGCACAACCTACTTTTCTCTGATTGTCTAACCCAATCCCATTTCTTCCAGTATAAAAATGATAAAGAATATGAATCTTTCAAAATGTGTAACTTACAAACACGACGTTTCAATAATACTGATGATGTTCATTCACCAGATGCAGAAAACTCTAGATATATTTAAATGATATTAAAACACAGCAATATCTCAACACCAGGACTGCACATAATACACGGCTTACTTACCCCAGCTTCTGCATCCTGCTCACTCAGAGTGTTCAGCTGTTTTGCTAAAACGCCACTGAACTGAAATTCGTAATTAAAGAAGGAAAAGAATTATGTGCCACAGTGTCTAAACCACTAATTTGGTCATTACTAACTTTGAAATTTGATTCAGTCTTAACATCAGTCAATACCAGAGATGCCAACCAGTCCTGCGACTTATGTGTATTTTCATTGCCAAAAATGCGTATTTTCATTTAAAAATGCGTATTATCACGAAAGTAGCATCAATTACCATGTCAGTGCCGCATTTTCATGTAGCGTCAATTACAACCGCATTTTGTGATGGTCATTGACGGTATGCCGATCGCCAATGGCTAGCCCAGCCCCTTTTCGCCTGATTAGTCGATCTGACTACCGCCCACTGATACAAAATGACTAGACCCTCACGCCCCCAGGTCCAACAACACTAGACTGAGGCCCCCCAGAAACAAAGGACCTCAAGGCAAGGCACCCAGGTCCATCTGACCATTCCAATGCACACTTAAATCGACAATGGACACAGTATTCCGCGGTGGCAATTGACTCCCTATCAGTATCACGAAAGCTTATTATAAATAAAACGGTGAAGACTGAGCCGGTTCCACTTTCGCTTTCTTTGTCGGAGGAGGGGTAGCCATGATTAAATTCGCCATGTAGGTCTATAGATTCAGCGCCAATTTCTTCGAACTTCCATACGATGTGTTCGCACGTGAATCACCGCACGAGACCGACAGTCAAAAGCACACTCAACGCGAAATGAATGGTTGATGTAATCAACATCTCATGGCGGTATCGAGAATAACAAATACATCCGAGTATTTGGTAGCACTGAACGGAGTGTTAGTGGATCGACGTAAAAATAATTATGCCACTACACGTACTCGGCTGAGCATCGAAACGGACCGGAAAGGGAAGGATACGGCGGCTGTTCGGCATTTTTTTTTCGTGTATGCGAAGCTTGAAAATTTCTCTTCTCTGAGCACGTGTAAAATACGTAATTTCGCTGCTTCTGCATATTTTGCGTAATGGCGAGAAAAATTCGTATTGGTTGGCATCTCTGCAATACAGAACAACCATCTCAATAATGCATTCTTGTTTTTTTTTACTTCCTTAGCATTAATTCAAGAGCAATTTAAGAGAAAATGTTTACCCATTATAGTTTAAATGAGATGCATATCATTTATTACCTAGAGATAGTACAGTCGAGTCACACTATTCAGTCTCACTGAATTGGTTGCTAACACATTGACTGACTCCTTTATCACACAGGTCTTTAGTCTCACCTGTTCCTTCTTAGCTGCCTGGATATGTAAAGCCAACATCACCAAAAGCCCCAGCTGCATGTTAGGGTTCATCATGGGACTAAGGGGCAAGGATGGGGCTGGTCCAAGAAGCCCTGCACAAAAGAAAACCACATATTTTTATCTCACGTGAAATTATTTTCAGGTGCTAAAAAAAACAATAAGTATGCTTGGAGAGGTTTTAGATAAAACAAAGAAAACTGATCATTTGCTGTTTCCCAAACACTCGGTTTTATACCTGTGACATTTTAGGCTCCAAGTCATGTGTGAGTGGTAGTTATTTAACTTCTGGCTCCTCAGGCCCTCTATGCTGATTAAGCAGGTCTCCTCAAACTTCACACTTTGAAATACGGCCCCAGCCAAATCACAAGGTTACTGAGGCACCCTTTGCTCTAGACTAAGCTTTGCGATATTCATTAAGTGCCAGTTGTTTTATTTCTCAAATTCACTTTTGCAAGAAGGTGTGGGAAGATCTATGAGTTTTTATGCCACCCACTTTAAAGAATGGCCTGAAAGTCCATTAACAGCCTATTTTTCCCAGTATTTTACAGTACAAATAAGCTTAGCTGTCCTCTGTTGGCTATACTTCAACTTTAGCCCTGTCCCGCCGTGTTCACGCTAAAGCGGGAATAGTCTAACGCAGTCTCTACCAGATTCCCCCTCAAGCGGTAATGAACAACACACTTGGAAAAAGAAGGCTCAGGAGGCTACAGTTAGTCTTCGGGGCCCACTTCTGGGAGGGTTAAATATATCAATCTTCTTTGTTTCAAATGGCCATCTCCTACAGCAAATGGTAACAATTTGAAATCAACCAAAGCAATGTAAACAAGGCCCAAAGTTATTTCAGAAAAATATTTCACCAACAGTGACATCAACGTAAGTAAAATACAACAAAAACAACTGCACATTTACACACGGACTGGGTTGGGTACGAAAACAGCAGGCTGGAGATACTGAAAATAAGAGAAGCTCTGTATAAGTGTGATAAAGAAGACTGGACAGATCAGAAAAAATCCAAGTCACAAAACAGTCAGTGCACAGCAAATATCTTCAAAGCTATGTGGTTAAAGAAAAAAAAAAAAGTCACAGAAACAAATTCTTAACTATCATCTCCTCCACCTTCCCCCTTCTTATCTTCCCTCAGAGCATTTCAAATCTCATAAATAGGAACATTTTTATTTGACAGTATCAGGTATTTTCACTGGGTCATAGTTACCATCCAATGCATAGCAAACAAGAAACTGAAAACAAGTAAAATCTTTCTCTTGCTGACCTCTGATATCAAATAAACAATCATAAGCTATCTCCTCTTATCTTCAGTATCAATATTTGAGGCAGTACTGCAATGTGCACAGTACATCCTGAGTGAGACTGTGCAGCACAGGCAACAGCAGAAGTAAAGAAGACCTGAATATTCCAATGGAATTCAGTGTGAGTGAAGACTGTGAACAACAACAAAAGAAATCAAGAATAGTTGGCTTTTTGGCACCAGCCGTGAACAACATACGAAGATAAAGTAAGTGAAGAAAACATCAGGATGATGATACTCATCTCAGGAGATCAGTTTTACTTGGGCACTGAAGACAGACGAGAGATAGACAGCAGGAAAAGATGACAATTATTCGCTCCAGCATCTGGAAGATAGACGAGAGACAGACAGCAGGGCAAAGGGTTGGCAAAACAACAGAAACTTGATTGTTGTTTGCTTTTTGGTAATGCATTCAGAGTGTTGACTTTATGTTCAAAGGTTTAGTTTGTGGTTGTGCATTTTGTTGTGAATCAGAGATTTTTTTTAAATATTTGTATGGGTGCCATGCTATAATTTTGATGATGTTTATGTGAGTGTATGTGTTTATGAAGCTGATTTCAGGTCTACCATAAGGATTTGAGCCTTGGAAAGGAAGTAGAGGATGAATTCACTTTGTTCACTGGCAAACTCATCCACATGGCCCTGAAATAAGTCACAACACTACATCAATAAAACAAAATCATTTTACAATAATCAAGTCACACTAAAAACTTACATAGTAAGACTACACAGTCACATGAAACTTTGGGAAGCAATGAACAAGAAATGATCAACACATTTGCAATACAAAATCACAATAACAGTGTTAAACATTATCAACAGAGTTATTGCATAAAATGCAGTTGGCAAATGCTTCAGTCAAAGCATTCAGTAATCTGTAGCAGAAACAATGTAATTTTAAATGAAAGTATAAGAAACACAGTGATCAATTTCAACCTCCATATGGAATTTGAAAAATACAAAAGTAAATGCAAATCATGGCAGGATGAAAAATAAAAAGGATGGAGGAAGAAAGAGAGAGAGAGAGAGAGAGAGAGAGAGAAAGAGCAAGAATAAGAACCTGTAAGATTTTATGTTATGAAAAAGGAATATTCCTGAGATGGTTCACATTTTTGCAGTTCCAGATGATTGGCTGATGTATACAGAAAATTATGTTTCTTTTGAATTGCTAAATAATGTTTTCACGTGCTTAATAAAAAGCAGAAACCTGAGGAACACTCTTTATTCATTTTTCCTCGGCCCAAGGATGTGAGCAGACATGCTATGTTAAAAAAATATGCAAAACTTAAAACCCCCACTATAGTAACAATTGACAAAGCAAAATGGCAAGTGTAGTCAAACATGAAGTGCTTGAGTCTCTAGTTGAGTTAGAAAATGTGGCTTCTTCCTCAGTCCTTTTGAAGAAACAATCAAGCTCTCAAATTTCTTAATGTAATGCTTTGACTGAACAGTGATATATTTCCAGATCTAAGTATTATTTCAAACCAATGAAAATTACTTGCATATAAAAGATCACTACTGCTTATTATAGCTTTTTGCCTTTTTTTTTTCTAATGTCACACCCAAGGATCATTTAATGTGAGTAACAAAATAATAAATTATGAACCTAATCTTTTACTTTGCTGATCTGTTAGCCAGTGAAGCATATTAACTGGTGACCAGTGTCCTCCCCCAAAACCTCTTATCACCCCATGGGTGTGGAAAGAACAGAGATATGTGAAAATCTAACATTTCAAAGTTTGACACAGAAAGCTGAAAAATGTCATATGTCAGTGTGGGATCATTTTTCCTTCTTTCCAGTCTAAGAAACTTTGCAAAAAAGCTAGCTGATTCAGCATTTCATTGACATATCTGTAGCCAAATGCTTTGCCCCTCCAATTCAATTTCCTTCAATTCATAACAAAAGAGTGCGTGGCCACAATTGCAGTTGATGAGAAGTGTCACAGCCAGAAACAAAACAAATTTCTGATTTCCCAACAGAGAAAGTACCACTACTGAAAGATGTGACACACAGAACTGAAATATAACAGAATTTACTGGGAACTTGTGTTCTCATGCATGTAAAGAGAAAAAAAAATGGGTTGCTTATTGGCTTACCATTTGCCTGACATTAGAACATCATGTATTTAACAGGTATGACAACCCAAACTGAAAATATCACAAAAACTTTGCCAAAACTGGTATGACATCTCCTACATATTGCAAAGTAGACTTGTCCATTTCATTAATTGATGGATTGGGTTTCGTATCTTCATAAACATTTAAAGTTGGAGTTTCATAGTAAGAGAATAATCTATTTACTGTAAATTCTCAGTCATAGGCATGCTGGATAAATGATCCCACACCTGTGTCTGATTTGAAAGCTCCCTGAGACAATAGCAAACCAAAAGAGAAAGTAACTGACATAGCAACGGTAGAATTTGAAACCCCTGAAAGAATGATAAAAGCTTTCAAAATTTAAATACCTGGTTTATTGACGGGTGACATCATCTGAGAGACATATGCCTGCTGCAGCTCACCCAGAATCTTTGTGAAGTCATCCATTACTGGAGACAGAAAATGCAATGTTAACATTCACAATATTGCCTTGTAATTCAGAAATTATTACCTCCAGCCACTGTGTAATAATCACTCAGATGCCCTGTCTTCTCAATTTTCTTTGTTCATTTTCTTCCTTTCAACAGACAAAACAGCCACTACTATGGAGTTCCAAATATATCTGAGTACCATCAACAAAGTCAAAAAAATGATATCTGCTCAAACAAAATTCTTTGATGCAAAAAATCAAGTGTCAGACTTACATTTTGGGTTGAGCTTTGTCAGACTTATGACAATTGGGTTGCCTGCAATAACTGGCTTGGCTGAAACTGGATCTGGCAGAAGGCTGCTGCTCTTTTGTAGTTTATCACCCTGTACAGTTTGAAAACATGGAAGTGAAGGCAGATATTAATAAAATAAATCACAGCAGGCAGGAAATAACAAGGCTGCAATTTTCTTGGTGTGAACATCACACTGCCTGTGCAAATCTTTGGGAAGCATAAGAGTGTTTTAAACCATGACAAAAAACTAGTGCAAGCTGTTATACTATAGCAAATAAAATGAGTTTCAATGCCTTATGGTTAGTGCATGTTACGCCGTCAACATTTATGATCCGACTGTTTGATGAATCTAGTGGCCCTGACCATTCACAAAGCTTGAAGCTACTTTATGTCATTTTTGAAAATTCAGGGATACAAAACTAATTGTCATTTCTTAAGGAAACACAGGCCATGTCAGTTTCCAGTTTATTTTATATTTTTTGTTTTCTTTTTGGTATAGCAAAAAATTATATTTCACCATCTGGATTTTCTGCACAAAGCACTATGTCACTCCCATGAAACAAACAAAGATAAGTAATTCAGCTACCTTCTATGTAAACTAATGATACATTTCTGGGGTCCATCTAAAACTAGCAAGAACAAAAAACTGACAATTAGATCCATAATACAAGTTCAGTTTTCAAGTGCCCAGCTCCCAAGAATGGCTAACAACAAAGGGAACAGCACACTTCTATTACATTTACATTATAAATGAAAAAAAAAAAAGTCTACACCCCAAATCAATCCAGGTCTCAAAATTGCATCGCATCTAAACAGGATTTAAACATATCAAATAGCACTTACAAACTTCCACATGATTCTGTTGTTGATCACCACAGCTGACTTTCCAGGGATACAAAATGTGAGAGCAACCTCTACATCTTCAATTTTCTCATTTTTCAGATTGAACCATGTTTCTTCAGCATCCTCAGCTGTGCGAAACTCCACAATTCCACAACCCAATGATTTTTCACCTTTGGCTATTATCTGAAAATACACATTGCAACAAAACTATAACACACCATTAACCCATACCCCGCGCGCTACCCGTAAAGCCCGCTGCCCCGTCAGTGACCTTACTCACGGAGAATCTTATCTGGGGTCACTGACCCGTGCCGCTAGACGATGACCACATGCGCTGTCCACGTGGTTCAGCTTTTATTGATCGTATGAAAACATTCGCTGCTATGCCTTATCACGCTTGATAATGAATTAACCAGCAAAACCTTAGTCTGTCAGTCTCTAACCAATGATCTGACTTATGATTCCAAACTGACAGCTGTAGTTTTCGTGAGAACGAAGCATGATAACAAGCCACGCCCTCCCAAGCCCTATACAAATGGTTTCATCCTGATTGCCACATACTAATAAACCAATATGGGCATTTGGGGCAAAGATTATTTCAGAGCTTGGTTCTGATTGGTTCTTAGATACAGACAACTCCAGATGGTGGTCAGCTTGTGAGAAAATGAGATAATATTGCAAATTTGTTGAGCCACAGTTCGCATGTCGATGTTACATCTTTTGAGAGTGTGGGGAGAGCCTTTAAAAGCTTAGTCTTTGTGATTCCGACCAGTGGTTCACTGGTTAACATGTCCATGTCACAATGCGTTTGATTTAGAAGAGATACAGTGAACAATAACACGGTGGTTACGTCTCAAAAAGGTCAGTGACCTGACGCGTGAAAATACTTTTGCCGCCCGTGCGGCGTGAGCGCTTGCGAGTCAATACCGACTATTGCCGCCCCGAGCAGGGTGAGGGTTAAAAACCGTGTCTCTGAATACTTCAGATATTAAAACTATAGTGCATTTAGAAACTCATGCCCAGAGTCTGCAGAAAACTGGTTGTTGTATAGTACAGTAGTCTCCGTCTAAGAACCCGGTCTACGGGAGACAGAAAAAGTGGGTTCTTAGGCGGACCAGGCACTTAAGGGGGGACACTACCAGAAAAATTAGTTTTTCTATGTTTGATTGTAAGCTATCCCTAATGGAACCAACAATGATGATGGGTTATTGACATTATATTTAAACATGAAATTGGTGAGTTACGTAACCGGTTACCATGGTAATGGCAGCCATATTGAATATAAACAAACAATTTTATAAAATCTACCACACACAAACGGTCCAACCAATATAAATGAAAGTGACATCATTAGATTCGTCTTGAAAAACAGAAAAAAATGGTGTCTTTATTTTTCTCATAGCACAATTTTCAGATTTTTAGTGATTTTTTTGCATCACATCAACCTGCCCACCATGAAAAACTATCGTATCATCTTGTCATAAATCACCCATAAAATACATAAAATGCATTAAAATTATGATCTCTGTACACCATTTGGTGTAGAAACCATTTCTAAAGCCATGAAAAGAAGAAAGAGCATGATATATTTATTAATTTTAGTACGATAGATTTTATAAAATGAAAAATTGGAAACAAAAACTGATATTGAGAAAATTGCGTTTGAAAGTTAGTAGTGGTCAAAAATAAAATTTTTCAAAGAAAATCACCCCAAAACTATATTTCAGACAAAAGGCACACTCATCTTTATCAATTAAACATTAAATTGTCCAGCCCCATAAGTATCTCCCTCTTTCAAGACTCTTTCATCATCGATATTCGTGTGAGTCACTTCGACCTCGTTCCCTTCATTAGATCTGTTCGGTGCAGAAATGAAAGCGCTTGCAGCCACTTCGAGGGACTCAGGATACTTAATTTTGCGCATCCTGTCTCCATTTCTACTTCTAGCCTTTGCCGTAGCCTTCTTTTTGCCGAAGTGAAAGGTTTTAGGCAGTTTATTTGGTGTTTCGGGAGTGAAGTTATCGAGAGAACGCGGTTGTAGGCACGCCATTTTCACCGATGTAAACAATCGCAAAGCACGCCTCTGCGCATGCGCAATTATATTACTATTGAATTGGGCCAATGAGATCTCCCAATTCGAGACACACCTCCAAACTTCGAAAATACCACGCTTGTTTTCATTGAGAATCTCCTCTGTTTAGTTTCGTACATGGGTATCGTTGTGGTTCCATTCAAAAGAGAAAGAGTAGCGCTTTCCAACGATACCGGACATGTCTACTGTCGCTATCGAAAACAGGCCGTAACGAAGGTGGAAAGATTGGCATTTTCTGCCTGTGATGATCGAATGACAGAAAAAGGGTGTAGGTTGACCACTTTACCCCTTCAAAACCCGTTTTTTAGGTGAAATTCATGAAATTAATGACTGAAAACAGAAAGTAAAGACCTCAAGGAATGTAAATTTGTTGAAAACCCAATATCGATATTTTTAACTGAAATCGATGTATTCACTACCCGTGTCCCCCCTTAAGCGGATGCCAAAGAATGCCACCCATGTCCATGGCTTATCCCCCTTGATTGCTCGGACCTGGGTCGTGACCTCATAATGAAAATTATGAGATGGGCATTATTCTTTAGTGGGGGGGGGGGGGGGGGGGGAATGCTCTTTTCTTACAGTAATGTGTAACGAAAGGAATGATTCAGACTGAACAATCAAGTTGTGGATCACAGATGCCGATTTTAGACAACACGAGGCCCAGTGATACCCTGTGTAATAACCACAATCAGCCCTAAGTACATGTGCCGTGCAAACCAAGCACGTGGTCAATCACATATAAAATTCTGCCCCTCGAGTCAGACAACAATAGATGTTAGGTGATGACTATGCTAATTTAGTCTAGGAGTGGCCTGCTTGCACATGAAAGACGTAACTGGGCTCCATCCTTTGCACGGTTCGCCTCCCCCTACCTTCCCTCCACCCGTTCTTTCACTGTACTGTGTGGCTTTGTTCTATCCCCCTACTTGAACGAGAATTTTGCGTTTAATATATTGACATTTTACCTAAAAGTGTGCCCATCGCATGGTCAAATGCTGGGTTCTTAGGCGGATTTTTCATTTCAGAGCGGGTTCTTACGCATATAAATAACAGTGAAAAAATTCGGTTTCCCGGCGGGTTCTAAGGCGGCGAGTTCTTAGACGGAGACTACTGTATTGATCTTTTTTGCATGCAAGGTCTTAGATTTCTACAATTTTCCATTATTAGTTCATGTCTCTTTCATATTCAACTTTGCTGACTTGAGGCAGAGAACATCAACTATCCTTTTCAAAAAATCAAAATTTCCCATGCAAGCCTTGTTTTCTTGTCCCTGAGTTGAAATGCACACTTTCTGAATAAAAATGTGATTTTGGATCTGGTCAGTTGCCAGTTTTACACACTTTATACGTGGTCTGGAGGCATCTTTTGGCAATTGACCATATGTCAAACTATTAAATTTCCACCCAGAAAGCCAGTCAGATTTCACACATAACCTAAAGATGCAAAATATGAAACAAGATGACTTTTCATATGACAAAAAATATCTTATTAAATCATGGAGAACCAGTAGTTCACATGCATACCAACTTTGAATACCTTCAGTTAAGGGCTGCAGCCGCGCAGGTTATAGTTTTTGAAAGAGTGGCACTAATTTCTGGACTATGGAATATAACAACGTTAATTGTTAAAAAATCAACAAAATTTCTTCCAGTATTTATCCAAACTAACTAAAAGCTGAAAAAAGCGACAGTCCTGTTATTGAGCTGAGGACAAGACTATGCCCTCCAACTTACAACTAAATGCGATTGTGAAAGGCTGGCATATTCAGTCATGGGGGGGAAAACCATTCTCACCTGACAATAAACAGGACTAGTCACTACTCCAAACGTTTCTCTCAGCTTGGAAACATCCACAAAATTTTCAGGCATATTGTTGATCAACAAACATCTGGACTGCAGGCCATCCCAAGTCTGATGTGACTCATCCACAAAATCTGCATGTAAAGTCTGCCCATCCACTGTCAACCAGTCCAGTTCTGATTTGATCTGTTTCACCTGTTCAGTATCAGCAGCATACTCCACCAGACCATAACCCTTGTTCTCTCCTGAAAGATATTTTTTTTTCCTCAGCTTGATTCTGAACAAAATTATTGAAGTTGTTTTTGTGGCTGTTGCTGCATAAGGGTCAGCTGTTGTTAGAAACGTATGATTCATTTGCTGTTATATATTATATGTACTAAATTTATCATTTTATGGCCATAGATGCCTGTGAATTAAAATTCATATTTTTAAAACTTTCAGTACTTTGACCTTGATTATTTTCAACCAAAATGCATTTCATACATCATGTGAAACACATTTTGTTGACTGGCTGAAAACCGAAAAATTTCACTACCCTGCATGCCAGGCCAAGTGCATTGGAATAACCAACATGACAAATTTCAACAACCGAATAGTGCATGTACCAGAAGGATATGAATTATTGGAATAATTGAAGGAGTCAGGCCAGAGTTTTCTGCTATTGTATGACAGTACACAATACAGCCTGCTACTGTCACCCCCACTGTCTTGTGGGTCATCTCGGGAGAGAGGAAGACTAGGGGAAGGTAACCCTGAATACAAATACCACACTGCCTTGTGTGTTGCTATGATAGCAAAGGCTATGGGAGTAAACCCAGACAGAAAATCAGGAGTGGAGACCCGAAGGTGGTTGTCAGGGAGAACTGCATCAAACTGGCTTCCAGCATCTCCTGCAGCCGGACTAGTTCCAAATGTATTGACCTGGTCTCTCCCTTGGGTTTAACTAGAATGGCAGAGAGAGGGGTGGTGCCTCTGGGCAAAGCACCATCTCTTAAAAATAGCCCAGGCAAGGCAGCAAAACGAGGAGGCGTTTGCTCGGGCTTGGCAAGCGTCTGTCTCTCCTCTATAAGCCCACCCATTTCCGATTTGGAGAGGACACTCCAGCCATCCGTTACGGATGGGCACAACACGGGAGGTGGCAGTTACCGGTGATAAGCTCAATCCATTTGGCGTACGGATGAGCGCCAGGGGTCCCCTCTGTCGGTGGGAGCGGCTTTTCAGCTGCATTGATCAACTACCGCCCGCCGTAACCTGGGCAGCCCCCAGGCAGTTGGGTGTTGTTCCGCCACGTCAGCCTGCTTCATAAGGTGGTTGGAGCTAGACCAAAAGTCAAAAAGCTGACGTAAAGTGTGCACCTGGCAAAAACAGAAAAATACTAAAACTTGGTACCTGGAACGTCAGAACAATGCGTCCAGGCTTGCAACAGCAAGATCTCACTGATATTGACTCCATCAGGAAATCCCAAATTATTGATCGAAAACTTCAGCTACTAAACATCGACATCGCTGCCCTTCAAGAAACTCGACTTCCCGACTCCGGGTCAGTCAAAGAAGAAAACTACACCTTCTTCTGGCAGGGCCTTAGCAGCGAACAGCCGAGAATCCACGGCGTGGGCTTCGCCGTAAAAAACTCCCTTATCAATTCGATCGCAACTCCAATTGGAGTGTCAGAACGCATCATGACACTCAGACTGAACACCCGGTCTGGTTTTACCAACATTATCTGTGTCTATGCCCCAACACTTACCTCCTCTGACGAAACCAAAGACATTTTCTACGAGGCATTGCAGAGGACTCTCCACAACATCCCTCTCACCGAAGGCCTGCTAATTCTGGGTGACTTTAACGCTCGAGTGGGAGCAGATCACTCCGCATGGCCAAAGTGCATTGGGCACTTCGGCATTGGCAACATCAACGAAAACGGGCAGCGCCTTCTGGAGCTATGCTCCGTAAACTCATTATGTGTTACAAACACGTACTTTGACCTTAAGAGATGCCAAAGAACATCATGGCGCCATCCCAGGTCTGGCCATTGGCATCAATTAGATCTTATTCTCTCAAGGAGGAAGAGTTTGGGCTGTATAAAAATAACTCGTTCCCTCCACAGTGCTGACTGTGACACCGACCATGCACTGGTAGTCAGCAAAATCAAAATTTCGGCCAAGAAAATATACAGATCAAAAGCCCCTTCAATCCCTAAGATCAATGTAACAGCAATCAGAGATGAATCAAATAGAAAGTCATTTGAAAAGTTATTTGCTGAAAGCATGGATAATGTCACCCAATGTGACTCGGTAGATGAAACTTGGAACACTCTCAGTTCAAAAATTCATGACTGTGCCATCAAGTCTTTTGGACAGCATAAAGTTTCAAACAACGACTGGGTAGCCCAGAACAGCGAAATTCTCCTACCTCTCATTGAGCAAAAGAAATCTGCTTTCAATGAGTATAACAAAAATTGCAATCAGAGTACAAAAACTTGTTTGAAAAATGCAAAAGCTAAACTTCAGCTGGGGGTAAGACGTTGCGCCAACAAATACTGGACAGACTTGTGTAACAGCATACAAGAGGCAAATGAAAAAGGAGATATGAAAACCGCCTTTAGTCAGATGAAAGTAGCTCTTGGGCCAATCATCACCAAAAGCGCCCCACTTAAGTCTGTAAATGGTGAACCCATCACAGATAAAAATGAACAACTGAATAGGTGGGTAGAGCATTACTCTCTGTTGTATTCAACTGAGAAAAATATTCCACCAGATTTTGAGGAACACCTCCAAAAACTGCCAATAATGGCCGAACTTGACGCTGAACCTTCCTTAGTCGAGCTTTCCAATGCAATCGACCACCTGTCTGCTGGAAAAGCCACAGGAAGTGACAACATTCCTGCAGAGGTATTAAAAGACCTAAAAGGCCCACTATTACCACACCTGTATAATCTGTTACTGCAGTGTTGGAAAGAAGGCGTGATACCACATGATATGAGAGACGCCAAAATTGTCACACTTTACAAGAACAAAGGAGACAAAGGCGACTGCAACAACTATCGAGGCATATCCCTCCTCAGCATTACTGGAAAGGCTTTTGCTCGCGTCATCCTCTGCCGCCTTCAACAACTGGCGGAAAAAGTCTTACCAGAAACACAATGTGGCTTTCGAAGCAAACGATCAACTATTGACATGATATTTGCACTTCGGCAAATCCAAGAAAAATGTAAAGAACAAAACAGGCCGCTTATAACATGCTTTGTGGACCTAACAAAGGCTTTCGACACCGTAAGCCGATCTGGCCTGTATGCAGTCCTTAAATCCATAGGCTGTCCACCAACATTGCTAAAACTTATTGCATCCTTCCACACTGACATGAGGGCATGTGTCAACTTTGAGGGCTGCACATCCAATTCATTTGCTGTAAACAGCGGTGTGAAGCAGGGATGTGTTCTTGCTCCTACCTTATTTGGTATATATTTTGCAGCCCTACTCAAGAATGCCTTTGGTCAATGTTCAGGTGGAGTACTTATTAACACCAGAGTGGACGGCTCCATTTTTAATGTTGCCAGACTAAAAGCAAAATCTCGTACAGAGCATATTATGTTACAAGAGCTCCTCTTCGCAGATGATGCTGCAATCGTGCCCACGATGAAACCACGCTCCAGGCTCTCATCAATAGCCTTGCCAAAGCCTGTGACAAATTCATGCTAAAGATCAGTGTCTCAAAAACTGTAGTTTTGACACAAGGCTTGAGAAACTCCAACCCAATCATGCTGAATGGCTCTCCTCTGGAGCAAGTGGGAAAATTCTGCTACCTAGGCTCAACCATCAGTGGTAGCACAGACATAACAACTGAAATAAATGCCAGAATAGGAAAGGCGGCCACAGCTTTTGGCAAACTCTCAAAAAGGGTGTGGAACAATAGCAAGCTGACCATCAAAACAAAGGTACTCGTGTACCAAACTTGCGTCCTAAGCACCCTGCTGTATGGCTCAGAGACATGGACCACCTACTCCAAACATGAAAGATCCCTCAACTCCTTCCACCTGCGCTGCCTACGCAAAATTCTCAAGATCAAGTGGCAAGACAGGATCTCAAATATCGAAGTTCTGAGCCGAGCCAACATTCCATCAACTCAGGCTCTCCTAGGCAAAAAAAGACTGCGGTGGCTTGGACATCTCCACCGTATGGAAAATGATCGCATCCCCAGACAAATTCTCTACGGGGAACTTGCTACTGGCAACCGACCCAGAGGTAGGCCACATCTGCGATTCAAAGACACTTGCAAGGTCACGATGAAAGCATTCAACATCGACCCCAATGAATGGGAGAACCTTGCAAGTGATCGAAGCAGATGGAGACAAAAATTGCGCAGTGGCACGCTCGCAATAGACTTCAAGGCAAAAGAAACATACCTGACAAAACGACAGAGGCGGAATGAAAACACTCGCCAAAGTGAACCCAAAAGACTGACCTGCAATCAGTGCCATCGCACTCTCGGGTCAAACATTGGTAGAATAAGCCACGAGAGAAGCTGTCAGTCAAAGTGAAAGTGAATATTCTAGCTGCTAAGACCGTCTGTAAAGACGCTAAAGGCCATATATATATTACAAAGAATGTAAGAAGAGCACTTGGCTGCTTTTGCATCAAACAAAAGTAAAAAGGCATCAACCAAAAAATATTACTCAGTATAAATCAATCAAATTTAATATTTTAATGATTTACTTGAAGAGTTGCTGTTAGGATTGCAAATATTTCGTAAAAGCAGTCAAATGGCACTTAGATCCCTTCTAACTGTAAACCCCTCAATTTATCAAATGGAAGATTTCTAACCAATCCCACATTTGTGTGCTTACACTCAGTGATAATGTGATCATAATTTTAGCAAGAAACTTCAATTATTTTGCACTATTATTTATTGTTACACTGTCTTCACCAATAATTATGGACAACCTTATTTATCTACATAGTACATGTGAACACCAGGATATATAGGAAGCGGACAAAAAAAAAAAAAACAACTCAGCAGCCACAAGCCATACCTCCCTTTTCAGCTCGCATGATGTAACAGTATTCTACTGTCCCGTACTTTTCACATAATTCTTTGAACTGCGCATCTGTATAGGACAAAGGGATGTGCGCAACACACAGAAGCTGACGACTGAAACCTGGCTCAACTGTCACTGTGTTGTCTTTAAACTGTTTATTATTAAGCATTTCAACAGCCTCTTCCACTTTAGCTCCATTTTCAAGCGTAACTAGTGCTGTCAACAGAAGAGAGAATAACATGTGATAACAGAAAATCTTTCGAAATTTGTTATTATATTGTAATAACACTTCTTAAAAATAATTGTGAAAAAGTCTCTGAGATTTTCTTAATTTTTTACTTTTCCAAAAGACCATCTTTAGTCATGGTTTTTCCCTAATTTCCCAAATCTAAACAAAAATGCAGTGCCAAAATATTACAAACATACATACAGCCCTGAGTTGCATTTTACATTTATGAGATAGGCAGGCTCATTGATAAATTGTTTCAAAGATGTTGCAAGATACTCTTACCACAAGTAATATGAATACTGTCAAACAATTCAGGTCACTTTTAACAAAAAGTGTGACATATTCAGATCTCAAAGTTGCAATAAGTCTCATCGATGTGATGAAATCAGTTCTGCCCAACATAATCATCAAACTATAAATTTCACAAATGCATCACGTGGGCTCTAACTCTAAGTGTAGGATTTAGCACACATACAAATTACAAGACGTCTTGAGCTGTGTGCCTTCCCTGATGTGACCCACATATCACAAAAACTTCCCAAAATTTGATGAAAACTTTTGAAAAATTTTCCTTCTCACTGTCCTTTCTCAGAAACTGATAAATTGATACCATTCATGAAGATTTGTTTGATACTGGTTTTCTAGCTGACCTTTTTTGTTTAGGTAGCTCTACTGAATTTGCATGCCTGCACCTTTAAAAAAAAAAAAGAAAAGGACTTTCCATAAAATTTTATTGAATGAATAAATTAGAAATGAACAGTGATGCAATCAAAGTTTTGAATTTACTAACTCACCTGAATCTAAGGATTCGCTGATCTTGATGTTTTTGGCCTTGAACCGACCAAGAAACTCCCGAAGTTCCTGAAAACAGTGTTAGAGAAACAAACATTTAACTATCTGAAGAATGAAACTGATATCTAATGACATTATCTCCCAACTTCAAACCCACAAGTCCACTATCGATGTAAAGGGTCTATGAGAAAAACCCAACCAGACAAAATCCCCCACGACAACAAACCTGCACACAAAAAGCCCCACCAAAGTATGACAAAAACTCCACTGGTCAAAACTCACGATAATAAAACATGTTTAGTTGTTATATTAATTGTGAATCATTCTGCAATTTACACTACCATCATATTTACTTCTGATGAACCTATACAATTAATATTAATAGAACTTATCAATGGAAATAAATTACCTGATATACACAGCAATAAAAGTGGAGAAAAATTACCATTTACAACCACATGGACACTAAACAAATCGACATCTTTTTCAACAAAATGATAGAAATATTTTAGGACAGCAGCTCTCTTGCGTCGGCAAACTTACAACAGACCACATATATCCATATTACACTTTCCATCACACACAATAACCACACACCAGTGGAGGCAACAAAGGCCAAAAAGACTGTAAAACTATTGCAGTTGCCGACAAGGGAGATACTGGTTATTTTCTGGCTGGATACTGCATAAGTAAAGATTTTGAGCACGGGAAATAACTTCCTTCGACCTCAAGGCAAGTGTACTGGGAGTAGGTATATATGAAACTGCCAGTCCGCAGCCACGAAAAACGATCGTTCAGTGCAAAAAAAGAGATTTTCCTTCATATTCACTCAAGCCATGCACTTCAACCATACATCAAATAGGGTCACAAAATATATCAAATTAAAGATCTACTTTCCCTCATACCAGTCGTTGTGATTATATTAACTTCGGCGCAATGGATACTTTAGTTTTACTTTTGTTCAAAGCAGGGTATTAGCCAACCACTTGGCAGAGTGGTGGCTGTGAGGCGATCTCGAAATTCGGTTATGCTATTTGAAACCATCGTGCAAGGTGACGCGACATCGCATAAATTCAGAAATGGCATGATTTGAAGGGGGAGATCCTTGGCTTTATTTTCATATAAATATGTATACAATTATTTTTCTTTCTGGGTAAAAAATTGAAGTAAACTCTCTGAGACGTCTAAACAAAGCCCATATATCATCTGATCCTATTGAAACACACATCAATACGTTCCTTAGCCATTTTGCTTTTCAAATTTAGCAAGTTCAAAACTGTGTCTGCTGCCGTTTTCATGCACTGCGCCACTTGAAAATACCACCCAAACGCGAAAGTGACAGCCACTGCTTGCAAGCCTTTGCTTTTGTGTTGGCCGTTGTTTTTGCTTCATCGATGGAAAATTCCAGTTTGAAAGGTAAGTTTGTGACATTAGGTGATTAGCTAGATCTAAAGCTTTTAAATATTTTTTGTTTTGTTTTTGAAACCAATTTACTGGCTTTAACGAGATTTATCTAGATAGATCCAGAAAGTACCAAATAGATCTAGGGCGGGGAACTGTGCAGTTATCTATCAATAATATGGTGATGTCAGGCTCACAATTTCTTTCAGTGTCCTCATTAGTGAGTCGGCTTAGGTGTTCTTAATTTAGATTGGAATGCTGGAAACTCCCTGGCTCCTTTGAAATTGATGATGTGCATCTTTGTTGTTTATTGCTTGCAGATTTAGGCTCAAGATGTATCAATGGAAGAATTTCTTTCATAAATAGACATTCGACTTCAGTTTTTTTTACATGTTGGGGGGGGGGGGGGGGGGGCATGAGGAATTCTTCTGTCACTGATATTTGATTCACACCCGGGAGAAAGTTGGGGAGAAACTTCTTGGTGGGGGGGAATAATTTGAGAAAGATATTGTTTTGTGAAGACAACACCAAATCAAAATGAGCAAGTGAACAGGAAGAAAACTAAGTCCAGCGAAACTTTAAAATGGCAGAACTTTCTCACTTTTGAAGCTCTACAATAAAAACAAAACAGTTTTGTATATATTGTCTCAGAAAGCTCTTTTGATTTCAATGATTATATCTTGACTCTACACACAAATTAAAATCAGTTTCATATACAGTCCAATCCACTTATCTCGACACGACTTTTCTTGACATTCTGGGTAACTCGACATAATTTTTAAGTCCCAACCTGTTCCTTCTTTGATGTATTAAATATTTCCCCATAACTCGACGTGTTATCCTATTCTTTCCTCTTATATCGACCCATTTCTCCTCGACTGCGGCAAAACAAGTGCTCTAGATCTACTATTGTGCTACCAAAAATGCCCACGCAACTCCCCGTATGTTATATATAAGACCCTCTTTATTTCTTTTAGCGGTGCTGGCGGGGAGGGGTAAGAGAGGGGGTGTGCGGACACAGAGGATGACCCTTGGCTTCAGTAACCGGAGTGTGGAGTACCTTGCATAAGCGTACGGCAGTGAAAGTACAAAGTACTAGTAACTACAGACTTGAGTAATTTTTCCCCCCCCACAAAACATTCGTGCGCCGTTGATACTTGGCCTTGACCTAGATCTCTCGGTTAATTGCCGTACTGTGTGTATACATGTATCGGTATTATCACGTCTTCTGAAGAAACAGTCAGGTCGAGGTTAAAAAAAAAAAGGGAAAGCACTGCGCATTTGATAGCTACAGCATTTCTCCGATATCGGCAAATCTTTGCCACGCAACTGCTCCGCACAACAGTGATATTGGAGGAACTTGTGACAAAATGCCGATAATTAAAAGAAAAAGGTACGTAACTGCATAATTTATTGGACACTTCCCATTTCGGTGATGTTTGATCCTCCCCCCTCCCGGCCTTTTTTTTTCTCTTCTATCACTAATCTGGTATTTCGACTTTGTCTTTACTCGATACAAGTCCGAATTGACTGATGTCGAGATATTAGGATTGCACTGTACCTAGCCTACTGGAAGGGGCGCTACAGGAAGTGATCTTAACCCTTTCGATGCCTATCGCTCGAATTCGGGCGATGGTTTCTTCTACCCTCTTAATGCCTATCGCCTGAATTCGGGCGTCGTCTTCAACTACCCTCTTACTGCCTATCGCCCGAATTCGGGCGATCTGAGGTGAGCTAATGTAAACAGGAAATACACCCCCTAAAAACGTGATTAGGGTTCCGGAAGTCGAATAATCTAATTCCTGATTGGATAAGCTTTAATTTGACCTCCGGATCATAAAGATCGGCCGATCGGATCGTTTTTTATTCGCTTTTTTGTGCAGTCACTCTCTTCGCTGCGAAATAGCGTTTTTCGAGTCCGACAACGACGATGTTGATCAAATTATCGGGGATTTGTTTGTAAATTCCGACTCTGAAAGCGATTTTGATGAGTTTGACATCAACCAAGAAGATATTCACAATTGATTTAGTTGATTTGCGTACGTGCACTCCAGTTGGTAATGTAGATCTAGATCTAGCCGAAGGCGGGTGTATAGATCTAGATCTAGATGTTACGAAGAATGAAATGAGTGCATTTTCTCGGTAGCCAGTAATGAACGCGTTTAGAAACATTGATCCCACACCTCTAGACTTTGTCAAGCTGATTATTGATGATGTTCAATCATTAGTCTTGATAATTTTAGCAGTTTTGCTGCCAAATAAAAGTCAAAATGTTAGTATTACAATATTTTTATTTTCTTTTTGTAATTCTTGTGATGCTGCTGAAACTGCAGCTGCCACCACCACTACTATCACCACCACCACTTTACAAACTTATAAAATTCCCAATATCCTAAGAGATATGAATTTTTTTTTATTACACCCTTGTCCGAACAAGTTTTGCAAAAATGGTCTGGCACTGAGGGAAAAATCACAGAAAATAGGCTGGCACTGAGGGAAAAGTCTTGGAAAATGGGCCGGCACTGAAAGGGTTAAAACAACTTAAACTGGCTCTGGTGAGTTGACAGTGCCTACATTGATTGTTTGTGAGTCATATCATTATAAAGGGACCAATCACTGAATCAGTTATTTGATGCAAGAAAAAATAGAAAAAAACACTATATTGAAGAATTATGTGGGTGGTTGCGCTTTGGTCCAGTCAATGGTTGCACTGGGGTCTGGTGGTTTTAAAAGGGTGTATTTAGCTAGGGTGTTGTTGCATGACTTTGGGGGTGTGGTTCTGCAGCATGATTATCACTGGATGACCTACATTCACACTAACAAATAAGGGAGGCATTCCATTTAAGTTACACAATAGGAATATTACAAGGATGTGACTTTATGAGCATGGGGTGTCGCAGGGGGCAGCGCCCCGCGGGCAAGTTAGTCATCTTGATGGACGTTTTTATGGTAAATGCGCAGCTCGACGATTAACACACAGAACAGGAAATAGTTGCCAGACTAAAGTTGTGAAATTATATGACACTCTTTCCAAAAAGATGGTAATTTTATCAAAACACTCCCGTTTCCATGGCCACCCCAGCCCCTCTTCGCCTATGTAAAACTGGCGGAAAAAGACACGAAAATTAATAATTTGTGACGGATTTCAATGACGTATTCGTTTTTAAGGGCCCAAAATACCATAGGAAAAGACCGGTTTGGAGACGGGAGTGATTCAATAATAATACAAAAAAGACTGCAACCTCAACCACAGGTCCAACATTCGGAAGCAAATAAAAGTGGTCACAACCCAACTAAGTCACTCCAAGTGCCCAACTGAAGTTGTTGTGTAGGCCTACCTCATGACATATGGTACTCCTTCCCAATTTTATTTTTGGTCTCACTTTCACTGTGAAGGCTAACTTTGTACCAAACCAACCACCACTTACTTCAAGCTATGCAGGATGCTATTGTAAGAATAAGCCTTAAACTAGGGAGGAGGGGGTTCACTTCAAGAGCAATTTCTTAGAAATCTCAGTGACTCAGGGGGGGGGGGGGGAGCGATTCACGGGCAATTTCTTGTAAGATTGAGCAGCCTTTTGTTTCATAAATAATAAATAACAACAACATATCCCCGACGATTATGCAGGCCCTGGCCAATGACACAGTTCTAGCTCTATGTGTGATGCCTGGTTTTCGGTTTCACGTGAAACGAGACCGTGGTTAGACTAGAGGATCTTTTATTTACTGCGATTATCACTATGACGAGTAGAAAGCGCCTTCATGTCCTGTGTAAACGACATCAGTTACATTTACGTGACCACATGCATTAACACCGAATATCAAACTTACACCCTCTGTGCTGGGAGGAATGTTAGAAAGCAGAATATTTCTGTGCTTGTTGAATTCTAACTTCGGATTTGATGGTGCAGGGATTTTCCCTTTAGGAGCCATTTTGGTTGCAACGTCTTTCGGTCTTTGGGGGCTGGTGCGTCACATGACCATGACAAACCAATGAAAAATCAGCACTAAGCGTTGTATATTATGCACAATTTTGTGGTACCTAAATATTATGATCCATTCATAAATTCATTTTTTTTCTTCTTCTTTCTGCTGTTATTAATTCGTTGTTAGAGGCCGTCATTTACAATCATTGGGCACACTCACTAAGCGGGTATGCAGTTCATAACAATAGAGAACTCTTGGCACGTTCAGAAAACTCAGTTCAAAGTAATGGACTTTTTCTGGATACACTTGAAGATGTATTAACAAAAATGAGTACCCATCAAAAGTATAAGAGGATATCACTAACCACTGCTAATAAAAAAACCCACAACGATCACTCTAAACAAACCCATTTAATGTTTCCAAGGCATCGTTTGCTTCTTTCTCTTGAATTGTTGAATAACACTGGCCCAAGGAGTAACAAGGTCACACTTTAAGAAATGTTTGATTCTTTCATGAACTTCTCATTCATTCTGTTATGATGCTTTAAAAATTACCTCAACAACGCGTTAGCAAAATAAACGTTTGAGGTCACTTCTTAGCATTGAAAAGGATAGTTCATAATTTAAGGCCTGTAAGAGAAAATCACAAAATACATGTGTCATTTTTCTGTAAAAAAAAGATTAAATCTATCTGAGATCTGTAGTTACTGTTCATTTGATAGTCACTGGTTCTTAGTTGACATAACAAACATAAACTTCTGAGTGGTTACCTTGGAATTTCAACACTCTAAAGATTTCAGCCCTCAAAAGTGAAGGGGACAGAAAAAGAAAAAAAAGAAACAACAACAACAATGATGACAAAAATAAAACCTGAAAGACTACAATTTACATCATGATCAGTGGGTCCTATGCCTAAAATTCACATCCTGTAATAAAACAACATTCATTTCAACAATCACAGCATAACAAGAATGAAAATCAAACACATTGTGGATGAAAATCAGTAATGTTTATTTCAAATCATGCGATTTTTTACACATAATGATAATGTCACTCTTTGCATGGACCGAATAAAATGAGACACATTTCACATGCATTATAAATAACAGACATCAGACAGTATTTTTCACTTCTTTTTGCTTTTTTTACGACTGGCTTCTCTACGTCTTTGTGTCAGTGGATTCCTCGGATCATGGATCTCGTATCTATCAGAATCTTCAACATTTGCATCAAGAACTTTCTTCCCACTTGGAGTTTCAAACTGAAGTTTATGTCTCATCCTAGAAAATAAAATGAGGATACATTACAATTTATGTCATCACTGAAACATGAAAAGAGCTGAAGATTTTAACAAACAAAACAGTAAAATTTTATGGCGTTTTCTTACACAGTAATCTTGTGAAGATAAGATTCACATGATAGTCATTCTATTCAAAACACTTCCCGGGTGTTATATAGGTCTGATCCAACACAAGCAACAAAAATAATTATTTCGAAAATCCATTTCAATAATAAATTAACTTGTTTAGAACAATCCTCTCTCTCCTCCCAAGGGGAGGAAAATGGGGTGAGGGTGAAGAATTAGTACAGGCTCTGCAGTGCATACAAGTATGTGTAATATATTTGATTATGTTTCAGTTTCTTTCTGTTCCTTCAACTATTAACTAAAATTAGCACAATTTTGTCACACACAAAAAATGAAAACTGTCAAATGGGAGAACTTTGCAATTTTCTTTAGTCATAGTAAAGCTACACCTTTTACAGTGCTTTCAACTCATCAGATGGGTGAAAACCATTGAATCTGTTCCCCTTCTCTCACATCCTAGTTATTATTGATGTTGTTTTTTAATTTGGGTAAATAAATGATTTCTTGTTTCCTATTTTTGATTTATCTTCTTTTGCTGTAAACTTATGTTGCAAGAATATGTTTCAGGCCGACATACATTATCAAGAACAAAGGCCTCAAACTTGTTCACCCTTGCAACACGAATCACATTTTAGAAGCAGAAAAAAATTCATGCTAGTGTTAAAATAGCAGTTCTATTTCAGTTCTATTTGATAGGCACAGGCAGCTTTCACGTCCTTAAGCAAGATTTGGAGAACCAAGGATATATCTCTAAAAACAAAGCTGAGGATATTCAACTCGAACGTGAAGTCAGTCCTGTTGTATGGATGTGAGACTTGGAATGCGTCCCAGGCCTGCATAAAGAGAATCCAAGTTTTCATCAACAGATGTTTGAGGAAGCTACTTAAGATCAGATGGACAGACAAGGTCAGCAATGAAATTGTATGGAAAAGAACAAGACAGAGCCCAGTCAGAGAGGAAATTGCTAGGAGGTGATGGAGATGGATCGGCCACACTCTCAGGAGGCCAGGAAACAGCATCACGAAGAAGGTATTGGATTGGAATCCCCAGGGCAAGAGATCAAGAGGAAGGCCGCGCGGAACGTGGAGAAGAGCCAGAGAAAATGATGTGCAACGAAGCGGAAAGACTTGGAATAATGTAAAGAGACTGGCCCATGATAGAGAGGGATGGAAAGTGTTTGTTGGTGGCCTATACCCTGATCCAGGGTGAGAAAGGCAATGATGATGATGATGATTTCCACTAAGTGACATGTTGCCTGAAAAATGATCCAAAAAGAAAAATTTCAACTCACCATGACAAATCATCTGGATCATCTTCCTCATTAGGATCATCCATCTTCTCTTCTCCATCTGAGTCTGAGTATTCAGCTGCCAGCTGTTTGACAGATGAAAGCTTTGACTGAAATTTCTCAAGCATAGCCAGAGTCTGAGCTTCTCGACTTGAGCCTTTCTTGTTCTGCATCTTTTTTAAAGTTTTATACTTCTGTCTCTCTATTTTGAATGATTCCAAGAAGTCTGGAGTGCCATCTGTAGGACAAGATAAGCACTAAATGATTGTAATGTTATGATGCAGATCATTTTACTTTCTTCCAAATAACCTGATCAACCCACGAAATATTTAAATGTTATCCTTTCACAAGAGTACAACTAATGTTGTGGCATTTACTCCACTGCCTTGCATTATTTGTAATACAGTGGAACCTGCTTAATACGAAAGCGGATAACAAGACATTTCTTTTTATCCAAAAGGATCCCATATTCCTGCTGTAATCGTTCTTCACTTTTTATCCGTTTACAAGTAAAGAAAGTCATGTCACTACCTTTTAATTGAAAGATTCTCTTTCATTTACCTGGTTAAAAGGAACTGCAGTCTTGAAATTGTATTGCCCTTGAAGTTTGAAGTGAAAGAAAAAAGCCCAATGGGGTCAATTTCATGCTGGTCTACTAGATGGGGTGGCGTGGGGATGGGGAGAATAGGGGAGATCATATACCAGACAGAAAGGCACTGCCTGCTGGAGAGCAAGATAAAATATTTTTTTTTACCAGTCACCTTCTCCCACACTCACACCCTTCCGTGGGCTGATGCGAATGTTTAATACGTGTCCCATGAACCACAATACATTCACTAGCATTACTTGTCGAGCAGTTCAAACATGTAATACATACACTCAAAACAACCGGTCTGTCACCACCTACTATCATGGCCGATCTGTCTGGCAACCTGCATAACAGCACCTCTCATTCAAACACACATATGCACTGTCACGAGTGGAGTGAGCGGAATTCAGAGATTACGGGGGCATGGAAGTGGGGGAATGACTCACGGGATAGTGAGGCTGCTCACCTATATTGACTTCTGTTAGTTAACGTTAAAGCGTGCATGTTGTGAGTGGGGGGGGTCTGAATGAGGTGAGAGCGCTGTATTACTATCACTGCACACTAAGACGTCCAAGGAAGCGGACGCGGGAGAAAGCCCCAGAGGGCGAACATAAGGAGAGCAGTCGGAAGACTTGGGAGTAGTGTTTTTTCCAGTGATGACTGGTAGGTGGAACGATGATTAATAATTATGATTGATGTATTATATTCGTCTATTAGCATGATGTAAGTAAGTATATGTGAGGAATGTGGAAGTCCTTGATACTGTATATAGCAATGTGCGCCATGAGCGATAGATGTAAGTTGAGTTCATCGATTTGTAGCGAGAGTGAGTATTGTGTACTACGGTGGAGGTGTGTTACCGTAAGATGTTTGGTGAGTGAAATGTGAACTATTGTGTGTCCGCTTCATGAGTTGTAATGAGGGGTGAAGTGAATAGAAGTGGTATGGTATTATACCAATGTAATGTTATTCTTGTAGGTGCCGAGGTCGGGCCGAAGAGCGCCACCTACGGTGAGCCCAGGGGATAGGCCAGCATAGGGCCGGAGGCCACACATAGGCCAGAAGTGAAGCTGTCGGTGCAGGACAGTAGAGGCACATGAGTCGTGGCAGTCTGGCCAACGACAGGGACGTATATATGATTGTGAATGTGCTATTGAAATGCTAATGTGCTATTGCCATGTTGATGTGCTATTGAAATGCTAATGTGCTATTGCCATGTTGATGTGCTATTGGAATGCTAATGTGTTATGGCAATAGGAAGGGGCTATTGAGAGACAGCGGTGCCATTGAAATATTAATGTGCTATTAAGACATGGAGAGGAGAAGCTGAGACCGAAGTGTCTTTAGAAAGTAACTACCGGGTTGTGGACCCGAGGAAGTGTGCGTAAGGGAGAAGGCCGTTGTACGGCAGTTGAATTGAATAATATAATGTCTGTATTTGCGCTATTATCTATATGTTTATGTATAATAAATGTGTGAGTCTGATGGGTTGTTCTGTTAAGTGTTAAACTTGTTCGTTCGTGATTGTTGTCTTGTTATAATCATTATTACATCTCCCAGTCTGGGATTTGTGACATGCACATACAAAAGAAAAAAAATCAGGATTTTAGTCGTTCTAGACAGCATATCAAGGGCGGTAATATAGTAAAAATTACCAAGCTATTTAGTATTGCTTCTCTTTAACTTAAAGAGATAACTAGTTAAATTTGTCATTTTAAGCCAAATGCTTTTTATCCAAAATACTTAAAATACAAAATATATCTGTTTGTCCCCTGAATTTCGAATTCAGCCGGTTTCACTGTAAGTGTAATGTTATTGTCATAATCATCAGAAAACTGATATGACCAATGCATTCCCAAAATGAAATGCTCCATTGAAAAACTTACATAAGGTCGGTTTCGATTACTCAAGTACATGTGCAGTTGTGTAGATAACTGACTGTAATAATGTGGGCAAATCTGTGACAATAAGGTATTCATTTCAGATCTAGTGGCGGTTACTGTCAATCACTTTCAGTACTGAACTTTGTAAACCAATAAATGAGTCTATGTTAGTTATTCACATTGCAAAATATGCATAACACTAATAATAAGCATTGTCCGTTACCATGACAAAACACTAGCAGGTCTCATGAAAACATTTCTGTGTTACATGAGTTTCAGATCACGAGTTACATCAGTGGTTTGCAGTCTTGAGTAACTTCACTCAAACATATGATTTAATAACTTTATAAAATTAATACTTTCACTGATTTTTTATGACAATTCCACCCATGCCCTTGCTTTCTCATCAGGCACACAATGGAACAGATGATCTACTGAAACTGAATAGGTTAATCTGTTCTTCAGATGCAAAGCAAATTTGTATGATATGCAATATAATCATACACCTGATGCTGATGATGATGTTATGAAACTAACCATTTTTTGTCTCCTTTGTAACAGGTAACTTATCGTCATTCTCTTCTATCTTGATACCTGACACCTCTTGGCTTTTTGTATTTGCTTTTTTCTTTGATGCTCTGATCTCTTTTTGAAGTGTCTTGACTTCTCTTTGAATTTCATCTCTAAATCAAAAGAAATTGAAGAAAATATAAAAAAATAAATCATAAAATTACAATGAATTGAATGTGAATTGACAACAATCACTATGAATTTGATTACTATTACTATATAACATTTATAGCAAAACAATTCACTTACTTAGTAAAGACAAAAATCCTGTGGTCATCTCATGCCAGACTTATTCCCATCAAGCAATCATTCAGGGGCTTTAAAGCAACCATTACATATTATGTCAATCTGAACTGCTTGTTCCATGAGGAGTGTTGATCATGATGTCAAAATCTGACACTGAGTGTTGTAACAATGTGCACAACTTTACCATAAGACAAAAAGTGCAAAATCTATTTAATCAGGTTTGAAATGAGATATTCCAACTTTCACACCTCTTGTGCTTCTTGCTTTCTTCAAGAGACGGTTCTTCCTTCACCTCCTTCTCCGAGGAGGTTTGAGATGGATCTTGTTTCTTCAGTTTTTTTTTAACATCATCAGGCATTACCTCCACATTTTCCATCTTCTTTTCATCCTGAAATTTAGAAACGTAAAATCTACTATGAATATGAATATCATGGTTTCATGAAATTCCACTCCTCTTCAAAACTTATAACGTTTATGTTCACATTTTCTAAACCACTTCTTTTCCCCTCTCTAAACCGGACTTTAAATGTTGAATCTATGGGTAAAACCTCTCTATATGTATAAAGTTTGCAGTGAAAAATAAAAGAATTGTGGAGGAAATCTGCAAATCCAGCTTTTCTTTAACAGTTAAAAAAACTGGTGCCAAGTCTACTATATCAACCATACATTTTTGACAACAAAATTTTTACCACAATTTTTCTCTTGTTGGAAGATTTTTCAATTTCATTTTTCTCCACAACTGGCACTGAGCTCAAATTTGGGTCATCAATCAAGTCATGGCTGCTTTTACTTTTTCCACTGAATTTCTGTAAACGTAAAAAAAGATGTAATACATTTTCCTTAAACAAATGCTGATTAATGTGTGAGCATGTAAGACAAAATCTTTCTTCAAAATCCGTAGTGCAATGTCAGTAGCATACAAGGAAACCCTCCTGTTAGCAAGTTTTTCTCAAGGCCAATTCCCTAGTTTTCCATAATAATTTAATGATAGCATGAATCAGGGGATATGTCACCCTGAATGTCTTCCAGTTTGTGCAGCTGAGCATTTCTCTTACTGCTACTCACTGGGAAATGCATGCATTTCAAGAATGTTTCCATTTGACAGTGGTTTCAAGTTTACTTGCACACCTCACTGACTTGGGCAAACATGGCCTGCTTTAGCAAACGAACAAGCTTCCTGTGGTTTCCAAAAGAAAGTACACTGGAAAGCAGGCTGCCTGCTGTAAAGCTACTGAACAATGATGTTATCATTGTGTAATCTTCTTAAACAGACATTGTGAATCCTATAGAACCACTGTGAAGTACTACAGGGAAGAACTGATGGCAATCTTTACATATCCAGCTGAATCAAGAAAAAAAAAAATATCTGCTTGAGTGGAAATCAATTGGAGGGTTAACACTATAAAAAACCTATCCTTGTGATGACCTCAGTGTTGTTGTCACTTTGGCAGTTACAGGATAACTGTCAGGCAGATGTAGGGCCATATAATAAAATGCAGCCCCAGATATTAAGCTTCTTTTTTTTTTAATTGGGGAAAAAAAGTTTTACTTCATCTCCGTCCTCTGTACTGCACCCCTCAATTTCCAATGTGAAAACAGGAGGCAATTTCTTATATATATCAAGGACTACTATATAGTAGTCCTTGATATATATATATATATACTATTGAATACAATTACATGGAAGAAATTGTTTTGGTCATGTTACACCTGAAGACTGTTTTTGCAGGAAACTTTTTGACATTTAAGAAAAACCATCACATCATCAAACCGAGTTAAAGCAACTGTATGAAAAGTGGTGGACACCCTAAATGGCAAATTGTTTTGAACGACTCTATAAATACAAGTTTACTGTAATATTTACCAATTTATAATAAGAACTCTGTGTTACGCATCAAAGGTATATGTCTGCTTAAAGTAACACTGCATTACTTCTGAACATTTGCCAGATAACTTGCCCTCATTCATGTTGTTGTGATTTTTTTTTGAAATTGCATTTTGATACACAAGGGCCAATGCACATTCTTTTGAGACACAGTTCGAGTATTTTTCAATTTCAGCCAGTAATTTTTTAACAAAATGTTACAACTATGGAACTACTACTGAAAAAAACACAAAGGTAATACATCTATAAAAACTGTTTATAAGAAAGACTGAGAAAATGATTCAATATACTATCCAAGTATATTACCTTTGAAGCTTTAAATGTTTGCTCTTCATCCTCTTCAGCTTCTTCACCAAATGATAGCAGACTAAAATTTCTGAAATTGCATACCATGTAAAGCCAGCTCAAAAGATAGGTCAGATATACACAAAACAGCATAAAAATGTCCACTTCGAATAATAATTATATCTATGTTTCTGTCTGCTTTACTGATCTTTGCTACATCGAAATTCATCTACTCTGTCATGCTTGGTTGAATTTCAGGAAAATGTTGCTCACTAATTGTCACTGCTGAACTAGATTATGGTATGAAGAGGCAGTAAAAATATATGTACACTGCTTTGCAGATCCTTCATAACTTAAAGGCTGCCATTATGTCATGTCTACTGGGCCCTGACACGATTTTTCATTTTTATACATTTTCACACTATCAACAAAGCCTTATATGGTTGCCTCAGGTGTTACTGACTGAAACTATATTGACAGCCAGGTGGATAACTTACTTTGTTGCTTTTGATTTGCTCTTTATTTTCTTGTCCTCCTCTTTTTCCTTCTTTCCTTTTTTGGTGGCTCGTGGTATAATATCATCAAAAGGATTGGACAGAATCTGCCAAAAAGACAAAACAACAACAACAACTTCACAGCAAAGAATGCAGACAAATATAAAATTCAACAAACATTTTGTCTGAAATGAAATTAAAGACAACTCCATTCAAGACCCTCTTCTAACTCTTTGTGGTCTGTGATTTGTAACTGTACAAAAATTTTGAAGTCATTTTCTGGGTGGGTTTAAAGCTAATACAGTCGACTCCAATTACCATGCAGTAGCTTTACATGGTGTTTTTTTTTTTATCCCTTTCCTAATGCCTCATTTCCACAGAGAAAAAAATGCTTAGCACGACATCTTAGAATCCATCTTTACTCTTTGTGCAATCTCCTTTTAAATACTGATAGAGAAAAAAAAATGCTTAGCATGGTTTTCCTAATCTGTGTCTCAAATGCACGCCGTCATCTTTCGTAATTGCTGTTTTGTTACAGCTCGTACCTGCCATTGTTCTGTGTTTGCCTCGCCTTGCTTACACTTGTTACGTCACTGACCCAGCATGCACCCGTGACATCATGCGTATGACTGGCTGTGGTTGCTTTATCTATGAGTGTAGGATTTTACAAATTTTATTCTGCCAGCCTAGCCGAATCCTAACACTCAGGCGAGCTCATTAACACTGCTATGAGTTATTCATCACATGGACCGATTCCTCACACTCAGGCGAGCTCATTAACACTGCCATGAGTTATTCATCACATGGACCGATTCCTAATACTCAGGCGAGCTCATTATCACTGCCATGAGTTATTCATCACATGGACCGATAATGCAGTATAATGTCATAAAATACGTATGGCCACTAATTTTACTTGGGTCGGGCATTGGAGGGTGGAAGTTACGATAGGGGGAAAGAGCAAATGGGTTACCCATGGAAGTAACATGCGTGGTTACAATTTTTTTTTTTAAACTATGCACTTGAGATTCAATCGTTTTCACAGACAAGGACTTAAGACTATCGGCGCCAGCAAATCCAAAATGGTATCAAATACCATATTCACTTGGTCACCGTAAATTGGCAATGTTTATTGTGTTAATTTAGGCTCGGGGGTACCTGATGCGAGTTTGACCAGTGAGAGGATGAAGAAAGGAGGGAGACTTGTCTATAATAGATGTCAGACGTCCATTAACGTAACCCTTTGATTATCATATTGAAATGCCAGATTGGGCGGACCAGATTGCTTAACGCTCACCCTGCACGCTACCCGTAAAGCCCGCTGTGCGGTCAGTGACCTTACTCATGGAGAATCTTATCTGTGGTCACTGACCCGTGCCGCTAGACGATGACCATATACGCTGTCCACATAGTTCGGTTTTTATTGATCGGTATGAAAACATTCGCTGCTATGCCTTATCACACTTGATAATGAATTAACCAGCAAAACCTTAGTCTGTCAGTCTCTAACCAATGATCTGACTTATGATTCCAAACTGACAGCTGTAGCTTTCGTGAGAATGAAGCATGATAACTAGCCACGCCCTCTCAAGCCCTACACAAATGGTTTCATCCTGATTGACACATACTAATAAACCAATGTGGGCATTTGGGGCAAAGATTATTTCAGAGCTTGTTCCTGATTGGTTCTTAGATACAGACAACTCCAGATGGTGGTCAGCTGGTGAGAAAAAGAGATAATATTGCAAATTTGTTGAGCAACAGTCTGCATGTCGATGTTACATCTTTTGAAAGTGTGGGGAGAGCCTTTGAAAGCTTAGTCTTTGTGATTCCGACCAGTGGTTCACTGGTTAAAATGTTCACGTCACTATGCCTTTGATTTAGAAGAGATACAGTGAACAATAAGACGGTGTTTACGTCTAAAAAAGGTCAGTGAACCGGCGCGTGAAAATACGGCTTGCGCGTGGCGCGGTGTGCTTGACCTTCCCAACTTTTGTCGCCCATGCGAGTCAAAACCGACATTTGCCGCCCCGCGCAGGGTGAGGATTAAGAATCAATTTGAAAATTATCTTTAGGTTTGCTTCAGCTATGTCAAAAATGTTTTCTTACACCTACCCAGGTCTTACAAAGTCAGGGGTCCCATTATACACCTAATTAACATTTTCACCCTCATTTTCATCACTGAAGAGTGGGGGAGTGTTTTACAGATGCAGTTCGTGCATTTTTTTCCCCTACACTGTTATGGTATTTTTGTGTGTGCATGTGTGCGTTTATCTGTTGAATTTCTAAAATGTTGGTAAAATGTTCTAAAATTTCTCCCCTGGTTATTTTATAAAATCTCCCCATGTCCTGTCTTGTTAGTACTACATGTAGTTAGGACGACTGGGTCCAGCTATACATGTATAATGTCTCGGGTTTGATAACTTTATGCTGACTTTCAATTCTCATTTAGATGGATCCAGCCCGCATTGGTTATAATTGCAACAGAGCATTTGTTTTTAAAAATGTTTCATATAGTACCCCATCACTTTGAACACTACATCTTTTAAACAGTAACCCTTCACACTAGTCACAAGCCCTAATACACATAGTCCTCATACAAAAAATACGTCATCCCCCTTAAAAAAAATCATAGTTTATCTAAAGGAGGTAACTCAATAAACGCTTAGCAAGACTTGACGGATTGCGTGATGTTATTTGTTATGTCCCCCGTATATCATGCCAAGCAATGTCGACTGTATTTCCAAACACGCTAATGTGACATATAAAGTAGGTTGAAGTTGTAAGTCAGAAACACATACAAGATCAAATAAATTTGTCATTCAGTTTCTGATGTACACAAAACCAAGCAATACAGGAAAGACAGCACTAACTGACTAAACCTATATATCATAAAATGAGAAAAAAAATTGTTTTTATGCAAATCCCTGATAAGAGCAATAGGGAACATGAAATGATTCTGGCCATCAAAAGTTAAAACTGTTTACCTCAGTGCGGATAATTTTGTGTGGATAGAGTGGCTTTTCATTTTCATCAGTTTCCACCTCCTGCAGTTTGAGCATATTGTACAGTGTTGGGCCTGTGACTTTTCCAAAGATGGTATGTTTGTTCTGGAGTTCCGGAGTTTGATTCATGGTAAAGAAGAACTGGCTGCCATTGTCGTGTGGTCCTGCGTTGGCCATGGCAACCAGGCCTCTCCGAACAAAACGTAGCCTGGAGTGAAACTCATCCTATGAAGAAAGAATTCCATGTATAAAAACTCACTCTCATGATCTGAAAAATCATAATCTGGAAAAAGCCACAAGTCAAAAGTTTTCATTGTATTAAATCTGGCATTTATTTTTGTTATTTTACTCTTTTATTAACCTTATTATTACAATATTAACCTTAAGAACCAGAGTTACCATGATGTGTAAATCGCTGGAAGTAAATATAATATACATGTATATAGATCTATATCTTAAAGAAAATTTTCCATAGTACTAAATTTTGCAGTCATTTTGACGCTGGGTTTGGAAACTTTTCACCGATCACAGACTTCCAACAACTCCCACAAATGTCATAATTTTGGTATCTGAATAGCACTTCAGCATATTTGTCCTGATTCTTTAAATAACTTTTTCTTTGATCAGGATCACGGGTTTCAATAACAGGATCAGAAAGTTCCTTATCCCTTACAATTTTAAATTGCTGTCGATTTCCAATTCACCAGAATAACTTTTCAAGAGTAAGAATAGCAAGAATAAACATTTCCTAAAATGTATGCAATTACAATTTTCCAAATCATTGTCTTATTCAGCATTCAGTTTTAAATCAAGGAATCAAGTCCAGTTTTGCAGCTTACTTTAAATGGTTCACCATAAACAGATTCTCCTCCTTCACCAGTTCCAGCGGGATCCCCTCCTTGCACAATGAAGTCTTTAACCACTCGATGGAATATTGTGCCACTGTAGTAGCCTTCCATGCAAAGCTGCACAAAATTTCGACATGCTTTTGGGGCTTCTTTAGGCCAAAGCTCAATGTCTATATCTCCAACGCTGGTAACCAGAAGTACCTTAGGAAGCAAGACAAAATATGTATTTTCATGACATCACTACAATCCAAGTTTGCCATCAAGGCCATTATTATTCTTTATACGAATTATTAAAATCTGTTATTTTTTAAAACAAAGTTGTACAATGTATAAGTTTATAACAAAGTAAACTACTAATATGAATGCTGATATAATGATGGTAACAATTAATGCTTGACTTCTCCTCACTTCTGGACCTTCATATGCAAACATTGCAACTACATGTATTTTGAAATCACATACATGGGCATCATTCTAAAAGATTTTAAAAGTGCCATGCTGTGCAAAGCCATGACAACAATTATGTTTATATTAACGGGTTAAAGTAATTACAAACGATGAGCTCTTTTTGGAAGAGTTAAGACATCTTGACCAGACAGTAAGACAAGAGGGACTTTTTTTATCAGGTGAAGCAATGGGGTTGGGCTCAGCTTTTCTTAACCTTTTGTACACCCTGACTTGAAAGGATTTCCATTTGGGGTACACAAAAGGTACATTGCAAGAAGGTGACTTTAGGAGCGTCCCTGTGGGAGTTTCAAAGAAACTCTGCCCTCTGCCCCCCCCCCCCCTGAATGAGTCCTCTAGATGATAAATTTATAAACATCCTTGGAGATTAACCTTCAGGCTGCATGCTACAGTACCAGTAAAGCCCGCTCACCAGGTTAGTGACCTTACTCATGGGGAATCTTATCTGAGTTGCACTAACCCTTGCCAATGAACACCTATCGCTGTGCATTTGATTGGTAAGAAAACATTTCTGCTACGACTTATCAAACTTGATAATGATAATGAATCAACCATTTGTCTCTAAGACTCTAACCAATGATCTGACTTATGATACCAAACGGGGAAGATGATGGCAATGATGCGCAATACATCGCCTAGCTTGCCAGGGGGTGGTGCATTGCCGCGGGTATGATAACTGTTGTCGTTTCTTCTATGACAACAGCATACCTGCATACTTGCATAAAAGCATACGGCCCCTGCCCACCCAAAAGTTTCTGTGCTCCTGCTCTTGGAGGCCTTTTTAGGCTGAGCACCTTCTCGTGGTCTTCCCCGTTTCCACAGAGTCTCACACAGGCGCGACTGAGTCTCCGGCGGTATAACCGGAAGGGGAGGAGGTGAGCCCCCTTATCAGGTGCAGGTCGCAGAACCCACCGGCATGTGGAATACGCTATGGGCCTCACCAATTCACCCCCTCTCACTTGAGTGGACATCCTTGCTTCGCTTAAACCTTTACCCCTATGTACTCCCTCTGTGGTCGGCTTGTAATTTGTGTGTTTGTTAGAATCTGTCTAAGCCCAGAGATTGGCTACTGAAGTGAAAAACAAGGCGAGCAGGATTACGGATTGGCCCACAGGCTCTGTAGTAGAGCAGGGACCTCATATCACTACAAATGATCCAGGACGTGACGATCCTCTGTCTGTGTTCAAGTTGTGACAGAGCTGACGTCTATTCATTACATTTCCTAATTAGACTTCAGCCCTCCAGGAGACAGTAGGTGGTGGGGAATGGACAAACTGTAAGCATGTGAGAGTGACCTGCTGACACGGAGATGTGTGCCTTCCTTTTTTCTCCTTGCGTAGTGATCCGATGGTTCAGTCACCTGATGGACTTGATAGCTCTGAGGGGACACAGATAATAAGCTAGGGTGGTCAAACAGACCACAGGCACCCCAGCATTATGATGTCATGACAAAAAACAAAAATAAATTCCACCTCGTACGCCGCGTGGAAAAACAAGGGTCGCGCCACACAGTGAGGAACCAGGCTGTGTGCAGCGATAAGTTAGCGCCTGGAACAAACAAAAGCACCCTAAATATATTGCAGCTTAACATATGTGGAATCTCAAACAAGAAAACAGAGCATGCAAACTTACTTAATTTAAAAAAGGTCCATATAGCCCTTATTCAAGAAACCCTCCACAAAAACACTGATCCCCACATCACAGGATACGCATCCTATCCGTGTAAGTGCACAGAATGCCGAGGCATAATAGCCTACATCAGAAACGATCAACAGGGAATTGTAGAAAACATAACACCTGACAACCCGTTAGAGCTCCAGAAAACAACTTTGTGGCACAACAACAAAAAATTTACCATCTATAATGCTTACAACCCACCTCAAAACGAATGCAGCTTTCAAAACTTTCCTGAGTCAGAATTCCATAAACAATAGAATAATTGCTGGAGATTTCAACGGTCAATCAACACAATGGGGATATAACAGATCTAATAAAACTGGAAATGCAATAGAAGAGCTATGCGGAAGTACAAACCTAGTAGTACTGCAAAATGAGAACTCTGTACCCACACTCCTTCATAGGGCCCATAACACTCTGAGCAGACTAGACCTGACAATTACATCAGCAGATCTCCTACACAAGCAAACAACAGAGGTGCTTGATGGCTTAGGTAGTGATCACAGACCTATCCTTACCACTATTGTTAATGGTGCAACAAAAACTTTCCAAAGAAAAACAAGGTGGAACTTCAAAAAAGCAGATTGGAAACTGTATAGAACTACCTCAGACCAGCTTCTACAAGATATTGAAGAAGACATTGATGAAGACATTGATGTTGATTGTCTAAACGACAAATTAACAAAAGCAATTCTGACAGCAGCTCAATCAAGCATTCCTAAGGGTTGTCAAAAAAAATACAAACCTTTTTGGAACAATGATATCCAACAAGCAGTAGATGCACGAGAGATCGCAAGAAAGACACTCGAAAAAAATCCCACCACCCAAAGTAAAACTCTCTACAACAAAAGAAATGCAGAAGTCGAGTGAGTCGTTAAGATAGCAAAGAACAACAAATGGTCGAAAACATGTGCAGATCTTGATTTGGCCAGAGGTGGAGCCACAGCATGGGCTCTCTTTAATAACCTTAGTGGAGATAACTGCAGAACAAACCCTAAACCAATATCAACCGAAGAGGGTTGTATCGCTGATGACCAGAAAAAAGCGGAATCATTCAACAAATTCTTTGCCTCGGTCAACAGAGCTAGTAAGCGCACAAAGGACAAAGAAAAGCTACAAAGCCTGAAGAAAATGGAGCGGGCCCCCAGAGCCAATGACCCCACATTTGAGAACAGTTTTACAAAGACTGAGCTCCTTAAGGCAATACATAAACTTAAGGTTAGGTTAAACTGGCCCCATAGCATGTAAAAGTCGTTCTCCAAGCCATTTTCATTTTTTCACTAATATGAAACTTTATTAAATTCTGCACATTTCTGTGTGTTTTACAATGTTCTAGAACTTCAAGAAGTATTTTATTTTGATTTTTAGGGTGAGTGCAAATGTATATTTTCACATAGATTTTCTGTTTTTTCGCAGTTTTGCCATTTTCAGGACAGCGACTGCAGACACGACAAGATATCTCAAAAACTACTTAAACTACTGGCTTGAAACTTTGCCTAGTAAGTAGTTCCTGACGGTATGCAGGTGACAATAGACTATTCCTAAAGTTATTGACCCATAACTTTTGGAGTAAGCTATATTTTGGTATCCTGACCCCCCATAAATTTCGGAAAAATTTTCCTCCATGATTTTGAAAAATCATAGAAAAAAAATTAGCAACAGTATCTACATGAAAATATTTTAAAGTCTGTGTAGATTTACTTTCTACACTGATGCTAAGTTTCAAAATGATACCTATGTAACTCTTTGAGATATCTTGTCACAACTGTGTGGCATATTTGGGGTTCGGTACCCCCCTAACGATGTTTATTTTGTGCCCCCATCCTTTATTAAGGAGAAATTGGGCATGAAATGGTGTTTTCTGTATGTTTCTAACCTATATCTAACTCACTGTGGTATTTTCAGTTCATTTATGCCAAGAATTCTATTTGCCAGTTTAACCTAACCGTAATCAGATACCAAAACTCTGGAGAACAGCTACTTTAACACCAATACTGAAAAAAGGAAAGAAACCAGAGGATGTTCAAAACTACCGCCCCATTTCATTGACATCATGTATTGGAAAATTGGTGGAAAGAATGATTAACCACAGGCTATATTGGTGGCTAGAAACATCAGGACTGTCGAGCAATGTCCAGGCTGGATTCAGGGTAGGCAATAGGACGGATGACCAGCTCTTCAGACTATCACAGCGAGTAATAGATGGTTTCCAGTCAAAACATCCCACAACAGCTGTCTTTATTGATCTGCAGCAGGCATACGACAAAGTGTGGTGAAAAGGTCTTCTCCTTAAAATGATGAGACTAGGCATCCATGGACAACTCTACAAGTGGGTGAGGGCCTTCCTCACTGACAGAACTATTGAAACCCGAGTCAACAATGCTTTATCATCAAAAGAAGTCTTAGAGGAAGGACTTCCTCAGGGCTCCTCACTGAGCTGTACCCTATTTCTGCTGTACATCAACGATCTACAAGATGTTTTAAAGACAGAAAAAGCCCTGTATGCTGATGACCTTGCCATATGGTACACAAGCCAGTACCCACTAGTTAGTGCCAGGCGGCTGAATGAAGATCTGGCTTGCCTTGCAGAGTACTGCGACGAGTGGAAACTCAAAGTCAACTGCCAAAAAACAGTTTATTCCATATTCACCAACAGTAACAAAGTGGCTCAGCAAAAACTTAACATCACCTTCAAAGAAGCGCAGCTCACAAAAGAAGAACACCCAACATATCTAGGTGTTAATTTGGACAGACAAATGAATTTAAATCAACACATGAAACAACTAGAACAAAAAGCAAAGATGCGCCTCAACCTGTTAAAGAGACTTGCGAGCACCTCATGGGGAGCAGACAAAACTACTCTTTGCCAGCTTTACCTCAGCTATGTACAATCAATATTGGATCAAAATCTGAGCCTTCAATTGCTAGCAAGCAAGGCAGCCCAAGAATCCCTTGACAAAGTCCAAAACCAAGCTTTGCACTTCATCTCAGGAGCTCTCAGATCAACACCAACTGCAGCCGGCGAGATCCACACAAACGTTGAACCATTGAGGTTGAGAAGAGAGTCAGCTGTTGTTGAAAGTGTCAAAAGATACAAGCGCCAAGACAACCTCCACCCTATGCAAGACAAGTTAAGAACTGGAAACCAACACACAGACTTAAAAGAAAGTCAGTTTTAGATGTAGCTCATGATCTCCAAGACAAGTACCACCTCCCAGAAAACAGAGAGCCAATATCAGCGTTCGACCAAGACTCTCCACCACATGTCCATGCCGTGACCCCAGAGATCAAAACACACCTTGTAACAGACATGAACAAAAGAAACACAGATGTGATCGCTCTTATGACTGCAGCCCAAAAAACCATAGACTTGTACCCAGATGAGACTATACATGTTTATACAGATGGCTCTGCTTTTAAAGGAACCATAAATGCCGGCTACGGATCAAACATACAGTTCCCAGACAAAACACGCCACGAACTCTCGGACTCGTGTGGTCAACACTGCTCCAACTTTGAAGCAGAAGCCTTGGCGATTGAAGCCTCACTCCACCACCTTTCGAATGTTTTCATGATAACTCCTGAAAAGAAGACTGTCATCATTGTATTCAGTGATGCCAAATCTGTTCTCCAGGCCCTTGAAAATGAAAAAGCAGACAACTCCTACATTCGAAGTCTATCCAAAACTATAGACCTTTTCCTTACGTCTCATGCTGTAAAGTTAACTCTTCAATGGATCCCAGGACATACCAACGCAATGAAAAAGCTGACGCTCTAGCCAAACGAGGATCAACACAGACATAAAAAACACACCAACCTCGATCAACACTGCAAAACAACAAATCAAAAACATCAAGAAAGAAGAGTGGATGAATGAATGGGCCCTAGGAAAGACCAGCAGAAATGTCTTCCGCTATATGACAACACCTAAACCAAGTGATAGCCTAAACTCCCTAGAAAGAAGAAAACAAGCTGTCCTTTTCTGCCTACGCACACAACATATAGCTCTTAACGCCCACTTAAACAGAATTGACCCCCAGAAGGAACCCCTATGCTCACTGTGCCCTCACCCCTACAAAACTGTATCGCACCTCCTTTTTGACTGCCCATCACTTCGTGATTTACGAACTACACTGCTACCAACCAACCCAGACTTTGAAAACACTCTATGCTGTGGAACAAACCAACTCAACCAAACCGACAAATTTTATGTCATGGCAACAAGTCGAAGGGCACAAGCCCAGAAGACCGCTGGATCGGAAAAGTAAGTAAAGTAAAGTATGATACCAAACTGACAGCTGCAATTTTCTTGAGAATGAAGAGAGCCTTTGACAGCTTAGTCTTTGTCATTCTGACCAGCGGTTCACTGGTTAACATGTTCTTGTCATAATGCCTCTCATTTAGAAGAGATCTATAGGCTAAGTGAGGGATAAGACTAATTATCATTATGTCTCAAAGAGGACAGTGACCTGGAACATGAAACATGCCTTCCACACTGCACGGTCAGTACACATATAATTCTGTTTCGATTCTATACATTTCCTTGAAATCTTTTATTGTTCGATTGTTTTCTCTGTTGTTGTTGTTTTTTTTTTCTTGACAAAGGCAACAGCCGAAATATTGAAGATTTTCTGTCTTCTCTTTAGGTTTGCATTACAATTGTTTGGGTATTATGTCGGGCTTTGCATACCAACTTTTTCTTTTTGCCCAATTCTGACAATTGCTTATTATAGCCCTGCTGTGACCCCACAGTTTTCCTGTGGTTTTTAAAATATTTGACCCCCACCTGTGTTTGCTCACCCGTCGCTGTAAACATTTGGGAACTAGAAACCATGTAGGCCTATACATGCTCGTCACGGTGTGAGGGTTTGACAGTAAAACTCCGATTAATAGGCCTATAAATAATAAAATAGGTGCCCTACTAAAGCTATTAATTGGTACTCTTTCCCCTGACGTTATCCCTGATCCCAAACTTAATTTTTATCCATAATGCCGGTTCAAACTGGTCGGGGCGTACTTAATTCTTTCCCAAAAACTGTTGCAGCGGGTCGTAAAAAAACGTAAGCAGTTGAAAAACAAAAAGGATTGAGATTGACTGAAGCATGGGAGAATTTTAACGATGAATAGATTTAATTACCTTTCCTTTAGATGGTGGTTCTTGGATGTAAATATTACTCATTCTCGCTGCTCATCTGAGTGCCCGTGAACACTGAAAGCATCAAACTATTTAATCGTAGCAGACCTAATTCCCTATTCCCATGCAGTCGCAGATTTCCTCAACTGAACAACTGTTGTGGACCATCGTTTTCCAAAATGTGTATTAAAAAGCAGCAAAACAAAACAAACCAGAAACTGCTGTAAATTGTTTTCAGAGATCATTATTTGTTTTTATCTTTGTAAAAAATACTGTTGATATCAATTTGTTTTCTCTCATGTATCTGAGGTTTGAAAGTCTATAGGGCTGAATTACCGCTGGTTTAGTAATTCGAAGGGTAAAATCCAAAATTTGTATTAGATCCATATTCTTAACTGCTCATGTTTAGACTACGTCACAAATGTGATGTTTAATGGAAACGACGGCGTTTATTACGTTTTCTAATTGTACTCGATGATTCGCGAAGTTTATTGTGGAAAGGACACACCACAATTCAGGCATTTTAGCTGAATTCAGATCAGTTTCAGCGGACAAAGCTCCATATGGAATTTCAAGGTAGGATGATGTTATATTTTCCCGGACACTTGCAAAAGACGGGAATTGCTAAAGTAGATCCAGATCTAGAATCTAGAATCTAATCTATATCTAGATCTAGATATCTAGATCTAGATCTAGTAAAAGGTAGTAAAACCGGCAAAAGTCCATGCGACATTCTGACTCCTCCTTCAATTACAACATGTAGATCTAGACTAGATCTAGAATCTAGATCTACATTCAGAACGTTTCTGGAGTAGATCTAGGCCAGGTGAAAATATAACATCAGGTAGAACTCATTTTAGGGGGATGATTTCACAGTAGATCTAATCTAGATGTAGTTTGGGGAAAATTATCGTTCATCCGGACCATCTTGTCATGATATTACTATTTAAAGGCTAATTAGCCCGCCTATCTCATTCTCAACCAATCACTAAGGCAGCCATTATTTGCCAGCATTATCGGTGAATAGTGCTTGAGTTTATCCACCAACATTAACAGCAGATACTGCCCAGGTTTATCTGCCAACATTATTGCGGATACTGCCTGGATTTATCCGTCAATATTATCAGCAGAAAAGCCTGGGCCTCCGCCAACATTATCGGCGGATACTGCCCTGGGTTTATCAATTATTGATGTTGACCTTTAAAAGACTGGTTTTATTCACTAGTATTGGTGTTGACCTATAGAATCCGGGTTTCTTGGACAGTATTGGTATTGGCCAATAAAGTCTGGGTTTATCCACCAGTATTTTATATTTTCATATTTTTATGTTCCATCATAAAGGCTTGGTTAATATTCATTACTACTAACATATAAGGTCCAACTGAGATAACCAGTAATGGCCATATTGTCCCAGTTAAACATGTTTTGGGCATCTTTCATTAGCGTAACAGTAACAGTAACAGCACCAGGTCAAATGCTTTCCTCTTTACCACAGCCACTCAGTACAAAATAATTAGGCCTACACTATAAATAGGTGACTTTGTCGCATCAATGTCCCATCTTATTTAGGGCCACAGGCCATATTCATTTACCACATTGAATAGTTTGCATACAATGTATTAAATGGGAGAGGAAAAAAAAGTAGTTAACACTGGTGTGAAGGGGGGAAGATGAGGATGGAGACTCGTTGGGGCATGGCCAAATAAAAATACGAAGGCACGATTTGCCAATATTATCGGCGGATACTGCCCAGGTTTATCCGCCAACAGTATCGGTGGATAAAGCTTGGGTTGACTAATTACCAAAATTTTAAACAAACTGGATTTATTCTCCATCATTGTTGTTGGATACTAGTAAAAAAAAACATTAAATAGATCAGATTGATTTGCTGATAAAAAGACTTTTAAATAAGAAAAGAAGAAAAAAAAAAACTTGCCCTGCTTAGAATGGAACCACTATATTGGATTTATTCCAGGCTATTATTGTTCGTGGATACAAAAAAAAAAATTGATAGATTGATAAGAAGGCTTTTATTATAAAAAATAAATAACAAATGCCCTTGCTGAAAATCGAACCACGGCCCCCTTGACGGACAGGCAAAGATGCTAACCACTTCACTACTGAGGACCCTGTGTGCAATTGTGAGGGAATTCTGATGAAAATTGAAATAAGCATGACTAAACCAAGAAACTCATATATTATCTATGGATAAGACCTGAACCTTCATTATTCTAGCTGAGTCACTCGTCCCTGCCCGGGAGAAATATCTTTATTACTTATTATGATCTAGATCTAGGACACTAAGTAAAGTTCCTTCCACAGACAGAAATACAATGACAGAATCAGTATCGACTCGGATTCTGCGCCAACTCTGGAGTTTGTTTACCCTTTTTCGCTAAAGTTTACATGCGATCCATGTTTTCGTTAATCCACAATTTGCTTCCTTCAGCGAAGGAATGATGAGGGAAACTGCGTCACGGTACTAAAAATAGACCATAATAGCGTGTCCCTGTTCTAAAAGCATGGAGTGGGAAGTGTTTGTTGCGGATTTCACGTGTGTATTATTCAAAAATGAACAAATTACCCAGAGTTTGAAGCATTTTTATATTATCCCCTTACATCACAGTAAGTCGAGTTAAAGGCAATGAGAATGCTTCCAGGGTTTGGAGCCCTCCCAAAAAGGGCCTTTGAGGGCAGAACTTTCACCCTTAGCTCCATTATAGTATGATATGTATCCATTTAATCAATGAAATTCCATTTTTATTCTGAAAACTAGAAATTAGCAGAAAAGCCTCTCCAATTTTAATCATGCCGCCATTTTCAACATGTGAGCAATACAAGTTAATGTTGATTGGGGTGAACGGAACAAGGGAGGCAGATGGAGAAGGGTTCAAATCAGGAGAGATCACTTGCAAATAATTTATGCTGGCAGGTAAAAAAAAATCCTAGGGGAAATTTTGTCCAACAGTTCACAATATCAACGGATAAACACTTCGAATCCATTCTGCCTTTATTATTAAGGCCATGCTTATCCGCAGATGGTGTGAGATGTCTGTGATTAAATGTATACTTGATCTGTTTAAACCCTAAATCTCATTTTATCCCTGAAGCTAGCCCTTACCCTTTCAACCAGAAAACAAATGTTTATGATGAGGGAAAAGGACAGGGTTAATGATGGGTTTAGCATATTTTGACTTGGTGGTCTTTCCAACAAAGTTTGCAGTTTTCTTTGAAAATGGGAATGGGGGTGTAGATTTACATGGGTGGGTTCTGATTATCATGCCATCAGTTTGCACAAACTTTTAGCCTTAGGGCAATGGAGATCATGGTCTTCATCCCCCCTAGCCTGTAATTTTATGTACACCAGCCAGTCTCTAAGGATGCCACTTGTTTTAAATATTTCTATGAAATAAATTTTGTGAGTAGGAACAAAGATGATCCACTATTGAAAATGTGTGTGACACCCAGTTTTCTGTAGTTACTGCTATATCACATTTTTGGAAGCTTCATTAACTCAGTCATTTGTTCATTGATCTTATGAGGGTGCAGAAATTTTGGGAAGAGTTGCGTGCATCCTGACCACTTTGTTTTTAAGATTCCTGTAACTGGCCTGAAACCTTTACTTGACCCCACTTATCCTTAACCCTAAAGCTGTTCCTAACTTTGTCTTTATCCCTTAACACTAAACCAAATCTTATCCATCCCCGTACCCCCTGTAATTTACAACTGTAAGAGGGCAAGTGGTTGGGACGTACGTCATTCAAAACTCTTTCCAATTGTGTAATGTGTAATTTTTGAGACTGCAAGCTATATTATATTGGTTTTATTACGATATTCGCTGACTAATTCATTGTTATCAAATGTCAACCAGCAAACAGTTTTTTTTAAAAATCATTTCTTGGGTTTCAAAACAATGTTTTTGCACAGGGGATGTTTCGTTATTTTGTATTGTACTGTGTACAATATACATGTATTTAAAAATAAAAGTAAAAGTTAAAAACACACAGTGGAAAGAAAGTAATGGCTTGGTATAAACTGCCGTTTTGTCTGAAAGAATTGATGACTATACATGTAGTTTCATCAAATAAAAGCTTATTAAATTCAAACTGGCAATGATGAATCAATCATCAATTGAATACATGTATTTCATTTGTGTTGCATTCCAAAACAAGATTTTCAGTTGAGTAAGCGCTGATAAATGCCAGCACAGTTGCTGTGAGGGAGATACATATTATATTAAATCAGGTTCATTGGGACCTCATCCATCCTTCCTAAGAGGATTTTCATATCTATACTATATATATTTGTGGACTTGAGATTTTTCGTTGCAAAAGGCTTCTGAACCACTCAACACTCAGACTTCAAATTGTATATGGTGCATCAGAATGGATGTAAGGGTGCACAGTTTTTAATAGAAGTCTCAAATCAGTGTAGTTTTTTTAATTGGAAATTTATTGTTTCCCCAATTTTAGATCTATTTCGAGTCATTGTTCGCCATTTTAAGGTTTCGTTATCACTTCCTGCGATCGTGTTCACTATCAAACACACTAACCCGTGCGCAAATCCTGCTATTGTACGGGATGCGCAGGGTGTCAACTCACAAAGGCAGAGCAGTAAGACTTATTTAAAGACAAAAAACAAAAATAAAATAAACAAATAGGAACAGGCAAGATGAAGCAGGTCCATAATAACCACCCAGAACTGAAACTAATATTCAAACCGATTTATCCCGGGCAGGGCCGGGGACCTCAGCTAGTACTCATATAAAAGTGTGAAAAGTGTCATGTGATTTCTCATGACAGAATAGGTGATTGTTTGCATTGTTCTGAGAACAATGAAAAAAGAAAAGGAGACAGTTGACAATCCAAATAAGCTTTCTTCAACCAAAACTGTTATATTGCAGGTTACATATCGAAGTTTGGGAAATCATCTGATAATCTTCGCACAGCATGCAAAAAATGCGGATATGGTAAGCATTTTTTTTCAAGTTAATTTTGTTATGGTTATTTTTGTTATGATTCTTGGTGTATTTATGGTATTTTTGTTGTTCTTGTCACAAAAAAAAAAGAAACTGAAGTATCTCAATGCATTACCTACAAAGTTGTAGCAATATAAGCTATCCTTGTCATTTTTATGTGGTCGAGAAGACTGGAGAAATTTTTCCCTGGGTGAGAGTGTGCAGACATCATCACAAACACTTGCTGTTGCCTTATTCTGGATATTGATGTGGGCAAAAAAATTTTTGCAAAGATTTCAAATATTTATGTAAAACTTTATGTTTATTATTAATTGTGTAAAGAAATAAATACTGGGAGCTGTAAGGATTCCTCATTTGACCAGTGTATTTTTATGCACATACACACCAACAGGAACATGATTATTGTTAGTGTCTCTTTTGACAGGGGTGTGCACAACTGATTTATTCAGAAAAAAACACCATGTTTTATTATTTTTTCTAGTTTTTTTTTTTACACGTCTTTTCTTATGAAATATTCCAGCCGGACATTTAACTTACCAGTGCCGCAATTTTCTGAAAGCCGATCCCACAAAGGAAGTTGTTCTTGATGTCAGCAGTACCAGTTCAGATTCAGAGGATGAGCCTTTTGTATCGCCCCTTACAAAGTTGAATAAAGGTAAACCAAATGTGACTTGAAACAATGGCACGTAAAGATGAAAACTTTTGCCTTTTTGTCATCATATATAATTAGAGATGCTTAATGAAAATCATCTCCATTAGAGCTTGTTGCAATTAACTATTGAGGAAGATGAAAATAAGATTCCATCATAACAATAAGCTCATCTTTGTTAGTCCATTGTAGGTTCCAAACTGAAGTTGAGGGCCTTGATAACATGCTGTTGTTTTTCTTGTACTTTGCAGGACTGCCACAGCTAAACTCTATTCATCATATTAATGGGAATTGTACTGTTACATAGTCCTTTAGAATTTACAAGCAGAAGAGCCCAGCTTATTTCCAGATTTACAGGACATAACATGCTTTCCTCATCATCTTGATTTGCATCCTATGGTACCCTGGAAAGACCTTCCAAACTACCAACAGATGACTTGGGAAAAAGAACTTTCTTTTGCAAAACACTGACAGGAACAGCTTGGAATATTAGACTATAAAACACAGGGTAGGAAAAGTGGCTTCAACTTTGAAGATTGTCCTCACTGAATATAACACAGTTATATGCTTGCAATTCTGTTGATCCATTGCAAACCAAATTTTTAGGTGAAAACTGTGTTTCAAAGTATTGTGGTAGTCTCTGAATTCTGGGTGTAAATTTTGCAAGTACACATTTTGGTGACATGATTTTCAGCAGCACTTTAATTATTTCAAAAATTGAAGCAATACGTTTGTTTTAAAATCATTTTCAGGTGAGCATGGAAATGAAGAGAAACAGAAAGAAGTTGAGAAGAAGCATAAAAGAAAAAGATCTCACAGGTATGCAGTTGTTTTAGACATTGGTTGTGCTCATTGAATTTCAAACCCCACACTGGCGGAGCATTTTTTCCAGGAATTTTTTTTTCTTCTACACGTGGTGCCATAAAACATTGCTTATCAGATCATTGTGATTGGTGACAGAAAACACAATGTGGGAAATGCAGTAAAAGTCATATCGCCTTTTACTTTAATTATCTTAACAAAATGTTTATTATCAACAAAGGCAACAAAAATACGAACACCTCCAATTTATTTGTGATTTGCATTTGGTCCAAATTAGTCATTGATCCTTCTGCATGGCCAATAAATGATTCATCATACTAGATAAGAGTGTATTCCACATTTGCTAGCAACAAAAAGAGTTCAGTAGCTGTTTGTAGAAATATAAAATGCTTGATGGCATCTGAGCTAAGTGAGCTAAAGATTGTGTCATTTGGAATATAGGCATCTATGCTTCCAACTTTCAGGAGTTTCAAAAACTATTAAATGACAAAGGATATAATTTTGAGATTGACCTGATGGTGATTTTGAAAATTCAAATGTTTTTTGTAATTACATGAAAAATAAAGGTGCAGAAAGTTGATGAAATGCAATTTATGCATTTGGGTTGAAGGAATTGAAAGTACTCTTAAGCATTCAACTTGAACTGTGGAAAATCAACTCTGCTTCATATAACAAACCTTGAAATTGCAATATGAATGTTCATGACTTTTTTTTTTATCTGACCACTTTCAATAGCAGTTCAAAACACAAGAAGAGAAGTAAATCCAAAAAGGGCAAGAAGAAGAGAAAAAAGCATAAGAGGTCCAGATCTTCCAGTAGTGATGAAGACAGTGACTCAGCAGATGATGAGAAAAAGGGGCAGCGAAGGAAGAAACGTAGGCACAAGATGGAAAGTGGTGATAGTGATACTGACACGGATGATTCAGATGAAGACTATGGTGATGATCATACAAGAAGGAAAAAACACAGGAGAAGAGAACACAGTTCAAGTGAAAGTGATGGTTCATTATTGAGTTCGGGAAAAGAAAAGAAATCAAAACATGAAAGCAGCGACAGTGAAAATGACTCTAGTGACGATGTTAGTAGTGACAGTAAAAGGAGGAAGAAGAAGAAGAAGAAAAAGAAGAAACACTCGTAGTAGGATCAGTGCAAATTTATCATTGATAGAAAGAATTAGTGTCCTTGTTAAATACAGGCTATAAGAATTCTCATCAAAGACAGTCTGCGCTTTCCTATCAAAAAAAGTCTTAATAGTTCACACCTGAGGCAGATTTTTAAATATACTGAATAATTCATTTGCTTTGGCCTGTTCATGCAGCGATCTGCAAAGGAGATCTATATTTATTTATGTGGTCTAAATTTTTCAGATGTACAGTCAGTGATGTAGAAATGGCGGGATAATAACAGAATTATTGCCTTCAGCAACATTATATTGTATAGTTTTGTAATAAAAGGGGATTGTTTTGTTTGTTTGTATGCTATAAAAGGGCTTGTAAGATGACTGTTTGTACTTCATTTTTCATCTCAAGATTCACAAAATTGTTTTGGCCAGACATACAATGTGTAGAATTATTCTTTGTTTAAAATTACTGCAAAGTGAAAGGTGTAATTGGTACTGCTGTGTATTTGTCCTTGTTCACCGTACTTCACCGTCACAAATGTGTTTCTTGTAATGTTATGACAAAAAATTATTAGTCCTTGATGGTGATGATCTTTAAGCATTGAGAGGAAATGTATTAATCTATAGTGTGAGAATAGCTTTTTACATCAGATGTCACCATATGATCATGAACGGTACCTGCATAAGAAAATCATTCAAATTCTAGCTGTTCATGTTACCACCAGTTGTAAAAAATTATGATCTGGTTTTGACCTTGAACCCATTGCACAGACATACATTAATAACATTATGTGAGCCCAGAATTGTTAATTCTCACTTCCCTTGGATGAAAATTATCTTATTCTTCAACCATTCATACAAGTTTAGTCGTTAATTCTGTTCAGTTTATTTGTTACTTTTATACTTACTTCACAATCAACTTAAAAACTATGAAAAACTTAATTACTTTCAGTTCAGTATAATTTGATGATATTGTAGCGCCACAACCAATCAACTGCATATCATTCACCGTAAGTACGTTTTTCAACCAAAAATTCATAGGCTGTATAATTTTCTTTTCAGTCTGTGCTTTCTTATCAAATATAATTTTTTTGCCACATATTTAAATGCACGGAATTGATAACTTTATTCGCTCTTTAAATCTTTATTGACCTGGTTTGATTTGGTCCAGATGGTATTTTTTTGTTAAGTTAGGATTACATACATGTATTTAAAGAGATAAGCTTTCTTTGATGATAGTAGTTTGCTGACAGGCAGAAGGCAATATGATCGTAATGAATGAAGTGGGAAGCAGACTATTGGAATGTTTACAAATGTAATTTTGTTCTGCATTTTGAACACATGCACTTAATGTTTATAAGTAAAATTTCATCAGGAGGTACTACTTTCACAAATTAAATTTATATGTTTGTTAATCTTGACATTAATGAAATAAACCTGGCAGAATTGCTGTATACTGGATAATATCTTGCCTACTTTCTATTTGTCCTTCTTCTTCATTTGTATTGGTGCGCAGAATGGATTTTGTATTGAAATACTGTAACTGCTTATACTGTATCATGTATTGTAGGCCTACTTTGACCTTCACAACAGCAGAATGTAGGTTTTTTGTGATCTGCACAATGTTGTAAATTATACCTTTCAAGCATGGTTAGAAGTAATTAGGAGCAATAATTTCATAATTTACTGTTGTGTTTGTTAAACATTTCTGGTAAGTTTTCTTCCTTTTTTTAATTGATGTTTTAGAGTGCATACTTTGTTTGATTGATGACATTTTAGTGATTGATTTATTTAAAGTTCAACAAAGCACTCATCTGGTGAAGTTCCTCTTTCTAAAAGTGCTGTAGTTTTGTTTTCAGTTTGTTGTCACCAGATCGTGTAGAGAAACATGCCTTGAAAAGATGGTTTTAAGTTTTATAACATTTGCAACCTGGTTCACCCATGAGAAAGGTGCAACAGCCACTTGAATCTGTCTGATTGTTTGTTTTTGATATATCACTTTATTTATAGCAAATAATCAAAGAGGAAGTCAGGAAAACATGTAACAACTGCTATTCCATTTCAGCTTTAATGACACAAACAGTGTGATCATGGTTCGCTGGGTGTCTTTTGCTATACTTGTATTTGTATTTGTATAACTCTTTAATCCCATTTGGGAAATTTGCCTTTGTGCCATTGCAGCCCAGTTATAACTGGAGCAGGCACGTCGTCGCCACAGTTCAGCGCCGGTCGGCGGTTTTTTTTGTTTTTTTTTTGTGGGGGGGTGGGGGAGATGAGGGGGGAGGGACTGGTAGGGATGAATTTTAATTTAATTTTGCCCGGGCAGTGGCCTATAATCAACACACCACACAAGCAATAATGTCCAGTATTATCCAAAATCACAGGAATGAACATCCCAGAAGCAAGAAGTGCTGTCCTGTCGTCACAACAGCAGCACCTCAATGACCTCCGAGTCCAAGCCCTTTCAAATCTGGTTGATGTTACAAATATGTGAGCCATTCTCAAAACTACGAGAAGGCCTTTGATAGCATCGATAGAGAAACACTGTGGAGAATATTGAGACATTATGGAATCCCAGAGAAGATGGTGAACCTTATCAAGAGCATGTACGACGGGACAAGTTGCAGAGTCGTACACGCTGGCGAGCTTACTGACAGCTTTGATATCAAGACTGGTGTTAGGCAGGGTTGTTTGCTGTCCCCATTTCTGTTTGTCCTGGTGATTGATTGGCTTATGAAAGAAACCACCAGTGGAGGAAGAAATGGCATACAATGGACCCCATGGACACAGCTGGACGATCTAGATTTTGCAGATGACTTGGCACTGTTGTCGCACACAATGTTACGAAGGGTGTCAGATTCTTCTGAAGTCCCCTCGATTTATTATGACTTGGGTTATATGGAGAAGGATGTGCCCTCCGGTGTTACAGAGAGGGTCTTCTCAATGATGGTATTATGACTGCATTTAAATCGAGAGGTATTTAATATCTAATCTTTCGTACCATGCCACACACTAAGAACAATCTGAATAAGTTTCATAAACAGACCTGCAGGGCCACAAATTTAATTACATTAATTACCCTAACAATTTTGTCTAGATCTATTATATAGTAAAGACAACATCAGCAGCATCAAATCCAAATTCAATAATACCTCACTAGAATTCTACTCTAGATTCCTATAATATTATTATACTTCTGACTCACTAACAATCTAAGTACTAATTATATATATCTCAGATCTGGTCTGCCTGCTATATGTCAATCAATACACTAATATGGTCTCTGGCGGCAATGTCATCTCAGCTATTTGTGCCTAACGCTTATAACAATCGAGCCCGTCAATACAAACTGACGTAGTTAAGTCTAGAGATCTACTCTAGGATGGGCTGGCAATTCCCAGCCTCATCCAGACAAATCAATCACAATTCACAGATGTGTATGCCATACATTCATACTAGTTGCAAGTCTATATATATCTTTATCTTGCATTCTTGGGTAGCACTCCTAGTATATGCGACAATCCTGTCCTACTGGATAACTTATGTTCAGCTCCTCGTTCATTGTTGAGTCATCAATAGACAAACACTTACGATTATTCCCTGGTGTTAGAAACCAGGGAACGATGGACAATAGCGGTGGGCATATCTCATTCAAGCATATGGATTCATCTCAAATGTCTATAGTGGACTAGACATGAAGTCGTACAAAGCTTTATGATTCTTCAGGCAGAATCGTGCCGACGCCTGCACAGATTGGAGTTTTCTGTATGGAGTGCGGGATATATGTCTGGGCTGACTTTTATACTGTCTAGCCACCTGCAACTACCGTCCAAATCCCTAGATTTCATTGGTGCGGTCAGCTCCGAGCTGAGCTCGCAGTATTAATTTATTCTATTGTATAAGTCGGTTACGGCCTTGCACTAAGACAGACAAGGTCGTCTTCTAAATAGGTTAATAACAATTAAATCCAAAAATCTTACTAACTTGACTCAGCACAATTCGTGCTTTCACGAACTACTGAACGTCAAAATCAATTACTACCACCTCACACCCTCTAACAATGCTATTAACTCCCGAACTGGAGATATTCTGCCATCCTTAGTTTACCTACACATATTCCTTAACCATTTACAAGGAAAAAAGATGTTTCAAAACAAACTGTTCACGAGAACAGCTCAAGGACAAATTACGCTGGATCTAATCAACAACATCGTAAAAAATTAACTCATGCACTCGTGACCTAGCACGGCATTTATGAACTGAATCTGTTCTTGACACATGTCCAGATGCAAGCAAAGACTACAGCTCTAAACAAAATTTCAGAATCTATTGGATTGAGGATACATCCTGCGAAGTCGAAGGTCCTAAAAATTGTTGCACCCCCAAGCGCACAAGTCAGAGTAGGAGATCAACCACTGGAAGATGTAGAGTCCTTCTGCTATCTTGGTAGTATCATTGACAATAAGGGAGGAACAGAGGCAGAAGTCAAAGCACGAATTGGAAAGGCACAGGCAGCTTTCACGTCCTTAAGCAAGATTTGGAGAACCAAGGATATATCTCTAAAAACAAAGCTGAGGATATTCAACTCGAACGTGAAGTCAGTCCTGTTGTATGGATGTGAGACTTGGAATGCGTCTCACGCCTGCATAAAGAGAATCCAAGTTTTCATCAACAGATGTTTGAGGAAGCTACTTAAGATCAGATGGACAGACAAGGTCAGCAATGAAATTGTATGGAAAAGAACAAGACAGAGCCCAGTCAGAGAGGAAATTGCTAGGAGGCGATGGAGATGGATCGGCCACACTCTCAGGAGGCCAGGAAACAGCATCACGAAGAAGGTATTGGATTGGAATCCCCAGGGCAAGAGATCAAGAGGAAGGCCGCGCGGAACGTGGAGAAGAGCCAGAGAAAATGATGTGCAACGAAGCGGAAAGACTTGAAATAATGTAAAGAGGCTGGCCCATGATAGAGAGGGATGGAAAGTGTTTGTTGGTGGCCTATACCCTGATCCAGGGTGAGAAAGGCAATGATGATGAATGATGAGCCATTCTCAAAAGGTCGGCACAAAAATGTTGCAATGTACTCAAATTTCAAAGTGAGGAATGTTTGGGTTTTTCTGAATTTTATGCAATCTCTGATGAGTTGTTTATTGTTTTTTCAAGTTAAGAAGACAATTGAGCATGGTGTTTATTAATAAATTTGATTACACTGGGGGGTCTCTTTTTTCTCGTATGTAACAGGTGACACACACACTTACAAATTGTGAAGTATGATGAGACATAGTGCTTGTTTAATTGCCTCTGCAAGACTGTTTAATGGTTATTAAAATGAGATAAGGCAAAAAAATGTTGAATTTTAAGAAAGTGTCCACTGTATCATAGACTTGTGTGTGTCATTGTTACATGCGAGTGAACAGCAGTCTTTCAGTTCCTTGGAAAATAAGGTAGGCACTTTTCTGACAATGTTGCAGTGGAATTTGTTTCAGTTCATTGTAGAGAAGTATAATTTACTTAATTCTTCACTGCTGTGTCTTTCTAATTCTTCTGCACCTGAAAAAGAAGGCTTGCGTGTAACAATGACCCACTAGATCGAAGTTACTACATTTAGCATCCTTTACATTATCTATCATGATTTCTAACTTTAAACTAAAGGCAATGGTTACACTCCTAACATTGCTACAAGTCCCTAAGATCGATAACTACATTCATTGTCAGCACATTCTGCACCGTTCACAGTCTTGCATGTAACATTTGGAGAAGTGACACACAGCGTGTGTGCTCGCATGCATTAGACCTAGATCTAGACATTACCAGCGAGATATTCCTACTGTCAATCGATCGAGGCTTGTTTATAGGCCTGTCTTTGATGTTCTGTCACAAAAGCTAACCGAAAGAAACTTCCAGCCAAGAAGTCCATGTGTCTCGCATGTTCCTGCTGACACACACGTTTACTTTGAGAATTCTTGCTTGTGTTTGATAATGTTATATTTCTTTTCCGTATAATGGATAAAGCGCCTGGTGGAGTTCCCGTTCACTGTAGCATCTGCGGGCTACCCCTTACCCCCCCCCCCCCCGTTGCTTGTTATACTGGTGACTGAGCATGTCTTCACTTCTTTTTTCATTTTATTGTTGACGTTCGCCGGAGTGAACTCCGTGACCTTGCCCTCCCTTCCTTGTGAGTAGTTTTTTTCCTCGTAACTATTAGTATGTTCCCGAACATTGGATAACGTTGTGGATATAGATCATAATGTGCCAAGTTTCATACTTCTATCATCTTTTGAACGATTGTTCTCATGTGTAGAATTATCAAACACACCTGAGCCGAAGAACAAAGGAACGCTGAGAACGAAATTTTTTATCATGTTTTCCGATTTATTCGAATAAAATACTGTTTAAAACATTTAGAAGTGCCCTTAAGGAAATATCAACAACAGCAGAGAATGCTTCCTGTTGCACTTGGTGTCAATGAAATGAACTCTAAAATAATGTAGCCTAAAATTATACCATAAAATAACTAGTACTGGCAAAATGGATCAGACACTGCACAAAACAAAACAAAAACAACAGAAACCAGCGGTACCGGTTCAAACCCACAAAAAGAACGTGGCGACGGAAAACAGGTGGGTGAGGAACATCGAGAGTCATGGACTCGGTGTGGCCGGGGTTCTAGAGGATGTCAGCAAGTTAAAGATCGAAACATGTCATTAAAGAAGCCACTCTTCTTCTGAAGATTGTCGTCTGCCTCGCTCCATCAGAGGCGTTTCTTACCACTGTTCCTTTTTCTCAGGTAAAAAGAAAATAGTAGATAAACAATAATCATCCAGAGCCAAATTGATTCAAAATGGGTGTGTCCACGTAATTTCATCATCATATTTTTTTTTTCATAGTGGTGAGTGTAAAATCTTAGCCACTGTGTTTACTTGTTTGTATTCTTCATCAAAATTATCAAATTAATATGCCAGTGAGTGAAATGGAAAGCCACTTGATGTCTCCTTTTTCAGGTCCAATAAAAACATCTGGAGAGTGTTTTTCTGTTTCTCTTCAGAAAACGAGGGCAATAAAGGATTTGAATATTATGATAGAAGCTCAGGCAAATTAACTTACGCGAGGAGTATTTGTAGTGTATAATGACACAAGTTTTTGACTTGAACTTCAGTCTTGTCCTGAAAGCGCCAGATGTGAAACAGTCGCCACGTGGCCGCTTTTTGTTCTTGTTTGATCCATCTCCACTGTTTGCACAACTGAGAAATACGACGTTAAACGTTTGCGGCTTTAGTTATTATAATAAGGAGTTAGAATAAACTGGAACTGTGAAACCGCTTGATAAGTGCCACAGGGAATATTAAACAAGTGTCAACGTGTGTATTTATTATAATACCTCTTCTACACACATACTAAAAGATATCCAGGTGTTTTTTTTCTTCAGAAAATGGAGATAGTTTAACAAGAACTAAGGTCGCAATATGTTGACTTACACAGTGTAAGGGCGTAGTTACACCACGGCAATGTCGTCCACCAATGATATTTTAATTTTATAAAGAACTCGTGTGAAACCCATTCGTTTCATTCACAAGGGGTTATGCGACTAAGTGATAAACGGAGTTCACCGTGCAGAATATGTAATCCAAATACAATTTCACGGCTGCATGGCAAGAAGATTCCGCCTGCACCGAGAACTTGCCCCACGTTCTGGTGTCCCATCTCGTCTCTCTAGTTAACTGATTCACTTCATGCCATTATTTCTTTTGTTGACCAAAGCCCTTGTCATCCTTAGTCTAAGTCAAAAGTTATTCATAAGTTAAGCCCCTTCTTCTTCTTCTTTCGTTCACCAATCTAAATCTGCAGATTTGTTCTTCCAAGACCACGACATATAATCATTTGACCGGACATTGGACAACGGAATAATATCCTGTGTGTGTGTGTTTTGTATTTAAATAATTATTATCTTAGGTTATCATGAGCCGCTCAGGGCGGCTTGAAGGATATTATCAGTTAAGAGCTGAATTAGCTGCGCATTTTGCCAGGACCGGATTACGATTTTGCAGGCCCCTGGGCTACAGATACTGTGACTCCTCTTACTCTTAGTAACAATTAATGAAGCATGAATTTTGGATTCTTTTTATAATATAAAAAATAAAACCTATCAACATTTTCACAAAAATAATACTGTTTGTTTTAAGGAGAACGACCTGCGATAAAAAATAAAATAAGATTTTGATATCAATCTATAATTTCACAGAATCTCTGGCGGCCCTCAGCTGGCGGAAGCCCCTGGACTGCAGCCCATAAAGCAAGCTGGCACTGCATTTTGCCGATTATTCCTCGCCCGCGTCTAACTGTCTGCTTTAATATAGCATGCATGCTCTGCACCATCTGCCGCTTCTTCATAACCAAATTTCAGAAAGATCGGTTCAGTTGTTTTCGAGCCTATTGTTAAGAAAGCGGGTTTGCTGATAGATCTATTGTATTAGATTTTATTTTACACTGTTATTGTTCCAACCCCTGTAGTCGTCAACCACACAACCACGGGGGAAAGAATAAAAGATAACCATTATTTTGCGTTCGCACTAAAAATTCAGAGACAAAAACAAATTAGCCTATGGTTCGGCATAGAAAGACTACTCATAAATTTCACCCGCGCTGATCTCAGACAAAGTACGGGTACTTTCAAGTTTCACGCGTTAAAGGTGTGCCCATGAAAGAGGTACATGTAATGAGGTGATAGTGTTGCCCACCAAATTGGACGCTCTGCATAAAACGAGAAGACGCTCACCAGACAACCCATTCTTAACCCCTCACAGCCATAATATTTAACTCTTCGTGCTGTGAGTGTGTTTTCTTCACCCACGTTTGCGGTGTGTAAGAAAAATTATGTCATTTCTTCGATTTTTACTCTTATCTGGCAATAGGTAATAAATATTAGGGTGGATAAAAAAACGCTTGATGCCTCTGGTGCAAATAGACCATTGTGGAGGTCGCTCATTCACAGAGCGATAGCCATCTGGAAGGGGAACGGCGTCAACACCTGGAAGTATCAAATTTCGCAGATCAGCGTCCACTTCAATCCAGACAACAGACTAGGCTGTGACACCTGGGGACGCCTCTGTGCTGCCAGTTTTAGACTGCAGATCCACGCCGCGACCGTATCTATCTCCACTCTCTGCAAAACTGGAGGTCTTTTAGTACATAGAAGAGGAATAACAAATGCACACTGACATTTGTTTAAAATGCATTGTGCCACTTATCAAGCTGTTTCACAGGTCCGATTTATTCTAAATCTTTATTATAATGCAAACGTTTAACGTCGAATGTAATCAATCGTGCAAAAAGTCGATTTGAGAACACAGACAGCGTCATCATCCGATTTCGATAGACTACCAAGAAGACCAGAATCGGAGGTGTTTGTGAACTTCAATTTTCCTATCTAAGTAACAAGAAATTGGTAAAGTGGAAATTTGGACCGGCTGGGGTAATGCTGTGACGGAATATAGTGTGTACTGGGGGTCTCAATCTGAGAATGGAATCCGCTGAAAGACAAGGAAGGATGGCTGTAGACAATATCGATAACCTTTTGTACCAGTTGGGTGGATGTGGTCTGTTACAAGTGGTAATGTGTCTGTTTTGTTATGTTGCTGCGGCACCCTTTCCGTGGACGATGATGTTGATGGCGTTTGGAGGTTATAACCCTGGCATGGAATGTTCTAGAGGTTTCCTCAACTATTCTAACAATCACGGCCTTGAGATCTGGACAAAAACTGGAAAAATACTAAATGGAACAGATCCGAGTATGAGTGAAACGGTAACCACAAAACCAACGTGGTCTCTGGTGAACCACACAGATGGCAATGAATTGTTCGACTCTGCTGGTAACAGATCTAATGTTGAAATTACTTGTGATGTGATACAAGATTGTGTTGGAGGCGTCAAGTTTGATATGATAGCGCTTCCACTATAGTAACGGAGTGGCATCTGATTTGTGACAGATCTTGGATTGTCTCAGTGATTATATCGGTGCAAATGGCTGGCTCTTTACTGGGGTCATTCGGTGGCGGAGCACTGGCCAGTAGGTACGGTAGAAAAGTAGCCTTATACATTGGTTTAGTTGCAATTGGCGTGCTGAACTTTGTAAGTGCGTTCTCTGTCTCCTGGTGTATGTTTGCTGTTCTGTGTTTCTTTATGTCAGCTGGAAGCATAGTGAATATCCCATACTACCTGTTGGGTGAGTTTATGACAGTGCGGTGCAGAGGGAGGATGGGGACGTTTCCTGACTGGAATTTAGTCATTGTCACGAGTGGAGTGAGTGCAATTAAGGGGATTGCTACAGAGCGGGTGTAGAGTAAGAAGGGCTCACAGTAGACAGCAAGTTAAGCGTGCTGTTGTGAGTAGTGGGGGGGGGGGGGTCTGAAGGAGGCGAAAGCGCTGTATAACTATCACTGCAAGTTAGAAGGTCCGACGGAGCGGACCTGTGAATAAGAGCCCATCGGGCGGACCTAAAGGGAGCAGTCGAGAAGACTAGTGAGGGAGTCTTTCCAGTGATGACTGGTACGTAGAACGTTGATTGATTATTATGATTGATGTATTATATTATATTCGTCTATTACCATGATGTGAATAAGTATATGTGAGGAATGTGGAAGTCCTTGATATTGGATATAGCAATGTGCGCCATGAGCGATAGATGAAAGTGAGTTCATGGATTTGTAGCGCGAGTGAGTAGTGTGTACTCCGATGGAGGTGTGTTACCGTAAGATGTGTGGTGAGTGAAAGGTGAACTAGTGTGTGTACGCTTCATGGATTGTAGGGAGAGGTGGAGTGAATAGAAATGGTAGGGTATTATACCAATGTAATGTTATTCTTGTAGGTGTCGGGGACGGGCCGAAGAGCCACCTCGATGAGCACAAGTGATAGGCCAGCATAGGGCCGGAGGCCGCACATAGGCCAGAAGTGAGGCTGTCAGTGCAGGACAGTAGAGGCACATAAGTCGTGGCAGTCAGGCCACGGACAGGGACGTAGATATGAGAGTGAATGAGATACTATATTGTTGCCATGTTGATAGGCTAGTAAACTGATACTATGTTGTTGCCATGTTGATGGCTATGGAAATAATAATGTGTTATTGCCCTGCTGAGGTGCTAGGGGAGTGCTAAGGTGTATGACAATAGGGAGGGGATATTGAGAGACTGCGGCGCAGTAAATTATTAATGTGCTATTAAGACCCTGAGGGGAGAGGCTGAGGCCGAAGTGCCTTTAGGAGTAACTACCGGATTGTGGATCCGAGGGAGAGTGTGTGTGAGAATAAGGCCGTTGTACGGCAGTCATTTCAATAATATAATGTATGTAATTGCGCTATTATATGTATAATTATGTTTAATAAATGTGTGAGTCTGATGGGTTGTTTTGTTAAGTGTTAACTTGTTTGTTCGTGATTGTCGTCCTGTCATAAACTATTACATCTCCCAGTCTGGGATTTGTGACATTGGGGGCTCGTCCTGTTTACCTGTGGTCATTTTGACATTGTGTATTCGTTATATCTAGTTGTTTTTCTGTTGTGCTAGGAATTCGTGCTGTTGTCTTTGTTCGTGGGATGAATGGAAATTTCATGATGATATGATTTAGGTATGTTTATGAATAATAATATGTATTGATGCATGTATTGCTATGAATAGGTATTAATGTGTATTTAAAATTTCTGCAGAGAGTGTGTGCCAGCCTGTAGAGGTCAAGCAGCCAGAGCTCCGAGAAAACGGGAGAAATTTAGATCAAGGGTGAAAGTTAAGTGAAATTCTGAAATTTTGTACCCTGGATTGAGGGCTGTCTTTTCTTCTGTCTTTTTCCGTTGTTTTTCTGTTTTCGTTGTAATTGATTATACGGGCGGTGGCGCGGGTTTGCTGTGTTGAACTTAGTTTATCCTTTTAAAAAGGTGTGGTAAACTTTGGAACTTCGTTCATCACAGTGAACAGTTCTGTAGGGACCTGTAATATTGTTTAGTTGTAGCGTCGATATCTTCTCTGTTCCGCAGGAAGACGTATTCTCTTGTCCTTCTCCTCCCTATCTGTAGATACGTTCCTTTTTTTTCAGACTCTGTTCTTGTTCGTACCGTGTTGTGTAATCGGCGTAGTTAGGTTGCATTCTTTTTTTCCATTATAGTTTTTTTTTGTAGAAGCTTTGTCTTAGTCTGGTTCGTTGTCCTTGACGTACTTGTGGTCCTTCTACTGTATTTCTTCATTCTTGTCGTTCTATTTTCTTTTATAATTAATAGTGCTATACATTTTATAGATATAGAATTAGTTGTGCTCTAAAGGTAAATTTCTGAATTGTATTTGAGACAATTGGGTATTGTTATATCTGGTGTGATCTCAGGTCTCTGGTCGTGTTGCTAGTGATCATACCGACAGGGTAGCCGTTTTCATAGTATACATACCATAACCATAAATCTGTGAAATGGCGGAACTCCAACAACTAATGAAGTTGGGTAAGGAACTTGGCCTGGAGGGAGAAGAGCTACGCGGCTGGATTAAAGAACAGCAGGCGGATTTGCGCGATGAGCGTGCTAAGGATAGAGAGCGAGAAAAAGAGGCTAAGGATAAGCAACAGGAAAGAGAGGCTAAGGATAAGGAAGAGGAAAGAGAGTTTAAGTTAAAGGAGTTGCAACAGGAGAGGGAGTTAAAGTTAAAGGAGATAGAGGCGCAAGTAAAGATTGCGGAGTTAGAACTCAAGAAGAATACGCCAGCGGAAACGGCTGAGCGGCAGGTACACAATAAAGGTGGTGTTAGGATTAAGCTCCCTACGTTCGACGACCGGAAGGACGACATAGACGCCTTCCTTTACAGGTTCGAACTGAACGCACAATTGCAATGGGGGGAAAATAAGGAATTATGGGCCACGTACCTGGCATCGCTATTGCAGGGGCGAGCGTTAACATACTTTAAAGAGCTACAGCGCGAAGACGTGCAAGATTACGATAAGCTGAAGGCTTTGCTGCTTCGCCGATTTGCGCGTACCGAGGAATATTTCCGGGAGCAGTTTAGGCGGGCACGTGCAGATACCAGGGAGGACTTTGCTGCCTTCGTCGCGAGACTAACGGAGTATTTCGCGAACTGGGTAGACTTGGCGCATGTGGGCGCGGATTTCGCTAAACTGAAAGACCTAATGATCCGTGACCAGCTGTACGCGTCGTGCCACAAAGATCTGGTGGCTTTCCTGAAAGAGAACGAACCCGCGACGGTGCAGGAGGCGTCTAAGTTGGCAGAGGCATACCGTACGGCGCATCCGTCCAAACCAGTCGCCAGGGCGTACGTCCAAGATGCTGGGTACGTCGCCGTTGTCGAGGGGTCGCCGGCAGGACTTGGGGACAGGTCGCGTCAGCGTGGTGCCTATAGCGGGCAAGCCCAGGGGCAGCGTAGGGGCTATCACCAATCACCGGCATATGGATCCGGTAAGTTTGACCGAGCAGGAGGGCTAGGTCGCGGTAATGGCCGGGGCCGACTTGTGACCTTTGCCGATGACCGACGGCATAGGGACTCTAGTTCCGGTCGCGATGGGTCACGGGGACCCAGGCCTAGGGCAGCACAGGGAGCGGAGTGTTGGACTTGCGGACGCGTGGGTCACTTTTCGCGCGAGTGTAGGGCCGCGAAGTGTTGGAACTGCGGAAGAGCAGATCACATCAGCGTGAACTGCCCTGCAGGTAGGATAGCGGCGAACGTGGACAGTAGCTCCAGTCCATGTTCCCCAAATAAATTTCATCATGCGGCTGCGTGTGTTACATCGGACAACGGAGGCGGACAGTATTCTAAGTGTCCCAGTTGTGAGAAGTTATTATCTTCCGGTGTTTTACCTTGTGGGAGAAAGATCCCCGTTATAAATTCATGTCATACAGGAGGTGGTCTTAGGGTTTATCCGGGGTTTGTTGGGGACGAACCGGTCTCGGTTTTACGAGATACAGGATCTACCGTTGTGGGAGTGCATAGAGACTGCATTCGGGATTCACAGCTTACAGGTGAGACTGTCCCGTGCATCCAATTTTAGGGGGCCATTGAGAAATTACCCATGGCAAGAATAGTGATAGATACACCTTTCCTTAGCGGGGAAGTCGAAGCAGTCGTTGGTTGCTTTCCAGGCGCCCAGCTCATCATTGGGAATGTATCACGGGTAGTTTCCCCTTCCGATGAGAACGTGCAAGCATGGTCGCAATCAAAGGGTATTGACTTTTGCGCCGCGGTCGAAACACGTCGACGGGTAGCGGATAAAGATAAGATTAGACCTTTGGCGACGCCAGCGGTCAACCTAGATATCACGCCAGAGCGCTTGGCGAGATTACAAAGGGAGGATCCATCATTAAACCCATGTTTTGGGGAAGCGCGAACCGAGAAAACGAGGAGATATAAGAACGGGTCGTCCTCCTTTATTGTTCAGGCGGGCATTCTGTTCCGTAAATATGTAACGGTGGCCTCCATTTTAAAGCAGGTCGTTGTGCCAGCGTTGCTGATCGCAACAGTATTGCATTTGGCACATGATGTCCCATTAGCGGGTCATATGGGGATAGCTAGAACCAAAGAAAGGGTTCTAAAAAATTTTTACTGGCCATCGGTCCACAGAGATGTGCAAGTCTATTGTAAGACGTGCAGTGCGTGCCAAAAGACGACGCATAAGGGTCGTACACCCCAGGCTCCTCTTCAGAAGATCCCCACGGTCTCGGAACCGTTTAAAAAGGTCTCGATAGACCTTGTTGGCCCCATTCACCCAGCGACCGATAGGGGGAATCGATTTTTCTTAACGGTCATATGTAATGCTACGAGATGGCCAGAGGCGGTTCCTCTGCGGACCATAACGTCTGAGGCAGTCGCGGAAGCATTGTTTGCAATTTTCGCTAGGGTAGGAATACCAGAGCAAATTCTGTCTGATAGGGGCGCGCAATTTACGTCGGAGATGATGAAGGAATTGTTCCGCTTATTCAGTATACAACCCATCACTACCACCCCTTATCATCCGCAGGCTAATGGCATGTGCGAGAGATTGAACCCGACGTTGAAGTCGATGCTGCGTAAGGTAGCTGCTGATCGCCCTAAAGATTGGGATAGATATATCCCTGCAGTGCTATTCGCGTACAGAGAGGTACGGCAGGAGTCAACGGGATTCTCGCCGTTCGAAATGATGTACGGTCGTAGTCCTAGGGGCCCAACTGACGTTCTTCGGGACATGATGACGTCGCCATCATCGGGAGACGATGAGCAGGTTTCGGTGTTTCAGTACCTTGTTGATTTAAGAGAAAGACTATCTTCAGCGCGCACTATAGCAGAAGAAGCGTCTAATATCGCTTCGAAAAGAGCAAAAGACTATAAAGATAGAGGTTCCAAACTGAGAATTTTTAAGCCAGGAGACAAGGTTCTGTTGTTGTTACCTACGGACCATAATAAGTTATTGATGACATGGAAAGGCCCTTATGTTATTGAGCGAGTTGTTTCAAAGGTAGATTACGCTATCCACATTGATGGAGCGAGTAAGGTTTTCCATGTTAATATGCTACAGAGATTTTATGAGAGACCACAGTATCTGTGTGCACAGACAAGACCAGAGGAGACTGTCTTCTCTACCGCTTGTACGGGGGTCGTAGACCAGTTGGACTGTGACGTAAGCGACACCGAGGCGCAGGAAGAGTTACAAATTCAATTGCCGGAGTTAACTGCGACACAAGGTTACAGGGACGTAAAAATTAACCCTGACCTTACGAGTTCAAGGAGTAGGGAACTTGAGACCCTGTTAGCGTCATTCCCGGACGTTGTTACGGATTTGCCGGGTCGCACTACGGTGATCCAGCACCAAATAAAGTTGACTTCGGATAAGCCAGTATTTCTTAAACCGTATCCGTTGCCTTTTTCTTCGAGAGAAAGAGTCATAAAGGAAGTTGAGTCAATGTTGAAGTTAGATGTGATAGAACCATCAACATCGCCGTATTCATCACCCATCGTCCTCGTGAAAAAACTTGATGGATCGGTGCGGTTCTGTATTGATTTTCGAAGATTGAACACTATTACGGTAGGCGATAGGGAGCCCATTCCGTTCCAGGAGGAATTAATAGCTTCATTGGCCGGGTCCACGTGGTTTTCCAAGATAGATTTGACGAAAGGGTATTGGGAAATCCCGCTTACTGAGGAGTCTAAACAATACACGGCGTTCCAAACGCCCATTGGATTATTCCAATTTAAGGTCATGCCATTTGGGTTGGTAAACGCGCCAGCGACGTTTGCACGATTAATGAGATTAGTGTTGAAGGACATACCTAATGTCGTGTCATTCTTTGATGATATAGCATGCCATACGTCGAGATGCTCTGAGCATATTCAGACACTAACAGTAATTTTTCAACGATTACGTCATTTTGGGTTAACGGCTAAACCCGCAAAGATGGATTTGGCATGTCCAGAGATAATATTCTTAGGACATATTGTGGGTAGAGGTGTTCAGAGACCTGAAGTAACAAAAATTGACAAGTTAGTAGGGTTGCAAATCCCTAAAACAAAGAAACAAGTCAGAAGCTTAGTGGGAATTTTAAATTATTACAGAAAGTTCATTCCAAATTTTTCCTCCTTGTCATCTTCTCTTACTGACCTTACTAAGAAGGGACAACCCGATAAGGTCCAGTGGACGTCTGAATGTCAGACATCATTTGATAATTTGGTGACAGCATTATCATCGTCACCCATTCTGATATTACCCGATTTTCGATCTAATTTTATCCTCAGAACGGATGCGTCGGACTCTGGTGTCGGCGCTTGTCTTCTACAGGAGAAGAACGAATGTCTCCATCCTGTATGTTATGTCAGTAGGAAGTTATTGCAGAGAGAAAGAAAGTATTCTGTGATAGAGCGTGAGTGTCTTGCCATTGTCTGGTCCGTCCAGAAACTAGGACGTTATCTCATGGGACGAGAATTTTGTATCCAGACAGACCACAAGCCACTGACATTTTTGTCGAAGAATCGTTCGTCCAGCCCACGCTTGTCTAGATGGGCATTGGCTTTGCAGCCGTATACCTTCGTTATTCAACCAATTCCAGGAACCAGCAATCATATCGCCGACTACCTTAGTCGAGCCTAGGGGAAGATTTCAGGAGCTTATACATCGGAGGACAGGAACATTGACAGGATCTGTGTGAATAAGTCGACTTTAAAATATTGACATTATAAATATGATATGAAGAATGGTTGATAGGTTGAATGGTTTTTGATTCTGTATTAAGTATTGTGGTTAGTTAGCTATTCATGATGTGACACATATATGCATATTGCAGGCCATATTGATCCCCATATTTTCCCCTGATTTCGTTATTTTATATACTAGGGGAACTGCTAGGTCAGTTTTTTTTAGTGTAGGTATTGCTCACGCTCACTCGTTGACGGTCATCTTGATGCGATTTGAAATTAATTGCATTAATTTTTTTGGGGTGGGGGATGATGTCACGAGTGGAGTGAGTGCAATTAAGGGGATTGCTACAGAGCGGGTGTAGAGTAAGAAGGGCTCACAGTAGACAGCAAGTTAAGCGTGCTGTTGTGAGTAGTGGGGGGGGGGGGGGTCTGAAGGAGGCGAAAGCGCTGTATAACTATCACTGCAAGTTAGAAGGTCCGACGGAGCGGACCTGTGAATAAGAGCCCATCGGGCGGACCTAAAGGGAGCAGTCGAGAAGACTAGTGAGGGAGTCTTTCCAGTAATGACTGGTATGTAGAACGTTGACTGATTATTATGATTGATGTATTATATTATATTCGTCTATTACCATGATGTGAATAAGTATATGTGAGGAATGTGGAAGTCCTTGATATTGGATATAGCAATGTGCGCCATGAGCGATAGATGAAAGTGAGTTCATGGATTTGTAGCGCGAGTGAGTAGTGTGTACTCCGATGGAGGTGTGTTACCGTAAGATGTGTGGTGAGTGAAAGGTGAACTAGTGTGTGTACGCTTCATGGATTGTAAGGAGATGTGGAGTGAATAGAAATGGTAGGGTATTATACCAATGTAATGTTATTCTTGTAGGTGTCGGGGACGGGCCGAAGAGCCACCTCGATGAGCACAAGTGATAGGCCAGCATAGGGCCGGAGGCCGCACATAGGCCAGAAGTGAGGCTGTCAGTGCAGGACAGTAGAGGCACATAAGTCGTGGCAGTCAGGCCACGGACAGGGACGTAGATATGAGAGTGAATGAGATACTATATTGTTGCCATGTTGATAGGCTAGTGAACTGATACTATGTTGTTGCCATGTTGATGGCTATGGAAATAATAATGTGTTATTGCCCTGCTGAGGTGCTAGGGGAGTGCTAAGGTGTATGACAATAGGGAGGGGATATTGAGAGACTGCGGCGCAGTAAATTATTAATGTGCTATTAAGACCCTGAGGGGAGAGGCTGAGGCCGAAGTGCCTTTAGGAGTAACTACCGGATTGTGGATCCGAGGGAGAGTGTGTGTGAGAATAAGGCCGTTGTACGGCAGTCATTTCAATAATATAATGTATGTAATTGCGCTATTATATGTATAATTATGTTTAATAAATGTGTGAGTCTGATGGGTTGTTTTGTTAAGTGTTAACTTGTTTGTTCGTGATTGTCGTCCTGTCATAAACTATTACATCTCCCAGTCTGGGATTTGTGACAGTCATCACCATGTTCGGTTTAGCAACCTTTGCCCTCCGAGACTGGAGACATATATTCAGATCGCTACAGCTGTTTTGTGTTTTTTGATATTCCTTGCTTGTTTCTGGATTCCCGAGAGTATGCGATGGTTGGTCGTGCATGACAAACTTGAAAAAGCCAACAAAGTTGCAACAAAAATTGCAGCCATGAACCACAAATCGAAGACCAAAACGGACGTTTTCGTTACAATCCAGCAACTAAGAGATGAGAACCATGAAGGTGGCAGTGAGATTCGGTTGTTTATGGAGCTTTTCCGTAAAGGACTTCACAAGAGAACCATTGCCATAGGCGTTGCTTGGTTCATACTTTCCACAGTTAATTATACTATCAGTTTTGGAGTTAAAGCACTTTCGGGCAATTTTTACGTAAACTTAATTGCAGTGTTCCTAGTTCCTGTCCCACTGTGTGTGATTTGTCAGTATACCCCACAGACTAATAAATTAAACAGACTGGATGATCCCATTGTGTGACGTCACAAAACAGTGAAAGGTCATGAACCATTCGCCACATTAGATTTACGGTTGCGACCGACGCTTCAGCACAGTTACAATGCAGCGGTCGTTAAAAGTCCAGACGGTCATAATTTATAACAATAAAAAAAAGGCAGCTGTAGACAATAAAATGAAAGGATAGGCAAGACAATGCATTATCAATACATGTGTGAGAGGATGAACGACTTTTTATTTTTAATGTGCTTTCATGGTAACTCTAGTGCGTGAGTGAGGGACGGCCACTCATAGTAGTTTATGAACACTTGGCCGAGTACCATTAATTGGATTATTTCCCTTGTAATACTAGCGCGGGGCCCGTTATTCACATCACGGTGGAAAACGCGCATTTTGATTGGTCAGTTGGAAATGTTGACCACCAGGCTTCCAACTCTTATATCATGGCTTTAAGTTTCTTACAACTCGCTCCTTCGTTGTTATCCACCGACAGAAAGACGGGAACCCGAATTCATTTTTGAGAGTAGACAATACCCTATCGGTACAAAATAGGTACTCATGATAACGTTTGTTATCAATGGAGATACGTCGTATTAATGGACGAAAGTATCCCGCACAAAATTGTCGAATGTTGTTAGTCCTGACACTTTGAAAATTTATATTAAAACTATTACTGGGTTTCTGGTAAAAGTAGTCAGTTAGAATTTTAGCACCAAGTTTCTACTTTATAATGGTACCAATTTCGTTGTACTTTGATGCACGGGTCCTATTGAAATAATTAATAAGAGGATCTCGGATTTAAAGTAAACCACGAGTTAGACGCATGTTATCCCCGATAATTCCAACCTGGGTCAAATTTATTCAATTATAGCTGGAGGGGACGTTAGAGTAATTTCTGCAGTTTACTGGGATACCTAATTGACTTTTGTGTGCACCCTTTTAACCGTACTGTAAATTCGATTGTGTTAGGACCCTAACCGGTTATGTTGTTCGGCTGGACTCAATGTCCGAGCCTTTCACTTGTCCAACCATGGACTACGTAATAGCTCTCTCGGACGTCCGCGCTGGCTCATAAATAAGATGCGAGTTCGAGTGGTCAGCACACTCCATCAAAGACGCAGAGACAAGAGCCGACAGCACAGTGAACCTAGACCGGCGGCGGCCTGCCGTGGCGCGCCTCGCCCAAAACATGGCCTAGTCCAGTTGCGCCAGTAGCAGAGAGACTTTGGGTAAGTTGGAGACTATTATATTAGAAGTGACTTTAATTTGCGCACCCCCCCCCCCTCTTTCTTGGATGCCGCGTAGAGAATGCTGATCTACAGAGACTATTATGAGTCCGGCTCAACGGTAATTGCCATTGTCATTAGACGTGTAAGATGCGCGATGCAGTGCAGTGTCTTGATATTGTGACTTTATTGTCAAAGTTAACGTTTGCGGTGCTAGATGATAATGATGGCTCGCTAACCAAGCTATCACGATTTGCTTGTGTGCATATATATAGTGTGTGTGTAGCATTGCCTTGTTGTGGTAGGCAGTGAGGATTTCCTGACATGTTGATGTGGATGACTTATGCTATAGCGAGCGGCACTACACACTTGATTGTATTACGGGTATTTGTGCATTAAATGTCAGGCCAGAGTTTTCTGCTATTGTATGACAGTACACAATACAGCCTGCTACTGTCACCCCCACTGTCTTGTGGGTCATCTCGGGAGAGAGGAAGACTAGGGGAAGGTAACCCTGAATACAAATACCACACTGCCTTGTGTGTTGCTATGATAGCAAAGGCTATGGGAGTAAACCCAGACAGAAAATCAGGAGTGGAGACCCGAAGGTGGTTGTCAGGGAGAACTGCATCAAACTGGCTTCCAGCATCTCCTGCAGCCGGACTAGTTCCAAATGTATTGACCTGGTCTCTCCCTTGGGTTTAACTAGAATGGCAGAGAGAGGGGTGGTGCCTCTGGGCAAAGCACCATCTCTTAAAAATAGCCCAGGCAAGGCAGCAAAACGAGGAGGCGTTTGCTCGGGCTTGGCAAGCGTCTGTCTCTCCTCTATAAGCCCACCCATTTCCGATTTGGAGAGGACACTCCAGCCATCCGTTACGGATGGGCACAACACGGGAGGTGGCAGTTACCGGTGATAAGCTCAATCCATTTGGCGTACGGATGAGCGCCAGGGGTCCCCTCTGTCGGTGGGAGCGGCTTTTCAGCTGCATTGATCAACTACCGCCCGCCGTAACCTGGGCAGCCCCCAGGCAGTTGGGTGTTGTTCCGCCACGTCAGCCTGCTTCATAAGGTGGTTGGAGCTAGACCAAAAGTCGAAAAGCTGACGTAAAGTGTGCACCTGGCAAAAACAGAAAAATACTAAAACTTGGTACCTGGAACGTCAGAACAATGCGCCCAGGCTTGCAACAGCAAGATCTCACTGATATTGACTCCATCAGGAAATCCCAAATTATTGATCGAGAACTTCAGCTACTAAACATCGACATCGCTGCCCTTCAAGAAACTCGACTTCCCGACTCCGGGTCAGTCAAAGAAGAAAACTACACCTTCTTCTGGCAGGGCCTTAGCAGCGAACAGCCGAGAATCCACGGCGTGGGCTTCGCCGTAAAAAACTCCCTTATCAATTCGATCGCAACTCCAATTGGAGTGTCAGAACGCATCATGACACTCAGACTGAACACCCGGTCTGGTTTTACCAACATTATCTGTGTCTATGCCCCAACACTTACCTCCTCTGACGAAACCAAAGACATTTTCTACGAGGCATTGCAGAGGACTCTCCACAACATCCCTCTCACCGAAGGCCTGCTAATTCTGGGTGACTTTAACGCTCGAGTGGGAGCAGATCACTCCGCATGGCCAAAGTGCATTGGGCACTTCGGCATTGGCAACATCAACGAAAACGGGCAGCGCCTTCTGGAGCTATGCTCCGTAAACTCATTATGTGTTACAAACACGTACTTTGACCTTAAGAGATGCCAAAGAACATCATGGCGCCATCCCAGGTCTGGCCATTGGCATCAATTAGATCTTATTCTCTCAAGGAGGAAGAGTTTGGGCTGTATAAAAATAACTCGTTCCCTCCACAGTGCTGACTGTGACACCGACCATGCACTGGTAGTCAGCAAAATCAAAATTTCGGCCAAGAAAATATACAGATCAAAAGCCCCTTCAATCCCTAAGATCAATGTAACAGCAATCAGAGATGAATCAAATAGAAAGTCATTTGAAAAGTTATTTGCTGAAAGCATGGATAATGTCACCCAATGTGACTCGGTAGATGAAACATGGAACACTCTCAGTTCAAAAATTCATGACTGTGCCATCAAGTCTTTTGGACAGCATAAAGTTTCAAACAACGACTGGGTAGCCCAGAACAGCGAAATTCTCCTACCTCTCATTGAGCAAAAGAAATCTGCTTTCAATGAGTATAACAAAAATTGCAATCAGAGTACAAAAACTTGTTTGAAAAATGCAAAAGCTAAACTTCAGCTGGAGGTAAGACGTTGCGCCAACAAATACTGGACAGACTTGTGTAACAGCATACAAGAGGCAAATGAAAAGGGAGATATGAAAACCGCCTTTAGTCAGATGAAAGTAGCTCTTGGGCCAATCATCACCAAAAGCGCCCCACTTAAGTCTGTAAATGGTGAACCCATCACAGATAAAAATGAACAACTGAATAGGTGGGTAGAGCATTACTCTCTGTTGTATTCAACTGAGAAAAATATTCCACCAGATTTTGAGGAACACCTCCAAAAACTGCCAATAATGGCCGAACTTGACGCTGAACCTTCCTTAGTCGAGCTTTCCAATGCAATCGACCACCTGTCTGCTGGAAAAGCCACAGGAAGTGACAACATTCCTGCAGAGGTATTAAAAGACCTAAAAGGCCCACTATTACCACACCTGTATAATCTGTTACTGCAGTGTTGGAAAGAAGGCGTGATACCACATGATATGAGAGACGCCAAAATTGTCACACTTTACAAGAACAAAGGAGACAAAGGCGACTGCAACAACTATCGAGGCATATCCCTCCTCAGCATTACTGGAAAGGCTTTTGCTCGCGTCATCCTCTGCCGCCTTCAACAACTGGCGGAAAAAGTCTTACCAGAAACACAATGTGGCTTTCGAAGCAAACGATCAACTATTGACATGATATTTGCACTTCGGCAAATCCAAGAAAAATGTAAAGAACAAAACAGGCCGCTTATAACATGCTTTGTGGACCTAACAAAGGCTTTCGACACCGTAAGCCGATCTGGCCTGTATGCAGTCCTTAAATCCATAGGCTGTCCACCAACATTGCTAAAACTTATTGCATCCTTCCACACTGACATGAGGGCATGTGTCAACTTTGAAGGCTGCACATCCAATTCATTTGCTGTAAACAGCGGTGTGAAGCAGGGATGTGTTCTTGCTCCTACCTTATTTGGTATATATTTTGCAGCCCTACTCAAGAATGCCTTTGGTCAATGTTCAGGTGGAGTACTTATTAACACCAGAGTGGACGGCTCCATTTTTAATGTTGCCAGACTAAAAGCAAAATCTCGTACAGAGCATATTATGTTACAAGAGCTCCTCTTCGCAGATGATGCTGCAATCGTGGCCCACGATGAAACCACGCTCCAGGCTCTCATCAATAGCCTTGCCAAAGCCTGTGACAAATTCATGCTAAGGATCAGTGTCTCAAAAACTGTAGTTTTGACACAAGGCTTGAGAAACCCCAACCCAATCATGCTGAATGGCTCTCCTCTGGAGCAAGTGGGAAAATTCTGCTACCTAGGCTCAACCATCAGTGGTAGCACAGACATAACAACTGAAATAAATGCCAGAATAGGAAAGGCGGCCACAGCTTTTGGCAAACTCTCAAAAAGGGTGTGGAACAATAGCAAGCTGACCATCAAAACAAAGGTACTCGTGTACCAAACTTGCGTCCTAAGCACCCTGCTGTATGGCTCAGAGACATGGACCACCTACTCCAAACATGAAAGATCCCTCAACTCCTTCCACCTGCGCTGCCTACGCAAAATTCTCAAGATCAAGTGGCAAGACAGGATCTCAAATATCGAAGTTCTGAGCCGAGCCAACATTCCATCAACTCAGGCTCTCCTAGGCAAAAAAAGACTGCGGTGGCTTGGACATCTCCACCGTATGGAAAATGATCGCATCCCCAGACAAATTCTCTACGGGGAACTTGCTACTGGCAACCGACCCAGAGGTAGGCCACATCTGCGATTCAAAGACACTTGCAAGGTCACGATGAAAGCATTCAACATCGACCCCAATGAATGGGAGAACCTTGCAAATGATCGAAGCAGATGGAGACAAAAATTGCGCAGTGGCACGCTCGCAATAGACTTCAAGGCAAAAGAAACATACCTGACAAAACGACAGAGGCGGAATGAAAACACTCGCCAAAGTGAACCCAAAAGACTGACCTGCAATCACTGCCATCGCACTCTCGGGTCAAACATTGGTAGAATAAGCCACGAGAGAATCTGTCAGTCAAAGTGAAAGTGAATATTCTAGCTGCTAAGACCGTCTGTAAAGACGCTAAAGGCCATATATATTTGTGTACCTTGCCAGTACCACTATGCTATAGAGAGCAGTGTGATTGTGATTGCGTGTTTAGTGTTTAAGATGTGTAATAAATTACATGTAGGCCTATTGGAGATGTATAATATTAGTTGGGCCTCACATGGGTGAGCCCCAGGATTGTTCGATGTGCGGAGGTGGATGAACAATGTTTCAGTGAGTCTACACATATGTTGCAATGAGTCTCGCCGACATATATATATATATATCATGTGCATGTATTATAGTTATCCAGATGTATTATGCTTCTATGAGTTTCGTAAGTGTGTGAAGGGCAGTTTCATTTTAAGGAATGTACACATTACTTTATGTATCTAGTGGTGTGTCATACACATGTTAGCCTGGCGGCATAGCTCCGCGGCTAAGGTCAAAGGGCATGACCCTTCAGTATCGATTGGGAAGGGAGGTAACCAATACAATAGCCCTGGGGCGGGTTAGTACTAATAATGGGAGTGGGCCTATGAGGATGGCCTGCATTGGGATGCAGCGTCTGTGTTATGGACGGTCAGTGGGCCATGTTGGCCACTGCGTTATTAAATGGAATGGCCACTCTGGATGTGCTGTACACCGGCTCAGTGGAGCGAAACTATTGTGTTCCTGCCCCTTCATTTGTTATGTCCTTCATACTTTGATTAGTACATTCATTAGTTTATGTTGCCAGTGTACAAGGAGACTCCTTGTGTATATGATATAGCCACTTGTAGTTGTTATTCGTTAACCTTAGCGCTATTTTATTCCATGCATACATATCCAGTTGGTTATTGCTTAAATTCTATATTATGTTGTTGTTGTTTGATTTAATACTTAATACTATTACTATGTATGTCCACCATTGATTGCCTGATTAATGTTGTCATTATATCCTAATCATGTTTTTGTCTTTTTCTCTTGTTCCAGCTTATGGCTGGTTGGGCTTCTTTTCTGGGTTTCTCTTCTTTTTCTTGGCTTCTTTTTCTTGGTAGGGTTTTCCCATGCCTTTTTGGTAGTGATACCTTTGTTAGGCTTTTTTGAATAAATAAGATTGCCAGCAGAACCCTGTGTTTGTTAATCCTGTGTATCCTTAAGGGAGTTACTATTGAACCCACGCAGTAACCACATTACCCACTCGTAGTTCATCCAACACATGTACAACCAATCTTGACAAATAAAAAGAAATTTCTAATGCAGATAGAACTAAAATCGGAATTTCCCGAGCGGCGGCCGCGTTGGTTATGCGGCCGCATCTCATTAACTTCCGTAAAAAACGACACAGCCCGAAGCTTGTGTTTCCAGTCTGGTTATTTATTAGTCTGTGGTGTACCCTGAACTGTCTGGGGCGTCGCTGGACCAACTTAGGAGCTCTGATGCTTGCGACTGCTACCGCCATCGGCATTGTCATTGTACAGTTCACTCTAAGCCAAGAAGCTGCGGGAATTCCTACCACAACAGTACTGGCGGTTGCGTCCTCGGCTTTGGTTGACACCGGCTGGGCAGCGAACATGCCATGGTTAGTAGAGCTCTTCCCCACCACCGCCCGAAGTTTGGCCTTCACTTGGGTGTTGATCACGTCTAGAATAGGTGCGATTATTGCACCTTACCTCATTCCGGACAACCTTTTCTCACTGGCTGCTGCCTTTTGTGTCATCAGCGTTCTACTTGTCATTTGTTGCATCTGTTTTTGCATTTTGTCGGAGACCAAAGGGAAACCTCTGAAAGATGTCCTGGCAGAGAATAAATTTGAACAATCAGATCATGGCAACGGCACTGAGGATGTTCTACTTGAGACGAAAGTTGACAGTATTTGTACACGCCGCGATCAATTTATTAAAAACGCTACAAACTTCTGCATACACCAGCGTTGCCGTTGAAGATTTTCAAAAATCCCAAAAATCTCGTATAAAAAATCCCTAGATTTTTTCCCGAACCCCAAAAAATACATAGATCCCATATGTACATTGTTTCTGTATGTCTTCTGCTAAATAGTAAAGATTCCCATTTAAAATTAAAATGCAGTTCAAACTGATTTAACAAATGTTTAAAAGATACATACATACAAATCTAAGTTACACAGAATTGATCTGCTTGAAGATTTTTTGGAACCTGTAGGCCTATAACGTTCATGTTATCGTAGGCTAAATGAGCGATCGACAAACCATTAATATTGTTGATAGACCTATCAACTTTAAGCCTGTTTCCCCATACCTTTAGGCCTCATAGCTTTATTCTCTTCTCCTCCTCCCTCCCCCCCCCCCCCAACAGTACTTCTGCCCGTTTACATTTTAGTGATCCAACACTGATGGTACAACCTGTATCGGGGAAATTCAACTGAGGAGATTGCCTTGAACATTAGTTGAAACTATTATTATTAAATGTATAATGCACAATAAGAAGAACAAAATCGACTGTGCTTTCACAACACTTGTGTGCATTATTTAGCGGCCAGAGTGTGGTCCCGCCCGCTAGGGCTAACCACTATGGCTATACAGATATATATATATAAATAATGGTTATAGTGGGGGGGGGGGGACTGTGGTACCGGTGTTTTACATACATGTAGAAAGTCATAGCTGAACAGTGAAGGCAACTCAGTATTTCCTCTATTTGGCTTTGTAAATTTTACATGAACCCCCATAACAAGAGCCATTCATAAAACGCTTGGGGTACTGGCACATACACACACACGCAGAATTTTTGTTTGTCCTCCGGCTTCATCGGGATTCTCAGAATACATTATTTTTTTGTTAGTCTCACTCCCTTTTGTACCGCCAGGCAGAAAATTCATGTGAAGTTTTCCCAACAATCTGCAAGGATGAAAAAGTCAGTAACACTACTCTGTGAATTATTCGCCTCTGGTTTGAGCGCAAGTACATGTACTTAATGATTATTAGGTCTACACTGTACCGGTATGTATTATACTTTGTTTAATTTAGGTGCAGATCAAGCCAGTAAAGACTTATTTACTTCAGGGTTCACATATGCACAACAAATTTAAAGCCAGTTCATGAGTTACAATTTGGGTAAGCATAGCAGTAATTTATAGTGCATTACAACATGGTGACAAAATGACAAGGACGATCTACTACTGGAACGTTCTAAGCATCAGCAACGCGAGATACATTTGTGGAATAAAATAATATTAATTATGTGGTATAAAGGTAGAAGGTGGATTATTGCTCTCGCCACTGTCCTTTAAATTATTTTTAGCGATTATATGACCAAATTATATCATGCCAACAGTTATCATAAAATCGAGAGGCAGAAAATTAATTATCTTCCTGCAAATAAATTTTCATAGGCCCATACATGTATTATTACTTAATATTTGTTCGCTTTGTGGGCCATGTCTTGTGGTGAGCTCATCCTAAGAGTTGAAAGTATGCTTGAAGCAGTCGACGGTAGTAATATGAGATTTTAAAATGTTTGTTTAGCCCTAGTCAATAGAACAATAAATTAATATTTTATTTTATTCATCTATAGGCCTATTCCAGGTCAAGGGAGGTCACTGTAAATATTTGAGAAAAAAAATCACATTCCACGTTTTAACTCGACCAGCCCTACACGGCTACAGCGTGATGTTGTAATCTGGAGAAGAAGACATTGTCGGCAGTCAGACCTTCAGGTTGATTATTTTGTGATTCTTTCAAGTGGGGGATCGAGGTTAAACTGGTATGTTTTTGGGTCGGGATGAATGAGGCAGATGTGTAGCTGTTCAATGATGCTAATTAGGCCATTGCCATTGGACCCAGATCGATGCTAAGACGAAAGAATAGAGTCTATAGGCCCCTAGATTCTGGAACCGATCTCCCTATCTCTGAACAACGCTTCATTCTGGGACTTTGCTTTTTGGAATAAATACTGGCGCCGTGGCAACGAATAATTACGTGAGGTGGCAAAATAAAATAGAAAATTAGATTTTAAAAAAGTCTGAAGGAAAGCCATGTCAAGGACCTAATTATCACCTCATTATAAAAACTGTTTATCCGTCGATATCGTCGGATAAAATTTCCCCTAGATCCAGGATTTTTTTTAGGAAGGTCTTTCGCCCGTCCGTGCCAGTCAAGAAAACACAACTACCCCAGCCCCTTTTCGCCTGATTAGTCAATCTGACTACCGCCCATTGATACAAACTGACTAGACCCTCACGCCCCCAGGTCCATCTGACCATTCCATGTGTTGTGAGTTTAAATTGATAACAGTGACAATGTGTAACCCTGGGCTTTACTTAATAGCGGTAAAAATTATGGCGCGGACGGGCGGAAGACCTCCCTTTTTTTATCCGTCATCATAAATTCTGTATATTGCGAGTCATCTCCCCTGATTCTAACCCATTTTCCGTCCTCCTCCCTTGCTGAGTTGTTCCGTACATCCCGACGCGATCAACGTTCGTATTGGGCAAGTGTTGATATTACGGTATTGAAATTGGAGAGACTTGGAATTTTATTGATTTTTAAAATGGATACATGGCATGCGAAGGTCCAGGTCTAATCCGTTGATATATGGGTTTCTTGGTTTGGTCATGCTTATTTAGTAAGACTTTCCTCGCAATTGTTCAGGGTTCTCAGTAGGGTAGTTGTTAGCATCTCTGCCCGTCAGGCAAGTGGCCGTGGTTTGATTCTCAGCATGGCAGGCTTTTTTTTTTTTAATGTCTTTTTATTAGGCATCAATCTTTTTTTTTTTAAATCCAATAACAATAAGGGAAGAAATCCAGTTTTGTTGGGTTTTTTTGTACGTTTCTACACCTGTCAATGGGGGGACAGTGGTTGATTCTCAGCCGGGTAGATTTTTTTTCCCCTTTTTTTTTTATCAGTAATCAATCTGTTTGGTAATTTTTTGTGTAATCCAACAACATTAGGAATAAATCCAGTTTGCTTGTGTGTTTCAGTTGTTGTTGTTGTTTGTCATTAGTCAACACCAATACCTGCGGATAAACCAGAGCTTTATCCGCTAATACTGTTGGCGGCGCAAGATCTGCTGATAGTGTTGCCGGATAAACCCAAGTATCCACCGATAACATTGACGGATAAAGCTGGGCAGTATCTGCCGATAATGTTGACGGATAAAGCTGGGCAGTATCCGTCGATAATGTTGACGGATAAGGGCAGCCTTATAAAAATGGGCGACAGTGTTCTGTGTGGACCCTCTCAGACATTTTAGTCTAGTTAATCAGTAATCTAGGGAGTCAGGATTTATTAAAACATTAGCCTATGGGCAGATTGCAATGTACAGTAAAACCTCGTTATACCGCCAAGTAAGGGGCAAACAGAAAATTGGCGGTATAACGAGAATGGCGGTACAACGAAAATACCATGTAGGACAAAGCAAATAAGTAATGTACCAACATTGGACTGGCTAACATGTCAAAAATATTGCAGTTATTTCCCTTATCTCTCCACTGGACATAAACCTCCATTGTCATTAATTTGAAGTTAACATTGCTTTCATTTGTATTTTTTTGTTGTTGTTGTTGTTTTTTGTGTTTATATGTGTGTTGGAGTTTATTTATTCGGAAAATCACACCTTAAGGGTAAAAGTATTATGTATTGCAACACGACAAATAATGCTACATTACAATTCAGCAACAAACGTGCGTTGTTTGCATCGTCCCCCGCTACCGGTATGAACCAGTTGAAGCATCACCTCGCGCACGCTTACGTTCGTTCACAAACTCTCTATTGAACTGTGACCCGTCTTTCCCACTGCATGCCCCATCAGTAGGCCTATATCAGGACTTCAAAAGCGAAGACTGTGTAGTAGTACATGTAGTACAGTAGGATTGGTGTTTGAGTAACAAGCACAGACTGTGGCGCCTAGTGATGTTCCGTCAGTTAGTGTTAGCTGGATTTAGGTAGAGGTGGGGAGTGGGGGTTAAATTTACGTTGGCGCTATAACGAGCAATATTTACTTTACTCAAGTTATGAATGTAGCAGTCGAACCGTTGGCGGATGGCGATATAACGAGATTTTTAGTGACTGTATAGGTGTCAGATCCGTACCACGGGGAAAAGCTGACGGTATGCGGGAATGGCGGTATAACGGGTGGCGGTATAGCGAGGTTTTACTGTATGTGGCAGAGACAACAGTTCTGCATTCTTAGCTTTGCAAACTGTATAATATTTATAAGCAAAATCTAGGTCACAAGTAAGTTTCAAGGAAGAAGAGATTAACTATTACAAAAAAAACTAAAAACCAGGCCTAAGTTTTGTGGCAAGCACAATTTTTTCTGTGAAACTGTCAACTTCCACCAGGTAGATCTAGAGTCTAGATCTACTTTGAGTTTTTGAGGTCATTGTCAGCTTTTTTAGTCAGTCAACATAAATGCATGTATAGAGAGGATGAAATCCTTTAGGACCTTCATAATTCATAATGCCATTTATACAAGCAGCATTACCATTGAAGATTTGAAAGTTAACAATTTTGTAATACTCTCGAGTTAAAACGAAACAAAGGCAGTGATTAGCTCGCGAATGATGTAGAAAACTCTCATAGGTAGTCCAAACTGTCCCGCTAAAGGGGCGAAATCCCACTTTTGGCATCATTTTAGGCCAACATTACAAAACTATTACTGCTGTGTATTTATGTAAAACGCCCTGTATCCTACATCAAAATAAAGTTCAATCCTTCCTCTGATAAAATATTCCTTTTGTATTGTTTAATATGTGTGTTAAACTGTGTGTTTTTATAGCTTGAACAGGACATAGTCTTGCTGTTTTCGCTCTGAGCTGGCATACCGAATTGACCCCGTCATAACAAAGGTTCGCAGAACATCGCACCGATGTAGCGCACATGTTTGAAATTAACTCACACAGAAAGCCAGATAAATGAGGTGTATTTCAATGTATTTTTCATCCTGTTTTAAGTTGAAATTCCTTTGAAAATCACTTGTTGAAAAGTTTGTAGACCGGGAAACTAGCGGAAACTTTTATAGATCAGGATGAAAATTATTACACAAATAAACCTCAGCCTTTGTATTATAACTAAGGGGATGCCAAGATCAGACATCCGACTTTTTATAGACCTGCACAATGCTTGAATTCGTAACCTTTGTCCGATACTCAGTGCTAAGTCAATGGCGACACGGGTGACCTCCATTTCAATTTTTAAAAAAACAAAAACATTATTTTTGTCTCCTTTGTAAGAGTTCACAAAACAATGTCTGATGAAGTTTGCTGACTAAAAAGAGTAAAATGAGATGTTTGTATTGTGTTTGTACCCCACGAAAAAAATTAAACGTAATAACTAATATACGAAAGAGACAAATTTAAACAAATTGTCATATATTGCTGGACTGGGTTCTTTTGACTTTTGTAACAGCCTTTCACAGAGGAGAGAATACCTATATGGCTGTCAGACTGCTCAGGCATTGAGTAACTGTTCTACCCACATCTGCCTGTTAAGTTTTTGACTGACTCCAGCACTGCATTATTTACCAGATCAGTGTTTATTGTCATCAGTTTTGACTCGTTCAGTTTCTTGTGGAAATATCTAAGAACTCTTGTAACACTTAGTGTAACTGTACACTGTATGCTGCCTTCTTAGTCCAGTGTATTCTGATTCAAACCATTTTCATGTAACATATTCATAGCCTTAAACTTTAATTGTCTCTGATTCTGTGTGTGTGTTGTTGTTTTTTTAAACCTCAGTTCATGCTGTACCATTTTTGGGCATGAAAAAGATCATCAGCATAATTACAATTCATTTGAAGTCAATGAAGTGTACAGGTTCATTGTAAATATTCTTATGAGCGAGAATTTATGAAGACATAGTTCTTTTAGTTTACAAAGTGCAACAGCCCAGTGGTTACAGTACTGGTTGGGAGAGGTCTCTGGTTCATATCCAAAGTAGTTTTTTTTATGGTGTTTTGAAGGCAATCATGTGGCCTGAGTGAGAGAGGGTGCGAGCTTTATTGTGCTCAAAAAGAAAGTAAAATTTCAAGTAAACAAACATTTCCTCTTTGCATAGAATTTACATATTTAAAGAAAAACTCTCTTTTTTAAAGACTGTCATTTATATTCAGCTCCTATCTTAATGGTAGCCAAACTTGGGACAGCAATGGTAGTGCATGCCGTGTTCATCAGTATTGGAGGGGAACGTGTAGTTTCTTCATGACAATCAGTAAATTGTAAAGTTTTCATGTTTTTAAGAATCAAATTGATTTTATTGCACATTATATATTGGGCGATTCCAAGCAAGTAGGTCCTGAGGTCAAAATTTTCAAATTGGGTTTATAACCGTGTCCATGGTTTTAAATTACAGGTAAAAGACTCTAGGTTGAAGGTCCACATTAATTTTTTGAGTTTTAGAAGGTCAAGGTCGTTATTTTATTCGTTATTGAGTGTTAGGTAAAAATTGGCCAGAATTTCACTTTCGTCCAGAAAGTAGGTGCATGTTTTTAAACATCTGCTGAAGTCCCTGGTTTATAATTAGGATGCATCCTTATTGTCTACGTGATAGCCCCTTTATAAAGGAACAATTGTACACCAATTTTGTTGGACTGGGTATTTTAGTATTGACAAAATTTTAGAAAACAAATGAGGTTCGTTTGTCACGCCGTAACATGTCACGCCGTTACGTTTTTTTCCCCTTTTTTTAATGTATAAACTTAGAAACTTAAAAAATCAAAATACCCCTCGAACTGACTTATGGCCAGGATATGAGATATACACAAACCAAATTTAAACAAAATTGGTTAAAAAATAAAAGAGCTGTCAATAATTGAAACAGCGTCACGCCGTAACGTTGCGGAGTGACAGGTGATTGTCAATCTGGTGAGTGACAATATATCCATGCTTAATTTCACTACATCAAACTTGTTTTCCAAAATCAATTTAAAGACATTCCTGGCTCACATAGATATATGTTTGAAGTCTTTGAACTAGAAAATGTGTGTATTTTGTGATAATGAATGATAAAATTTATGTTAAATTATTTTTTTTTTTTTATGAGCTGTTTTGGCTGAATAGATGGAAAGAATGTGGTTGTACAAGCAGATTTTGCAGAAAATTATGCTATTATACACCAAAACGAAATCCAAAGTGCTCATTGGAGCCATGAACAAGTGTCACTGTTTACAATTTGTGCGTGGATTAACAAAAATGTTGTCAGCTCCTGTGTCTTTGTAGCAGATGATTTGAATCATGACAAAGTAGCCCCTGTCTTTTTTATCAGAAAATTGATCACCACACTGCAAACTGAACACAAAGAAATTGAACATGTCAGCATATTTGCAGATGGTGCCGCTTCCCAGTTGAAGCAAAAATTTGTTCTCTCCTATCTTACTGTATTGAAAAATGAGCTGAAAGTGTATCTGTCGTGGCATTTCTTTGCAGCATCTCATGGAAAGGGTGCAGTGGATGGCATTGGGGGGGGGGGGGGGAGTGAAAAGGAGAGTCTGGATTTCAAATTTGGCAGGGCAGGTTGTTTCAAATGCAAAGGACTTTTCAGAAGTTGCCAGTGAAAGGTCAATGAAGGCTAAAGTCATTTTTGTGGTTTCTGAGGACATCAGAGCATCAGAAGATAGCCTATCTGAAGTTTGGGGAAATGTGCATCCAATTCCCCAAACATAAAATACACATTTTGTCAAAGCTCTCCAGCCCTTTAAAGTTGAGTATTCTCTCCACAGTAAAAAAACAAACTGTTAGCACACATGTCGTCAAGCCTTTTCAAAGCAAGTCTGTATCTCATGAATCCACTTCTGCTGAAAGAAATTGGTGATTTTGTTGTGGCCAAAATCTCGAACCAAAAATTTTGTAGCTCAAGTGATTGAGAAATCTGAATTCTTTATTGAAGTTCATTTTTTGAAACCTGGAATTAATGCCCAAACATTTATTGTCAATGAAAATGATGTGCACACTGTTGAAATGCAAGATATTGTGAAAGTTCTACCAACTCCAACCTTGAACAAACGGGGTCACTATTTCTTTCTTTCTATTTTTTGTTTTGTTTTGCTTTTTACTATGTTCATGTTTTACGTTTATTGACGAAAGAGTTTTTACGAATTGCACAAATACAAAAAGCCTACTTAAATTTACAAATTTTTTGTTAATAAAATTCAGATTCCTAAAAATGAAGAAAAACCAGGAACAGTACATTGTAATCTTTTTTTTTTTTTGCTATGTTCAGTTGATTTTTTATACTGTCACGCCATAACGGTCACTTTTATCCTTCTCTCATATAAACTTAAAAACCATTAACTTTGCTACCATTATGGTAACTAAGTTTGTCCTTTTACCCATCACATCTGTAAAGATGGGACCTCAGGTCCATCTAGGGGACGTGAATTTTACAACTAAAGTTTATGACCAAAAAAAAAATGGGCTTCTTCGTCACGCCGTAACGGTCAAGGGTTTGACCATCTCATTAACTTTTGATTTTATTTCTCTTGGTGCCATCCTGAACACAATAAATCCTAGTTTATTAGTGTTTAATTTTAAGTCTGTACTGTTACTAATAATCCTTCTAGAAAAGACAAAAGGCAAATTATAAATGCCCTTTTTTGTCACACCGTAACGCTTGGAATCGCCCTATTATAAATATTGCTTTATATTCATGCATTTAAATGGTCAGCATCATGTTTTTCTAAAAGATAATAAGAAGGTATTAATTAAATTTATGCAGTTAATTTTTAAAATTACCCACTACAGAATAGACCAGGAATACACATGTGGATGATTATTCTTGAAGTCCAAAGTAAACACCCAAGTGATTAGCAATGTACTTCTTATTTGTGTATTCTGTTTATTTTTTATTTAGAGACCAGAGTCAGATGTCATCCATTCTACATTTTGCTGTTAGGTCAAGACTGTGTGTGAGATCTCTTGGTTGTAATCAACAACGGCATCAAGTGCACCACTTCAGCAGTTTTAAAGACCTGTTAGTGTCTTCAACTTCAAGAGCCTTATCATGCGGGTTAATCTTCAGGGCGTCATTGTGTAGTGACACATTTTTGAGAACAGATTCAACATTTTATAAGCCAAAACTTGTTAATTTGCAAACATTCCCAAAACAAGCCCTAACAGGATATTATTCATTTATTTTCAGACAAAGATATCCATCCATTTTGTCACAACCTATTCTGTCATTGTTGACTGTGAGTGTAGGAACTAAGCATTTTATTAGCAATATGGCTGCAGATGGAATAAAGCTTTCTTGGAATGTCAAGAAGGAGCAAATTGCTGCAGATTCTGAGAAATTGATGACAAGGATGAAGAAGGTGTACGATTCAATTGGAGCCCTTAAAGATGATGAAGTAACATATGATAATGTTTTGAAGGTAAACAGCAAGTTGTCTTTATTATTCTGTATGACATTGAAGAGATACTGATCCAAAGAAATTTAGTCCATTAGATGACTGTAGGCAGAATTTTTAAAATGGAGTGATTTTATATGTTTTAGCTTTAAATAAATCAACATTTAAAATTAAATATATGCTTTCAAATTTAAGCTTTCAGTATACTTACTGTTTGTGTATTAAGGTATTGGGTGTGACATAATCCATCAACAAGTATGCTTCTTCCTATGAAATTTTGAGAATGTATGTCAACAAGTTTGTGTAGTTTGAAAACATTAGGATACATTTAATCAAATTGTGTAAAAAAAATTAATTCTTGTTGTTAGAGTAGCAATTAATACCACAAGATGCTTATTAACTGCTATTTATTGATTGATGTTCCGTTTAGATTTTCAAATTTAAATTTGTATTAATTAAGTTCTAAAACCCTCACACTTTACTTTGGAATTTGAAGTCTTTGAGTTTGAGACTCGGGCATCAGAAATCTATCCAGACCGCTGTAATCTCTCTTTGTAGTCACCCAGTCCTGTCAGTGTTATAAGGTGAGAATTAGAGTAACAGGGTCCGCTGAGGGACATGAAAAAGTGTTTGACACCCAGGAGTTCTCTGTTAATCTTATTAAACTTAAAGTGTTTTCTCACTGAACTGTGGTTTGTATTCAGGCAGCAGCAGACAGTGACTGCTGGTATGCTGTGGAAAGGAACAATATTGACTTTCTTCAGCATGTGTCCCCACACAAAGAGCTGAGAGATGCAAGTGTGGCAGCAGATAAAAAACTGTCAGAGTTTGATGTTGAATTGAGGTAAGTAATTGTTTTTGGTTTTTCAGGTAAATAATTTTTATGGCTAATTAATTTTCTAATTGACTCCAGTTTTCTCTCATTGCAGTACACTTTTTCTACCGAAGTGCCCAAAAATGTGTGTTCTTCAAGTACATTAACCCATACCCTGCGCGCTACCCGTAAAGCCCGCTGCCCCGTCAGTGACCTTACTCATGGAGAATCTTATCTGGGGTCACTGGCCGCTAGACGATGACCACATACGCTGTCCACGTGGTTCGGTTTTTATTGATCGGTATGAAAACATTCGCTGCTATGCCTTATCATGCTTGATAATGAATTAACCAGCAAAACTTTAGTTTGAAGAGATACAGTGAACAATAACACGGTGGTTACGAATCAAAAAGGTCAGTGACCCAACGCCTGAAAATAGGGCTTGCGCATGGCGCGGTCAGCTTGACCGGGGCGACTTTTGCCGCCCGTGCGGCGTGAGCACTTGCAAGTCAATACCGACTATTGCCGCCCCCCGCAGGGTGAGGGTTAAGTGATGAGAAAAGCAGCTAGGTTGAGAAAGTGGGAGATCAGACACACAAAACAGATGATTTTGCATTTTGCTTTATTCTTTTCAGCAATATCTTTGCTTAGAATTACAGTCACTACTTGTGGTGTAAATGTTGTCAGATAGCAGTAGAGAATAAGCACTGAAAACTGATATTTGTGTGGTTTGGATGACCGCTGTGTCATTCACTTTTATGAAACTATTATATATTATTTCTTCCATATTAATCATTCTAGCATGCGGCAGGATGCATTTGATTCCTTTGTAGCTGTTTCAAAGAAAGAAGACTTTTCTACCTGGAAACCAGAGGCCATCCGTTTTGTAGAGAGAATAATCAAAATTGGCAAACGCAATGGTTGGTTTATTTTCTTGGTGTTTTAGACCGTAATTAAAAAGAAACATTCTTAAAAGGGACATTGTATGTTTTTCACAATTTATGTTATTGTTATCAGATCATTTTGCAAGGGTTGTTTATGATGAAATTTACATTGGCTATTTTGGCCATAGTTGTTACAATAATTGTCACATTATTGTGCTGATTCAAGTGAAATGAAAGTTTTTACTGGGTCGTGATAGATAACTCACTTATGGTTTTTGGGATTGGAACTTAATGTGGCTTTTATTTCAGTGAATTTTCACATTTTATTGTTTATTGGTTGAGCTTGATTTGGGATATAAGGGAAAGAATGTTACTTTTTGCCTGTAAGATTGTGACAGATGTTGGGAGGAGCTATCGTGAATATTTGTGTAAAAAATACACTCATCTCTCTCTCAAATTTTTGCAAATTAATCATTGTACATTTGACTGTGATGACAGCATAGATTTGTGAATCTATTCAGGTAACAACACACATTTTTTTAATGTTATAATTTTGCATTGTCATGAAGCAAAATCAAAGTATGAGCAACATCTGGAAATCGATACAATACGGCATCAACACCAAGATCAGACTGTACCAAAGCTGTGTCCTATCCACACTCCTGTATGGATCAGAGTGTTGGCGAATGACAGAAGGTGACCTCGCCAAGTTGTCTTCCTTCCACACCACATGTCTTCGTAGGATTCTCCGCATCTTTTGGCCAAACAAGATTTCTAATCAGGAACTACTAAGGCGATGCAAGCAAGAAGAAATAGCCAACATCATCACGAAGAGACGATGGAGATGGCTTGGACACGTGCTGCGAAAGGAAGCAAATTCTATAACCAAAACAGCACTTCAGTGGACACCGGAGGGACGGCGCAAGCGAGGCAGACCCAAGGCAACCTGGCGGAGAACAATCGAGGCAGAGATGAAATCCTTCAATCACTCATGGGGAACTCTCGCAAAGATGGCCCAGGACAGACAGGGCTGGAGATCCTTTGTTGCTGCCCTAAGCACCAGTGGGTGCAACAGGAAATAGTAGTAGTAGTAGTAATGAAGCAAAATGAAAGCTTCTGGATTCTTTAATGTTTACATTTAAACTTTGTGTTCTTTGTTCAGAAAATACTTTTTGAAGGAGAAGTCATGTTGGTCCATAGAGACTTAGCTTAATACTTATCCTTTTCAGGTCTCCATCTGCCTAAGGAGGTGCAAGACAAAATCAAAGCCATAAAGAAGCGCATGAGTGACTTATCCATAGACTTCAGTAAAAATTTGAATGAAGAGAACACAGTGATTGAGTTTACTGAGGAAGAATTAGGTAACTAATAAATCTTGCTGTTTTTCTGTTCTTGAGTTTTTAGAGGTTTAGTGGTAAGCAAATTAAATATGTTATGTTTTAGATGCAGCAACTCAACCTTATACATTAGAGGAAAACAAATTCAGTTGTCTGAGTATGCTGTGTCTGTCAGGCCGTGCATTTTAAATATAATTAAATATATCCTGTTTGCAGAATCATTTCACTTGTACAGCGCAAAACAAAGAAATGGTTCTTATGACACTATGTCATTATAACAAAAATATTTTACTTGCAGTAGCAGTTAATTTGTAAATTTATTGGATGTCTCCATATCTGGATTAAAGTCTGTACCCTAAAGCGAACTCGTCATCTTCAGGCCTTCAGAGTGCAGATTGTTGAGATCGCCCACAAATAAAAATATTACGCCTAGTAGTGGTTTAAACAGATCACATTTTATGATATTTAATACTTTCCTTTTGCAGTGGGGTTGCCAACTGATTTGATCAAGAGTCTAGAAAAGGTAAATTTCTATTAAGTTATATACTTTATTGTTATTGCTTATTCTTGTTTTCAAGTGTCTGATTAGATACCATTCCAGTTGTTTGGGTTTTAGCACTTGAAAGTAATTTGTCAGTTTATAAGATTGATCGATGGATGACAGGAATCAGAATCCTGACACACTGGGAACTCCACAAGTGCTCGTTTTCGCGTTCCAAGATCCATTTGACATTCGATAATTTATTACATAAATGTGTTACTGATTTTTATGCATCTGCTTTGGGTCTTAATTAGTGTATCTTAGCACAGCAGTAGATTCTTCTCTCAAAATTTGGAGAAAAGAATCAGAATAACACTTTTTGCCAAGATGGGGGGAAGCACGGGTTCAAAAACAGAACACGGTCTTTTAAAAATTTATCAGATGGCTTGCCTATCTTTAGGATACAAAAGAACTCTTTAGCCCCCATTAAGAATTAAATTAGTTTTTGCATCACTCTGGGCATGTACAAATGTAATACTACTATGCCTTTGAAGAGTACTCTCCACATGTCTGCATATGCCATTGTCACTTACAAAAATGCACAGTGTAAATCTGTCATTCCTCAGTGATATTTTTTCTGAGATTTGTATCATTTCTTGCATGTGTTATAGAGTCCTGAGGGGAAGCTGAAAGTGACACTGAAGTATCCCCATTATTTTCCCTGTATGAAAAAAGCCAGGAACCCAGAAACAAGAAAGATTATGGAAACTGCTTTCAATTCAAGGTAAGAGATTGTGAAAATTCAGAATGAATATTTATTTTTCAGACTGGCAATGGTGGTTTAAGACATAAGAATTCTTTCTTCTGCTGGTGTTTTGACCTGAGTTAGAAATATTGATGAAATATTTTGCTGCCGGTTTCAAATCTATAATTTTTGTTAAGGAAATTGTACATTTGAAATTGCTTTCAATCCAGTAGGATCTTGCCACATTTTATGCAACAGTAGCCTACTTATGTATTAGATAGCAAGAATTAATATCAGTAAGCTGTCATTTTTCTTCAGTCAATATTAATATTATTTACTATACATGGGATTCATGTCAGATTGAAATGCAGTGAAAGTTGAAATAAAAATGCTTCATAACTCGTGGTATAGATGAATTATTTATAAATGTTTGGTATAAACTTTGTGGATTATCGTTCACTGTAATTTTCATATTGGACAACTTCACATCAGACATTTCAGAGCTCGATACCCTAAAAAGTCATTTTAACATTTGTATATTTACATTAGAAATTTTTACTGTTAAGATAAGAAAAATTCCAAATTTCCCACTAATACATTTAGTTCATGTTCTCACATACATTTCTATCCAGGTGTCTGAAGGAGAACACTCCTATTCTGGAAGAATTAGTGAAACTCCGACATGAGGTATAATATTGCACCTTTATATTACAAACTGAGATAATCTAATGGCAGACTATACCATTGTCTTTGTCCAGTTGATTGGTGGACCAGTTGTTTTCATTTTTTCTTTAAAGGAACTGTCATAGCAGACAGAACTTATAATGTTATGCTGAATTAGCTCTCTGACCAAAAAATGTGCAACATTTGTAGTAATGTTGCCATTGTCGCTAAGCATGCCTTCTTTAAAACCTATGAGGTGTACTGTACAATTTCGTAGCATTAAATCCCCAATTTACTGGCAAAAAGCTATTCTGTTGTATCAAGTTATAGTTTCATCAACTTCAAATAGATTTGGATGCAGGTTACCATTCTCTTTTTGTGATTGATTATAACTTATGTAAATAAATATATATCAGTGTAAACAATTTTTTGATATATATATAAATTGTGTCTTTAGCAACATTTGTCTCTTGGAAATAATGCTTTCCAAATTTTTCATTACTTCTGAAATTAGTATTTAGTCAATTGGGGTGACTGCCATTCATGTTCATTGTGAATATTTACCACCATTCATGTTCATTGTGAAAATTTACTGTAGGACCTTTCAAAGTTCTGTTAAAATTGTTCAATAATGAAATTTTAAATTGTCCTCAAGCAACTAGTCCTTAGAGAATTAAGTTTTTGTATTCACTATTTCACAACAGAAAGCTCAACTGCTTGGGTACAAAACACATTCACACTTTGTTCTGGACATGCGAATGGCAAAAAACCCAGAGGATGTGGCAGAATTTCTTTCAAACTTAGCCCAAAAATTACAGCCTCTGAAGAAAGAAGAAGTAGAACTGTTCTTAGCCTACAAAAAGAAAGAGGTAAGTAACACAAGCAATGAGGATGAGAATTTTGTGGCTGGGAATTAAGATTTTTAAAACATCAGATTATTGACACATTTTATCTGTAATTATGACCAAATTATATGCAAATTAAATGTATGATGAAGTGTTGAAGATAATTTTGTTTTGATAATTAAATCTGCATTGTTGTTTCATATCTTATTAAATATATCTTTTGCTGATTTTGAAGGATTTGGAAAATTGAAAAAAAAACCTCAAAGCAAATTCAAACAGCACTCATTGTTGTTGTTGTGTGGGGAAGGACTGTAAGTTGGCAGCATAAAAGTTACAGTTCAAAATAATTACATTAATTGGATTTCCACATCTCAAATTGTTGTTCAAGAGAAAGGAAAGAACCTTTTTTAAGGGGGATAATCTTTTGGTGCTGAAAACTTTTCATGTGATCTTAAATTATTTCTAAGCTTGTTAACATACATTTATTAAATATTGAAAGGTTGCTTCTGATAATCCCCTTAAGCTCCATAATGTAGTTTATTATTGAGCACAAAATCCACAATAATGTTGACTCTGTTCGGAGTGAGATAATGCACATGCATACACCACTTAAGCCTCAGAATCTTTAATTTCTTTAAAACAGAAAACTATTGGAGTGGTCAAACAGTAAACTTTCATATTGATAACATGCCCATTTCAACAGTTAGTATTTGTATTATATTCAGATTTTTTTTACTTAATAACATTTAATTGGTGGATAAGACTGCTGTGAAAAACTCGTGCTCAGATTGTTGAACTGGCATAAACTTCCATTTAGGATGGATGTAAATATGAATTAATACTTTTGTTTTCGCAAAATCTTGTCGGGATTATGTTGATTTTATATCTGAAATCACATGGTACACATTTAGATTGGGTGAGCACACTTTCATGCAATTTGGTTTGCCAAAAAATCTCAGGAGATTTACTATACTTTGCATTGTTAGCATTTCATTCTAACTAAATTTTTTTTTTATCCTCTCAGTGTGAAAAATATGGCTATGAGTTTGACAACAAGATCAACAACTGGGATCTCAGATATTACATGACAATGGCAGAGGAGAGAAAATATGCTGTGGACCAACAGAAATTGAAGGAATACTTTCCCATGTCAGTCGTCACCAAGGGCCTTTTGGCTATTTATCAGGTAGTTTTTTTGTTGTTTTTTTTTGTCTGTCAGATCTTGAGAACTTTAAACTATTTGTCATTCCCATTGCATGGAAAAGGAGTTAGAGATATGAAAATTGACATCAGCTAAAGTGCTGAGGTATCTTTTGAAAGGCATATCCGTTTTATTCGACAGGAACTGCTGGGCTTAGAATTCACTCATATTCCAGGTGCTGACGTCTGGCATGAGGATGTTTCATTGGTAAGTGAATCAGATGTTACCATATGGCATTTTGCATCATTTTGTGAACTTAAACTGATGTTTGTGCATGAAAACGGCTGGCTTAAATTGGAACGACCAAAGTTACCAGGAACCAATTTTGTTGTCAAAACCAATTTGTGGATATTATGCATGACACTAGTGACGCATTAGAGCTACCATGCTACCTATCTTGTGAGTTGTGTTCAGCGCCACAGGCAGCAGGATTTCAGCTCCACTGTTTTTTCAAATTTTTAGAAGGATTTTATATTTATTAGACTTTGAAGTTTGCACCAAAGAGTTCCTCTTGTTTCAGTGATTCTGAGGATCTAATTTATTTCAAGATGTTTCAACATGAAGTGATTTTATTCTATGTTTTATCTTATCTTGTGGCCATTTTTAGGCTTCACTGTGCTGATTTTAACACCAACACTCAGCATAACAACATGAGTGACCCAGTTACTGACAGTAGAGAGTCAGACTATTGTGAACACACTAGTGTAAATATGACCAGCTTTGTTTACACAAGAGAACAATTGCTCCAGTGTAGAAATAACAACAACATCAACAAACTGCCCAAGCAGGTTTTCCAACTACTGAAAAATCTACACATCTGTAAACAGAAACACAGAAAGAGGGGAGCAAGAGGTGGGACCAGAAGAAGAATAAAATCTGTCCTGAGTGAGAGAAAAATAAACAATACAGTTAAAGGCTTCCATCAAAGTGGAATAAATAAAAACAACTTGATTCCAATTGACACAAGAAACAAATTTAGAGATGTGACCTGTGGAAAAAACATTCGTATTGGGTATACTAATGCACAGTCAGCATGTAATAAGACAACAGACTTGTGTGGCATCATTGGTGACTATGACATTGACATCATGATTATCACAGAAACCTGGATCCATGAACACGGTCACGAGCATGTAATTTCTAAACTCACTCCACCGAGTTATTCTTATAAATCATTTCCTAGAAAGAACAAAAATGGAGGTGGCATTGGTATTGTCTACAAAAATACTCTCTCTTCGGCCTTGAACTTTGGTGAGAATCCTGATACTGTTACTTCATTTGAGTCTGCGATTATGACTTTGTCATTACCTCACAAGAAAATAAAATTTGTCCTGCTATATAGACCACCACCTAACAAGAAAAACAATCTCAAAACATCAGATTTTTTGACACAATTTGAAGAAATTTTGATTTTAAACAACATCGAAAAGCAGGAACTTGTCTTCATGGGTGATTTTAACTTGCATTACGACTCCAAAACATCTGCTGATGTAAATTTTATGAAACGTTTATTTCATGAACATCAAATGACACAACATGTTGAATCCAGCACACACAAATTTGGCCATATTCTTGATTGGGTTGTTACTTCGTCCAAATTTACTTTTGCATCAGCGGTGGTAAATACCAACAAACTAATATCTGACCACCATTTTCTATATTTCGACATTCCTTACAAGAAACCCTTGCCAAAGACAAAGAATGTAAAATGCAGAGACGTGAAGAAAATTAACTTAGAAAATTTCAAATTAGATTTGAGAACAACGTTGGCTGACTCAGAAGACATCAATGCTGAAGTTCTGACAGAAAAAATCCAAAGCGTCTTAAACAGTCATGCTCCGGAAACATCAAGGACTGTGACCGACAGGACACCATCACCATGGTTCACGTTGGAAACAAAAGCAGCAAAACAGGCCAGGCGACGAGCAGAAAGGAAATGGAAGAAAACAAAGTTACAAATTGACAAAGAAATATACATTCACCATAAGAAACTTGTGAATGACACCATTCGGAAAGCTAAATGTGACTATTACAACTCAAGGTTTTGTGAAATTCAAAATTCAAAACAATTTTTCAATTTGTCCAATGATTTGTTGGGCAAACAGAAAAGGATCAACCTGCCAACTTCAATAGAAAAGGAACATCTGCCTAATGCATTTGGGGACTTCTTCATGGACAAAATAGAAAAAATTAGAGACAATTTAAGTAGTTGTGATATAACTAGTGAAAATTCTGTATTTGTTGGGAATAATCTCTCTTGTTTCAGTGAAGTTACCAGTGATGAAATCAATGACATAATTTGTTCTGCTGCTACTAAGCAATGTGAACTAGATCCCATGCCCACAGACCTGTTAAAAAAATGCTTACCTGATCTTTTACCATCCATCACAAAAATTATTAACACTTCTTTATGTACAGGTGCTGTGCCAGAGACCTATAAAGTTGCACTCGTTAAACCTTTGCTTAAGAAAGTTAATCTTGACTCTGAAAACTTGAAAAACTATAGACCAGTATCTAATCTTCAATTTTTATCAAAGATTTTAGAGAAAGTAATTTTAAAACAACTACTTGGTCATCTAAACAATAACGCTCTCTGTGAATCATTCCAGTCAGCATATCGTGCAAATTGTAGCACTGAAACTGCTTTATTGAGGATTGTTAATGATTTGTTTGGATTACTGGACAAGGGCTTGGTTTCGTGTTTAAACATTCTTGATCTATCAGCTGCCTTCGACACTATAGATCATGAAATTATTCTTTGCAGATTAGAAGCAACCTATGGGATCTCTGGTATAGCTCTGAAATGGTTCAGGTTCTATCTATGTGACCGAAAACAAATTGTTGTAACAGATAACATAAAATCAAAAGAATACATACTGCCATATGGTGTTCCACAAGGCTCAGTTTTAGGTCCCACTCTCTTTATTATGTACATTGGGCCCCTGTCTAATATTTTTAAAGATCATGGTTTTTATTACCATCAGTATGCTGATGATGTCCAACTATATCACCCTGGTACGACTTTAGGTCATGTTGACAATGTTATAAAAGATAGTGAAAAGTGTATTATGGACACAAAAGAATGGATGAACCAAAACAAACTAAAGCTAAATGAAGACAAAACAGAAGTTATGATTATTGGAAAGAAAAGACAAATTACTGCAATTAAAAATGTAAAATTAAATCTTGGTGAAAGCACTGTAGCAAACATGAATAAAGTTAAAAACTTAGGCACAATTTTAGAATCAGATCTCAGCATGGAAAATCAAATAAGTTCATTATGTCGATCATTAATGTTTCAATTAAAAAACATCAGCTCTATTCGTCCATTCATATCCCAAGAGGCAACTCGAATACTTATCACTTCACTTATGTTTTCAAAGCTTGATTATTTTAACTCTCTGCTCTTTGGAATTCCGAGCAACAAAATAAAACGCCTTCAGATAATTCAGAATAATGCAGCTAGACTGATTTTTAGAAAATCAAAAAGAGAATCTGCCTCAAGCCTTATTGACCAACTTCACTGGCTTACTGTTGAAAACAGAATAAAATTTAAAGCTGCAGTTTTGGTTTACAAATGTCTTGAAGGTTCAGCTCCCTCCTATCTTTCGGAACTTTTGAAAAAACATGAGTCTGATAGATTTTTAAGATCTACTACAGAAAACAAACTGGTTGTTCCCAGGTGTAAAACATCAAATTATGGAGATAGAGCTTTTAGTTGTTTTGGTCCCTGTGTGTGGAATTCTTTACCACAAGAGGTTCGAAATTCTGCCTCTCTAAACATATTTAAAAACAGGTTAAAAACATTTCTTTTTAAAAACTGAATTTTATAGCTTGCTATGTGGATGTATAAAACTAGTTTGTCTGTGTGTGTGTAAGTTTATTTGAATGTGCTTTTATGATTTTTTACTGTGTACAGCGCCTAGAGCTTTTAATGTTTTAGTCCTGGCGCTATATAAATGTATATATTATTATTATTATTATTATCTGCAACTTGCCTTGAAATTAGTTTGCCTTAACACAATGTTGACAGTTTGTGTTTACATGTAAATTTGTGGAAGTGAAAAGAATGATGGAGTTTTTTCATTTATTTTCACTGTTTAGGCTTTGGAGGATTCTAGGGTAATTGAGAAAATATTTTGCTAGTTGATTTTATAGGAGAGAAATAGAAAATTGGGCAGTTTATTTTAAATGCGTAAGAAAAATTGAAGTGTAAAATATAATTTCTTGTGATTCTGCATGAGTTGGTTTTATTTTTTCCTTCACTTTTTTAGTGTTCGTTTTGTCTTTCAGTACAGTGTGAAAGACAAGGGCACTGGTGATTTGCTTGGCTATTTCTATTTGGATCTTCATCCCAGGGAAGGCAAATATGGTCATGCTGCCTGTTTTGGATTGCAGGTTTGGGAAAATAGCATTGCATGCTTTGGGTATAATAATGCATTACATAGTAAAATATTATTTAAAGGCAGCTGAAAATGGGACTATGGTAAAAATGGACTAATGAAGAAATAGTGGTTCACAGATAAAGAGAATGTTTGGAAACACAACATGGCGACATCATTTTTGTTCTCATATTCATATGCAGTCTGAGGTAAAACAGATGCTTTCAAAATGTGTTCAAGTTTTCAGAAAAACAGTTGAGTATGGATACAGTTCAGACTCCATCTGGTTTGCCCATAACCTTCTCTATGTAAAACATAAAGCATAAAATATTTTGTGTACAAAATTATGGAATGGTACAACTGGTACAAGTTTGCATATTTAGAGCCTCAAGTCTGACCAGATGTGACAGAATGTGCAATTTCTTATTTCGCATCTAACAAGGAGATTGATGCTATTGAATTAAAGGACAGTTAACATACCAATAAAGTTGTTTATATTTATAGTATACATTATGGATGTTATATGTTTTATTTATTGACACCACATTATTTACAATGTGAAGAAAGAATTTCCTTTTTTTTTTTTCTCAATACTATAGCCAGGTTGTTTATCCCCTGATAACTCAAGACAAATTTCTGTAGCTGCTATGGTGGCCAATTTCACCAAACCAACTGAGGACCAGCCATCTTTGCTTACTCATGATGAGGTATGGTAAATTTATTGCATCATAACTGTCATTGAAACGGAATAAAGAAATATTTTTTAGACATTATTTAGATGAAGTCAAAAACATTTTATTTCGTTCATCATCAATCCATTGTGGAACTTTCTTTTTGTTACAACTCTGTGAATTATGTAATTACAGCCACAAAATCTTGTCAAAAGGTACTCCTTCCCTTAGCATTCACATATTGCCATTGACATGGTCAAATTACTTATCTCCCAGGGGCAAAATTTTACAGGAAGGATAAAAACTTACAAACTGATTTACAGCAGAGAATTGTTTTTAACACACTATACTAGGAAACTACATTTCTTATTATGTGCCTTGATGGCTAGTGTGTAGGTGGCACAACAATTATGCAATCAGAGATAGGTGGATTGTGCATGTGAAAGCTAATTACATGAAGGTGTAGCATCTAGAAACTAGTACAGGTGCCAAGGTCCCCACTTGATTTCCTAAATCAAGGCAATTTGAATACTTTTATCTTTAGACTGCTGAAAATTCTGTGATGTTATAAATTGGGAAGCAAGCTGTCAGACAGAAGTTAAATATGCTTTAAATCATTTTTATCATTCAGGTTGAAACCTATTTTCATGAATTCGGACATGTGATGCATCAAATCTGTGCGCAAGCAGATTTTGCACTCTTCAGGTAAATTTATTTTCATGATTTCTGGTCATTTTATGAAATTGGTTTTACTATATATACATATAGTTATCTGATTTGGGATATAAAAAAAGAAGGTGCTGGGGCATCATTTATGTAATTTTACAATAAAATAACAGCAACAAACGTACACATTTAGAAGGTAGACCTGTGATGCTGTAGTTGTAACTCCTCATTCAGTCATTGTGAGGTATTTATGGATGGTTGTCATGGACAAGATTGTGCACAGAGGAAATTGAGCAGCCAGTGTTATCAGCAATGACCGCCATCTTGCTGAAACAAATGTTGTAAAAGAAAAGTATATAAGTTTCTATGTATGTATTTCTAATAATTTAATAGTAATTGGCATGATTATGAACACTTTATTCCTTTTACAAATTTACAACTAGCATCATATTTGATTGTGGGAATCCCTGATTTGGAAAAAAAAAATTTGTTATAGTCCATGTCAAGAATATCCTGCTTTATTTTAGTGGAACTCATGTTGAGAGAGACTTTGTGGAAGCTCCATCTCAGATGTTGGAAAACTGGGTATGGGAGAAGGAGCCCCTAACACGAATGTCTTCACACTACAAAGATGGATCAGCCATCCCAGATGACTTATTGGAAAAGTTGACTCGCAGTCGCCAAGCCAATGCAGGTGTGTTCAATCTCAGACAGATCACACTGGGCACTTTTGATCAGAGGATCCACACAAGAGCAGAGGTATTTATACTTGGCATTGACTCCAGTATATACCCGAAAATACCCTAGTGTGAAATAAAGAAATATTTCCTATTCTAGCAGAATAAATTTAATGGATGATCAAGGATCATTTTGTTGAAAAAAGTAAACACTATTCTAGGTCTTAATAATTTCTGCTGATTTTTGCCAGTCTATCTTTGATTTTGTAGCGGTTTAAGCTGTGTAGGAAATTTGCAGTGAAGAAATTAAGAATTTACAAATATCACTGTGGGTGTTTGAGCAAGAATCAGCAGGATACAATTAGGGATGTTGACATTATTTGTGCATTTAACCCTTAGAAGATGATAGTGTCGATGTTTGGCCCAATTATTTTACTGTGTAAAAGATGATGGGGCTGATCATCAGTCTGACTGCATTGTAGTGAAAAAAGACTAACAGGTTATTGGCCCATTCAGAAAGCAGTTCGGATTAGTCGTGTTATGGTCTTGTAGCCAGACAGAATGCTTATTTCATAAAATCTAGGGATCTGTACATACCAATAGCGGGTTTTCCTGCTTTTTTAAACATCGATTTTTGTCCTGTAAACCCCCGTTTTTCTAGATGGATAACATCCAAAATACACCCGTCTCCAAAGGGTTATTTGAATTATCAGCAAGACATTATAATAAGTTCTAATCTCTCTTAGGCTGTGCTGTAATGTAGGGTCACTGCTGAGCACAAACTTTTGTATCTTTCAGGCTGATACAGCTGCCATCTACGCACTGACTTGTGAAGAGATATTGGGCATTAGAGCCACTCCGGGCACCAATATGGCAGCAACATTTGGGCATTTGGGTGGAGGTTATGATGCTCAGTACTATGGTTATTTGGTAAGTTGGTTTTCTTTCCAAGTGGAATTTAGAGTGATTCATTAAATATTTCAAAATTAAAATGCAGCAGACCATAAAGTGATAATTTAATGTCATTATGAATACTGTTGCATGATTATTAACACCTGAGTCACACAGACAATTTCAAGGAACTCGTTTGCTCATTCCTACACCCTCATGAATTACAGGAGAGAGAGGATTTCTGGTTAAAATTTAATTTGTTTTCATTCTCTGTAAATGTAATCAGTTTTTTGTTGTTTTTTTCAGTGGAGTGAGGTATTCTGTATGGACATGTTTGCATCAAGGTTCAAGCAGGAGGGCATCATGAATCCCCAAACAGGCATGGACTACAGAAAATGTATACTTCAACCTGGTGGATCACTGGCAAGTCTTACATTTATTTGTGATTTGCACTTTGAGGCCTTTAATTTAACTCAGCTTTAACTGAAGAGCGCCAAATATAATGCATATAAGACCTCATTTCTTTTTTTTCGGTGCTGGCGGAAATGGGTAGGGGAGGTGGTGTGTGGACACAGAGCATGACCCTTGGCTTCAGTAACGTGAGTATGGACTGCCATGATAAGTGCATGGCAGTAGAAGTACAGAGCACTACAGACAGTAATTTTTATTTTTCACAAAACATTTGTGCGCCGTTGATACTAGGCCTTTGACCTAGATCTGTTGGTTAACTGCCGTACTGTGTGTGTATCGGTATCATCACTTGTTCTGAAGGAACAGTCAGTTCAAGGTTAAAAAGAAATAGTAAAACACTGCGCATTTGATGTACAGCTATTATTAGGATTATACTGTAGGTATGCTTTGACATCAGCACCCAAAATGACATAGAGCGTGCATTCAGTATATAGTCAAGTAAGGCGCCGCGATACACAGGTCACGCTCGAGGTCATGGGGTTAGGTGCTTGTATTAACATGGTTGCCCGACCTGGAGTTGAAACCATATGATCAAGCACCTGTTGGCCAGAACTGGCATGAGAGTGACAATAAGCATGAATTAAATACAATGTCATATTAAAAAAATGCAGTGTGGCATGAATTAGGCACACTTTTTGTTCTGTAATTTGTCTTAAGGTTCAAATTTAAGCTGCTTGTATGACTTGCAAAACTTTTAATCATTTGAAAACAAAAGCACAGTTTCAAAATGTTTAAAAGAAAACCATGCAAAACCCCACCAATACATTTTCACTTTAGCGTGACTGCATCCCTTTTTTTTTCTTTTAGCACCAATCTTTTGGCAGTGGACCGCATGCACTGTACACTGTACATTTGTCTGTCACTGCCATTGACTGCATTTCTTTGCGCTGTCATTTTGCAAATTTATCTGCCTTTGCTTGTATTAGGTTTGTCTTGGTCTGTTTACTTTTAATATCAGGAAATGGAAGAAATCTTTTCACTTATTGTAATATTATTTTACGACCATGCAGTCTTCCTACAAGACATGTTTACTCAGTTTAAGGCTGGGCAGTTGCTTACCTGATAACTGTATTTTTTTTACCTTGTCTTTGTTTTTTCAGGATGCAGATGACATGTTGAAGAAATTCCTTGGCAGAGAGCCCAAGCAAGATGCTTTCCTAGAGAGCAAAGGCCTAACTGCATAATCTTAGTAGTTCTAGATGGGGTTTTTTATTAGTTTTCATCAAACATGGTATTGTTTCATCTCATTGTCTTTTTTTTATGTGGAGCAGAAAAGTCAGTCCTGTCAATACAGAGGCGACATATCTTTTATTATAGCTGTTGTTTGTAGAAAAACATCGGCAGGAAATTGCTCACATTCAGCTAAAAAAATGGTTTCTGTAGTCTTTGCAGCATCACCGTCTTAAATGCTGTCAAAAAATAGCAAACTACTTTGCTACTTGTAAAATTTTCAACCCATTTGAAATTATGTCCTCAGCTTTTGAAAGTTGACAATCATGTTCACTTGTTGTATTATTTATCACATTTTGAGAGCAGTTTTATCTTATTCTGTAATCAAATTAAAGTAATGAAAGCAAATATGAACTGAAAGACCAGGCAATTATTTAGAGTACTACGGAACTTTAGTTTCATCCCACCAGGTGGTAATATAATGTGCAATTTTTGGGGCACATGCAAGCTTCATTCCAGATTTTGATACTTGTGAATTGAGTATATTCAGTGAATGTTTGTTTTAGCTGTAGCTGCAGCTTCGCTTGCCATGATGGACCAAGGGCATAAAGATAAGGAGAACATTTAAATGGATGAATTTCATACTCATAGGTGATTATCTTGTTTATTCAGAAAGCAGATATTGTTTTGGTAGGGTCCTATTAATATGCCACTGATTGTCAAGATATTTTTATACTGGGCCATGTTCTCATTCGTTGCACAGTGTATAGACCCATAGCATTCTATCCCAGCATCTATGTTGCCTCAGATTGAAGATAGTATTTTCAGCTAATGCTTACTTGAATTCTCTTCACTTGTCAGGTGTTTGGTTTTTATAATGCAGTGAAACAGCTTGCTTTAACTTTAAGGCCAAAGTCCAGATGGACCAGACTGTAAAACGGCTAAGGAAATTTGCTTCAGCGTCTGTTTTCTGGCAAGAAAGAAAAAGCTACAGTGCATTTATACTGTCTTTTGTTGCCATGTCTACTCTCACATCAGTTATGTTAATGCATTTGTGATTTAGAATATTTGTGCACCTGCTAACTCATCGTTTTTACGAGGAATTAGTGATGATGCTACTTTCTTGCTGGAAAACTTGTAATGCCCTCTATCGCAAAGACTAAGTACTCTAAGTGTGGCTTTTATGAAGTGATTGGCAGCATTGTTATCTCCTATTCATATGTGGCTTTGAAATATTTTTATTGGGGATTTCTTATGCTTGTTGTAAAATCATGCCAGTGCAGAGCAAAACAGTATAGTATTTGCTCCCGTATCTGCTTGTAATCAGGGACAATGTGCCATGAGTCGAGTCTATGTGTCCTCTTGCTGTATAAGGAATTGAAACATTAGGATAGAGACTCACGGTGTGCAGAATTAACACTGAGACGACTAAAGACTTGATATATACTTGCTCAATTTTTGGTCAGTAATTTAATGGACAGTTTTCTTGCATTTCAATACAAGTGTCAATTTGATTATAATGAGAAATAAACAGCATTTGTGGCTGTATAATGGCAAGAGTTAAATATGCAGTTAATGTGTCATGATTTGATCAAATCAAGTACAAGCAGGATCCTAGAATATCCACCCTGTTTTCTTACAAACTTTCTTTTAAATTGCTTTGCTTTCCCAGTGCAACTAAAAAAAAATAGAAAAACGGGCAACAAAAATCAGATTAGGCTGCATTTAGAAGAAAGCAAGTGTAATCAGTTTAATATTGTGAAATTGATTTATCTCAGTATTTTAATACCTCAGAATCAAAATACAATGTTGACCACAGTACTCCAAGAGTTATGAACAGGGCATTGACATCAGAGCATACATGGTATTTTGCCTGGTCCCACAAATTCATTGGTCTCAGAGTACATCAGATCTGATTGTTACTCACTATCACATTTGTATATTTTTTGATAAGCAAGACATCCACCTTTATATTGTTCAGGTATTTTTTTTAATTTGTGTGTTGTTTGTGCATGCCATATCTCTTGATTTGACAAGGCATTTAAGTGTGTTGCTCACATTTCAGTTAAGATGAAAAAGTTTTACATTTAAAAGAATACAGACAACTGCAAATTCCAGAGAAAATGTGTGCTGGGTGTAATATTTATACAAGTAATAAAACTTTTCAAGCACACCTTTTGTTCTGTGTTATTCATGTAATTAATTACATGTAGTAGACTCTCACATACTCATTTCTTATCGTCTTGCCCTAGATCTAATGGGTACTTTTGTGTAGAAATTGGTCATGTGGAGTCTTTCTGTAATGGTTTGGGCATTGAGAAAATTTCAATTGTGAACTCTTACCATCATCAGTCGCGCTGCACCATTTAACAGTTACAGCACACTGTTTTGTTTCGTTGACTTATGGGTTTTCAAAGGAAAACCTACATCCACCTAATCCACCATTTAGATTGTTGTTTAGGGGAGCCTAGTCTTATGACAAAGCCAAATAGAGAAAGAACTGAGTTGTGTTACCTGTTCACCTATAACTTTCTATGTAAAAATACTATGTTCCCTTAACAACATCTACCACTATATTCACAGTAATGAGTAAACAGTTTTCTTTGATTTAAAAAAAAAAACAACACCAAAACATGACTTAGGCAACCATATTATGACCGTGATATGCTCATCACTATTGAAGCAAAAGACTGGAGCAGATGTAGTCATTCATTGTTGTCACAAGACTCATATCATTCAGATAGTACTTAATACATTGCATGAAATGCATTTATGAGTTTATAAGGCCTTGAACAAATGCTACTTTTACTGCTCAGTAGAAAATCCAACATCTCATGCTTTAATTTAACAAACATGAAATGGACATGGTGGGTAGTTTAAAGACACTTGAATTTAAAAGAGAGGATTAGATCAGGAAAGTGCACTACTCGGACAGTTGCTGGGAGATAGATCAGGCTGTGCTTGTTCTTTGGCTTGAGAGGGTTGACAGCAATGATGAAACAGTTCATCTTTCAGTTACAGCTCAAACACCAGTGCAGAGGAGAACACTCTCATTGGTTTGCGACTGTCTTTCCCCAACGTGACATTGTTTTTGTAGTGCACTTCCAAATTGTAAACTCGGTGGGAGTTGCAGTATTTGCATCTCTTCATTCAATTTTGTCACTGTGGGTAGACAGTCCAAACTTATGTTCACTTTTTATCACAAGACATCATCAAACTTCATCTAAGTCAATTTTTTTTTTTTTTGCAGATACAAGAGAGACAAAAATAATGATTTTTTTGTAAATTGACAAAAGCATCAACTCCACATTCTGCCACTGACCTTCATTCAGTGTTGACTAATGTGGCAAAATCAAGTATACGATGGTTCTATAAAAACAGACAATGCTTTGTGCAAGAACAAGCCCCATGTCTGATTTTAGCACACCTTTATTGTATAACTATAAAGGCTGAGGTTCATTTGTGTATAATTTTGATCCTGGTCTATTAATGTTTCTGCCAGTTTCTCAGTCAACAAATGTTTCAACTAATGATTTTCAAAGGAATTTCAACTTAAAACACTGAAAAATATATTGAATTGAATCTCAACCCTCACTTATTTTGCTTTCTCTTTTATTTTCAAACGTGCGCTTCACTGACACGATGCTCTGCGATCCTTTGTTATGAATGGGTCCAACTAGTGGAGCACATGCGGTACTGAAAGAAAATGGCATAACTCTATCTTGTTCAAGCAATAAAAAGATGCAACAACAATGTACATGTATCTGCATTAAACAATCGAAAAGATGTATACTTTGACAGAGGAAACTTTGAGCTTCATTTTGATATAGGTTATAAGCAATTTTACACAAACATCACATTGCTACTAACCTTGTAATGTTGACCAAAAATTATGCCAAAAAGAGATTTCACCCCTTTAGCAGGGCAGTTGGGATGAGTGGCAGAGCGTGGCCTTCGTAACTACATGGCCAAACACAGCGGGCGCGTGACGTCACAGCAAGCGGCGATGCTCGGCTTTCGGCAGAGGTGTTTTGATAACCTGATATCAGTGTACAGTACACATTATGTTGGTTGTGTACCGTACCGGTACTTGTGTTGTCGTATTACTCAAAGCAAGATGTAGCATGCATGTGCCTTAAGATGAAAGAATGTTTACACTGTAGATCTGCAAGTCTTAAAATTCGACCACAAAAAAGTGACTACTACTATTAATTATTATTTAAAACGGAATAGATCAACGGGAAGCCAACGCTTAGAGTTTGTCCGACGACTTACTTTACTTATCTACCATTATAGACACCAATATTGCTAGCCTGAGTAGGTTGATGATGATAATATTATCTTAGTCTTAAGCAGCATACCAATATATTTAATAAGGAAATATCCACATAATAATAGATTAGGCCACTGTTGTATTTTAATACATGTATAATGTGTTCACCACTCCTATATCTTTCGTGTCTGTAAGGAAAGAAACGAGAAAAATAGGGAAAGGAGAGAGAGAGAGAAAGAGTGCACATGCACACTTGATAGACAGGAGAAAAGACAGATGGTGAGAGGAAACTTGCAAACATGAACAGTCTAAGATGCTTTACCTTAGCTGGACATAAGGAGCTGCTCAGACGGATAGAACTAAATCCTTTTGGTGAACGTCTTCACTTTTCTTGAAGTATTTGCAGATGATGCCTGGTCACAGAAGCTTTTAGAATAATTGTTCAGGAAAATATTTACCACTGGTTTGATACATTTGGCAGCCACCTCTTCATAAAGAACCCCGCATTCTTCACATTTTCCTTGACATAATTCCAGATCCATAACTCTTCGCAGGGACAATTGCAAAAGAATTATTCTGTGGTTTGTGGTCTGCAGAAATTTATTCTCACTGTCATCTTTTCCAACCAGAACTTGAAAAACTTTGAAAGCTTCTGTAATAATTGACACGGCAAGATCAGACGGCCACACTAAACCTCCTCTGTCTAGAGCAGACAAAATAATAGGTGTAACAATCATCAGTCCCCTCCACATGAAGCGTTTTGTCTAGTCTTAACTCGTTCTTGCAGTCGTCACAATTGGTGCGCGGCAGGCAGAACTTTGGAGACTGCATAACCTGACACAAATACTAAAGCTTTTTGTTGTTCCTCTGTTAATTCGACGTTCTCACAGTCGGATATCAATGGCAGAAACTCTATATACTGTTGAGCTGAAGAATCTTTCAGTTGGGTAACTGTTTCCTCCAGAGGTTCAGTGACATCTTTGAGTGTTAAAGTCCCTTTGGACGCTGAAACCAGTTTTAGGACGCTAATTAGCTTGAGCTTTTTTTCTCCTTCAAGTAACTGTTGGACCGACACGTGGAAGTTACATCCACTCATTTGTCTGTACTGACTAAATCTAAATTCAAGGTTGTCAGTTTGGAACTTGCCAAGTAAAATATATTTGAACTTTTTTTCATCTAACAGGTAGGAAGAAATTTCTTGTAAGCCTCTCAGTGTATGATCCAGAGCAGTCATTGTCTCGTTCGATATAGTGCCTTCTCTTGGTTTCAGATTTAACTTCTGCCACTCCTGAAGCCATTCAACTGCTTTCTTCATATACTGCATGTTCATATCAGAGATGGAGGTTATAACTTTAAAGTCGTCATTCCTGAGTCTCTTAGCTTTGTATGGATGTTTAACATTAACTATGTTCCACAGACGTAGAATTATGTCTAGAAATTCTCTAGTGTCTCGTGTATCTTCCTGCCAGTGCTTCTCAAAATGCTGTAAGGCAAAAATATTTCGTTGATCAAAAACTTTAAGCATCAATTTGACGTTCTGCTTTTCAGTAGCTGTTGGATACAAAGCCTTTTGGTTCAGTGCCGGTGCCAGTTTTAGTGCAGACGACTTTTCAGCAGAATACAACTTTCTAAAATGAGAAAATGATGCTTTCATAATTTCAGTACAGGCAGAACTTTCAAATGAAGGAAACTGGAATGTTTTCTCCACATCTTTCTGAGCAAGCCAGTTATTTCTGATACATTTAAATATATGCACAGTATCAAACAGAAAGAACAATTTCTCAGAACTGCTGAAGGGATTCTGTGTAGAAAGCTTCAGTTCTCCTCAACACATTTTGGTAAATGCATTACGATTTACTCTGTTGTTGTCTGAGATCACGCATACAACAGAATATCCTATACTGTGGAGCAATTTCAGAACCTCAAGAAGCATGTCGTACAACAAATCAGTGGTCAAATTTTTGACAGGAACAATTCCCACAACGTCTTTACTTTTGCATAACAGGGATGATACCATGAAAACTTGAGCTGTGCTGGCTTCTTGAGACAGAGAATTTGAGGCTGTGCCTTCCAGTTTTCCCTCTTTGTAGGATACTTGGTGCACGACATGAATTTCGTCTAACATTAAAATTACCATTCTCTCTCCCTCATTCAAACTTTGACACTTTTGCTTCAAATATTCCTCGTGAACGCTTCCATCTGTCAATCCGCTTCCAATAGTAAATACTGATGAAAGTCTCTTCAAATATGAAGTATGTGGTAGAGTTAAATGAGAGTTTCTTAACATAGAATAGGTTCTAGGGGCTGCTGCAAAAATTTGAAAAGCCCAAAGCAGTGTTTCAGATGAGTATCGTCTCACCGGAGAAATCAATAGCTTTAACTGTTCCACCAAAAAGGAAAGTTTGTCTTTCAGTGGTAAAACCTGGTCTTCGCTCTGCTCATCAGTTTCTTCTGCTGGTTCGTCTAAGCACAAATTCTGCAAGCCATCAACAAAAACTTGAATTTGCTGTTTGACATCCATCTCTTTGGCGCTGGCACTGGCGAAGTGTGATAGCATTGTATCAAACTGTGACCAGGATGTGAGGATAAGGGGAGATTGCTGACCAAAAAGCCATTTCAAAGATGTGTTTGGAACTTGAACAATACCTGTATTCTCTTGTGTGAAAATCTCTACGTGCATGTCAGAATGTACTCTAATTGCCGAAACTAAAGCTGGCTTGCTGCTAAGTAAATCTTGTAAATTGTAAAAACTCCAGTATGGACTTTCCTTTTCGTCGGATAAATTGGTGCTGGTAGTGGCATGTTTTTCAACGTTGTTGTGTAGCCTATAAATCCAGACGGTCCCTGATACATGATTGTTTAGACTGTTACCAAAATCCGAAAAAGTATCTATTTTGTCACTTTCTAACCAATCAGAAAATGATTCCTCATCTCTTTGCTGGGCCTCCCTATGCCTTTCCTCCGGTGTTTTTCTTTTTGGAGCTGGTTCGTCAGACAAATACGATGGACAATTTGGAAAAATTGACGGGTAAGCATCATCCCTAAGTTTTGGTTTTGATCTTCGCACCGTCAAAACACTTCCGTCTGGTCTTGTAACAGAATCAGATCGGATGAGGAACTGATCACTAAAGTGTTTAGCACACAGAACAGACAGATGTTTGAGGAAGCTACTTAAGATCAGATGGACAGACAAGGTCAGCAATGAAATTGTTTGGAAAAGAACAAGACAGAGCCCAGTCAGAGAGGAAATTGGTAGGAGGCGATGGAGATGGATCGGCCACACTCTCAGGAGGCCAGGAAACAGCATCGCGAAGAAGGTATTGGATTGGAATCCCCAGGGCAAGAGATCAAGAGGAAGGCCGCGCGGAACGTGGAGAAGAGCCAGAGAAAATGATGTGCAACGAAGCGGAAAGACTTGGAATAATGTAAAGAGACTGGCCCATGATAGAGAGGGATGGAAAGTGTTTGTTGGTGGCCTATACCCTGATCCAGGGTGAGAAAGGCAATGATGATGATGACACAGAACAGACTGAGTTTAGGAGTAAAGTCAGCTCTAGGAATTTTACTTAGCCATAGATCTCGCCTTGTCGATTCAGTCGGGAATTTAAACACAGAAACTTTCTCACCATCGTCGTAATTTCCTCTACAACCTGGAACACAGCACTTTCTAGGCATTTTCACATTGAATATTGTGGTGTCGCGCGTGGGGTTTTTAGAATATTACAGAATAACGTAAGTCCTTCTGTATGGTATACAGAGTTGACATTTAATCGACACACGTAAGTCTATATACGGATATGAAAGTTACTGTCACTGTATAGGTATACGTTATACACAGAAATAATTTCACATATAAATGAACACTGTACAGATAGGCATTGCACAGGTACACGTCTACTACACCGACTGACGGGACTCCCAGGCATCCTACATATATAGTCAAACAAGAACAAAGACGAACAACGAACTTTGCTTTCTCACGATGTACAACGACCCTAGGACAGGTGGAGAGGAGACAAAGACAAGGTTAACTGTTAGGAGGGTACTGACCACATAAATATGCCAGTGTCACTGTGTGTGGCGTCTCCAAGACGTGAGAAGACGTGAGACCGACACAACAAATATCCAATCTTGAGAATAACAATAAGTCTAATACATCCACACAAAGACAAGAAACAGCAGTCAACACACAAGCATTGTTATAGTGCCGGTATTCAAACTTTGTTTCCTGTAGCCTTGGCCTAGAGAGCGCAGCCTTGAGACGGTACCGCCGCATCCCGTGACGTCACTTACCTGCATATCGGCATTGTGTTTGGCCATGTAATTACGAAGGCCACGGGCAGAGGCACAACATTAATTTAAAAAAACACTGAGACCACATATATAATGTTCTTGTTCCATGTTTACTTCACAAAAATTACAAAAACTAGACTGACAGCATACAGTTAATATTTTGCAATGCAATGTAATTTAAAAAGTTTAGAGCCAGTTTGTAAGTGGATAAAGTCAAGTTCCAGAACTCGTACCATAAAAATAATAATAGATCCTTCAATTAAAATAACACTTGGAACCAAGTTTACACCTAATTACGTACATTTTATAGCAGAAATATTACTTGAATCCTCATGCAGTCACAATCTTTCCCTACATTCTCATCAGCGCAGACAATCCAAAACACCCTATAAAGTGGTAGTTAATCCGCAAACACTCTTTATCTAACTTTTTCTCAGTACCGTGCTTGCTCCCTCTTTCTCAGTTGATGCTCCCATTTATCTTTCACATTACAGGTGAAAACTACTTGCACGGCATTCTGGTTCTTTCTTCACATAGTCATGACAAAGTTTCACAAAAATTTCAAATTTCTTAGCTATCACTTGAAAGTGTTCATTTTGCTTTTGTTTGTCTGCCATGGGGTGATTGTATATGATGAAATTCATGAAAGTCCCATCTTCTCCTAGAAACCAGATGTACCCAAAAGTTTTAAGTCCATCTACATACATGTATCTTCTCTTTTTCATCCATAAACAATGCCACTGGCTATTGCTTTGAAAACATCTTGGTAAAAAGGTGTCTACACTCAACTATTTGCTTAGGCAACAGGTACTGTGTTGGGTGGACCCTGAAAGCACAGCTGACACACATTTACAACAAAAATAAATTAGATTGGGACAGAAGGTATGCTGATAGGAACTGAAGGAGTCTGTGGACAGACAAGGGTTACAGTGCAGCAAACTCTGGTCTACACAGCATAGCTGCATGTAATATAGACAGAGGAACCCTCTGAGCTGAAGGTGGCTGGACAGACTCATCTCGCCAGCATTGACTTTCAGGCTGTCTGGTCATGGCTTGAAATAATCTTGAACTAAGCATAATTTGTGGATCTGTGAATAGTGTAATGTAAGGTAATGTATTGCCAACAAGTCAAAATATGCAACACGTGCCATCGGTCACTTTAACCACACCCACTGCTGGTGATTTAATTATCATTTCTCACACAAGCTACATTTGCAACAGGTAGAGTTTTAAAATAATTATGTAGATTCTTCTCCCTTATCCCTAATTTCACAACTGTTGTAGAAGTGTGAGATGGAGGAAGTACACACTCATGAAATTATTTTTTAATGAAATGAAGTTATTTTTCGATCTACAATCTTTTTATACAAAAGAATGCAGTCAAATGTGTCTGGGCTTTGAAAAAAAGACAATAAAGTCTAAATTGAACAGATTGCATAATCAACTTTGAAACTTTTTACATTTGGCATTAGTGACTTATATGGTACAAGGATATAAAAAATGACATGAATGGATAAATCTGTTTTGAGATGCTGAATTTTCCCACAAATATAATTTCTAATAGCAATACCTCAAGTTCCCTCGTCAGAAAACTGCTGAGCTATTTGCTTCTGAATTTCTCTGGCTTCTTCAATCTGTGCTGGAGAACAATAGTCCTGAAACAGAACATAAACTGTTGAATAACTTGAACTGAAGACAGAACAGAAATGAGCAATGAGAGTTACGAATGCCAAGTGAAATTCAAGTCATATTGGAATCTCTATACTGTAGTTCTACATGTTCCACTACATCAAATGCTTATCAGATTTATATGCTCCTTTCCAATATCAGCTCTCCATCAAAATTCTGAAAGAATTTCTGAATAATGGTGAGATATTTCATGAAAAGAATGTAAGTAAGGAAAGTAGTGAAGAAAATAAACCAAATCCAACACACAGCCGAAATTTATTTAAGCAGGCACCAAGTTCCTGGGATTAGCAGGTGTCTTTAGTGCTAGCCAAGCATAAGACCTCTTTGGATGACACAATATGCAGATTTGCGTGAATAGTAGTGCAATGATTTATCTATACGAATTCTTATTGGAATCAGTGAAGAAAAACACATTCTTTAGTGTTTTATGTATAGGTAAATATAAAATAATAATAAGATAAGAATCACTTAATTTTCGCATTCTGAGGGAAATTCACACAGCATTCAAGAGCACAAACATGGTCCACACATCTAACGCGTCAAAACATATACACATTTAGATTGCCAATCTAGATATCTGCATGGATCTGACAGAAAATTTAGGGAGCATATTTTGAGACAATCCATCACAAAACATTTGAGTACATGACAAAATGTGTCTTTCACTATTGTAAAATTTAATTCACATTTCATACATCAAATGAGTAATTATTCACCTGCAGGAAAATCTGTGCCAGGTTGACAAGCTGTTTGTTGTTGCACTCAGAAAACCTCAGCATACACTCCACCACAGGTAATGTTGTGATTGCTGAATGATAGTATTAAAAAAATTAGTGGGATTTCTGCAAATTATAAAATTCATAAGACTGCATACAAAAGAATTGTAGGCATAGAGTACCCAAAAACTGAAGAAATTATTGCAGCTTAAAATTTATGATAAATTATCAAACTTTTGTCGCATTATTATTCTTTTCAAGACATTCGTGATGGCTGGATCATTCCATCAGCTTTTCATGTGCACCTTATAGTATAACATGCACATTTGTATTTATATCAAATAATCTATAATACCCTCTGTATGTATGTTTATGTGCATGAGAGAGAGAGAAAGGAGAAAGAGAGACAGTTATAAAAGATAATAATACATGTAATTAACAGATAAGATTATGTGTTCAGTCCCTATCCAGTTGACCGTGATTTTGCAAACTGCTGTAGGAGCAACAACTGTACATTTATTGACGGCATGAAAAAGGGTTTTATCAAATTATACAAAAGTGTGTGATGCATAAAAAAAAGTTTTACCTTGTTTTGACTTGGGTGTCACAAGGTACATAAGTGTAGTGACAGCTGACATGACGGTGTTTTCTTCTGACCTGGACAAAACAGATTCAAGAAATCAATACATTACTGAAGTTATTTTTCGTGAAATCAACTACATGTATTATTCATGCACAGAAGTGTCTCTCAGACTATTCTTATTTTCATCCATCTAGCAGCACTAACATATAAAATATCAGCCGTGACCAACCCTGTACTTCAATGTTACATTAACATGTACAGCAGTGTTCGTTGTCATGAGCAATTAGGACAATGTCAACAAATTTAGGGTTCTAATAATTTTTAAAGTTGAAAAAAAGAAAATACATTTACATTGAAAAAATAATGCAAAATGCTTGGCTTCAATCTATGGAGAACAAGTATTACAAAAATGTATGTCAGTGTCTTAAAGACAAGGGTTACCTTTATCAATAATCATTGGGTTCATTGCATTTTAAAATAATTCACTAGATCAAAAATTTTTGTTCAGGGTGACAATGTCTGTAAAATGATGCAAAGCCTAGTGGGGATCTAGAAAGTAGAGATAGGCTATGACAAAAAGCAACCTTTTTTTTTTTTCTCTTTTGTCATTATATTATGCGCATTTTAAAAGGATATTTTATGTACCTTGATAAACACTTTATTATGAGATCAATTCCTCCAGAGTCTATGATGGTGTTCTTGAGATCTTTTTCTGAAAGGGAACATAATAAATAAATAAATAAATAAATAAAATTTGTAATAGACATCATTTTAAAATCATTGTGATAATCATTGTATGTAATAAAAAACATTGTGCTGAATTACCATCTACTTTCAAGATCCATTGGTGTCAGGACAAAAAATTCATTATTCACAAGGTAAGCCACAAATTAAACAACACCTAATTTCTTTCATGGCCAAATGACACTTGTCAAGAGAGATTCCTTTACTAACCTAAGCAGCAGTTGCAAATGCCCCCCATTGCAAATTCCACCATTTTTTCATTGCTTTCTTCAAGACAATCTGTGGATATAACAAAAAATGATAATAAGGAGAAAGACCAAATTCCTGAGAAAACCACTCCAAAGGGGGAAACATTTTCTATGGGAACTGAGATTTGCTTACAAAATGAAAGATTAGCAATTTTTCTGCATTCAATTTAAATATTTTGCTTGAAATCATCAGAGAAATAATTTGTTTTAATTTTTTAAACAGGTACAAGACTTTCACTTTTAGCCTGGTTTCGCCACATCCACACACATTTTACAACCTGTAAACACTGTGAAAGACATTTTCCCCTGCAACCACAATTTGTGCACATCTACAGACACATAAATCTCACCTAAGAAAAGATCAACGATATTCAATTTTTTGAAGTGATCATAATTTATAGGGTCATAGGCAAAATTGGCTAAGTTAGCAAGAACTTGTTCCTTGGCCTCTGAAAAATAGAAACATGATATTTTTGTTTTTTTAGAATGATAAGCAAAGTCACCTGTTGATGTGAAACGGCTGATGAAAGAAACAATAACAATTTACATCCACGACAGTGTTTTAACCCTTTCGCTGCCAAACCCAAACCGCCCTTCCTTCCTTTAGACTACCAGAATAATGGATAGAAAAGCAGCTGCAATTTTTAAAATTAAGAGTGCAAAACATGCTGGAGCAATGTCGCGTCAGTTTTAGCATGAAACAATAGGGTCGATATATCGGCTGTGGGGCAGTCTTCTGAAACATATGATGAGCCGATGTATTGGCCTTATGGCACCAAGAGGGTTAATAAGAGATTAAGACCCAAAAGCATGTCACCAACATGCTCCAAAATGGAGGCATATGGGAAACCAAGATTTGTTCCCATATATAACATGCAGAATTTTTGGATCTTAAAATGGGCACTGTATTTATGCAACAATTATTTTTAAATGAAGAAGAAATCAAATTTTCCTATTTAACCAAGATAAACCTATAGTCTAGATTTATCTCCAGAAGCAAAGGCACTTCTTTTGAGAAGGAAACATGATAGTTACATAATTCTTTCGATAAAATAATTTTTAGGTCTTACAAAAATATCCTTCAAGGTTTTCATTGGAAAACAATTTCTTTGTAAAAAAATTTTGAATCAATATTTTTTAGTTCATAAATCATTCTTTTAATTTTCAGACGGACTCCAAATTTCAAGGCCAGATTTTCTTACAGTAACTGGTACACACATTCCTGCGAAGTCGAGACTTCAGGGACAGCCAGGGGGAGGGGGGCTGCAAGGGAGATCCTCTGACAAATTTTTATAGTAAACCTGTGGCTTGGCAATTAACTGCTGAGCTATTGAAAAGCAGGTCTTCCAAATGTGACTCTTACCAGCATTGTCAGATTGCACTACTTAGATCTAATTTACTTCTTCTTCTTCTTCTTCTTCTTTTATAGTTGGTTCGTCTATAAGACGATTCCCCAACTGCACTATAGTATATGCGACTCAACGTCGCTCCTCTGAGGCTAAAAACAGGGTAAAATCTTACATAGATGTTAAGACCATTTAAAAATATATTAGTTGTATAAAGTCTTTTGTATATATAACTCTGGTATAAATATCTCTTGGTTTCCAGATTGTGCACAGAAATACAACCCGCACTTTAGTTACAATGGTAGCTGCAACGGATAATAATGTTCTTAAATTCATTGTCGAAAGTCGTTGCAGACGATAGTGTTTGGACTTCTGCCGGGAGGTTGTTCCACATCCTGATGACATTACGGTAAAAAGAATAAAGATGGCTGTTAACCCGTGAGCTTGGGATGTTATATTTTATATTATTCCTTCTGTTGCCTCTGGTATTAATGGTGAGGTGGTTCAGTGGGATATGGATATTTCCTTCCCCGCCTTTATAAAATATTTTTACTTTGTTTTTTGCTCTCCTCTCTTCTAATGGTGTCCACTCGAGGTCTCTCATCATTTTATTTACACTACTACTTCTAGTATAGTCATTTGTCACAAAGCGGGCAGCTCTCCTCTGGACCCTTTCCAGTTGGTCTATGTTTATTCGACAGTGGGGGTCCCAGACACTGCAGCCATACTCTAGGGAGGGCCTCACAAAGGTGTTATAGCATTTTTCTTTTACTTTCCTATCGCAGTTAGAGATGTTCCTTTTTAGAAATGCTAGTATACCGTTTGCTTTGTTACGTGTGTTATTAATGTGTTGGTTCCATGTAAGTTTTCTGTCCAATGTAACTCCCAAATATTTAGCCTCATGTGTTTCGCTCAATTTTTCATCGTGTATAAAGTAGTCTGAGGTGATGTTGTGTTTTTTATTTGAAATTCTCAGGACTTGGCATTTATTGGGGTGGAATTCCATACGCCAGTCCCTCTCCCATTTTTGTAGACTGTCTAGATCTTTCTGTAAAATTTCCGTATCTTCTTTTGAGTTTATTGTTCTATAGAGGAGGCTATCATCAGCAAACAGTCGTAGTTTAGTACCTGGAGAGATCTTACTTGGCATATCGTTAATATAAACTAGGAATAGTAAGGGGCCCATTACAGTACCCTGGGGTACTCCCGAGAGAACAGCTGCAGGATTGGATGACTTTCCATCAACGACGACTATCTGTGTTCTATTTTCTAAGAAAGACTTAACCCACTTCAAAGTACTGTTTCTAACTCCATAATGGTTTAGTTTAGTCAAGAGACTAGCATGGTGCACTTTATCGAAGGCTTTACTGAAATCTAATGAGATGGTATCAGTCTGCCTGTTGTTATTCAAGTTATTAACAAAATCATTGCAAGTTGTGACCAGCTGGGACTCACACGACCTGTGTTTTCTAAAACCATGCTGTACATGTGTTAAAACTGAGTGTTTCTCAAGATGCTTCATGATGCTGGTATGCAAGATGGTACTTGGCAGTCAATCACAAAGCCACACTTTATTTACAACTTTAGGTATATAATATATTCCTCTTGAGGTCTAATTTGCTCATTTGCAGAGCCACAGAGCCACCACCATCTCCCTCCAGAAGGAGTTCCGTACTCGAGCGCCAAAGACCAGAAACTAACTAAAAGAGATGATAGGCCTACATAGCTACCCCGGGGGCTTTCCCTGATATGTCAATCTGACTACTGCCCAGACGAACATCGGCCTACGGCCTCGATGATACAAACTGACTAGACCCTCACGTCGTTACTTATCAATCTGACAATCTGACAAAGTGGCGCTCGAGTTAGGTACTCCTCCCCTCCCTCCCCACGTGACCATCCTTGCATAGCTGCTCCTAAAGTTGCATCCTTGTGGGAATCCATGTGTACCCCCCCCCCCCCCATGATAAGGCATAGCAATGAATATGATAAGGCATAGCAATGAATAGACTTAGACTCTTGCTTGGCCTACCTTCATCCTCGGAGTCTTGAAATTCTGTGACCAGAGATTGCAGATAGCTAAGGCGACCAATGCCATATGGACCTGTTTTCTTCTCTAAATATTCTTTGGTACTGAACATGGTCGTACACTTGAACTGTCGAACAAGTTGGTCACCATTGTACAATTTGGAATGGTGGGTTCTTTTCGATCACTCGCCATCGAATTAGCCTAGAGTGATCTCCCCTCTTTCCCGTCCGTAGGATTCCGGTACCAACACAAAAATTAAATAACGACGACAAATTACGCCCCCCCCCCCCCCCCCACCAAAAGCCAAACAAGTTAGGAACAGGGATGTCACTAAAAGTAATAATAGTAATTTGAGGCAGTCTCCTATAAAGTTCACAAAGCTGTTTACTGCGTAGACATCTTTTCCCCAATGTTTGACATGAATGAAATGACCACTATAGTGGGTCTTGGGTTGCTCTATCTCTTCAAATAAGCGTTGAACCTTGCACTAAAAAATATACTCTTGTTTGTTGTATTGTCATTTAAAGTGATCCCCTGGGCGTAAGAAACTGCCGGATATATTTGGCTAAAGGGTGGCATTACGTATGTAGACGCGATTTTGTTCCCAATTCTATTTGGATAATATAGCTCAATTTTAACTGGGGTGGCGTAAGAAAATATTCACTATACTTTCTTGGTTTTCTACCAAAAGCTTTGATACTCTACACACTTACTCTCAGATAGACAGGCCAGGAATTGAAAGCTTCAAATGTATTATGTGTTCATTATTCTGCATATCATGGGTCAAGAACTCTGTACACATCAAAAAATCTGAAAATTTCGAATAAATCATTTCTGATCCATGTTTATAGTGACTAATGTGGTACTATCTAAATGTTTTTACCACAGATGTCTTATAAAGATGCTACAAACATTTTTTAATTTGCTACTTGTAACATTAATCCCCCAAAAATATAAATTTAGAATTTCCAAACGTCCTAACATTTCTTGTACACAAGATTATAGCACTCATTTCTCCTGCTCCGCCATTCTGAGTACTAAGAACAACCAATACCACTGTAATAAATTTCTGTAATTTTACCAATCTGTTACCAAAAATTGTTCTTTTGGATGCTCTCTGTGCTATTGTTACCTCTTAACAACAAATTGTTCTCAAACTGACGCAATATAGTTTGAGTGTGGCTACTATGTAAGGCTATCTGAGCCTAGCGATTGGACGTATGGAAAATTTTATTGCTGAATTAGGTTGTCAGATAGTTACTGATCTCGGTTCAGTTTGATGCCAATGATGCCAGTCGAGTTTTTTTTTATGAGAGGCCAAAATGTTTCGCTATCATCAGTAACAATGCCTTCGTAAGCACCGATCCTAGGTACCCACGGTACTGCAACACTAGCGATCCTTTGAAGTTCTATCTTGTGACGTCACAATATCGATGCCGAATATCGATGATCCTGCACCCGATACTGTTCGATCTTGGGATATATTAAATGGGTACAATTCCAGCTGACAGGAGGGCGCTTTCTGTGGACCCATGCCACGACAAGTTTCCCCAAACAAAAGGTCTGACTTTATCACTTCAGCGGTGAAGGGACTTATCCTTCGTGATGAGAATGCTCGTATTCTGTATGTGGTTTTCGACCAGTGTTTCAAACTAAGTAGAAAGTCCTGCATACCCCCTCGCCTCCTCCACCCCATCCAATGGAAATTGGATTTTTCTCATATTTTCAAGTCCCTGGTCCTATTGGGGGGTAGGATCGAGTACCTAGTCTTCTCGGATAAGGACGAAAAAATTCGGAGGGCCCGTGTGCACGTTGCGCACGTTAAAGATACCTTGGCAGTTGGAAATCGTAAAGAGCAGGCCGAAAGGCCGCTGCCCGGGCAAAATTGAAATTAATAGATTAAAATTTATCCATATCATCTCCCCCCCCCCCCTCCCCCGCCAGAACAAGAAATAATAAAACAAGTAAAGTGAGGTGTAAATGCCAAGGGCAGCGAACCTCCTAAAATAAAGACCTCAAATCTGACAGGAGGGCGGTAAACTAACTGACCAACCTGCGGCGAGCTGGGCACTGAGATCAGTCGTCAAAGACCTCTTGAGATCAGCATTCACCACCAAATTCACTAAATTCGCAAGATGGTGGACCCTAGATATGCGTGAACAGGAAACTGGGAAGTCAGCGAACGACGCAATCGTGGACAAACGGTTTCGCAGTGACTGTCCATCATGACTGTTTTTGTGCTGCAGAAAACGGGGGGGGGGGGGGGGGGGAGAGAAAAGGAAGATGACTGGCCTTTTCATTTGATTGCTGCCATTATTATTTTTCGCAGAAGATCACAAGAGCTACGTACACTGCAGACTGTATTACCTGCCTTTCGTACAGGGCTTCATCCTGTCCTCGTTAATAGGTTTCTTTCCAGTAGACATGCTGTGCATCGCAAATTGGTGTATGGCATAGCATTTGGTCAGATCTTTTCACTGAAACGACCTAAATACCCCTCCCCCCGTTTCCCAAGGCTTCAGCAGAAAACTGATAAACCTATCGGTGGCAAAGTTATATAACCACATATGCAACTGCATAAGTGCAAGGGACAGATTTACAACAGGGAGAAAACAAATTATCTGCTTATCTTCTTACGTTTTTAACTGCAAATATTTGAAAGATTGTACTTTTCCTTCATCGGTAGAACAAACAAAAAAAAATGAAATTTTTGCATAGAGTGTGTAGAATATTGGGCAAAAGAGAGTTGTCATCTGAGGTTGTGAGAACACATTATTGTGCGATTCGCGGTAGGGCCAGGGATACACCTTCCTCTCTTGGGCTAAATATTGGACCTGAATTCAACTGTACGCGTTTGTAACCTAACAGAGACTTCGTTCCCATTACAACTCACTCACTGTCGTCATCTCTCTTTGGTCAAATGGTGGAAATGCAATCTACTAGCAAGTTAGTTAGTGTTGAAACAAAGTGTGTAAGATTTCTACTGAAAATTTCACCATAGGGTTTCAGATGTAGACATCCTTATTGTTGCCTGTGGACCCATGCCACGACAAGTTTCCCCAAACAAAAGGTCTGACTTTATCACTTCAGCGGTGAAGGGACTTATCCTTCGTGATGAGAATGCTCGTATTCTGTATGTGGTTTTCGACCAGTGTTTCAAACTAAGTAGAAAGTCCTGCTGCATACCCCCCCCCCCTCCTCCACCCCATCCATAGAGGACTCATTTGTATTTTTCTTAAAACTCTACGAAGAGCCGTCGCATCCCCAGCAGACCCTTGTTCTCACCGTCGTTACGTACGAAGAACAAACCAGACGGATGACTATCAGCCAGGTGAGGTCTCTGTAGCATTCAGTTAATACACATCGCATTGTCATAGGCCCAGACCCACAACCAGTACAATGGGGAGGTGGAATTCAGCACACATCTATCAATCAGTGTTATTGTGGTATATCACATGATTCAGGAAATCAGTGATGGGTATCATAACCTTAAAGGCAACTCAGACGACACAGACGTACTGCCATATCTCGCTAACACCCTGCACGTAGAAATGCATAGAAGTCTGATCAATATAGTATCTTTGATGAAAGTATTATTGCCAACCAGTAATGTCATGTCCGTTAATATTGTTTGTCAGCATCCCCGAAGCCATCATGCTGAACATCTTTGCAATCCATGTCCTCACTGGGCGGGACACTGTTTTCTCGTTTGCTGTCACTGGAAACACTACAGTTCTTACCAAGTTAAAAATGTAATGTTCTCTGTCTTCCAAGAGTTGGGAACACGTATTAAACAGAGGAAGAAATCATAGAATTCTGCTTCACTTCATAGCTTCGCTGCATCATCAGGCGCCGGGGACATTCTTGAGGAAAATGCATCTTTTCAGCACTAAAATTGCAGCTAAGAGGTATGTCACAATAAAGCTCTTCAGCTTTTCACCATCTATGAACAGAGTCAGACACAATGTCTGGACGTTCAGCATTAGCTGTTACGGTGGAAAGTTGCCGGTGGCTCATTTCCAAACTTCAACCCTCTGCACTGTGACGACATGGTCTGTGGAGATGCAGCTGAGAGCACCAAAAAGGCTCTTAACCTGTTTAGCTGCAGTTGCAAAACGAACTGCAGCACAAGCTAATGTACTGTCCTGTATTCAGTTGTGCAAATGAAAGGAGACAACCTCTATAGCAATCCTGTTAGGGATGTGGCAGCTAAGACGAATCCACCTAAATGTGAGAGGATGAACGACTTTCTATTTTTAATGTGCTTTCATGGTAACTCTGGTGCGTGAGTGAGGGACGGCCACTCATAGTAGTTTATGGACACCTGGCCGAGTACCATTAATTGGATTATTTCCCTTGTAATACTAGCGCGGGACCCGTTATTCACATCACGGTGAAAAGCGCGCATTTTGATTGGTCAGTTGGAAATGTTGACCACCGGGCCTCCAACTCTTATATCATGGCTTTAAGTTTCTTACAACTCGCTCCTTCGTTGTTATCCACCGACAGAAAGACGGGAACCCGAATTCATTTTTGAGAGTAGACAATACCCTATCGGTACAAAATAGGTACTCATGATAACGTTTGTTATCAATGGAGATACGTCGTATTAATGGACGAAAGTATCCCGCACAAAATTGTCGAATGTTGTTAGTCCCGACACTTTGAAAATTTATATTAAAACTATTACCGGGTTTCTGGTAAAAGTAGTCAGTTAGAATTTTAGCAGCAAGTTTCTACTTTATAATGGTACCAATTTCGTTGTACTTTGATGCACATATCCTATTGAAATAATTAATAAGAGGGTCTCGGATTTAAGGTAAACCACGAGTTAGACGCATGGTATCCCCGATAATTCCAACCTGGGTCAAATTTATTCAATTATTGCTGGAGGGGACGCTAGAGTAATTTCTGCAGTTTACTGGGATACCTAATTGACCTTTGTGTGCACCCTTTTTACCGTACTGTAAATTCGATTGTGTTAGGACCCTAACCAGTTTTATTGTCGGGCTGGACTCCACGTCCGAACCTTTCACTCGTCCAAATACTGGCTACGTAATAGCTCTCTGGGACGTCCGCGCTGGCTCATAAATAAGATGCGAGTTCGAGTGGTCAGCACACTCCATCAAAGACGCAGAGACAAGAGCCGACAGCACAGTGAACCTAGACCGGCGGCGGCCTGCCGTGGCGCGCCTCGCCCAAAACATGGCCTAGTCCAGTTGCGCCAGTAGCAGAGAGACTTTGGGTAAGTTGGAGACTATTATATTAGAAGTGACTTTAATTTGCGCACCCCCCCCCCCTCTTTCTTGGATGCCACGTAGAGAATGCTGATCTACAGAGACCATTATGAGTCCGGCTCAACGGTAATTGCCATTGTCATTAGACGTGTAAGATGCGCGATGCAGCGCAGTGTCTTGATATTGTGACTTTATTGTCAAAGTTAACGTTTGCGGTGCTAGATGATAATGATGGCTCGCTAACCAAGCTATCACGATTTGCTTGTGTGTATATATATAGTGTATGTGTAGCATTGCCTTGTTGTGGTAGGCAGTGAGGATTTCCTGACATGTTGATGTGGATGGCTTATGTTATAGCGAGCGGCACTATACACTTGATTGTATTACGGGTATTTGTGTACCTTGCCAGTACCACTATGCTATAGAGAGCAGTGTGATTGTGATTGCGTGTTTAGTGTTTAAGATGTGTAATTAATTACATGTATTGGAGATGTATAATATTAGTTGGGCCTCACATGGGTGAGCCCCAGGATTGTTCTATGTGCGGCGGTGGATGAACAATGTTCCAGTGAGTCTACACATGTTGCAATGAGTCTCGCCGACATATATATATATATCATGTGCATGTATTATGGTTATCCAGATGTATTATGCTTCTATGAGTTTCGTAAGTGTGTGAAGGACAGTTTCATTTTAAGGAATGTACACATTACTTTATGTATCTAGTGGTGTGTCATACACATGTTAGCCTGGCGGCATAGCTCCGCGGCTAAGGTCAAAGGGCATGACCCTTGAGTATCGATTGGGAAGGGAAGTAACCAATACAATAGCCCTGGGGCGGGTTAGTACTAATAATGGGAGTGGGCCTATGAGGATGACCTGCATTGGGATGCAGCGTCTGTGTTATGGACGGTCAGTGGGCCATGTTGGCCACTGCGTTATTAAATGGAATGGCCACTCTGGATGTGCTGTACACCGGCTCAGTGGAGCGAAACTATTGTGTTCCTGCCCCTTCATTTGTTATGTCCTTCACACTTTGATTAGTACATTAATTAGTTTATGTTGCCAGTGTACTAGGAAACTCCTTGTGGATACGATATAGCCACTTGTAGTTGTTATTCATTAACCTTAGCGCTATTTTATTCCATGCATACATATCCAGTTGGTTATTGCTTAAATTCTATATTATGTTGTTGTTGTTTGATTTAATACTTAATACTATTACTATGTATGTCCACCATTGATTGCCTGATTAATGTTGTCATTATATCCTAACCATATTTTTGTCTTTTTCTCTTGTTCCAGCTTATGGCTGGTTGGGCTTCTTTTCTGGGTTTCTCTTCTTTTCTGGGTTTCTCTTCTTTGTTTGGGCTTCTCTTCCCTTTCTTGATAGGGTTTTCCCTATGCCTTTTGGTAGCGATACCTTTGTTAGGCTTTTGAATAAATAAGATTGCCAGCAGAACCCTGTGTTTGTTAATCCTGTGTATCCTTAAGGGAGTTACTATTGAACCCACGCAGTAACCACATTACCCACTCGTAGTTCATCCAACATTTATATATGGCCTTTAGCGTCTTTACAGACGGTCTTAGCAGCTAGAATATTCACTTTCACTTTGACTGACAGCTTCTCTCGTGGCTTATTCTACCAATGTTTGACCCGAGAGTGCGATGGCAGTGATTGCAGGTCAGTCTTTTGGGTTCACTTTGGCGAGTGTTTTCATTCCGCCTCTGTCGTTTTGTCAGGTATGTTTCTTTTGCCTTGAAGTCTATTGCGAGCGTGCCACTGCGCAATTTTTGTCTCCATCTGCTTCGATCACTTGCAAGGTTCTCCCATTCATTGGGGTCGATGTTGAATGCTTTCATCGTGACCTTGCAAGTGTCTTTGAATCGCAGATGTGGCCTACCTCTGGGTCGGTTGCCAGTAGCAAGTTCCCCGTAGAGAATTTGTCTGGGGATGCGATCATTTTCCATACGGTGGAGATGTCCAAGCCACCGCAGTCTTTTTTTGCCTAGGAGAGCCTGAGTTGATGGAATGTTGGCTCGGCTCAGAACTTCGATATTTGAGATCCTGTCTTGCCACTTGATCTTGAGAATTTTGCGTAGGCAGCGCAGGTGGAAGGAGTTGAGGGATCTTTCATGTTTGGAGTAGGTGGTCCATGTCTCTGAGCCATACAGCAGGGTGCTTAGGACGCAAGTTTGGTACACGAGTACCTTTGTTTTGATGGTCAGCTTGCTATTGTTCCACACCCTTTTTGAGAGTTTGCCAAAAGCTGTGGCCGCCTTTCCTATTCTGGCATTTATTTCAGTTGTTATGTCTGTGCTACCACTGATGGTTGAGCCTAGGTAGCAGAATTTTCCCACTTGCTCCAGAGGAGAGCCATTCAGCATGATTGGGTTGGAGTTTCTCAAGCCTTGTGTCAAAACTACAGTTTTTGAGACACTGATCTTTAGCATGAATTTGTCACAGGCTTTGGCAAGGCTATTGATGAGAGCCTGGAGCGTGGTTTCATCGTGGGCCACGATTGCAGCATCATCTGCGAAGAGGAGCTCTTGTAACATAATATGCTCTGTACGAGATTTTGCTTTTAGTCTGGCAACATTAAAAATGGAGCCGTCCACTCTGGTGTTAATAAGTACTCCACCTGAACATTGACCAAAGGCATTCTTGAGTAGGGCTGCAAAATATATACCAAATAAGGTAGGAGCAAGAACACATCCCTGCTTCACACCGCTGTTTACAGCAAATGAATTGGATGTGCAGCCCTCAAAGTTGACACATGCCCTCATGTCAGTGTGGAAGGATGCAATAAGTTTTAGCAATGTTGGTGGACAGCCTATGGATTTAAGGACTGCATACAGGCCAGATCGGCTTACGGTGTCGAAAGCCTTTGTTAGGTCCACAACGCATGTTATAAGCGGCCTGTTTTGTTCTTTACATTTTTCTTGGATTTGCCGAAGTGCAAATATCATGTCAATAGTTGATCGTTTGCTTCGAAAGCCACATTGTGTTTCTGGTAAGACTTTTTCCGCCAGTTGTTGAAGGCGGCAGAGGATGACGCGAGCAAAAGCCTTTCCAGTAATGCTGAGGAGGGATATGCCTCGATAGTTGTTGCAGTCGCCTTTGTCTCCTTTGTTCTTGTAAAGTGTGACAATTTTGGCGTCTCTCATATCATGTGGTATCACGCCTTCTTTCCAACACTGCAGTAACAGATTATACAGGTGTGGTAATAGTGGGCCTTTTAGGTCTTTTAATACCTCTGCAGGAATGTTGTCACTTCCTGTGGCTTTTCCAGCAGACAGGTGGTCGATTGCATTGGAAAGCTCGACTAAGGAAGGTTCAGCGTCAAGTTCGGCCATTATTGGCAGTTTTTGGAGGTGTTCCTCAAAATCTGGTGGAATATTTTTCTCAGTTGAATACAACAGAGAGTAATGCTCTACCCACCTATTCAGTTGTTCATTTTTATCTGTGATGGGTTCACCATTTACAGACTTAAGTGGGGCGCTTTTGGTGATGATTGGCCCAAGGGGTACTTTCATCTGACTAAAGGCGGTTTTCATATCTCCCTTTTCATTTGCCTCTTGTATGCTGTTACACAAGTCTGTCCAGTATTTGTTGGCGCAACGTCTTACCTCCAGCTGAAGTTTAGCTTTTGCATTTTTCAAACAAGTTTTTGTACTCTGATTGCAATTTTTGTTATACTCATTGAAAGCAGATTTCTTTTGCTCAATGAGAGGTAGGAGAATTTCGCTGTTCTGGGCTACCCAGTCGTTGTTTGAAACTTTATGCTGTCCAAAAGACTTGATGGCACAGTCATGAATTTTTGAACTGAGAGTGTTCCATGTTTCATCTACCGAGTCACATTGGGTGACATTATCCATGCTTTCAGCAAATAACTTTTCAAATGACTTTCTATTTGATTCATCTCTGATTGCTGTTACATTGATCTTAGGGATTGAAGGGGCTTTTGATCTGTATATTTTCTTGGCCGAAATTTTGATTTTGCTGACTACCAGTGCATGGTCGGTGTCACAGTCAGCACTGTGGAGGGAACGAGTTATTTTTATACAGCCCAAACTCTTCCTCCTTGAGAGAATAAGATCTAATTGATGCCAATGGCCAGACCTGGGATGGCGCCATGATGTTCTTTGGCATCTCTTAAGGTCAAAGTACGTGTTTGTAACACATAATGAGTTTACGGAGCATAGCTCCAGAAGGCGCTGCCCGTTTTCGTTGATGTTGCCAATGCCGAAGTGCCCAATGCACTTTGGCCATGCGGAGTGATCTGCTCCCACTCGAGCGTTAAAGTCACCCAGAATTAGCAGGCCTTCGGTGAGAGGGATGTTGTGGAGAGTCCTCTGCAATGCCTCGTAGAAAATGTCTTTGGTTTCGTCAGAGGAGGTAAGTGTTGGGGCATAGACACAGATAATGTTGGTAAAACCAGACCGGGTGTTCAGTCTGAGTGTCATGATGCGTTCTGACACTCCAATTGGAGTTGCGATCGAATTGATAAGGGAGTTTTTTACGGCGAAGCCCACGCCGTGGATTCTCGGCTGTTCGCTGCTAAGGCCCTGCCAGAAGAAGGTGTAGTTTTCTTCTTTGACTGACCCGGAGTCGGGAAGTCGAGTTTCTTGAAGGGCAGCGATGTCGATGTTTAGTAGCTGAAGTTCTCGATCAATAATTTGGGATTTCCTGATGGAGTCAATATTAGTGAGATCTTGCTGTTGCAAGCCTGGGCGCATTGTTCTGACGTTCCAGGTACCAAGTTTTAGTATTTTTCTGTTTTTGCCAGGTGCACACTTTACGTCAGCTTTTTGACTTTTGGTCTAGCTCCAACCACCTTATGAAGCAGGCTGACGTGGCGGAACAACACCCAACTGCCTGGGGGCTGCCCAGGTTACGGCGGGCGGTAGTTGATCAATGCAGCTGAAAAGCCGCTCCCACCGACAGAGGGGACCCCTGGCGCTCATCCGTACGCCAAATGGATTGAGCTTATCACCGGTAACTGCCACCTCCCGTGTTGTGCCCATCCGTAACGGATGGCTGGAGTGTCCTCTCCAAATCGGAAATGGGTGGGCTTATAGAGGAGAGACAGACGCTTGCCAAGCCCGAGCAAACGCCTCCTCGTTTTGCTGCCTTGCCTGGGCTATTTTTAAGAGATGGTGCTTTGCCCAGAGGCACCACCCCTCTCTCTGCCATTCTAGTTAAACCCAAGGGAGAGACCAGGTCAATACATTTGGAACTAGTCCGGCTGCAGGAGATGCTGGAAGCCAGTTTGATGCAGTTCTCCCTGACAACCACCTTCGGGTCTCCACTCCTGATTTTCTGTCTGGGTTTACTCCCATAGCCTTTGCTATCATAGCAACACACAAGGCAGTGTGGTATTTGTATTCAGGGTTACCTTCCCCTAGTCTTCCTCTCTCCCACAAGACAGTGGGGGTGACAGTAGCAGGCTGTATTGTGTACTGTCATACAATAGCAGAAAACTCTGGCCTGGCCCGTCATCCAACATAAAGACCACTAAAAACCAGTTTCCTACCTCATCGGTGAATTGGATGTGACTCACCTAAAAATGAGAATTCTCCCATTGATGTTACTATGGTTGAAGTAATGGGGCATTGGTGAAACAGTGATGACATGAAAGAATATCATTAATGACCTGAATTACACATCTATTGATACGATAGTGATCAGTTTGTAGGTGTCTTTGGAGACTAAATGCATCTACATCACCCCTCACCCATTCAACAATGGTTTTGTTCGAATTAAGATTAAACAATTGGCACCATGTGTGTATGTCTATTTGTATATGCTTCTGTTTGTTTTTACAAACTCGATTATTTCCAACTGTAAAAAAAAGAAAAAAAAAAACCCACTGTGGAAGTTGTTCTCAATTGTAATGTGAAGGACACCGGACCTTTTCAGCGGCGGCTATCTTGGAGTTCGTCATTTATTGAAAAACGCTCAAATTCTCACAGGTGGTATCGATCGGATCTAGAACCGGAATTTACTTTTCATTCAAAACCGGCAGGAAACTTTCAATATACACCCAGTTACGAAACAGGGTATTCTTAGGCCACGCTAAGACTGATAGTTTGTTGAATGTTGTCTGCAGATCGCACTGGATAGCACAGAGGGGTGTGTTATTTGACTTCTCAAGCCCAAACATATTGTTTCCACAGCACATTCCGATATAATTCAAAATAAATGAACCTGGCTTGAACTGCAGTAATGAAACAACTAACTCTTGCTAGCAATATTGTATACATATCTCAGCATCAGCAACAGACGTAACGTACTACATGTATTACTAACATTTCTCAATATGTGAAGCAGTTCAGAGCGGATCCCAGACGTGTTACTGTAACTGCTATTATTAACCCTCACCCTGCGCGGGGCTGCAATAGTCGGTATTGACTTGCAAGCGCTCACGCCGCACGGGCGGCAAAAGTCGCCCAGGTCAAGCTGACCGAGGCACGCGCAAGCCCTATTTTCAGGCTTCGGGTCACTGACCTTTTTGAGACGTAGCCTAACCACCGTGTTATTGTTCACTGTATCTCTTCTAAATCAAAGACATTGTGACATGGACATGTTAACCAGTGAACCACTGGTCGGAATCACAAAGACTAAGCTTTCAAAGGCTCTCCCCACACTTTCAAAAGATGTAACATCGACATGCGAACTGTTGCTCAACAAATTTGCAATATTATCTCATTTTCTCACAAGCTGACCACCATCTGGAGTTGTCTGTATCTAAGAACCAATCAGAAACAAGCTCTGAAATAATCTTTGCCCCAAATGCCCACATTGGTTTATTAGTATGTGTCAATCAGGATGAAACCATTTGTGTAGGGCTTCGGAGGGCGTGGCTAGTTATCATGCTTCGTTCTCACGAAAACTACAGCTGTCAGTTTGGAATCATAAGTCAGATCATTGGTTAGAGACTGACAGACTAAGGTTTTGCTGGTTAATTCATTATCAAGCGTGATAAGGCATAGCAGCGAATGTTTTCATACCGATCAATAAAAACCGAACCACGCGGACAGCGTTTGTGGTCATCGCATAGCGGCACGGGTCAGTGACCCCAGATAAGATCCTCCGTGAGTAAGGTCACTGACGGGGCAGCGGGCTTTTTCGGGTAACGCGCAGGGTGAGTGTTAATAATCTGATCTTCAAATTGTACCATTATGTTTTTCAAAAACTTCGATGAGTACTTGTCTATGATAATAGACAGTAAAGTTCAACCTTGGCCACCCAGTATATTTTATAAGATTTTTTAAAATATTGGACTCGCAATGTTTAGCGATATAAGGGGTATAGTTTTGATTTTGTCCAATAGATTTCTTGTAATAAACACAAATCAGTACGAATAACGTTCATGTGGTAGGAAATTGAATTCTTTTTAATTTGATATATATTAAGCATGGGTATCTCTTTAATATTTGGCTTGGTACAACTTTATTACTGTCCTTTTGGCTGAAAAGAGCGCAAATCTGTAACGTCACGTAGGAGGTGTTTTTGACAAATTTCTTAGCGTTGCCAGCCTTTATCTCATTATATCCGGCATTTTCAGTAGCCCAGAGTGGTTCCCCTAACATTTATAGCAAAAATCAGGAGTATATATTTTTGTGCAAGGTTCCCGGCCATTTGACGGCTTGGCCACCCTACTACAATTACATGATTGCATACAATTATTTCGCTACGTGATGTAGTCTACATTACATTTGTATTTTGATTTAATGGCTGACGAAGCGGTGAAAATCGCCCTGGAACTTGATCTAGTTGGGATGAAATTTTCAGAACCGACCTTCAGACTCGCCAGTGTTGTGATTATTAACTAATACGGTATGTAAGACTGGTTAGCTTCTGGGGTTTAACTGTATTGCTGAAATGTTTGTTCGTGTGTTTGTTTTTAAAGTAAACAGACAATAGTGTATAAAGAATAGGCCAAGCCTTTAGATCTCTTTGAACAAAACAACAACAAAAATGATTCCCCCCCCCCCCCCCCTTTCACAGCCCCAACACCCTTTGAAGGATGATTCTCATCTCCATGAAACAACAAGTGAATCCCAGATCCTAAAGACTGCATGAAAATTACTTTGTTTGAACCTCACAACATTTGCATTTTCCTTGCGAGTAGCAAAATTACATTTGTTTATGTCTTTTCAAATTCCTCGACAACAAACCATTTGCTTCGGTTTCAGATAGTCCCCATGTTGCATGTACACAGGCATGTATTCTGTCCACACCCTCTGCAGATTTATTTGTTTACATGAGCAGAGTTCTCTCCAGTGACTGGTAAACCAATGTCGGAGTACTGAATTAGTTTTGTTGCACTTTTTGTGCACCAGCAGGAGTCATTTATGCAGCACACCTATTAAGCTAAACCAGAAATTAACAGATTTTCCAGTTTACATTTTTTATTTATTTTCATAACCAGAAAGTTGACAGTTTTTTATTTTATTTTCATGTCTACCAGTTCAGTGTAAGCCAATAACATAACTTACTTCACATCAAACTAAAAAAGTATATAAACAAAGAAAGAGAAATATAAATACCCTTCCAGTTTAGTTATTTGGAGTCTGTTTGTGTCAGGATGATTTTCTCAAATGTGCATGATAATTTCAGCCTGTTCAGGTCACGGTTAATAATAGAAACAGCTGATTTTGCAACTGATTAAGAACACTGCAATGCTAACATAATGTATACTCCTCTCATTTGATCTGCTTAGGCTCAGTGAATGAATGCAAACACCATACATGTGAGATAACTTTATTGCTGCCATTTCTAACAAAACTAAGACTAAGAGAAGTTCTAGTCAACTTACAAAGCAATCTCTGCTTTACTGCCTGAACTTACAAATCTTTAACTGAATGTAACTTCCATGACTTGAATAACAACAGTGAGTTCTAACAATTTAAAACATCATACAGTCATACCTACTTATCTTTAAAATGAGTCCATACTTATGTCCAGTTCTAAAGTAAAATACATGTAAATGAAAGAAATGCACATTAAAATTAAGCTACCTTGTTGGCATAACCATAATAAAATAAAGGCTAGGTATATTTGGGCCGAATACGGCCTAAATAGCGCAAAACCCCCGTTCTGGGTTATTTGGGCCGATAATGCGAGTTTGCAGTTGGCACTGTTCTGGCGTTTTTTTTTTTTTTTGAAACACAGAATTTGTGTCCGTGCAGTATTTCCTAAAGGTAGCTGTCAGAATCTAATGTAGTCAAAGGGAAATAACCTAATTAAAGATTAAATATGTTGGCCTAACCACATATCAAGATTAAATTGGCCTAAGATTGAATGCCACCGCATATCAAGATTAAATACGTTGGCCTCAGAGTGAAAACCACTTTTCCTGGAAAACCAAAAATATCTATTAGAGTGGCCTTAAAGAAATGTCGTCTGCTGTGTCAATTTTTTAACTTTTAACAAATTAGCATATAAAAAGTAAACATGTATAGTAGTAACTAGTAAAGAGTTAAATAAAATCCGTTGGGGCCCCAGTTTTAATTTGAAGAGGGGATTAGGTTTTCGCTCCCTTAATGAGCGTTAGAGGGCCCTCACGTAGGAATCGTGATGCAGTGCAAACCGGGCGGACTGTACTTGTTGTTTCATTTCTAGACAGCCCGGCCGCTGTGAAAGGATCAGTGAAGTCCCACTAGAGAGGATTGTTGTTATAACGTACAGTATGTCTGGATGAAGATCTAGTCATGTATCCATAGCTGATTTGAGATCCACAATGCTTTTGTCCCTGTTCCCTGGCCTAGCGCCAGGGCAATCGTGAGTAATTTGTCTATTGATGACATCGACAATAAGGAGGTGAAGGACATGACTTTTATCCGATAGGAGAATGATGGATCTACCGGAGAATGCAAGATGCAAAATATATATATCTAGACTCTAGCTGTGATTCCTAGAACAGCAACTAATATTAATGTGTGAATTATATAACTGTGATTGAATTGTTTGGGTGAGGCTGGGAGTTACCAGTTCATCCTTGAATTACATTTAACTGTGCCGACGTCACTTCGACGGGCGAGACCTAGACCTATAAATTTGAATCTAAATATCTGAGATGACCTTATGTCTCCAGAGACTATAGCAGTGTATTGATTGCCATACAGGAAGCAGACCAGATCAGATCTTAGATCTATAATTATTATTTAGATAATTAGCGAGAACAGAAGTTAAATGGTGTTATGGGAAACCTAGAGCTAGACTTGTAATGACGTATTTTTTGATTATGAAATTGATGCTACTGATATTTATCATTACTACATACAGTCATACCTACTTATCTTTAAAATGAGTCCATACTTATGTCCAGTTCTAAAGTAGGCTAAAATACGTGTAAATGAAAGAAATGCACATTAAAATTAAGCTACCTTGTTGGCATAACCATAATAAAATACCCTGGGTCCTCGTCCCGGGAGGTGGAAACAGGACAAAGTAGGGGATTGCTGGGTTCGGGCGAAGTACGGTGTGACCTTGTGTCACTTAGGCGCTACGCTAGCCGTGAAGGCCATCCCGGGTCACCCCGAAACGTCGCTGGCTACAGGGCTCTGGTGAAATCCTGGCAGCAGGGGATGGATGAGGACGGAAGGCGACCGAAGGATCTTTGGGCACGGCTTTTGTCTCTCGTGGTTGCGGGCAGAGGATTCCGTTTTTGAAACAATGGCCGGGACCAATGCACAGTATGTGCACTGCGCTTTCAGAAAGCAGTGGCAGACCACTGGAAGAATTTCTTGCCAAAAACTACAATGAAATGTCACACAAAAGGAAAGAAAGTTATAGTTCTGTGTCCTCTGAGTCCCCCAGGGAGGGTCGGGACTCAAAAACGACTGGGGAGGGAGAATCCACAACTGCAGAAGGCACCCGTGATGACGATACTGGCGTATCTGACGGTGAGTGCAAGAAACAGAGGTGTAGATACTCCTATTCAAAGAAAAGAAAAAGCAAAAGTGTCATCAACATCGGCACCTGGAATGTTAGGACCATGAAACAAATGGGAAAACTTACACTCCTGTTAGAGGAGCTGAAGGAACTCAGCATGAACATCACTGGACTGAGTGAAGTACGATGGGACAAACAGGGCCTATTCAGGACAGAAGATCACACCATCGTATACAGCGGAAACAAACGCGGCATGAATGGTGTTGCAATTATACTGGACAGACGCTTACGAGACAACATTAGCAGCCATGACGCTATAAGTGATAGAATTGTCACTGTGAAACTTGACACCCAACCCGTGCCCCTGAACATCATACAAGTATACGCCCCCACATCTGCGAGCACAGAAGAAGAAATAGAGCTGTTCTATAATGACCTACAATCAGTAACAGACAAAATCCCAAGCAGAGAAATATGCATAGTCATGGGAGATTTCAATGCCAAAGTGGGAGAGGGTGAGGATCTGGAATGTGGGATAGGACCCTATGGATTAGGAGAACGAAACGACCGAGGAGACATGTTAGCATCTTTCTGCCATGCAAATGAAATGAGCATCACGAACACTCTCTTTAAACACCCGATGCGAAGAAGATACACATGGATAAACCCTGGAGGCAATCTCCGAAACCAGATTGATTACATCCTGATTGACAAAAACTGGAAAACAACTGTGCTCAACTCAAAGACAAGGCCAGGGGCAGACTGTGACACTGGCCACATTTTAGTGACAGCAAAGCTGAGATTGAAAGCCTATAGGAAGAGCAAGCCAAAACCTACCACCAGATTTGACACGGACAAACTGAAAGACCCTGAAATCAGCAATGCTTTTCAGATCGAAACAGAAAACCGTTTCTCAGCATTACTCAAGGAGTGGTCAGCTGAAGAAAGACACCCAGATACACTGTGGAAAGACATGAAAAGAATTTGGAGTGAAACAGCTGAATCGAAACTCGGGAAAAGAACGAGGAAAACTCCCAAACCATACATCAGTGAAGAAGTGATAGCTTGCAAAAAGAAAGAGCAAAGCCAGAAAACTTAGTAAACAAGATGAATATCATGCACTGAAGAAGGAAATCCAAACAAAGATCAGAAGAGACAAGAATGCATGGTTAGAAAGAGAGTGTGCAAACATAACAGAATGTAATACACAAAGAAAGTCAAAAGAAATGTTTGAACAAATAAGAAAAGTAAAAAAGAGGGATTTCCAACCACAGAACTTGAGTCTGAACAACAAAGAAGGCACAACACTGACAAACACAAAAGATGTGCTCTCAAGATGGCACGAATACGGCAAGATGCTGTTTGCGGACAACATCAGACCAGACCCGAGGGACCTCCAACAACCAGACTCACAACAGACAGATAAAGAACCAGAACCTCTCTTGGAGGAAGTACAGGCTGCAATAAAACAAATAAAGAATGGAAAATCCCCTGGATTAGACAACATACCAGGTGAACTCCTGAAACATACCAGCGAATCAGGAATAAAAGCACTCCACCAAATGATCTGCAAAATTTGGCAGACAAATGAATGGCCAACAGACTGGAAGCTACAAGAATTCGTCATGCTATACAAAAGCGGCAATGTCAAAGACTGTGGACATTATAGAACCATCGCCCTCATCAGTCACACCAGCAAAATCCTGCTCATCATCATACTCAACAGAATGAAATCTAAGGTAGAAGAGGAACTATCAGAATGTCAAGCTGGTTACAGGACCAACAGAGGAACCGCTGACATGCTCTTCATACTACAAATAATGATTGAACAGATAAGAAGCAATGGAAACGAAGCCTTCATCACGTTCATAGACTACAGTGTCACAAATCCCAGACTGGGAGATGCGATGGTTATAACAGGACAACAATCACGAACGAACAAGTATAACACTTAACAGAACAACCTATCAGACTCACACATTTATTAAACATAAATATAAAGATAAGGATTACAGTGCAATTACATACATACATACATTATATTCTTCAAGTTAACTGCCGTCCACGGCCTTCTTCCGTAAGCACACTTCCTCGGGTCCACAACCCGGTAATTACTTCTAAAGACACCTCGGCCTCAGCCTCTCCACTCAGGGTCTTAATGACACACTAATATTCTTTCACTCCACAGTCTCTCAATAGCGCCTCCCTATGGCAATACACCTTAGCCTCCTGTACACTTCACGTGGCCATAACACGTTAATACTTCAATTCACATGAATATCTCATTCGCACAGTAATACATTCATGTCACAGTAGTACATCTTAATAGCACATTCACGATCATATATACATCCCTGTCTGTGGCCAGACTGCCACGACTCATGTGCTGCGACTGTCCTACACCGACAGCTTCACTCCTGGCCTATGTGTGGCCTTCGGCCCTATGCTGGCCTATCCCCTGTGCTCACCGTAGGCGGCGCTCTTCGGCCCGACCTCGGCACGTACAAAAATAACATTACATTGGTATAATACCATACCATTTCTAATCACTTCACCCCTCATTACAACTCATGAAGCGTACACACAATAGTTCACATTTCACTCACCAAACATCTTACGGTAACACCTCCACCGTATTACACCCTACTCACTCTCGCTACAAATCCATGAAGCTAACTTCCATCTATCGCTCATGGCGCACATTGCTATATACAGTATCAAGGACTTCCACATTCCTCACATATACTTATTTACATCATGGTCGTAGACGAATATAATACATCAATCATAATTATCAATCATCGTTCCACCTACCAGTCATCACTGGAAAACACTGTCACAATCTCCCGACTGTTCTCACTCACGTCCGTCCCCTAGGACCTTCTAACTTGCAGTGATAGTAGTACAGCGCTCTCGCCTCATGCAGACCCACCCCACTCACAACATGCACGCTTTTCATTACCCGTGGGCCGTGGGTTAACTTTACTCTACCCCCTTCCCCCGTAACTACTGATCCCAGCTCACCTACTCGTGACATACAGCAAAGCGTTCGACAGCGTTAGGCACCATCACCTGTTCGATATAATGATTAAGATGGGATTCCCGAAACACCTTGTGACCCTCATCGCTGCACTATACCACGAACAAAAGGCAACGATTAGATGGAACAATGAGAACTGTCCATATTTCAACATCGAGAAAGGAGTCAGACAGGGTTGCATACTTTCACCTCATCTTTTCAATATTTATACTGAGCAGATCATGAGAAATGCAGACATAGAAGATATGGGAATAAAGATCGGAGGCCGAAACATCACAAACCTTCGCTACGCTGATGACACAGCTCTTATGTCAGATAACATCACCAGCATGAAAAGAGTGTTGCACAGAGTGGATGAAGCGGGCAAGACAGCAGGCCTACACCTAAATGCTAAGAAAACGAAAGTCATGCATACTGGAACAGGGCACCATGAACACCAGGAGATACTAGTAAACAAAACAGCACTAGAAAAAGTGACTGATTTCAAATACCTAGGATCACATAAATCGCAAGATGGAAGCTGCTCAAAGGACATAAAAACAAGGATAGGAATGGCAAAACACAAAATGGTTCAACTAAACAACATTTGGAAGGATAGAGGCACACCAACAGACCTCAAAGTGAACATACTTAAGTGCTTGATCTGGCCAGTCCTACTATATGGTTGTGAAGCCTGGACACTCAAAAAGGCAGACATAACAAGATTGGAGGCAGCTGAAATGTGGCTTTACAGAAGGCTACTCAGAATAAGTTGGACAGAAAGGAGAACAAATACAAGCATCTTAGAACAGCTTGGCACCACCAGAAGAATAACACCTGAAATAAATAAAAGAAGACTTGCATACATCGGCCACGCGGCCCGAAACAAAAGCACGGCCCTTATGATATCAATCCTTCAAGGAAAGACAGAAACAAAGAGAAAACAAGGAAGACCACCCATTACATATCACGATAACATCAAGAAAGTCAGCCAGCTGGAAATAAGTGAACTAACTAGGAAAGCTAAGGACAGGATTGGGTGGAGGAGATTTTGTCGTGACATCCACTGTAGCAGCTAACATCGATGACGATGAAGCCGACAGGTGACAGGTGAGGTGACATATTAGATCTCTAGTCGAAATTGTTAGTGAACTTAACGTAAATAAAATGTGGCCCTGCAGGCCCTATTGTTGAATTTAATCCATTTTGTTTCTTAGTAATTGGCATGATATGGAAGTTAGGGTTAAACTTAATACCTCTCAATTAGAAATATGCAGTCGAACAAACACAAACACAACATTATAACACCAGCAATGATAACAAGTAAATCCCATTCGTAACAGTAGCGTCAATTACCACCGCACTGCGGTGGCCATTGACGGTTCATCGATCGCCAATGGCCACCCCAGCCCCTTTTCGCCTGATGAGTCAATCTGACTACCACCCATTGATACAAACTGACTAGACCCTCATGCCCCCAGGTCCATCTGACCATTCCAATGCACACTTAAATCGACAATGGACTCCGTATTACGCGGTGACAATTGGCACTCCCTTGCCTAAAATACCTTCGGCCCAAATAGCACAGCACCAGGTTGTATAGGCCGTATTCGGCCTAAATATACACTTCCTAAAATAAATGCATGCATGTGTCCTTTCGTTTCAATACCTGGAATGTACCGAGGTGAATTGGCATGCATGAATATTCTGGAACCATGGAAGGACTGGTCACCAAAGAAGTAATACAGTTATTTCACAAAGCAGATACATGAAAAGGTGGACAGATAAAGTGGACAGAAAATATTTTTAAAATATGCATGGTGCCACACATGGGCTGTAAGAGTGATGAAAATGTACATGTTTTGCTGCCTGGGAGTGGAAGAAAAATCATTCAACAAGCATGTCATCACAGACCAGTGCCAAAGTCCATGTATCCTTACCACAGGATAACAAATAAGATAAAAGTAAAGCACCAGTCAATCTGTTTTGATGGTAGCAAAAAAATTAACATCAAAAGATGACAAGTGACAAACTGACACAAATGTTTCATAACCAGATTAATTTCTGCTATGTAAAGTGGATGAAATAACAAAGACCATAAAACTAACACTGCACAATTTGCGATCTTGGTTTTCATTTGTTTTATCTTCATTTTCTGAAAAAACTGTAGATCTTTAAGCATGTAGAAGATGCATAACAAATTATGCACACTTTGACATTAATTTTGTCTAAAATGCATGATGGCACTTATCAAGCTGTATCCCAGTTCCAATTTATTCGAACTCTTTATCATAGTACTAAAGCCGCAAACATTTAACGTCAAATTGCTCAGTTGTGCAAAAAGTGGAGTTGGAACAAACAAGAACGAAGATCACAAAACGGTCAAATTCTGCAATGCTTTACAAAACCTCCCTCCCCTAAAAGCAAGTGTTCAGTGTCTGACCTGAAAAATTGTTTCAAGATCAAAACTCACAACTGACATAAATCCGAATCATCTTTTTCTTTTGCTAAAACATCTGCACCACCCTTTTCTGCATCTGCTGTTTTTAATCTTGGGATATTCCATACATTTGTGAATTGTCCGACTTTTCACATAAAAATGGCAGTGAATTTAGAAATATTAGAGAAAGATTATTAAATGATGAGCCTTGGGAAATTCCCGAGACATTCGCACACATCTATGCACTAAAATGTGATTCTTTATACATTCTCATTTAAAACAAAATGAAAAGTGGAACGTCTTTTCTTTAAAACACCCTCAGAGCTCCAAAATATTCTGTGTAAATAAAGTGTATTAAGAAAAAAACTACAACAGTGGCCATCATCCATAAAGTTGTTAACTAATAGTTAAAGAGTAATTGTCAACTTAATCATTCATAATTGAGGCCAGAATTACATACCACCCCATCAAACTGGTTATCATCCATAAGTGCTTGGAGCCTGTTTGTTTACAGGATGGGCCTCTAGATAAATACTATGTTATGATTATTAATAACATTCATCACAGTGGATATCATATATACATCAAGTTGTCATAATGGCACACGGTAGTTAATTTGTTTACACGTATGTATACATATAATATAGTAACAGTATTGAAATGTATCTATACATTGTTGCCAAAATGTTTTTGCTTAAGAAACACCTGAGGTAACATTTAAACAGTTGATCTTTGTGTTAAAACTATTTCTATATGGGTCAATGCCAAAAAGCTCTCTTTTTCACATATGCCTTTTTGTGATCGTGTTATTTCAGTCATTTTTGTTCCGATTTGTGTTTTCTTTGTGCATGGTTATTCAAAATTGATCCAACAAACTGCATGAGCAAGATGATCACAGTTGTTTCTCTAGTTTTCTTTGAATTTGAATTTGATTTTGGAAAATGACTGATTTTTTACATTTTCAAAATGGACACACTGTATGGGACCTCAGAAAAACCAAAATAAAAGGCTATTTTGTTTTATCTGTGGATTCTGGCAGGTGTGTTTTGTTTAGAGTGATAAATCAAGATGACAATACTGAACAAAAAAAGTTTCTGCATGGGCTTAGTAAGTGATAATTGCTAGTTTAAAAAAAAAGTGGCTGGACGTTACTTGTGGTGTCACGCTTTTAATGAAAAAATAAGAGCCTCCTGTGAAATACCTCAATGTAATAGCAGGTTAACCATGTGTTCCAATAAGATGTCATCCTTCAAATAATGGGAATTGTTGCCGTTGGCTGGTCAGTTTTCAGCTGCAAAGGCTTCACAAAGAAAGTTTGAGAAATCATGTATTTTGTAGTCACACCGTAACGTCCAGCCACATTGCAAGAATACAGTCATTTCATTTTCCCAGTCCATCTAAACAGGTCTTTTGTAGTTTGTATGTAGTCCTTCTCATATGGGGAGCACGGGATGGTGTTTTCAAGATGAAGAAATGCAACAACAAATCTCCAGAGAAATTGAAATTTTTGTCGTCACACTATACTTAATAGTAACGTCCGACACGTTCCTGTATCTGTTTGTAATGACCAACATTTTTTTGGTCTCTTTTTTGTCTGATTCTTGCTCTGATAAGTTTATTTGCAACATGTTCCCTAAAAATGCATTTTCCCAGTCCCAGCAATGAACGCAGGATGAAAAATGAGAAATCTGGCACTGTGAATGGCCACCATCACTAGAGTTTCTATAATCATGATGGCATTATCCTTGATTTTACTGGAATTAAATTCAAATTATCTTGGCTGTCAATGCTAACTGAAGTACTACGTCCATTGTATTGTCACTGTATATTTAACAATTACATACTTGCTTAAAAATGGGGATTTACATTACTTTTCATGGTTTGTCATCCTGTAACGTCCAGCACAAAATAAAGAAATAAAGTCATCTAATTTTTGGAGTCCCAATAATAAATCCAAATTATCTTGGCTGCCATTGCTAACTAAAGTATTATGTCCATTGTATGGTCACTGTATATTTAACAAGTAAATATTTGCTTAAGAATGGGGAATTGCATTATTTTTCATGCTTTGTCATCCTGTAACGTCCAACACAAAATAAAGTCATCTAATTTTTGTAGTCCCATCCAAATTATCTCGGCTATCAATGCAAACTGAAGTATTATGTTCATTGTATTGTCAACCGTATTTAACCATTAAATACTTGCTTAAAAATGGGGAATTACATTACTTTTCAATGTTTGTCATCCTGTAACGTCCAACACAAAATATACAAATAAAGTTATCTAATTTTTATAGTAGCAATAATAAATCCAAATCAACCGCTAAAATTAGTAAATTTAAATCAAGTCTCGATCGGAGCAGTAGTGCATGATAAAATCTGTCCTCATTAACAACACTGTAAAAACTTTAATTTTGCCCTTTGTGGCGGACGTTACTGTGACTACAAAAGAGCAGCGTTTTTTGTGCATTAAGTGCACTCTTTTGTACATCATTGAAACTTTTGGCTAACATTATTGATTTTAACACTCAATTACAGGTGAAATGTGCATTCTTTGCCAAATTAGTGACTTTATTGCTACTTTTCTGTCATCACAGTAATGTCCGACACGTTTCACTTTCATGTTAAAATCATCCCATTTCACCAAATTAAGAACACTTACAGCCATAAAACTTATAAAATCTAAAACAAAGATGGTTAAAGTGTCACAGAATGTGTCTCTTTTCCCCTTTGTGTGTTGTGCATTTTTCAGTCCCTCTGTCCATGTTTCTATTGGAGCTTTTTGGCACTGACCCATATGCCTATAGAGAAATGTACAGTGTGCAAAAACATCAATAGACATTTCCACTACATCAAAGTTCATATCAGTCACATGTTCATACACTGACTTCTGTACATTCATAGGATCATTAAATAGTCCTTGTGTTCTGGTTTGCCACTGTGATAATTACTGGACAATGTCAGATTTCAAATTCATGGATTCCTCTGAAAGTAGTAACACTAATCGATATCCTCTACATCAGTGGTGGCCATTGTCACGAGTGGAGTGAGTGCAATTAAGGGGATTGCTACAGAGCGGGTGTAGAGTAAGAAGGGCTCACGGTAGACAAGTAAGTTAAGCGTGCTGTTGTGAGTAGTGGGGGGGTCTGAATGAGGCGAAAGCGCTGTATTACTATCACTGCAAGTTAGAAGGTCCTACGGAACGGACCTGTGAATAAGAGCCCATCGGGCGGACATAAGGGGAGCAGTCGAGAAGACTAGTGAGAGAGTCTTTCCAGTGATGACTGGTACGTAGAACGTTGATTGATTATTATGATTGATGTATTATATTATATTCGTCTATTACCATGATGTAAATAAGTATATGTGAGGAATGTGGAAGTCCTTGATATTGGATATAGCAATGTGCGCCATGAGCGATAGATGAAAGTGAGTTCATGGATTTGTAGCGCGAGTGAGTAGTGTGTACTCCGATGGAGGTGTGTTACCGTAAGATGTGTGGTGAGTGAAAGGTGAACTAGTGTGTGTACGCTTCATGGGTTGTAAGGAGAGGTGGAGTGAATAGAAATGGTAGGGTATTATACCAATGTAATGTTATTCTTGTAGGTGTCGAGGACGGGCCGCAGAGCCACCTCGATGAGCACAGGGGATAGGCCAGCATAGGGCCGGAGGCCACACATAGGCCAGAAGTGAGGCTGTCAGTGCAGGACAGTAGAGGCACATAAAGTCGTGGCAGTCAGGCCACGGACAGGGACGTAGATATGAGCGTGAATGTGATAATGTACTATTGCCATGCTGAGGGGCTAGGGAACTAATAATGTACTGGTGAAATGATAATGTCTATTGAAATGATAATGTGTTATTGCCCTGCTGAGGTGCTAGGGGAGTGCTAAGGTGTATGACAATAGGAAGGTGATATTGAGAGACTGCGGTGCCAGTGAATTATTAATGTGCTATTAAGACCCTGAGGGGAGAGGCTGAGGCCGAAGTGCCTTTAGGAGTAACTACCGGATTGTGGATCCGAGGGAGAGTGTGTGTGAGAATAAGGCCGTTGTACGGCAGTTAATTTCAGTAATATAATGTATGTAATTGCGCTATTATCTGTATAATTATGTTTAATAAATGTGTGAGTCTGATGGATTGTTCTGTTAAGTGTTAAACTTGTTTGTTCGTGATTGTTGTCCTGTCATAAACTATTACATCTCCCAGTCTGGGATTTGTGACACTGGGGGCTCGTCCTGTTTACCTGTGGTCATTTTGACATTGTGTATTCGTTATATTTAGTTATTTTTCTGTTGTGCTAGGAATTCGTGCTGTTGTCTTTGTTCGTGGGATGAATGGAAATTTCATGATGATATGATTTATGTATGTTTATGAATAATAATATGTATTGATGCATGTATTTTGATGAATATGTATTAATGTGTACTTAAATTTCTGCAGAGTGTGTGTGCCAGCCTGTAGAGAAGACAAGCAGCCAGAGCTCCGGCATACGTCAAGTTAAATAAAACGCTGATTGAAAGTTAAGTAAAAGTCAAAATTTTTGTGCCCTGGATTGTGGGCTGTTCCTTTAATCTGTCTTTTTCTCTGTTTTTGCTGTTTTCGTTGTAATTGATTGTACGGGCGGTGGCGCGGGTTTGCTGTGGTGAGCGTAGTTTATCCTCTTCGGGAGGTGGGCTAAATTTGGAACTTCGTTCATCACAGTGAACAGTTCTATAGGGACCTGTATTTTTGTTTAGATTGTGCCGTTCCATCTTCCTCGTTGTTTTAGGAAGACGTCTCTCTTGTCCCTCTCTTACCTTTCTGTAGATACGTTCTTTTTTTTCAGACTCTGTTCTTGTTCGTACCTTGTTGTGTAATCGGCGTAGTTAGGTTGCATTTTTTTCCATTATATTTTCTTTTTTACGTCTTTGTCCTAGTCTAGTTCGTTGTTCCTCGACGTCCTTGTGGTCTTTCTACGGAATTTCTTCATTCTTGTCGTTTCTATTTTCTTTTATAATTAATAGTGCTATACATTTTATAGATATAGAATTAGTTGGGCTGTAAAGGTAAATTTCTGAATTGTATTTGAGACAACTGGGTATTGTTATATCTGGTGTGATCTCAGGTCTCTGGTCGTATCGTTAGTGATCATACCGACAGGTTGGTCGTCTTATAATAGATACCATAACCATAAATCTGTGAAATGGCGGAACTCCAACAACTAATGAAGTTGGGTAAGGAACTTGGCCTGGAGGGAGAGGAGCTACGCGGCTGGATTAAAGAACAGCAGGCGGATTTGCGCGATGAGCGTGCTAAGGATAGAGAGCGAGAAAAAGAGGCTAAGGCTCAGGAGCAGGAGAGAGAGGCTAAGGATAAGCAACAGGAAAGAGAGGCTAAGGAACGGGAGCAGGAGAGGGAGTTAAAGTTAAGGGAGATAGAAGCTCAAGAACGGGAGATAAAGTTAAAGGAGATAGAGGCGCAAGTAAAGATCGCCGAGTTGGAAATCAAAAAGAGTGCGCCAACAGAAACAGTTGAGCGGCAGGTACACAATAAAGGTGGCGTTAGGATTAAGCTCCCTACGTTCGACGACCGGAAGGACGACATAGACGCCTTCCTTTACATGTTCGAACTGAACGCACAATTGCAATGGGGGGGAAAATAAGGAATTATGGGCCACGTACCTGGCGTCTCTATTGCAGGGGCGAGCGTTAACCTACTTTAAAGAGCTACAGCGCGAAGACGTGAAAGATTACGATAAGCTGAAGGCTTTGCTGCTTCGCCGATTTGCGCGTACCGAGGAATATTTCCGGGAGCAGTTTAGGCGGGCACGTGCAGATACCAGGGAGGACTTTGCTGCCTTCGTCGCGAGACTAACGGAGTATTTCGCGAACTGGGTAGACTTGGCGCATGTGGGCGCGGATTTTGCTAAACTGAAAGACTTAATGATCCGTGACCAGCTGTACGCGTCGTGCCACAAAGATCTGGTGGCTTTCCTGAAAGAGAACGAACCCGCGACGGTGCAGGAGGCGTCTAAGTTGGCGGAAGCATACCGTACGGCACATCCGTCCAAACCAGTCGCCAGGGCGTACGTCCAAGATGCTGGGTACGTCGCCGTTGTTGAAGGGTCGCCGGCAGGACTTAGGGACAGGTCGCGTCAGCGTGGTGCCTATAGTGGGCAAGCCCAGGGGCAGCGTAAGGGCTATCACCAATCACCGGCATATGGATCCGGTAAAGTTGACCGAGCAGGAGGGCTAGGTCGCGGTAATGGCCGAGGGCGATTTGTGACCTTTGCCGATGACCGACGGCATAGGGACTCTAGTTCCGGTCGCGATGGGTCACGGGGACCCAGGCCTAGTGCAGCACAGGGAGCGGAGTGTTGGACTTGCGGACGCGTGGGTCACTTTTCACGCGAGTGTAGGGCCGCGAAGTGTTGGAACTGCGGTAGAGCAGATCACATCAGCGTGAACTGCCCTGCAGGTAGGATAGCGGCGAACGTGGACAGTAGCTCCAGTCCATGTTCCCCTAATAAATTTCATCATGCGGCTGCGTGTGTTACATCGGACAACGGAGGCGGACAGTATTCTAAGTGTCCCAGTTGTGAGAAGTTATTATCTTCCGGTGTTTTACCTTGTGGGAGAAAGATCCCCGTTATAAATTCATGTCATACAGGAGGTGGCCTTAGGGTTTATCCAGGGTTTGTTGGGGACGAACCGGTCTCGGTTTTACGAGATACAGGATCTACCGTTGTGGGAGTGCATAGGGATTGCATTCGGGATTCACAGCTTACAGGTGAGACTGTCCCGTGCATCCAATTTTCGGGGGCCATTGAGAAATTACCCATGGCAAGAATAATGATAGATACACCTTTCCTTAGCGGGGAAGTCGAAGCAGTCGTTGGTTGTTTTCCAGGCGCCCAGCTCATCATTGGGAATGTATCACGGGTAGTTTCCCCTTCCGATGAGAACGTGCAAGCATGGTCGCAATCAAAAGGTATTGACTTTTGCGCCGCGGTCGAAACACGTCGACGGGTAGCTGATAAAGATAAGATTAGACCTTTGGCTACGCCAGCGGTCAACCTAGATATCACGCCAGAGCGCTTGGCGAGATTACAAAGGGAGGACCCATCATTAAACCCATGTTTTGGGGAAGCGCGAACCGAGAAAACGAGGAGATATAAGAACGGGTCGTCCTCCTTTGTTGTTCAGGCGGGCATTCTGTTCCGTAAGTATGTAACGGTGTCCTCCATTTTAAAGCAGGTCGTTGTGCCAGCGTTGCTGATCGCAACAGTATTGCATTTGGCACATGATGTCCCATTAGCGGGTCATATGGGGATAGCTAGAACCAAAGAAAGGGTTCTTAAAAATTTTTACTGGCCATCGATCCACAGAGATGTGCAAGTCTATTGTAAGACGTGCAGTGCGTGCCAAAAGACGACGCATAAGGGTCGTACACCCCAGGCTCCTCTTCAGAAGATCCCCACGGTCTCGGAACCGTTTAAAAAGGTCTCGATAGACCTTGTTGGCCCCATTCACCCAGCGACCGATAGGGGGAACCGATTTTTCTTAACGGTCATATGTAATGCTACGAGATGGCCAGAGGCGGTTCCTCTGCGGACCATAACATCTGAGGCAGTCGCGGAAGCGTTGTTTGCAATTTTCGCTAGGGTAGGAATACCAGAGCAAATTCTGTCTGATAGGGGCGCGCAATTTACGTCGGAGATGATGAAGGAATTGTTCCGCTTATTCAGCATACAACCCATCACTACCACCCCTTATCATCCGCAGGCTAATGGCATGTGCGAGAGATTGAACTCGACGTTAAAGTCGATGCTGCGTAAGGTAGCTGCTGATCGCCCTAAAGATTGGGATAGATATATCCCTGCAGTGTTATTCGCGTACAGAGAGGTACGGCAGGAGACAACGGGATTCTCGCCGTTCGAAATGATGTACGGTCGTAGTCCTAGGGGTCCAACTGATGTTCTTCGGGACATGATGACGTCGCCATCATCGGGAGACGATGATCAGATTTCGGTGTTTCAGTACCTTGTTGATTTAAGAGAAAGATTATCTTCAGCGCGCACTATAGCAGAAGAAGCTTCTGGTATCGCTTCGAAAAGAGCAAAAGCCTATAAAGATAGAGGATCCAAACTGAGAATTTTTAAGCCAGGAGACAAGGTCCTATTGTTATTACCTACGGACCATAATAAGTTATTGATGACATGGAAAGGCCCTTATGTTATTGAGCGAGTTGTTTCAAAGGTAGATTACGCTATCCACATTGATGGAACGAGTAAGGTTTTCCATGTTAATATGCTACAAAGATTTTATGAGAGACCACAGTATCTGTGTGCACAGACAAGACCAGAGGAGACTGTCTTCTCTACTGCTTGTACGGGGGTCGTAGACCAGTCGGACTGTGACGTAAGCGACACCGAGGCGCAGCAAGAGTTGCAAATTCAATTGCCGGAGTTAACTCCGACACAAGGTTACAGGGACGTTAAAATTAACCCTGACCTTACGAGTTCAAGGAGTAGGGAACTTAAGACCCTGTTAGCGTCATTCCCGGATGTTGTTACGGATTTGCCGGGTCGCACTACGGTGATTCAGCACCAAATAAAGTTGACTTCGGATAAGCCAGTATTTCTTAGACCGTATCCGCTGCCTTTTTCTTCGAGAGATAGAGTCATAAAGGAAGTTGAGTCAATGTTGAAGTTAGATGTGATAGAACCATCAACATCGCCGTATTCATCACCCATCGTCCTCGTGAAAAAACTTGATGGATCGGTGCGGTTCTGTATTGATTTTCGAAGATTGAACACTATTACGGTAGGCGATAGGGAGCCTATTCCGTTTCAGGAGGAATTAATAGCTTCATTGGCCGGGTCCACGTGGTTTTCCAAGATAGATTTAACGAAAGGTTATTGGGAAATCCCGCTTACTGAGGAGTCTAAACAATACACGGCGTTCCAAACGCCCATTGGATTATTCCAATTTAAGGTCATGCCATTTGGGTTGGTAAACGCGCTAGCGACGTTTGCACGATTAATGAGATTAGTGTTGAAGGACATACCTAATGTCGTGTCATTCTTTGACGATATAGCATGTCATACGTCGACATGGTCTGATCATATTCAGACACTAACAGTAATTTTTCAACGATTACGTCATTTTGGGTTAACTGCTAAACCCGCAAAGATGGATTTGGCATGTCCAGAGATAATATTCTTAGGACATATTGTGGGTAGAGGTGTTCAGAGACCTGAAGTAACAAAAATTGACAAATTAGTAGGGTTGCAAATCCCTAAAACAAAGAAACAAGTCAGAAGCTTAGTGGGAATTTTAAATTATTACAGGAAGTTCATTCCAAATTTTTCCTCCTTGTCATCTTCTCTTACTGACCTTACTAAGAAGGGACAACCCGATAAGGTCCAGTGGACGTCTGAATGTCAGACAGTATTTGATAATTTGGTGACAGCATTATCATCGTCACCCATTCTGATATTACCCGATTTTCGATCTAATTTTATCCTCAGAACGGATGCGTCGGACTCTGGTGTCGGCGCTTGTCTTCTACAGGAGAAGAACGAATGTCTCCATCCTGTATGTTATGTCAGTAGGAAGTTATTGCAGAGAGAAAGAAAGTATTCTGTGATAGAGCGTGAGTGTCTTGCCATTGTGTGGTCCGTCCAGAAATTAGGACGTTATCTCATGGGACGAGAATTTTGTATCCAGACAGACCACAAGCCACTGACATTTTTGTCGAAGAATCGTTCGTCCAGCCCACGCTTGTCTAGATGGGCATTGGCTTTGCAGCCGTATACCTTCGTTATTCAACCAATTCCAGGAACCAGCAATCATATCGCCGACTACCTTAGTCGAGCCTAGGGAAAGATTTCAGGAGCTTATACATCGGAGGACAGGAACATTGAGAGGATCTGTGTGAATGAGTCGACTTTAAAATATTGGCATTATAAATATGATATGAAGAATGGTTGATAGGTTGATTGGTTTTTGATTCTGTATTAAGTATTGTGGTTAGTTAGCTATTCATGATGTGACACATATATGCATATTGCAGGCCATATTGATCCCCATATTTTCCCCTGATTTCGGTATTTTATATACTAGGGGAACTGCTAGGTCATTTTTTTAGTGTAGGTATTGCTCACGCTCACTCGTTGACAGTCATCTTGATGCGATTTGAAATTAATTGCATTAATTTTTTTGGGGTGGGGGATGATGTCACGAGTGGAGTGAGTGCAATTAAGGGGATTGCTACAGAGCGGGTGTAGAGTAAGAAGGGCTCACGGTAGACAAGTAAGTTAAGCGTGCTGTTGTGAGTAGTGGGGGGGGTCTGAATGAGGCGAAAGCGCTGTATTACTATCACTGCAAGTTAGAAGGTCCTACGGAACGGACCTGTGAATAAGAGCCCATCGGGCGGACATAAGGGGAGCAGTCGAGAAGACTAGTGAGAGAGTCTTTCCAGTGATGACTGGTACGTAGAACGTTGATTGATTATTATGATTGATGTATTATATTATATTCGTCTATTACCATGATGTAAATAAGTATATGTGAGGAATGTGGAAGTCCTTGATATTGGATATAGCAATGTGCGCCATGAGCGATAGATGAAAGTGAGTTCATGGATTTGTAGCGCGAGTGAGTAGTGTGTACTCCGATGGAGGTGTGTTACCGTAAGATGTGTGGTGAGTGAAAGGTGAACTAGTGTGTGTACGCTTCATGGGTTGTAAGGAGAGGTGGAGTGAATAGAAATGGTAGGGTATTATACCAATGTAATGTTATTCTTGTAGGTGTCGAGGACGGGCCGCAGAGCCACCTCGATGAGCACAGGGGATAGGCCAGCATAGGGCCGGAGGCCACACATAGGCCAGAAGTGAGGCTGTCAGTGCAGGACAGTAGAGGCACATAAAGTCGTGGCAGTCAGGCCACGGACAGGGACGTAGATATGAGCGTGAATGTGATAATGTACTATTGCCATGCTGAGGGGCTAGGGAACTAATAATGTACTGGTGAAATGATAATGTCTATTGAAATGATAATGTGTTATTGCCCTGCTGAGGTGCTAGGGGAGTGCTAAGGTGTATGACAATAGGAAGGTGATATTGAGAGACTGCGGTGCCAGTGAATTATTAATGTGCTATTAAGACCCTGAGGGGAGAGGCTGAGGCCGAAGTGCCTTTAGGAGTAACTACCGGATTGTGGATCCGAGGGAGAGTGTGTGTGAGAATAAGGCCGTTGTACGGCAGTTAATTTCAGTAATATAATGTATGTAATTGCGCTATTATCTGTATAATTATGTTTAATAAATGTGTGAGTCTGATGGATTGTTCTGTTAAGTGTTAAACTTGTTTGTTCGTGATTGTTGTCCTGTCATAAACTACTACATCTCCCAGTCTGGGATTTGTGACAGCCATAATAGGTTATTTTGTAAAACAGAACAAAAATGTCCTCAAGACAGAATGAGGGGAAAAGTATTAGTTTTGTATACCAGAAAAAATTGCCCTAGAACATGACTATGGCACATCACAATTCATAGCATACATTAATGTGGCACATAAAACTGTCTCATGTCCCACCCTTATCTAATCAGAGATTTTGACTGAAAACTTGGGGAGTACCTTCAAACTTGCCATAAAGATAAACTCTTTTACTTCTCTTGTTTAGCACGAGATTTTTTGTTTGTTTGTTGATGTTGCATTAGAGACTATTTATTTATAGAAAAGTCATCAAATTTTAACGCAATTTTCTTCAAATTGTTCTTCTGACCCTCCCACTGTGAAGACCACATAGTCCTCCTTTTCATGAAACAACAAATTATGTATCACTAATTTCAGCTCAGAACTAACAATGGTGAATTTCCACATCACAGCTGGTCATTCATTTTCTTCACCAAAGTTAACAAACTGGATCTGACAGATGCTAAGCTGACATCTGCTGCCCCTTGTGAAAAGATATCTTTCACTGATGTTGACAGTTGCTGCTGGCGTATTTCTGGTCTCTCTGTGGCCACTTGAGCAAATGATATGAAACTGGAAAATGAAAACAGTAAGACAATCACCAGGTGGAGACAGTAAAAATAAAGGAAAATAAAATCATTTTTTTCAGCAATACGTTGCATTTTTTCCTCTGCTATGCCAATTTATATTATTATTAGGGACAAAAAATTCATTAAAAAAACTTCAAACTGACCAAACTGTTTTACTGGAAGTCAAACATGCCAAACACACAAAAACAAATCTTTTCTTTCTTTTTAAAGATTTGAAGAGGCATAGTTTCATGATCTCATATTGTAATAATAAGCTCTTGTGGAGAAAACAAACTAAAAGTATTCTGGCCCTTATTGCAGGCATTATTTAGAGGTTTGGCAATGCTGAGGTCTTGATTCCTGAATATGCCCCTTGTTAGTTTGTCTTTCTCTGAAGAGGCCATATGAATTTGAATCCATACCCAATTTAATAACTTTCCACGAAATTTATGCTTTAACAATGCCAAATGATAGCACTTAGCATAAACCGAACAGCTTCTTGATATGACAGGAAAATATGACCATAAAAACATTTAAAACTTACATTTTTGTACACCAGTAGCCCCCCTGATCTACAGGTATTCATGAATATGCACATATAGTTATGAATTTTCATGCATCTATCTGCCTTGCTATCACTATGCATTCACTCACCAACCATACTTCTATCAGTCATCTCTTCAGTTTTTATGTACAGAGACTTTGTCCCATAAATGTATGCCCCTTTGTCCAATAAATGTATGTTCATTTAAATAAAGAACCTGCAATAAGATTTAAGTGGATTATATTAACATTTTCTGGACCCTGATTCTGAAAATTGCTCACTGACATTTGTGTCTCTTTGTGTCATTGCGCGAAAGAAAACAGATATTCATTTCATTACTAGCTGTGGCCCCTGGCCCTGCCAAGGACACCTAGACATTGGTTTCAGTTCTGGGTGATTATAATGGATCTGCTTCACCTTGATGGTTCCTTTAGATTTATAATTTTGTTGTTGTTGCTTGTTTTTAGATAAGTCTCACTGCACTCCCTTAATGCGCAAAAGCCCTACGCATGCGGTCAGTATTCATGAAATGGCAAGAACCGGCACATTAAATAGTGTACACATCGCAGAAAGTCATAACTTCACAATTCATGGAAAACAAAGGATCGGGACGGGGGGAAATTAGCGACACAAAGCAAACTCAAAAAAATACTTCCCCACCATTTGAAATCTCCAATTCGTAAAAAAGAATCAAGTTCATGCAAATCCGAGTTGTCTGAGCGATGGCAGGGGTTGATAAAAATCAGGCAAGGTTTTTTATTTGAGGATATCCCTCACAACTTATTTTCTAAACAGCAACAAAGAAAATATTGTTAAAGCTGTTTGTCATAATGTAACCCCATCAGGCAATCCAGCATAGCTTGAAACATAAAAATAGAAGTAATCCATATTTCTAAGCATTGTAAAGAAATTCACTTTGGCATGAAGCTTGCTTCTTAACTCTTAATCTGAGTTGGTCAACACTGGTAAATACCAAGGTTATAGCTACTTACCTTTTCCAAGATGGCATAACTGAAAAAAGATCCGGGACGTAGTCAGACAAAGCCCGAGCCTGTAAGTCAACAGGATGAAAAAATGTCACTGATAATGGAAGGAAAGTATTTAGCTTAAAGTCCTTTCATGCAACCATCAATGACAAAATGGACAGCTAACTAACTTGAAAGATTTAGATATAATCCAATCTATTTAAGACTGAATTATGTCATACGCAATGACCAGCTCATGTGTAATTACTTTCTGCATGCTTCATTGTGAACAATCATATGACTTTTTGAACTGATACTTAACCGGTTTCAGCAAATACAACCAGTCACAGGGATTGGCAGTTCAAAGCATTTTCGTTTTTTTACTCTGATAAATGGAGCAGCATGTACTGGATAACATGACCCTACAGTGGTGAACATGACCCTACAGTGGTGAACACATTACGCTACCTCAGCTAATGCTGTAAAGGTTATATGCATAGATGTCGGCAATGCTTCTTCATCCTCTGTTGCTTGCTTCTTCACCAATTCCACAGCTTGTGACCACAAATTATGTTGCAGGAGATATTTCAAAGCTTTCTCCACAGCATTCTCACACTCACTGGGAAATAAGAGAAAATGTAGCAACTGCAATATTAACTTTTAAGACTATTTACACAAGACAAAAAGAACAAATCTACAGATCATCACTGCTCTATGATATTGATAATGGCATAACGTCAGACTTATGCCAAAAGGCAGCTGTCGATCCATTGCATTCCCAGGCATGAGGGCTATCAGATAATATTAATAGCAAAAGAAATAAGCTAATAAGAAAATGTAATAATCCAATAAAATCAAAATGGCATAAGTCACCAAATAACAGGAAAAGAAACATTTTTTTCTTAACACCTCAAAAGTGTCAAAAATGACTTATGCCATTAGTACAGAGCAGTGACGACATGCAATTTATACTTGTCTCTTGCACTGGAAGACTTAGTCTCCATACCAACAAAAAATTTCCCATTTTTTATATAATAACAAATGTTACTTGAACATATAATATAATAAATTAAACCAAGTTTCATGGTCGACTGACAGTTGGTTTATTTTCAGAATAGGTATTAAATGTAACAAAAAACAAATAACCTTAATGCATCACCTCTTTCATTCAACTCCACCCAGAGGTAAGCAAAAGGGGCAACTTCTCAAAACCTACTGCCCTTCAGCAAAGCCATCCTGGACAACAGTAGCAACATTTTCTCTGTATGAATAAGTATTACAAAACTCACCTTGCTAGAATTAGCTTAGCCTTGACTGATGCAGCAATCTGAGCATCGACTGATGTATGACTCTCTGGCAGGCATTGAGATGCAGCCTTGTAGTACATCAGCTTACAGGAGACAAACATAAAAGATAACTGGTTTGACAACTGGAATGCTTGTTTTATTTTCCCCTTAAATCTTCGCTGCTTAATTAAACGTATCTATTCAGAGATTTAGTCATTTGCAAAACTCTTGAATCCAGCGTAAAATTGAGGTTCTCCTACAAAAAGGCAGGCATGCTACTTTGACAAAAGTATCAGTTACCATATAAAATGTAACTTTATGAGGAAACTAAAACAAAATCAAATCACATCTATCCATGACTCAGTCACATCCCTAAATAAAGAGAATGTCTCATCTTTACGAGAGGAAATAATGACTTTACAAGGGGAAATAATGTAACAAAAACATTATCAACTTTTTCAAACTCAGATATGACCCACTTCTTTTGATTCCCTGTGAGACAACTTTTCACATCTCCAGTATTTTTCTGTGCAATATGGTTTGTAGTGCTCAAAAACCATAATAGCAGTACAGTTATGAAAATCAAAATTGTTTTCATGCAAACATTTGCTCCTTATAATGGCCCATTTTACAGAAAATAAATAGAATATTATTTCATGAATACAAGCCAGCCCCTGCACTTACTGAGTGTTTCTTGCGGACAAATGCTGACACTCCTATTGTTTGCTCATTCACAGATTCAGCACATTTCACAAACTTGAGCTGTGATTAAGAAATTAAGAAAAACAAAAGCATAAACAATTCATATATAAAACTATATAAATAGCAAATTTATAATATATTTCCAAACTGAACTGCAAAATAAAACAGATAGTTTAGGATATTTTATGAATAATTGGATGAACAGAAAAAACTGAAACAATTCACACATGAACAATATTTCATTAGTAGTGAAAAGAGTACTGTAGAATATTCAATCATTATGCCATTGTTTATTCAAATACAGAAACATCCATAAACACTTAACCAGCTACAGACCACTTGTCATGTTAATCTGAATTTGTTGTGGTAAAAAGTGTATATTTTTTCTAGACAGAAAACTGATACATTAACAGATTCTGGTTAACTCTGCATCTATAAGTGAAAAAACAACACTATCTGAGTAACTTTTTTCCTACACAGAACACCGACACTTTAACAGATTAACAGATTCTATTCAATTGATCATCTCAAAGAAAAAAACAACAACTATCTTTCAGGTACTAAAATATTTACAAAAAAGAAATGTAGGCTTGACTATATGAGGAAGGAAATAATGATTAAAAATAAATGTGGGCCAAACTTAAAAAAACTCGAATGATTCATTAATACCATTACCTTCCTTTCATGTCTCCATCTAGATATGAAATGAAATATGAGATATGAAATCATTTACAGTGCATGACCAGTTGAAAACTAGGATGACATTGCAATGAGCTAAAGTTTAACGCTTACCAATTTGTCAGGTTGCAATTGAAAGAGTAAACGGCAGATGCACTCAAAACAAATTAAATCACCTCCTTCCAACCCAAGCAAGGACTGCCATTTCTTCAGTTCACTCTGTGTGACCTCAGCTGAAATAACAGATGTGATTCCCTTTTCTCTTTTTTTTTCACAGCAAGACTGTATAACCCCAATGAAAAAAAACCTTTTAATATCAAGACTGTTCTGCTTCACTTCACATGATTGTGTTCTAGTTTGCATTATGAGCCAAAAATCATTAAAAAGAAGCATTTAAAATGAGATTAACACTTCATTTCAGAAAACACCTCTTTCTTATTTGTTCATACTGCTAAATGTTCTCCTTCAATTCTATTCAATTTTCACAGAACTACTTTTTATCACGTTAATCAAGAATTATAACTTTTTTCCTGTATTACACTGCTCACGAAGAATAACACCTGAAATAAATAAAAGAAGACTTGCATACATCGGCCACGCGGCCCGAAACAAAAGCACGGCCCTTATGATATCAATCCTTCAAGGAAAGACAGAAACAAAGAGAAAACAAGGAAGACCACCCATTACATATCATGATAACATCAAGAAAGTCAGCCAGCTGGAAATAAGTGAACTAACTAGGAAAGCTAAGGACAGGATTGGGTGGAGGAGATTTTGTCGTGACATCCACTGTAGCAGCTAACATCGATGACGATGAAGCCGACACTGCTCACTTCCTAACCTCCCTTGTATCATTGCAAACTAAAATAATTTTTTCTTTCTCTCTTACCACAGTCAATGTTGATCCCTCGACACATGTAATTTAGCAGTTCTTGTGGAAATACTTGTGACAGCCACACAAGCTTTGCATGCTGGTCAGTTTTTGATAGTGTACGAGTTTGCATTATCTCTTGCACCATTTTATCAGCTGAGTTTGCGTCTGAGTTTGTCACCAGTTGCTAGTAAATGTACAAATAATGAAACATAAAAAAACCTCTCAGTGAAACCTCAAAAATGTACTAAGAAAAACAAATTACTCTAAACATAAACAGATATCTTCAATCATATTCCACATGGAATAACTTTTTAATTGTGAGGAATACCATAGAAATTTAAATTGTTTCCTCTGACATATTTTAAGCCTAGGGAAGAATGAAATCAAACCAACACAAACAGCCATTTGTAGTGCAATTCACTTCCATGTTCATTACTGAGGAAGTGCCTTTATATGTGGCAACACACAACTGAAATTATTTGGTCTATGGGAATTAGGTCAGCCTAACAGACCTGCCACTGATAAAATATCATTCAGAGAGGTCAAAGGGAAACTCCAGGGTTTAACAATTGAGCTGATTAAGAGTTGCTTGGGGGGAAATTAGTCCTGACCTGGGAATGTCCACGTTCTCTCAATTTAGAAAATAAACATCTGTGAAGCATTGTGTTTTTTTATTTTTTTTTAAATTGTGATTGAAATTTGACAGTGTATGGAAGTATTTCTCTGTCCTTTACACTTCCTCCTCTTTCCGCTTTCTGCCTGTCTGTCTAGTTATATAATCTTATACTCAAATTAATCAGTTTCAGAGATATTTTTCTCTCCACTGAAATGTCATAGTCTTTCATAAGCCCATATTGCATCCAGGAAGTTCATGGTTGAAATTCACTCCAATGTTGTTGTCACATAATGTCCTGTTTTGGCAACTGTAACTGATAGATGTAAATGTACTTAAAATGCTCACAATTGTTTGGTATAGGCTAAATGTTTTAGTTACATAGATGCAAATAGGAGACAAAACGACATTATAAAAAAAAAGGACAGTAACTGGGGAACCCCCCCCCCCCCCCCAAAAGACTGCAATTTCACTCATGTTTATGATGATTGTGACCAACAGAAAAAAATGCAAGAAACTATTCTTCGGATTTTTCATTCTTTGTGGATCTTATGGCCAACAATCTAAAAACTTAAAAAAAAAAATCTTTATTCTTGCAAAACAGATTGTGCAGGAATATTTGCCAGGTTTGTTTCCTTTATCACTTCTTTCAAACTCGCAGGCAACATCTGATATGACAGTATATGACCCACCTCCTTTGATTCCAGCATCACTTGTGACAAATTCTCAAGTCTCCAGTATTCTTCCAGATAAGGTGCTTTGAAGCAAAAATCACAATGGACAAGCAATTAGGGCTATAACACACCTTTGAAAACGATGGCAACTTTGACTTTGGAAATTGCTGATTATTAAGGCCCATTATTTCTTTGTTATCATTTTAAGTTCTTAGACTCCAACACATCTTTTAATGTGTTACCTGTGATTTACATAAAAAAGATAAATCAATTTGTGAAAATCTGTGTATAATTTATTTGATAACATGTTGTTCTTTTTTTATTTAAGGTCAAAAAGGTCGCAAGTAATTTTAACAGAGGTTCTTGTGATATAAATAAAGGAGATTATTATATATTTATGTTCCTGCCATTTATACATACAGTTACAGTGCAGTAACCACATTTTTTCACAGGAAATAATTAAACTGTCACTTTGTGGTACATTTAATAAATTGAAATGTCAATATTCTAAATTTCTTGAATTTTATTAATGACATTCAACTGTGATTGCTAAACAGTGACATAAAAAACATGTATAGTAATGTAATGGATGATATCAGTACACTGAACTGTCTTTGCACTGGATATCAAGCAGAGAGCAGCTACAGATTGCATACTGACATTAAAACTCTCTGCAAGTGACTTCTCCGTAGGTATTCAGAGTAAGACAAATCTTTCTTAGTGAGTTAACCCTTTCGTGTTTAACCCGGCCAAACCCGGACTTAAAATATGACCTGCGATGTGTTTAACCCGGCCGAATGCGGCTTTGCCTATGATGCAGCCATGTGTTCAACCCGGCCGTATCTGGATGTCCAGTGTCCCCCAGTTTTGGATACAATTTTGACAGGAAAAAGTGCATGATGCAGCCATGTGTTCAACCCGGCCGTATCTGGACGACCAGTGTCCCCAGTTTTGGATACAATTTTGACAGGAAGAAGTGCATGAAAAGCTATAAATAGTAAATGACATCACCAGGTAATCTTCAGATGGTCACTGACCCAGTTTGAACATAAAGCGTGAGTTAGGCCCACAAGTAATGTATTGTATTACACGGTCATCCAACAGGCCTGCTCCTCCCTTTAAACCTGCGTAATGTATTGGTCAGCCCACGCCTGTAGTACGTAATACAGGCATGTACTAGCATGTTGCCTTTGTGTGGGTAATGTTGTATGCTTGGATAACAAATGGGATGGGATGCGATAGTGTGTAATACGTGTATTGTCTGTCTGTCTCAGTGCTTGTGTCACACATCCTCGTTCTGCATTTCACGTTCCAAAATCAACAAGCAGATTTTGGCATTTCGATATATGATAAGTAGGTTCATCTTTTAGTTCATTCATTTCTCAATAAGTATGTCAAAATTCATTATCATAGATGTGACATGTGGGCTACAATTTTCATTTCAGTGAAGGCACGCAGCAGCAGCTGCCATAGGGCTAAAAAATGCAAATAAATCAGGCCGGCTGTGTAGCCAGGAAGTTGGCCATTAGAGCGCTTCACAAGTAGCCAGAATAGAAACACGAATGGGTTAAAACAACAGAGCGATACAAACCTATAATACTGGTTATTGCAGAGTGTTGGGGCAAATTTTTGACCTCAGCCCATTTGTTTTTCAGTTTCTCAAGCTCCAAAACCACTTCGTGTTTGTAACCATTCTTCTTCATCTAGAACAGAAGAGAAGATTTCTTTACCCTAAACATTTTCACTTTCACTGTTTTAATCCAGCACCCATCTGAGCTTGAGCCTTTTGGCCTGCTGATATGGCAAAGAATTAGCAGGTTTTCAGCAATTGTGTTTTGTCTGTATAAAGGGTATTTCTCACATCTTTATTCTACACATCAGTTATGGAACAAGATACTTCCCTTTCAAAGTACAACATGACCATAAAAGGAGAACAGGATGAACTTTGAACTTAACTGTGCCAGGTGGATTGTGTCAATCAAGAAGACAGGAAGTGAAAGGTAAATAAAGTGAGATTCAGTTTTTGGTGTCTGCACATATCTAATTCTATCACATAATTATGTGTGCAAATGGTGGACTACAAAAAAATTAGTTGTTTTATTTGATGGCAAATTTTACCGATATATTATAAGCTTTTAACAATCCATTTTATGACAAAAATAATGGTGATGTTATCACTAGACTATAAGATTATTTACACATATAGAAGGTGGACCAGCAACAACAACAGCCAAGTAGCCCATTTATGTTCTTTTGATCAGCTCTGTCAATTTTGTTCAAATATTGTTTCATTCCATTTTCTTGCTCCTGAAAAAGACCCTTTCAGTGGAAAGCTTTCATTTTCATTCCTTTAAAATTTATTGTATAGTTTTTTGGAAAACACAATAATTTTTTCTGTCTTTGGGCCTCATTTTAATTTTGTGCCAAAACCCTGCTGTAACTCCCCAGTTTTTTTGTGCTGTTTTTAATAATTTGGTCAAGTGGATCCTGAGCATCTTTGTATTCATTACATTCATGGGAATGCCAGCAGGGAGTGAATGTCATTGCACATTGTGCCATTCATGTGAAAATGGCGGAATGTATTTTTGTGTACCGTGTAATCATTCAAGTTCTCTGCAAGACCAGATTTACCTATTCAAATATAGGCTCATCATGAATGAGAATGGCATTCTTTCTTGTCTCTTAATTTCTCAGATTTGCCTAACATTAGAAAACCAAAACTGATAAGGCATGTGTTAGTGTCACTGACAGAATAACACACAATACACATTGTTTAATATTGCTGATTCCAGCACTTGAAAATGTACATAGATAAAAATAGAAATAAAAATAAATCCAAGGTACTACACTTGATGCAGTGTTCTACACATTTCTTTGGTATCTTTGTGTGGTGAGCATAACTACAGTTCTTAGCAGTTCTCACCTGTTGTATGTGGGCAAGCCTGAGTGCATCAGTCTGGAGGAGATGATCGTCAGGTAACTTATCTGGTGCTGTGTACAATTCTTTATCTCTTGTTTGAGTTCCCTGTCAGCAATGAATTAGTTAAAGTATTACACACTGAAGCCCTAAGCTGTGCTGAGATCCTAAGCAAACCTGGAACATTAGGGACTTTCTCTCCCTCTTCTAATATCATTTCCCACCCAGTATTTGAAATATTAGGGATTTAAGTGGTCTTTCAATAAAAAGTAGGAAAATCCTGAACAAAAACTAGCTGTACACATAACTATTGCACAAAATGGCCACAGTGAATCAAATGCTAGGAATACTAAGGTTAAGTTTAAAAAAATGGGTAAACTGATGAAAATCGACATACTTACATCCCCTAAAATTATCGACTGTAATGAAGATTCTAGTTACAACAATGAAATATATAGCTTGACAGAAACAGTTTCTAGTATGAGCTACATTGCTATTGGCTAAATAGTGCCCACTGAAAAATAATGAAGAATATTTACACGACTTGTTCAGTTCCCAGTCCATCTGACAAAGCAGGCAGAATGTAAAAGTATAAATATTAAAAATGTTAGGGTGCTGGTCACAATTTTGCAACCAAGAACGAATTTTCAAAGAGTCTTACCTGTACTGCCAAAATCTTATCTGGAGTGACAATCAATGCCAAAAATACAGGTAAGATACTGGGAAAAATCCTCTGAGCATTTCTCAACGATTCACAGTCGGACTTGCTTATTTGTTGGCCATCTTTCAAATGAAAAATACTGCAAAAAATGAGAAAGTATACCTGAGTTCTAACAACAACATAACTTCAATGTAATCAATGGTTTTGGTTTGGCTTTCCTCTCCAGATGAGGAAACCATCCTACACATGTATCTATTTGTAATCATCATCATCATCAGTTGCCATGTCTGGAACAGACATCGGCAATCATGGCTCTCCACTTGGATCTGTCATCAACCAACCTCAAGAAGGAGTTATTGTACTAATGTTTATTTGTTGTCCATGAATTAAGACTTTCAGTGAAAGTTTTTCTCTGTCTACTCCTGCTTTTCCTGCCTTCGATCTTCCCTGTGACTGCCAGATGTTCGAGGCTTCTGAGGCGACAGATGTGTCTTAGAAATTTCAGTTGCCTCTGTCTTATTGTTTTAATTAATGATCTTCTCAGTTTAGAGTTTCTCAATACTGACGCATCTGATTTTTTCTCCATCCATGATATTCTCAATATTCCTCTAATAAACCACATCTCTGCTGCTTCTAATTTTCTCTCTATTTCTTTGTTCATTGTCCAACATCCACATCCATATAAAAGCACTGACCACAAATGTTTTCAAGACTCTGACTTTAGTGGTCGTTGATATATTTCTGTTCATTAATATTGGTCTCATCTTTTTTTAATGAATCTTTGGCTATTCTTAAGCTCCTACCATCTGATGTTATCAAATAGCCTAGATATTTGAATTTTGTATCTTGTTTGATTTGCTCTCCTTTGTTTATAATACTTGTTTAAATAATTAATTAGTTTAGTAGTCACTTATACCAGCCAGCAACCCCGCAAAAATCTTACCCATAGGATTTCTGTCAAGTCTGCACAACGGAATGACATCGTTTCTATCTATATCTGCTGGTTACAACATCATGTCGATGTCGGTCTGATATAGGGAACCTGCCCCTATGGTAATTCCTCCATACTCATAGGATTTGTGTCAAGTTCACACAAAGGAATGGCATCGTTTCTACCAATATCTGCTGGTTATGACATCATGTCGATGTCGGTCTGATGTACGGAACCCACCCCTAAGGCAATCCCTCCAACCCTAGAAAAGTCTATGTCGGATTGACGTAGGAATGCTAGTTGGCACTTATGAACTGCTGAAACAATATGCCCTCTTTATTGTGCCATATGTTTTTTGAGCTTTCATGTTCTGAATACAGTTGACTCCACTTAAAATGAAGTCACTTAAAATGATCTTCTTTTAGTATGATGTTTTTCTTTTATCCCTTCCCCAATGCCTCATTTCCGTGGGAAAAAAACGCATAGTATGACATCTTTCTATCCGTTTTTACTCTTTGTGTGATCTCATTTTGAAGTCCCAAAGAGGAAAAAAAAATGCTTAGTATGATTTTCCTAAACCGTGTCATGGTCAAAATACACGCCGTCATCTTTCGTAATCGTCGTTTCGCTACAGCTCGTACCTGCCATTGCTCTTTGTCTGCCTCGCCTTGTTTGCACCTGTTACGTCACCTACCCAGCGTGCCCCCGAGGCACCATGAGTACGACTGGATGTGGTCGCTTTGTCCATGAGTGTAGGATTTTAATTTTATTCTGCTGGCATCACTGATCCCTCGCACTCATGCGAGCTCAAATATGTTGCCATGTATTATTCATCAGGTGGATCGATAATGCAGTATACTAGTAAACGGTGCATCTGATATCGTAAAATTCACAGGGCCACTGATTTTACTCAGGTCGGGCATTGAGAGCGGAGGTCACGATAGAGAGAAAAAGCAAAGGGTTACCCACGTGGATGTACTGTAATGGTTTGTTCTCACCAAACCGTCATGTGAACACGGCCGGGCGCCCGTTTTGAAATGACTAAACATGAATATTTACCCAAAAAAATTCTTTATAAAGCGATAAAACGCCAAGCCCTCCCGCCTAGACCTAATTTTGGGTCGCTGAATTCAAATCTGTGCTAAAAAATAACACTTGATGAAAAAATTGTATTTTAAATTTTTCTTCAAGCATCCCGCCCGTGCTTTTTTAAGACGCCATGGGCCTGACGGCTTGGAGTACGCGAAATTAAAGAAAAACAATCCCACGGCTGAGTGTCGTTGAAATTTTACTGCAGCGGTAAAAGTCAAAAGTCGCACGGGCGAGAGAAAATGACTCGTCTGTTGTGAGTAGGTTGGTCTGAATCCGATAATAATATGATTTAGAGAAACTTTGTACCGTTGTCGCTCGGCCGTGATTGCACGTCCGTTGTCGCCAGTTTGGTGTGAACGTACCGCGACACGCGTGGCCACACTTTTTTTTTTTTTTTAACTACGCAGTAGAGATTCAATCGTTTTCACGGGACACGGAGCAAAGACAGTCGGCGCCAGCAAGTCCACGAAGGTGTCAAATACCTTGCTCACTCGGTCACCGCGGATGGGCGATGTTTATGTGTTAGTTTAGGCTCAGTGCTACATGATGCGAGTGTGACCAGCGGGAGGGTCTTGTATGATATTCACATTTAAATAAATTTAATAATACAGGAAAATGCAAGCTATGTTTGTTTGGTTGGCGTATCTTGCATGCTGACAGTCATATCAACATAATGTTAAGTTGACTGACAGGAAATATTGTGTGCTAATTTTTGCCCTTTGGTTATAATGGAAACAGAACATTTTGCTTAGAATTGTTCAGACACCATCGCTTTGGGTGAATATTTTTTTCTTTCTAAACAATATCCCCTCACACACCCTAATACACATTGGCCTACACACAAAAAATACCCCCTCCATAGAAAAAAACAACCAAAGGTCACCTACATAACAATACTGCTTCCATCATTTATCAACATAGTTTATATAAGGTAGATAACTTAATAATGCTTAAGATGATTTAACGGATAGTAAGATGTTAAATTTTGTCCCCTGGACATCATCTTAAGCAATGTCCACTGTATTGATGCAACATTTTATTATCAATTTAGGTATTCAATCTGCTCTAGGTGGTTTTGACATACAGGAATATGAGACATTATCATTTTACTTTTATATCACATAATAATAATAGTTCGTCCGTCAGGTATGATGATGACCTTAACAACACCAGAGGAATAAAGAACAGAAATTGTTGAGAATTTCAACACATGGACAATAAAGAGAACTAAAGGACACAGAGGACAGAATGGAAAGACTGTTCTTTCATGACAAATGGCTTCTCATGTGACTGATAAGTCCTATTTTTGCCCTGCAGACCCTTCCGCATAAATGACAAGAGTGCTCCGTTGGTTCAGTACCACTGGGCCTTTTCTTGCGCCGTTCTCTTTTTTTGATAGCCTGCTGGACTCTGTCAGCTTCCCATGCTTTGCTGCCTCTGGTAAGGGCCGCCCTCCAATTTGCACGATCAAGCGAGAGCTTTTCCCACTCACTCACATCAATGGCAAAGGCCTTTAGTGATTGCTTGAGAGTGTCTTTGTAACGTCTCTTTGGGGCCCCAACATTCCTCGTTCCATTGGAGAGCTTAGAGAAGAAGATTTGCTTAGGGAGTCTGGAGTCGGGCATTCTGACAACATGTCCTGCCCAACGTAGCTGAATTTTTTTCAGGTGGCAGAAGATGCTCAATTCCTTGGCACGATTGAGGACCTCAGTGTCTGGAATTTTATCCTGCCATTTGATCCTTAGGATCTTTCTAAGGCAGGCCAGATGAAAGTGATTTAGCTTTCTGGCATGCGATTGGTACACTGTCCAGGTTTCAGCCCCATAGAGTAGGGTGGGAAGGACCACAGCATTGTTCACTTTCAGCTTAGTGTCTGTGCGAATGCCGGCAACATCCCATACTCTCTTTCGAAGCCTGCCAAATGCAGAGCTGGCTTTGCTGATTCTTGAGAGAATTTCAGTATCAACACGAGCCGCGGAAGACAGTGTACTGCCAAGATAGGTGAAGTTCTCCGACACCTTCAGAAGACTGTCATGGACTTTGATATTTGGGGTCACAGGATACTTGTCGTCTGGAGTAGGCTGATGGAGCACTTCCGTCTTCTTTGTGCTTATTGTGAGGCCAAAGTTGTCACAGGCACTAGAGAACTTATCAACACAGTTTTGCATGCTATCCTCATCGTGTGCCAGAAGTGCACAATCATCAGCAAATAGTAGGTCACAGACTTGAGTACTTTTGGTTTTGGTTTTTGCCTGAAGTCTCCTGAGGTTGAATAGACTGCCATCAGTTCGGTACTTGATGCTTACCCCTTGAGGAGGAGAGCTAAAGGCTTCTTGTAGCATTGCAGAGAACATGATGCTGAACAGAGTTGGGGCTAAGACACAACCCTGTTTTACCCCATTTGTGACAGCAAAGGGCTCTGAAACACTGCCGTTGCTTTTGACTGCAGCTTGCATGCCATCATGAAACTGGCGCACTATTGTGATGAATTCGGGTGGACACCCAAACTTCGCCAAGATTTTCCAGAGGCCTTCACGACACACTGTGTCAAATGCTTTTGTGAGGTCAACAAATGTGATATACAGCGCTTTATTTTGTTCCATGCATTTTTCCTGAATCTGTCTGGCAGCAAAAATCATATCCGCCGTTCCCCTCTCTTTACGAAAGCCACATTGGCTCTCGGGAAGCAAGTCATTTGACGAGAGGTGATCAAGAAGGCGATTCAGAAGCATTCTTACCAATACAGTGCACTCTCCCGATAACGACATGGCTCGGGACCAGAGGTGCATGTCGTTATCGGGAACATGTCGTTATTCGGAGATTTTCAAGATGGCGGAAAAAGGGGTGTGGTTAGACCCTTAGAATGTAACGTACCAACCATAGTGGGTGATCAGTGATCGGACTTTCCAAACATGTAAAATACACGAAGTGTGTGTGTGTGTTGTTTTGTTTTTTTTGTTTGGTTTTTTTGTTGTTGTTGTTTTTTGTGTGTCATTTTCCCTCTGTCGACATCTTGGGGTGCGTTATTGTTCTCGGGTGAATACAATCGATTCAGCCGTCAGCGATGTGATGACTGACTCATTTAATGCGCGTCACCCTTTTTGTTCCGACGACAATAGACACAGGTGTGTTTTCATTGGCCGATAACAAAGCGATCTCATTGGCCGATAACAAAGCGATCTCATTGGCTATGAGGTGCCTCTGGTAGGACATTTCATTGGTCGGAAAAGAAGTGTTTTTATTGGCTCAGAGAATGAAATGAAACTGACCGGAAACAATATTTTAGCTATTTTTATTTTTGTATCTAGCAAAGTCACAGCCGATTATTGCTAACTCAATGTCATTATCCGGAGAGTGGTCTAAAAAGTATGTCGCTATTTAGAGAGTTTTATTACTAATAACATATAGTAAAAAAATCGGGACCGTGGGTCAATGTCGTTATCGGGAGAATGTCGTTATTCGGAGATGTCGTAATCGGGAGAGTGCACTGTATTTTGCCAGCAATTGAAAGTAGAGAGATTCCCCGATGGTTGTCACAGACTTGGCTGTCCCCTTTGTTTTTGTACAGATGGATGATTGAAGCATCTTTGAAGTCCTGTGGCAGCTTCCCTGCTTTCAACATATGATTGAACAACTCGGTCAACCTTTCAATAAGCTTTTCTCCACCGAAGACATACACCTCAGCAGGAATTGAATCCACGCCTGGTGATTTGTTAAAGGACATCTGATTTGTGGCAGTTCGGGTCTCATTTGCTGTGAATGGCTTGGCAAGAGCTGCATTAATAGGAGTCTGAGGGAGGCGGTCAATGGACTCAGTATTTATATTTGATAGCCGATTTAGCACACCTCCGAAATGTTCTGCCCAACGCTGAATTATGGCATTCAATTCAACAATGCGTGTTGAACCATCTGACGCAAGAAGTGGCGTAGTGCCAGAGCGGGATGGTCCAAACACAGCTCGGAGGCTCTCAAAGAACTTTCTAGTGTTGTTTGTGTCGGCATATTTCTGAGTTTCTCTTACTCGCTCTTCAAGCCAGTCATTTTTCATTTTCCTCAGCTTCTTCTGGAGTACACCCTTACATGCACGCAGTGCATCAGCTTTTGCTGTGGAAGAGGGGTCACTGCAGTGAGCTTGGATGAGACTATTTTTTTCTTTGATGAGCACTTTGATTTCATTATCATTATCATTGAACCAGTCCTGGTGCTTGCGGACAGGAAAACCAACTGTGCTGCTGGCGCAAGAGTGTACAGTCGTATTTAGGTCAGTCCAGCTCTGTTCAATGTTCTCAGGGTCAAAAGTCACGCAATCCAATTTTGAGGAGAGTTCTGATGAGAGCTCGCTCTGTTTCTCAGCTGAGCAGAGTTTTGAAACATTTAGGCATTTAGGTGGCGCTTTCCCTTGAGGGCGTCTATTGCGCCTCAATGTTAGTCTGAGCTTGCAAACAATGAGTCTGTGGTCAGTTCCACACTCGGCACCACATATCGCCTTTGTTACAAGGACATCCTTTCTGTCAGTCTTCCTCACAATGACATAGTCTATGAGATGCCAATGCTTTGAGCGGGGATGCATCCATGACGTTCTGTTTCTCACGGGGAGACTAAAATTTGTGTTGGTAATGAACAGGCCAAAATTCAGCGCACAAAGTAAGTAAGCGCAACCCATTGTTATTGCATGAACCAACTCCATGAGGGCCCAAAACATTTGGCCACGCTGAGATTTCGGAGCCAACCCTAGCATTGAAGTCCCCCAAGAGAATCAGCTTATCAGCTGCCGGGACAGAGCATATGACAGATTCTAGATCAGAATAGAACTTGTCTTTGGCTTCATCTGGGTTTGTCATGGTGGGCGCATATGCGCTAATGAGGGTGGCTGACTGGCTTTTCCCAACTGGGATCCTGAGTGTCATTAGCCTGTCATTTATTTCAATTGGCATGGACTGCAAGTTTCTGACAAGGTCATTTTTAATTGCAAACCCAACACCATGCTGTCTCGGTTCGACTGCACCCTTGCCTTTCCAGAAGAAGGTGTATCCACCACTGAGCTCTTTGAGTTGGCCACTATCAGGGAGTCTGGTCTCACTGAGTGCCACTATGTCCAGGTTGTACCTGCTGAGCTCAATGGCAATAAGTGCAGTGCGTCTTTCCGGGTTGTTTGAGTTGTCCTGTAGTGTGCGCACACATATCACATAGCTATACTATATATCTACTAGGGGAAAGCAAATGTAAGGAACATATACTCTATTGTTTCAAAGACTGCACAGCAAAATCAGATCTACTGAGCTAAAATCTTGTTCATTGTGCCACTATAACATCTTGAATGATTTTCCTGCAACAACAATTTTAACTCTGGTCCAGAACTGCATAAAGAATGAAACAAAATGACAAAAACTCACTGTACAGAGTTATTACTGAGCATTCCAATGTGACTATTGTGTAAAAACCAATGCTTGGTGTGAAAATCGAGAGCCTTTGCATTAGTCGCTGGAAGCAGTTTGACAGATTTCATTGAAAGACTCCGCTTTCCTGAATCTGAAATTGAATAAATAAAGCAGAAATTTTAATGCCTCCTTCTACAAAAAACTTAGTCACAGTATTCAACACAAAACTATATTTACATATAAAATAAGTGGGGTGATTTATAAAATTACTGATTTACATATCCAAGAACTTATTCACTGTGTTCCCTTATCTTTTACTCCTCCTCCTCTTTCTCCCAGTCTCTTCCTGTCATATATGTCTACCCAAATGCCCATTTTCCCTTTCTTCTACCCCCTTTTCTGTTTTCTTTCTCACTAGGCATACGTGTACGAAAATATACTTGTTAAATACTCACTAACCTGTAAAACAAGTATAAAAATCCACTACACCAGTGGAATTAAGCACAGCTATTTGACCATGGGCACTGTCACACTTCACACCCAAGTCACCCTGACCACATTGGGCCTGGAGTATAAATAATTACAGTTATTGTCAAGAACAAATATATGCACAACTGATTTACCTGGACAGCCTTCTTCTCACAAACTTCATGCAGACTGCAGATTTTCATCAAAAATGAATATTTTATTGTCACGTTTTAATGAAATTAAGGACTTTGTGTGTGTTTTTTTCACCCTCTAAGAGAAAAATCCTGCTTATTCTATGAATTCTCATGAGAGTGTTGAAATATGTTGGGATTTTAAAATTCATAAGCTGACAAATGAGGTTTTGTTTCATAATATTCTCAAAGAAAAATTCATTCATAAGTGCACTTTGATGAATGGATACATAAGAAATGTGTAAACCATTTCAATATCAAAACTAGTTTCTATCTTTTGCCTGTCAGTCAGAAACCAATCATCTTCCATTTATAATTATGTTTGAGAAGTGATTTTCATGAATGACACGATTGTATGTTTCATAAATCTTAAGCCTGATCTAACTAATCTGTGAATTTTTCCATTCTTATAAATCTCAGTTTTCCTAACAAAGACCCCTTTTTCTCAATCGAGTACTGTCACAAAAATTTGTGAAACAAAAAGTTAACCTCTGTTTATTCTAGCAAAATTGCTATTCTTCTCACAAATCTAATGAAACGATCAAGTCTTGAGAACAACAGTGGTCATTACCTTGAGGAGAGATGATAAACAGGACATTACTACTTGCTGGAAATCCACAGCCTCACTTGTGTATTGCACACTCAAACTCATACACTCCTGGCCAATATATACACTCAGTTTGTCTTGAATAAAATCAATAAACAAATGGACTGTGATTTGTGCTGGGTCGTACCTGAAAGTAAAATTTTTAGGACTTAAAGATGAAGTACAAAATCTGCTGGTGCCACAGAATAGGTTAATTCCTTCAGCAATACAAAAAAACTTTTGCACCACTTGTTATGCCTTTTTGAAGAAAAAAAACCAACAACTGTGTATAGGATTACAAACGCAGTAAAGGTTAAGAATGCACACAACATTCATGCACACACAAAGTCAAGGGAAAGTTTTCAATCATTCAAAATCGAATTGGAAATGATATTTCACTCATACCACTTACTGATAGTTTGTTCATGCATGAAATCCAACAACTAAATTAACATTTGTTATTTAGCACTGAGTCACAATCACAGAACATATCTGAACAAGGCATGAACATAAAATGACTTACTGAGTGGTAATGTAAAGGATGTCACTGGACATAGCATGAACATCGCAAGGTGGGCAATTGAAAACCAATACTGATGATGAGGTCTTGACTTTTGATTTTGAAATATCAAGGGCTGAAATGTCAAAAGAAGGTCAAAAAAAAAAAAAAAAAAAAAAAAAGGCGACTGGGAGCATCTTACAAAATTTAATATTCAAGCTTTTTGTCTTGCTTCACATCTGCAGAATGTTTACTTCTCCTTCTACATAAAGTCCCAAGATCTGATTTTAAATGAAAAATATTTCATAAAATGTTCATTGTTACAATTAGAAAACTTTTCCCAAATGGTGCAGATAGCAAGTTTTAAAAAAATTCCTTTCACCGAAATATATCAAAGCAAAGGATCACCTCATTCAGATCTCACCTAACTAACAATGACTGCCAAAATAAATCTCAAATTTATATAATATACATTAAATTTGCTTTCAGGTAAGAATTGTTCTTTAGAGAAACAAAAGGCTTCCATATTCTGCTCAGACAGTTTAATTAAGATATAAACCACCAAAACTCTTAAAACATTTTATAAAAGAACCTGAGGACACTTGTTTCTTGCATATGAAGTATGTGGGTGATTCTGAAGAAGTGGCTGATGGTAGCTGCTTTTCACACCAGACCAAAGTATTGCCATGAGTCAGGTACGTTATACTTAAAATCTCAATGGCATCAGACTTGCTCAATTCCACATCAACTGACCGAGACCAGTTAAAATCTTGATCAAATTTCCACAGTCTACACTGGCCACTTGTATCAACCTGGTTGAGAAATCAATTAAAACTGTGAAGTTGAAAAAAATCAGTGTCATAAATAAGTTTTAAAAAATGACAGTTTGAAACATACATGAGCCAAATTAAATGATTCACTGAGAAGGACAGTTCCATTTTATGTTTTCCATCTGCAGGTTTAACATAAAGTAGGTGATAACTGTTGGCAAGATTGGTATAACAACAGACTGCCACTAATCCACATGAGAAGTGCGGAACACAAGTGAGATAAAGACGGGGCAGTTAATGATTGCAGAATGAGGAGAATGAGTGCAAATGCACAGGGAAAAAAAAAAGTAAAACAACAAACCAGTGCAAGCTCTCCAGGCCACAGCTGTAGGACATCTACCAATGTGGTGGATAAGTTTGAAATGTCAAGGCATTTGCTGTCGAAGGCCTGTGAATTAAAAAGTATAGAGATTTTTCTTTTTTAAACAGATAACAGAGGTTCAGTGATAGTACAGTGGATGAAGCTCCTTATAACAGGACTAAGACAATAAATCTGTTAAATCATATGTATATGCTGCGTGAATATTTTGGGTTGCCTAATGAATGACAAAAATAAACATAATAATTGACAGAAGGTTATCTGTCAATATGTACAGAACCATTAATGAATGACAAGAAAAAGTATTTAATAACCTTTGTCAGTTGAAGCTCACTGACAGGTTCCTGTCAGTTCTAACCAGAAGAGAGCCGGAATCTTTCAACAGTAAAATGCTGGGATATGAAAATCAAATTTCCACCCTGTTTACCTGGGCAGCATGACACAGCTCTACAGACAGTGCTGGAACTACACTAAAGACTGAACATTACTGCTGACAATACTTGAATATTCTGGCACCTATGTCCGCAATGCCTCACTCAAACAAAGCATGAATACATAACGAAAATCAAAACTTTTGAGTCCCATCACCAAGCATAGATATAATACACTGGAGTTAAGAGTTGAAATTACTGTTATAACTACTCTATCATAAAAAACAAATTACACTTTCAACCTCAGTTATCTTTTTTTGATGTCCAGAGAAATTATAGCATGGATAAAACATGGCAAAACAAGTCATTCTCACATGTTGGAAATATAATGGCTTGGTATCAAATGTGAACAGCTTCCTGCCTTCATCTGTTGTTATTACAAGATGCCCTGGAAGTTGCCATAGCTGACAAATATCTTGGTATGCTCTTTTATTGACAACATCATCATACAACTGAAACATTAAAAAGAAACAATCATGATTGAAAAATATACTGTTAAACCAGATTGAAATTTTGATCTTTTAGATCTAATGAGAGGTCAAATTAAACTACAAGTGATCCTTAGTCAGTCAAAATCAAGATTTAAAAAAAAAAAAAAAGATATGATCAATTCTGAGAAGTGCTAACACTGAGTGTAAATTGGTAAAAAAATTTAGTGGACTGAAAATTAATTAAATATAATATACTTTGACATTTGATAGGTTTGCCTGGCTGGTTGAAACCCAACAAAATTAATTTCCAGCAGAAATTATACCCCTTGCCACATCTTCACTTAATAAAATGCTATTGTAACAATTGTTGAGGCATTCTATTAGCATAAAATTCGTATGTTATGTTTTTTGTTATAAACATCTTTGTTTATTCAAAGGAATGGATACATCCCAGTAAAACTGCTGCTTACAATGGGGTGGGAAAAAAGTAGATTGGCTTTTCTTTTAAAAAGTTCAAGAATTTTTTTTTTTTACAAATCCCATACTATAAAAGTATAATGGAGCTAAAGGGTGAACATACATTGTAAGCATCTAAAACTTCATGACGACCATATCAAAAAATAATGAAACTTTGTAGACTGTCTCAAATTATGATGATATAAAATGGACAAATTCATTTTAGACAAAACTAATGTTATTCTTGAAATATTACAATTCTTTTTATTAACTGCAGCAAATGAGACACATTTTCACCAAGCAGAATCGAAACATATGATTGGAAATTTTGTTCTTTGCCTCTATTTGTTCTTCTTCGTAATGTCAGGCAGTGGACAGAGCTGGCCTGTCTGGTGGCGATTTATTATATTTATCCTTCGCCAGGTCAGTTAGTACCATTAAATACCAGTGGTTTCTTATAGCGTCCATGCCGCAATATAAAGCAGGAAGATTTCACTTTTATGAATATGAACCTCTCAGACAACAACTCGTTATCACAGTTTCCTAGATTAATTATGAAAGAAAGACATGCCGTGGAAAGATGACTGAATCCAATAAAATGATTATCACCTACACGGACTCATGGATGCAGCTTTCGGAGTTTCTGTGAACAGATAGTCATTGGGGGAGACCCCCCTCCCCCCCCCCCCACCCCCGAATGTTCATCCTTACATAAAAGATGGATGTTTTTATCATGAAGAGTTTCGTATATAATATCCCAACCACTCCTGACAAATCTGACCTATCCCTAACCCTGTTCCTAAACTTAATCTTGTCTGTACCCTATATCCACTTCACTTTCATTCAGAACGCGAAAAGAAAACAATGACAAGTCTGTAAATAACTGTAAGAGTTCAAAGTGGTCTGGACCGACAGAACTCTGTGCTTGGAATATGCTTGGAGTATGCAGATAGGTAATCTTTCCCCTAATTACTGTTACAGTCAAGCACGTGAAACTCGAACACACCTAAGTTGAAATCACGGATCCCACGAACAGAGATTTAGGTCCCGAATTTATTTCTCAATATTCTCAGTAGTTATTTCATGCGAACCTCGAACTGTGACATGGATTCATCGAACCAGTTTTCCTGCTGCGAGTGAGATCCAAGCATCCCAGTAGCCTAGAACTAGAAGTAGAAAAGAAAAAAAAAAACGAACACCAGAAACTTCATTCCGTTAGCCGTAGCACAACATAGTGGTGGCAGGATAGTGCGTATAATTGCCCTCTCCCCCCAATAAAAACGGGGACTACAATACATGAGACAACCGATTCGGGCAGGATAACCTCTTTTTTTTTTGTTTGTCCCGCACATAGACATGTCTATGTACTACATGGTCATGTAGTATACATCTATGGTCCCGCGCTCATCATAGTCATGTACCGCAATAGAAAAAAAAAGAAAGGAAGCGTTGCCGTACGAACTGGATTGCAGCCGAACAGAGAAAAATGGTGAGTTGTGTTCACCTTTTAGTTTATTTTATTGCTGTTGGGCTTGACTTACCTTACCGAAGCATTTCCAGAAGAGAGAAAAAAAACCCCTGTTGAGGCACAATGTCGCATGCCGCCACACGCGCCAGTTTAATACTTGCTTCTTTTCAACTGACCACGGGAAAGGGGAGGGGGATTAGGGGAAGTAGGCCTACTTAAGTAATTCGTGGTAGGCCTACACGTTGTCAGTTGTATTATTTTCCTTGAATATACCGTAATAATACCTCATGATTAATGCTTCATGTATTCCTCGAAATTCGGCAAACTCGAACTAGATGAAGCAACCCCAAAGAATTCGAGTTTTGCGTGCTCGACTGTACTTTAAAAAAAAACAACATTGCAGCCTACATGATAAATTTTGCCTTCCTTTAAATAATTCTGTAATGTTTACTTGAAGCTGACATATAGATCTAGTATTCGCTTGAATATGATAACTATGATTATCATTATGAATATGACTGAGAGTTAATAATTAGGCCTAGACTAGAGTCTAGATCTAGACTCTAGATCTAGATTTCTAGATCCAATTCGATTCTCTTCACTCTTAGCCTCACTTACGTCTGCCCGGCATAAAGGCATTCGTTGCTCAAGGGGCAAGAAACTGACTTCCATAGCTCACTAAAACTGCGTTTCATCTCATATTATTAAATTTCAACACATGCATCCTTGCGTCAGGAGCGTGACAGCAGCATTTATGAAGTTGCAGACAGCTTTTCCGTAGTTTGTTTACATGATCCACAGTACACATGACTTCCTGTTGGTCCATGGGGGCAAAAAAATGAGCGGTGCTAGAATATCTAAAACACAATTTTTTTTAATGCAAACTTTTAGGCTACATCATAATAATATAAAACCAAATTGATTAATATGCTGAAAATACAAAAATCACATAAATCTAGATCTGTATATTCTAGTATATTTTGAAGCTAGAACTATGGAAGACAACCACAAAACCTTCATATTTGGAGAAGAGGTTAAAAAAGCTTGGAAAAAGCGGGCGCTAAAGTTGGTCATCTCCGTAAAGCAGTTCGGTTTTTGACTGTTAGACCCTGATAGTAGAGTTAGCAGCGGCCACACATTGGCCTGACAATGAAAGTTCAAAGTTCCACTCATGAAAGTAGATAATGTCAGTCAAATGTCAAGACGACAGATGATACCCAGGGTTGCGGTAACTAGTTTAATACTGTTAGAGTTTACAGCAACATGCTCAGAAAAGGCGCTGAACGCGTTTGCGCTGGTGTGAATTGTTACTCACGACAGGCTCGGACTGCAGCGGCACTAGCAACCTTAGGGAAATATGACATCTCTGATAATGGTAGATGTAAGCAACACAGTGAATCACAATCCAGATCAAAGAATTTTGGACGGAGATATTTATCAACTCAACATTCAGACGTTAAACAGCGCACCAGGCCTTTCAAAGTTATTAAGGAAGAGGCTAAAGTTGATAAAGACTCAGATCAATTCAAGAAAAATAAAATAGTGAACGAAAAGATTGTTGAAATGTATCAGCAAGCAGTGGACATCTCTCTTGCTGGTGGAGGTGAAAAGTCAATTGAAAGGCATGTTAAGCGTCATGGTAAGATGCTTATTACAGACAGAATAAAGGCTCTGGTGGACGACATGGATGATTTTCTTGAATTGTCACTCATTGGAGGAATCGGCATGGAATATGGCCATGTGCCTAGAGCAAATATCTTGACAGGTATGCCAGTGTAACAAACTTGTTTGATTCTATACCAGGAATTTCAAAATATATAAAACACAACTGCCAAGAGTTGTAGACTATGAATAGTCCGACATCATAGTTTTACTCATCCTCATCTTTGCTGTAGTTTTATAAATGTACAGGAAAAGACTCTTGTATTCTCTTCAGAAGGAGTACCATATAAGTTATATATAAATACAACTTTGCTCGGGCAGGTATTTTATTTCTGTGTGTTAATTGCTGAGCCCTGTAAAAACGGCCCCCTGGGGTACTAATTCTCCATGGGATGCTGTGACCCCTGCCCACGGAGGCTCCTGAAATCATGTCCTTTAGGTATCCCTTTTATGTGACTCAAATGGATCTCCTCCTTTTGTTCCATCCTTTAACATTCTTTCACCATTTTGTTGTCTAAATAGTAAATGTATTGGAAATTTAGGTTTCATGGTCTGTACGTATCCAGACTCTCAATATTTAATTTTTTTCTTTTCTGACTGATGGGTATGGGGTAAGGTTAAGGATAAGATTAGATTTAGGGTTAGGGATCAGGACATGATAGGGAATAGGTTTACGATTAGGGATTGGCTGGGTGGTTGGGACATATATATGGAACTCTTCCTGGTGTCATAAATATGTATATAATGTGTGTATCAAGTGAATGTAAAGCTGATTACAACCATGTGTATTTACAACAGGTATAGGGAAAGTGATGGGCCGATACTGCATGATTACAGCAATGGATGGAGCTTTCAAAGGGGGTGCCATTTATCCAATTACTTTGAAAAAACAACTCAGGGCTCATGAAATAGCACAGCAGAATAGACTTCCTTGCATTTATCTGGTAGACTCTGCAGGAGCATTCCTTCCAATGCAAGTAAGTGGGATTCTGAATTCATCAGTGTCTACATTATGTAATAAACTAGCTGAGGTACCCGGCACTGTCCGGGATAAATCTGCTTTTAGTTTCAGTTCTTGGGTGATTAGAATTCACCTTGCTTGTTCCTTTAAATTTATCGGAGTGACTATACTCCGGTCCCCCCGACGAATAGCCAAATTGCTATACTCCGGTCCCAGACCAATGAAAAGGTGTCTTTCGTCGCCAAGTTAGGCTAGGGTAAGAAAACAAACATTCGAATGGCGGCATGGATGTTGATAGATCTAGATCTATCTAGATCTACATGTTTTGTTGGACCTGGGGGGTGTGAAGGTCTAGTCAGTTTGTATCAATGGGCCGTAGTCAAATTGACTAATCAGGCGAAAAGGAGCTGGGGTAGCCATTGGCGATCGATGTACACACGTCCGGGACTGGAGTATAGGCACCTGGCTATTCGTCAATCCGCGACCGGAGTATAGCCACAGCCTAAATTTATTTTGTTTTTGCGATTGTTTGTTTGTTTATTCTTAGACTGCCTCACCTTTTTGTACATTGTATGTAATATCTTTGGTCTTACTGCACCCTCTTTGCATGTTAAAGCCCTATGCATCCGCTCAGCATGCGCTGGGTATTTTATATAATAGTGAACACATCGGAGGGAAGTAATGGCATTGTGAGGTCATGCTTTTGTACAAAGGAGATCCAAGCTATCAGCGACACATAGCAAACTCAAAAAAAAAACGTACCTACCATTTGGAGCCTCCTATAAAAAAGAAGCTTTTGCAGGGTGAAAGGAAGATACCTTCAAAATTTCATGTAAATCCAAATTGTATGAGCCAGTATTTTTTGCGAACACACAAACAGAAAATCGCTTTTATTTATAGATGATGTTCTGTAACTGCAGAATGATGATATGAGTGATAATTGTAAGAATGTTAAAAGTTTTCTTAGAAATGTCAATCCTAAAGCCTTTTCAATCTTTATAGCTCAAGTTTGTGCGTTTGTTGTTAACAAGGGAAATGGATGATATTCTTTAGTTTCAAGGTGAAAAAGAATATACAGTGACTAAGGTCCTGTCTCTATCTGTTTGGCATGTAATGCATAATCAGGTCCCTTTGCCATTTTGCACTACCATTACCTGAGCTGTTCTGCCATGCAAAGGCACAGTGACGTTACTGACAGTATGGCCTTTTTCTACTTTATAATCTCTATGAACTTGTCTCAAATATAATTCTATTATATCAAAGGCAGATAGATGTATATGCTACCAAAATGGTAGTTTGTAATGTGGCAAAGTCGTAAATAAAAGCATTTATGTATGTAGAGCACTCATTTTATTGTATTTTTCTCAAAACTCTGAACTGAGTACATACATAACTCTGCCTTTGTACGGCAGTGTTGTTAGAGACAGATTTTAATCACGCTTTTTGTTGACGTTGCCAACTGCATGTGGACTGATTAATTGAAGAAATTACATTTTTCAATGTCTCAGGCTGACATCTTTAACCCAGGAGGAAGAGGATTTTACAATGAAGCTGTTATGTCAGCAGCCAATATACCACAGATTGCCATTGTGTGTGGCAGTTGTACAGCAGGGGGTGCCTATGTTCCTACTATGGCAGAGGAAGCTGTCATTGTTCATAAAACAGGAACAATATTTCTTGGAGGGCCACCTTTGGTACAGGCAGCCCTGGGTGAGATCATCTCAGCAGAGGAGCTTGGTGGTGCCACAGTGCATTGCAAGTAAGTATTCTTTATATTATGCTTTTGAGTATGGTCTGTGAATGATAGTGTGTCAGTCCGGATGTATAAATTATGTGAAGTGATTCTACACTGTATATAGCAGCTATGTCAAGTGATGTTTACCCAAACAAGGAACGAAGTTTAAAATGAAAGATCACAGATTTGCAGAATGTCTTGAAATATATATATATCCATCTTTTTGTAATATATTTGTATGGCAAACACTGTTATTTATTTAACAAAGTATATGATATATTTATTTTGAAAACTACCATTTTTCATTTCCATTACCTGTCACTTTGTTAAATAATAGATAGTCATAAGGTAAGCGAAAGGTACACAAATGACCCATGCTGATCCTTTTCATGGTATTCAAGCTGTTTTCCCTTTCCTGTGGCATTTTTTGTGTATGGTTCAGTGTGTGTTTGTTTTTTTTTCTGTTGTTTTCATATTTCATATTTTATTGTCCTTGTTACTGTTATGTGAGTGTGTGTCAGAGATGATCTACGATGGCGGAAAGCGATGAGGAAAATTATATTTCTATGATTATATAACGAGTGTGGATTAGAGTGATCTATCATAGCAAAGTGCCGAGTGAAAAAATATATCGCTGTATTCTGATGAGTCAGGGTCAGATGTGACCCATGATAGCAGAATGCATTTTAACACTAACAGTTTTCACTTGTCCACAAATGACCAGATGACCTTTTAACTCATAACATTTTAGGAGAATACACCAAATTTCAATAATCAGGTCCGCACTGTTGCCTATTTACAAAGGAAAAATTTCTCTTTGTCAATATGACCCATGACCGTAGATTAGGGTTATACATGTATTAAGGTTGAGTACTGGGTCAACAACAGCAACCACATCCGTACTTAATGAGGATAAAATGTAAATAATAAATGCTGTTTTTAACGTAAAAAAATGTACATGGTAACAAAACTCCCTGATAATGGATTGAATAAAAGTGGCTGAATGCTTGTGGATATCAAATGTCAGTGATGTGAAACGAACAGTGAACTTCTGGTCCCAAAATTTAAGGTGTGACCAGTATTCATTAGCATAATTGAGCAAAGTGCTAATGGAGATCTGAATTCATAATTTCTGTGGTTTGCTGGTGTCTGTTATTATGTCAGTGTCAGATGTTTGCAGTCATAAGGCGAAACCTACACAACAGATGCGAATTAGCCAGACGATTGGTTATACGGAATCATTTTCATTTCCTGAAATATTTTGCTAAGTTATGTCTGTTTATGTGTCATCCTTTCGTCCTGTTTGTCCCTTAATTTACAGTTTTGTTTATACAGTTGGCATGTTGGTTTGCAGTAAAGTGGAATGGTGGGTTGTCATCTTTTTGGCAAATGATGATTGCATTTTGCAGCCACAGTCGTTTCCATTAAAAATATTAAAGAAGTTGATTAACATTATAACAAAAGATATTTTTACCCAAGAAAACGAATATTTCTTAGAATACAATACCTGGCAAAACTTGAGAGGATTAAAGAACTTTCATCACTACTCATGCAGCATAGTTGTATAATATTGTGATGCTTTTGTGAAAACTCAGTCAAAGGCTTGCATAATTTGTATTGAACATTGGGAAAATTTAGGACCTTCGGTCATTTGGAAGTAAAGAGCACAAGTTTAAGTGGGCTGATGTAATGGTATCTTCAGTTATTTTGCTTGTTGTGTGCAGGACTAGTGGTTGCACAGACTACTTTGCTGAGACTGAAAAGGAAGCCTATGAAATTGGCCGTGACATTGTGGCTAGCCTTAACCTGTCTTGTGATGAAAGGCTTGATCTGCCAGACTATGATGAGCCAGTCTATGACATCGAGGACATTCCAGGAATCGTCCCATCCCCAGTTTCCCAGCAAATAATAAACATGTATCAGGTAATTTGCTGAAAAGTAGAATTTCTTCTTAATCCGCTCTAAGAACAATTCAATTGCATTTTTCAGTGGTTTCTTATAAAAGCTTGTTCTAGTCTCAATTTGTCCATTTTATTTGAAACAAGTGTTTGATGGGTGGAAAACAAACAAAACAAAAATGTATCTAAATTTGTAATAAAAAGTCTTGGCAAACCTTCAGGCAAATTTCAACAGAGCTTGAAAAAATCTGGCCTGATCAAGCAAATCCTTTTCTGTATGAGAAAGAATCGTTTTAATATATCTAAGACATTTCAGGCCAGTAATAATCATAGGGATTTGGCTGTCATGACAAAAGAAACTCATCAGTAATTTGTAAAATTTAAGGGCAGCTGTGCAGTCATGAAAACTACATTTATCTTTTTCAATTTCATCTCTCAATAGACCTAACCAAAAGTGGTTGAAGGTGCGTGCTTGCATTTTTCAAAGATTGTTTTCTGGTATGTAGCCTAATCAAGCTCAAATCCACATCACTGTTTGTGTGTTTCTTTGTCATCTTGTAGCTGCCCTTTCAAGATGAAATGAGGAAATAAAAGTTTTAAGTGTAGACTATATCAACATGAGAAACATTTTTACAGTGTTTAATGTATAGTTTTTTTGTTTTCTATTTTCTCATTCTGTTTTATATTTCAGATTATAGCACGCCTAGTGGATGGAAGCAGGTTTCATGAATTTAAAACATTATATGGAAAATCCTTGCTTACAGGTTTTGCCCATATACAGGGGTAAGAAATTGGAACTGACAATTTACATAATTATAGTGCTAGTAACATGTGGGGCTGAAAACTGGATTTTTCACAGGGAATGTGCTAATTAGATTTTATCTGATGACGTGAATGTGCTGAATGAAAAAAACAACTGACAACAGAGTGAAAGTTTTTTTGTTTGAGATGAGAGATGTAAATTCAAGAAAGTCAGAAAATGAAGTAAGAGTAAATCCCAAGTATATTGATATGATTGTGGAGTAAGGCATGAAAAGAAAATGAAGCAAGAGTAAATCCCAAGTATGTTGATGTGATTGTGGAGTAAGGCATAAAAAGATAATGAAGCAAGAGTAAATCCCAAGTATATTGATGTGATTGTGGAGTAAGATATGAAAAGAAAGTGAAGCAAGAGTAAATCACAAGTATATCGATGTGATTGTGAAGTAAGGCCTGAAATATATGACAGCTGTGAAATAGGATATGTTGACTTTGATAGATTGATCTGTCATGACAATAGATTCCTACTTTGTATTCTCAGTCACTTAGTGGGTATATTGGCCAACCAGGGAGAGATTCAGGAGAAAGAAGCTGCCAAGGGAGCCCATTTTATCCAGATGTGTTGTCAGAGAGATGTGCCTTTGTTGTTTTTGCAAAATACAGAGCCAGAAACTGACTCTTTGTCAACAGCCAAAGAGGATGGTAAGAAAAGAGTCACATAGAGATACTCACACCCAAAATGACAGAATTTTGCGGAGAAAAAAACTTGGGGGCATTGTGAAGTTTGAAGGTCGCCATGTATTGAGAGAAAACATTGCAAAGGACACTGAAGCATAAAATGCATGTGGATTTTCAAAATAAAATGGTGAAAGACTGCCAAAGACAGGTGTTTTACAATTGCTATTGGACACAAATTTCATATAGAGACCTTGCTGGTAAAATTTGGATTATGGAATACTTTGCTTAGTTTATGAAGTTAATTGTTTCACAGTCTCATAAGAATGTTTGGAATAGAAGATAGTATGAAAACACTCTCATGAAATGTTGTTGAAAGTTTCTTTAAGTTCCTGAAATTTTAAGTTCAATCAGGTGTTGTTGTGGAAACAGGCTTTAATTAGAGCATTTTTTGTCTTTGTTCTTTGAAAGTCTTTCTATGTGAATACAGTAGTCTCCGCCTAAGAACCGGGTCAACGGGAGACAGAAAAAGCGGGTTCTTAGGCGGACCGGGCTCTTAGGCGGATGCCAAGGGATACAACCCATATTTGACCACCCGTGTCCATGGGTTATCCCCCTTGATTGCTCGGACCTGGGTCGTGATCTAAGGATAAAAATTATGCGTTAGTAATTTTTTTTATTGTTTTTTAAATATTTTTTTGGTTTTTTTTTTAATGTTTTTTTTTTATGTTGGTACAGGTGGGAACCAGTGGCTTCAGGCTAAGCCCCCCACCAAAAGGTATTATCCCTCCCTGACCATGTTTTGGATTAATTTTGTTGTACATGTACTTGTAGGAGTGTTTCTAATGTAAACATAAAGATGAATGACCATTATTGTGATAGAAAGTATTGGTCAGTTGTTTTCTGCTTTTTATTCTTATGCACTGTTACATGAATCTGTGCTGTCTAACGAATGGAATGATTCAGACTGAACAATCAAGCTGTGAATCGCAGATCAATGCCAAGTTTAGACAACACGAGGCCATGTGATATGTACCCTGTGTAATACATAACCACAATCAGCCCTAAGTTATGTGTGCCGTGCAAACTAAGCGCATGGTCAATTACGTATAAAATTCTGCCAGACAACACCAGGTAATGTTGTTAGGTAATGACCATGCTAATTTAGTCTAAGCGTGGCCTGCCTGCACACGAAAGACGTAACCGGGCTCCATCCTTTGTCCGGTTCCCCTCCCCCTGCCTTCCCTCCACCCGTTCTCTGGCTTTGTTCTATCCCGTCTAGGCCTCATTGAATAAGATTTTGCGTTTAATATGGAAATTTTACGTAAAAGGGTGCTCGTCTCTCGGTCAAAGGCCGGGTTCTTAGGCGGATTTTTCGTTTCAGAGCGGGTTCTTACGGATGTAAATTACAGTGAAAAAATTCGGTTTCACGGCAACAGCGGGTTCTTAGGCGGATCGGGTTCTTAGGCGGCGGGTTCTTAGGCGGAGACTACTGTATTCATGGAAACTGGAAAAAAATTAAATTTGTTGTCAAAATTCCTACCAGTAAACCTAGGGTTCCACTCAACAATCTGGGAATCCCAATGTTTCCAAGCGATGGCATAAAATCAGTATGTAACCTAAAACTGAACTAAAATCAATGGTAAAGAGAAATTTTCATCAAAGACTACGTATATTGATTGATTTGCACATTATATTCTTGTTAGCTGTCGCCTTGAGTGTATCCTTGAAGGCTCGGGCAAGAATGTTAGCAGCTGTCAGTTGTGCAGCTGTACCTAAGATAGCACTCATTGTTGGCAATGGATTTGGCTCCACGCATTACATCATGGTAAGTTTAGGGACAAATTTTCAAGCTAAAAAGTGAATTACTTAATGCCTGAAGTGAAAGATATTACTGTGGAATTATAGAAATATCTGATTTCAAACTACTGGGCTGTGAATTTGAATTCCGTAGCCTTCTCTATCATTCAAAAGCAGTTTATCTTTTTCTCTGGTGCTAATGTACCTCTTGTAGTTTTAGAGAGATTAAACAGGGATTATCATAAACTTGAAGGACGAATCTGATCAGTTACATTTGCTTTTTGAACTGTATACAGGAGAAACTTTACCCCACAGGTGTTACCATTGCTGTTTTTTCTTAACAAGTTTTTGGTCACTTTTGAATACCTCATACTTGGGTACAAATTTGAGTTAACTGTATGGTCATTTTTAGATATCTCATTTCAGTATACAAATTTGATATTTCTAGGGTGGCAGAGCTGTAAGTCCCAATTTTCTGTTTGCTTGGCCAAATGCACGAGTGTCAATTATGGAACCAAGCAAGCTTGCTCAGGCTGTTGCACAAGAGATGGCAGATCAAACAATTGAAAAGGTGTGTAATAATGTCAAATTAAAATGCAGTTGTTGATGAAGTGTCAATGACAAGACTCAACAGGATTGTCTTTAAAATTATTTAAAAAAGCTAAAATGCAAAAAAACATTTTAAGGGTAATCAATAAAAACTCTCGTATTTTAGAATCACAGATCATCCGGTATGTCCATATTTGGCATTTCAGGTTTCAGGTACTGAAAATAAGGAGGATTCACTGAAGACTTTGACAGAAAAATTCCAGAAGGAATCATCAGCAATTTTTGGAGCTTCAAAAATTTTAAATGATGGGATTGTTTTACCTCAGGAAACTCGTAAGGTAAGTTTAACAAACATCTTCGTATCATTAATGGTGATGAAGGAGATGCTGTACTTTGACTTTAGTCAAACATTTTTTGTATCTTGTTTATTTCCTATTGTTGTGAACTTATATTATTTTACCATAAAGAGAAAATTATTTTTTCAGGACAAAGTGCCACAAAGACTTTCACTTATGCATGGCCACTCTACAGGATCAGCTATATTTTACTTGTATTATAAATACTAAACCGGATTTGGTGAAACATAAAGTGATCTGATATTAAGCAGACAGATCTCACTGCAGATGAACAGGGAAGTCATTCTGTGAGATGCATAAAGTAAAAAAATCTTCTCTGAATATGACGTTTTAGTGGTCACATGCCTTTGTGAGAAACACACTATATTAAATTCTGATAAGCTTCAAGTAACAGTCCTAAATTTTTTAGGTAAATATGGTCAAAGACAAAAGTTTATAATGTTTGCTTTGCCTTTTGCAGGTTTTGTCACAGTGCCTATCAATTTGCAGGGCTTACAGGCAGAAAGGCAATCAGGAATATCCAGTGTTCAGAATGTAATTTCTGTTGTGGCACAGACAGAGCTATGAGTCCAAAGAGATTTGCAATAAAACTCACCTGTGCTAACAACTGACATACATATATTTTGATAAAAGTGTAACTGAGACAAAGTTGAGTGTCAAATATTTTCATAAGCTTATCTCAGTATCTGGCCTTGCTGATGATAATGATGTGCATGAAAAGAATTTACCTAAGTTCTGTGTGCGAGGAATCTATAATTTTGCATTCCAGTATCAGTTAGGTTGGTTTTTGGTCTCTGCTGGTAGAGAAGAGAGGTTCAGAAAAGGATTCATAAGTAGAAGCTTATGCAATGTGAAATTAAGTGACAAAATTTAAATATAATTCTTAGAGCTGAATCTGAGACATCCCACCACACTGAAAATCAGGTGACAAATGTAATGGCAAAGCCTGTATATATGACCTCCATGACACTACAGCTATAGCTGGTTGGGTCAATAGAATCCAGCCTACATAATACATGTACACAATTTGTGATGCCTATTTCTATGAAAGGTTTGAGAATGAGAATGAAAAGACAGTTAAATGTATTTTAAAATCTATTTTCAAAGACCTAAACAGTTGTTTTTTTCTCAAAAATTGATTGTTGTATTTGCAGTAATTTTTGCACGCTGTCTTAGATTTTCCATGACCTTAAGGTTTTCTAACCGGTAAAATCGCAGGCAACGTGAATTTTTCAAAGCTGCGAACTTCTTTGATTGTTTGGAAATATTACAAAAAATACGTTTAATCATTCAGTTTTACGGCATTACAAATCACTTCCCTATTTAATATTGCTGGCTTTGTGCAGAGAACGTCATTATTGTCCCGTTTAAAAGACAAAATTTCCCCTTCAAGCAGAATTTTCTTGGCCTTTAGTTGAAGTATACACTTTTTGAATGGAAATAGTATTGTGTGTACACTTATTACATTTCTGTCCTGAAAGCCTGAAAGGGCAAAGAAGTGAAATACCAAAGATGATTAGTTTTCAGTGGGCAAAAATATTTTATTAAGGTCATAAAGACCAGTTGTCCACATATCAACTTTGAATGCATTCAGTCAAAGGGTTCCAAAGACAAGGCTTTCGGAAGAGGGCCACAAATTTCTGAACAGGCTATAAAAATATGATCTGGTTATCAAAATGCAAGAAAATTGTCTTTATCTGTGTGGAAGGGAGGGCCTTGGGTTATGATAATTTGGATAGTGTACATCAGAATGGAAAATTTGTTCACCAAATGTTTTGTGATATTTTTATATATCTGCCAAATTTCAGTGTAAATATCTTACAGTTTTATGTATCATTTTTATTGTTTGAATTTCACGCACATTTTATTCATGTAAATGAATTTGCAATTCCTCCAATGACATGAAGTTACTAATTTTCTATAATAAATATACAACTCACTCTTTCAAGAAGAGAATGATATTATTGTTGCCTTTTTTTCATTTACCCCATATTGCAAAAGCATGTCCTAAGGATGTAATTTATTAAACTGTTACTCAGTTTATAGTGGATTTCTTGATCATTTGAGTGATACAGTGTTTGATCAGTGGGTGTGACAGGCAGCTGAATGATTAAGTTTTTACAGCCGATGGGTAAAGTGTTTTCTAGAATGGTTGCCTTGTATTGGGATGGCATGGCCGTTGCTATTGTACTGGTCACATTATAAAGGAAATATTCTTTGATTTAAATGCTTGCTGAGGAAATCCTTTCAGGGATTTTGCATCTGCTGATAAAAAGTCCTGGTCAGAATTTACTTTTTTTTAATATAATGCTATACACATATTAATTGTGAACAAAATTACTGAGCTGTTTTTAGATTTTATCTGACATGTTAATAGAGAACATCTTTCACAGAAAAGTAAGTCTGGTAATTTGGATTGCATCCATCATACAGTGGAATAGGTACCATGGATGAGACAGTATGATTTCACTTTAAGCAGGTTGGAGTTTACACAGAAACACTCAGATGGTAGGCACTAAAATTGTTACATTGGGAAAGGGTATTGAACTGAACAGTTTTTGTCTAAGTGACTATTAAAATTTTGTTCAAAACTTCATAATGGGTCAGCAGTTACTTAGAACGAACATCTTTATGCTGTCATATTTGAAACCTCTGCTTCACATTGAATCACTGCAGCCACAAGATTTCTGGCCACGTCTGTCTCAGTGATGTGTTTTATTCTTTAACAAATCATTGAAATCTTGTTATGGATGGTAATGGGCACTTTTCAGATTATTTGAAGGGCATATACAAACTTTTAATGGTGCAAAGGCATTTCGAAGCAAACTGAGTATGAAATTAAATAAAAAATTCATCAGCTATAAAATGTTCACTTAGTTTTATAGAATGAAGTCAGACAGATGAAGAAAACTATTCCACAGTCACACAAAAGTAACACCTGCCATAAAGCTATTTATAATCTTTGTTGCTATGGTAATCCATGAAACATACAAAGGCTATATTTTCTTTGTTTACATGCATAATAGCAGTGTTTAGGATGGGATGAAAAAGCAGGGAAAATACGTCTTTTATGATCTAAGTGAAATAACAAATATAAAACCGACCTCTGTGAATTCAGAATTCAGTGCTGTTATATTATGTATGCTTTATAAATTGAATAATTTCTTATGATCACTGCACTTGCATATGTCTGTGATGCACCATGGTTGCACAAAAAAGAATGTAGTATATCACTATATATTGGAGGTGCACTGATAATTCAAAATGATTCTATGATTCTTCATTTAATGAAAAAAAAATGTGCTTATTATGTAACATAATTTTACTCAAGACCATTTGGAATACCAAGTATTATGTTATGAGATTACTTTGTATCTTTACGAAAGATGGCTCAAAATCCAAATATTTGATTAAAGTCTGCATGTATTCACCAAAGTATAAAGTTTTTGTCCATCTCCTTTATCAAAACAAAAAATCGAAGAAGATTGTGAATACTTTTCAAAATCATCTTTTATTTCATCAGTTTCATTGGTTGAAATGTACAATTAAGAAATATATAGCAAAATAACTTCTTAAAATTACAACAAAACAATGCATTGAAATGCAAAAGAATATGACAATGAAACAATTAAGAGATGTCTAGATTCATTTACAGATGATTGAGGCAGTCTGAAATTCTCTTGGCTTTTACTATCCAAAGCAAAGTAATTATGTATGAAATAAGTATGACTATTGACACAGGTTTTAATAGAAACAGCTTTGTAGCTCTGTTACAGTTTCCTGAAATCAAAGCTTATGATTTCTTGTCTCTGGACATATAAACTTTGCATACGTTAAATCAGACATCTATAGTACAATGTATACTATATGTCTACATTAATTTCCACTGAACCTTGAAAATCCAAACTACAGCTCTTGCCAACTGTGGAGTTAAAGTAACCGACAACCCTCTATCGAATAATCTATGTCAAAGTTGGACAGTTTTGGTTTTGTTCTTGACATTTTCAGAAATAATTTATTTCTAGATAAGCATAAGTAAATGTAAATGAGAAAACACCAAATGTCATTCAGTTTGGTCCCACACTAATGACACATTTCATGGGAAGTAATATAACACTATCTACAGATAGTGAATTATAGTTACATAAGAACAAACAGAAAAAAAAAGATCAAGCCATATTCTTTGTACTTCCATGTGTAGAGAGTTCCTGCCACCTTTCTGAACTTCTGTGATGCTAAAGATAAAATTACTCGCCTGAATTAAGTTTCAAGCTTTGTGGCGAGATCTGCTTAACATTTACTATGGTAATAATTAATATGCTTGTCTGAAGACTTGCAAGAAATTTTTTGGCAACTCTTAAATAAATATTTGGTTCATGACGACAGATTCAAAAGTGCTGGATTCCTTACAGAGGATAAAGAACTAAAATTCGTAAAAAATGAATAGTGTAGTGATATCTATTCAGTTTGACAGCTTAATTACTTAGGTCCCTCTGATTGTGATATGGAAAGGAAACTTGTGAAATTCTAACATCATGTGAATCTTCTTAACAATAAACTACACAGGCCTTCACAAAGGCCCAGTTGCCATCTTGACTGAAACCGTCGAATCTTTTTTTTTTTCCTAATTGACATTTTAAGCATTTTAGTAAGCAGTACAGACATATTTCCTCAAACCCAAAATATCTGTGCAAGGGTGAATGGAGACACGGGGTGCAGTGTATAAAATAATCAAAGTTCTGAATGAAATAGATTCATTAAATGTCTAGCTGGCTGGAAACCAGACAAGTATTGAAGAATACCTGTTTTCATGAATGATCTTGAATTTTAGAGGAAATCATTTCTCAGGAAATGTCCAACTTTGCCCTCCCATCTGTATAGTCAAGCAAAGCATCTGAAGGCTACAACATATTTGATGTTGATCAGAGCAGGAAAGTCACAACCACAATGTGGAATTATGGAATCATGCATGAAGGCTGGGTAAATGGACAGGTCTTTATATTGATTATAAAATTCACTGCTTCAGTCAGTTGACTAGAGTGCATTCACACATCAAAAGTTTTGTTTCATGGCAGCACAATGAAGATTATATGTATACCAGCATATAAATGTCACATTAACACAGAGCCTCTTAATAATGTTGAAATTCATGCAAAAATTTCAGATGCAAACCATTTGCTCTTTGCGTAAGGAAATCTGTTGAAACTTGGTCCAAAATCAAAATTTTGAACACTTGGGCAAAATAAAGTCAATTTAAAGTGTCAGCTGAACAAATATGAACCAACGCACTTGTCATAAAAATATAATGGATGAAAATGTGAAAATGCCTGAAACTTATCAAGAAACTTAACTTTAAGCAAAATGAGTGGGTCATAGGATGGGAGACTTCGTCGAGGAAGAGAATGTAGCAGGCATGAGCTTTTAAAACCATTGTAACCTACCTACTATCCACTTACATGTGACAAATAAAGCAATACAGGCAATAAACAAACTAAAAATAGCTGCTAGTCCATTTTATCTCTAGATGCTGTGCTTTCTTACTGTACTGCACAAAAACGTGTAGGGATTCAGGTTCAGAATTTTTTCTGACTGATAAGGAATGGCACCAATGATAGCTTAGCAGCCATTCTAGAATTCTTTCTTTTGTTTTTTAAATTCTTTTACTTGTATCGATTTCTTTCGCCTGCCAGACTGGAGGTCCCAATGCTCCTGGCTTCTTGGAATTTCTTGTGTAGTTTCTCTTTTCTTTGTTGTTGGTTTTCTTAGTGTGGGATTTTGTGACCTACAAAGTTTTTTTTTGTTGTTTTTTGTTGCTACCTATCAACTGGAAGTAGATAAAATTCATTAAAACAGCTTTCACTGATCACCACTGCCAGGGCATGTAGGAATATAAATAAATACATCTGACCCATATAACATCAAATGTTGTAAGAACTAGTAGGAGTGATGAATGAATGATAATCAGTGATAGTAATGAACATTACCGGTAAGTGAAAGTGAAGATGCCTGTTTGACACAGAATGCAAGTATTTTCCTGTGCATGCTCACTTTTTCATCATGAATCTGGGTCTGTCAGCAGCTTGATTCTCATTTAGGTTAATGAACATTACATAGTCAACATGGACACTGCAAAAGTTTGACAATAACAGTTAAGGGAACACTTTTCCAGTTACATAATTCATTCATTATAAATGTGAACTGCTTAGGTTTGCAGCCACATGTTCTCAGCCAGTAAAAGTCAGTCCTGACTAAGAAAATGATGACTCTTAATGTGTAAGTTGAAAGTGAACTGCCCTAGCTTGTGTAACAGCTATATTCATTCCAACTGTTGCACCATTCTAATATAAGATGCAAAATGATAAAATATTAAATCCACCATAACATGCAAAGTACAATTACTTCAACATTTTTCAATAACTTGAAATTCTGCTACTTTGTTTGAAAGAAAATTTAAACAAATTTGATATCCGGCATATAAAAAGTTGTAATTATTCATCATCCAACAGTCAATTAAAATTTCTGTAAAACTAAAAGTGAGTGTGAGGTGAAAATGATCTGTAGCTTGGGATATGCCTGGAAAGCTTATATAAAAGTGCAGTTACTAGAGACCAGATCTTTAACATTGCTATCATTAATAAATTTGTTACTTCAGCATCTCTATGAGATAACTTATTCTCAGATTCTCATACGTTTGATGCAGCAGTTAGAATGAATATGGTGCACATAATAAATATAACATTCATTAAAAATGACAATAATAAAATCAAAACATAAGCCAAAGCTTCAAATTTCTCCAAATCATAAAACTGGCATTAATCTATCTTAAATAAGACTGAACAAAATTTGAAGAAATTCCACTGTGAAACAGAAAATAATACTTGACAAATGTATTTCAGTAAAGCATAAATAAATAAATGTTACGCAAAAACAGTCTTACTTTACTAATTAAATAATCAGATACTTAACTGCAGTGAAAACTAATTTAGTGATATTGTTTCTTCTTGACTGATTTGTGATGAAAAGCTCATGAATACTTATCTCACATGCCCTCTCATCGATGTCTTCTCAATATACAGAGTACAAATAATCTTAATGAAAGAAAAAATGTTTACCTGCATTACAACCTACCAAGCATAACACAACTGTTTTATTCTGCATAAAATCATCTGTAGAACTGAAACTTTAAATTCTAGACAAATGCTTTTGTCTGGTCAATAAGTTCATGCAAGATAGATTGAGAAATGAATTACACATACTGCAATTATCGCATCCATATAAAACATAAACAATGGTACAGAAACAAATAAACCCGTTAAGGCATTGAATATATATGAACATCATATATAATACTTTACTCTTTCCACAATAAAAAGGACACATTTAAAAAAAATGATTAGACCGATGAATGTTTAAAAATCATGTTCAACAATCATTTCATTCCATTTATCTGGTAAACTGGATATCTGTCTTCACACAAGCACAAACCCATTCATTCTTATATTTGGCTATCTCCCATACAGAAAATAAAAACATGACATGGGATAATTGCATAAAGTGAAATGACCATTTGAACAGCAGGATAACAAGAATGTACATATCAGATGTTTATCTAGAACTGTTACAGGCTATAATATCATAACGGCACATTATGTGACTTAGTTTTAAATCTTTCCTGATGCAAAAATACTTTACTGTTGATCATAAAATTCAACTCCTGCGGGAATAACTGATCATCATTGTTTTCTCTTGAGCAGAAATTTGGGAGCATTTTTACTGCCTCAGAATGCAAATCCTGTGATGTATTTTATGCAGCTGATTCCTGTATCAGCGCTTAACTAACTAAAGTGAGACAGTCATCTGCTAAAATAAAAAACAAAACAAACACGCTTAATTTTAAACATTTTCATTTAAGTTAACAGAGGTAGAAATTAAATAAACTAGGTCAATATCTACAACATGCAGTTCTTTAGGGTACAAACAAAAATAACATAAATACAACCCATGTTATGTCTTTTACCTTCCAATATGAATAAATTGAATGTAAATCAGTCAAACTCTATTCACTGATAACTTGCAATTACCAAAAACTATTAGATTCACAATTCACAAAGACACATGGATAACATTTGGGAAGGTAATCAGTAAACAATGTGCAGTTGTTTATATGTACAGAACATAATAACATAATCATAACATTATCATGTCACCAGTAATGAAATGATTCATTATTTCTAGTATGAGATTTCAAATGCTTAGCTTCCCCTTAACTCAGTCCAAATCAATAGTTAGCCTTTTTGTACTACAACAATGTCAAACTTTTGAAAATTATACATATATTTAAATTAAAGATGAAAAAAAGCTTCCAACATGTTATGTTAGCCTCAATCATGGGCAGATTACAGAAGGAAATTGTCGCCTGAACTGAACATTTCTGCACCTTGGTGGAATGCACTTGAAAATCTATGACCATTTCACTTTGTGGCTGTCATACATAAGCTTCAGAGGACCAGGCTGAGAATGCACTGTTATTAACAGAGATGTCCATTACTATGTCACTGCTTGGAACTTGTCTTTTTCCAATTTCTTTTTCATGCTAAATAAGAACACAATCACCTGAAACCAACATTCTCCTAGATGGTGAACAATCCTACTGTGGTCAGAATTGGCCAGGACTTTAACACTTCAGAGGTTTATATGAAGAATTGGAGATTGGTGTGCTCCCTGCCTTGGCATGGCATGTTTACAGTGGATGATTAGTGCATCACACATTAATTAGGACAGAATGAATTAACAGATGTGTTCATTTCAAATGACAAAACACTTTTTCTTGGCATATGCGATGTGACAATTATTGTGATCTGTTGACTAGTTTGTAATTGACACTAGTTTAGACAAACAGCAAATGTAGTTCTTTTAAACCGCTCAAAGAAACAAATCTTGTAATTAATATGGCCTAATGAAGTTATATGATCCAAACATGTAACATAATTTTTTAATTATAACTCTTTCATTTAATGAATGCAACATGCTTATACAGTTTTAAATGCACAATACTGAAACCACTCTCTGAAAATGATGTGACTAAATTTTAAAACAGCAGAATATACTTTTTTTTACACTTTTATGGCCTTTTTCCTTTTTATGCCCACTCAATCATCAAAAGAGATTCTGAAAAAATCTTCTTAAATCATGAGTTCCCCTCAATTTTTTTTTCAACTTTAGAATTAAAAAAAAAAAAAAATATAAATCTTATTTTCATGCAGACAAAATTTAAAAAATGGTGAGGGTAGGTAATCTTTATATGATAACGACATCATGTCAACTATAATGAATGGAAGGAAACTATTGCACCGAATGACACCAGAAAACTGGGGCTGGAATGATGTCAACAATGACAGAGAACCTGTGCAAAATTAATGTTATGGATAATTGGTGTGGAGATGATTCCATTGTCATGTGTTTCATGCAAAGGCTTTTAATGATATACTATTGTGGCAGTGAATTAATTTCAAACTGTATCAATACAGAGATTGAGACAATCTCATGCTTAAAAAAAGAACAAATTTAAAAACAAAAGTGAAAAACCAATGAAGTCACAGCTGACAATTTTGTAGCAAACACTCAAAGGAATGGCCTTATATGGTAAGTCTAAAATATTTGCCAGTGGTGTACATCCAATATATCTCCAATAACATTCATAAATACATAATCAATTGTATACACAATAATATTCAATATATTTGTCAGGAGCCATCCAGTGTAAAACTTTTAAATAACAGTAAAAACATGGAATAAAGCTGGCCTGCCTGAATGTTTTTTTTTTTGTTGTTGAAATATAATATCCTTCACACCATCAAGTTAAATAATGGTAATTGAAAGAATATGTAAAAATTAATGGTTTGATTTTTCTGTGTTTTACTTTACACTTCTGTCCCCTCTCGGAGCAACCTCTCTCTTGCACTGATCTCAGAGAGACTTGGTGAGCTGTCAGCATGCAGTTCAGGAACATGGAATGAAAACAGTTTGTGATGGTGGTCTTGGTCATCCTCATCCCCCAAAGTCTCTGGGGTGAAGTCATCCTCAGTAATCTCTGGTCTGGACTCTGCCTCATAACCTGAGTCACCATTGCCCTCAGCTCCGCTTGTCATATGACTGGAACCAGGTGGAGAATTAGAACCTTCTAGTGTGTCAGTTTTCTGAAAAAAAGACAGGAGCATGCAGGAAAGGTTAGTAATCTTAGTCAAATCATTTAATTCATAAGTGAAGTACCATTCTATTTCCATGGTGTGTTCAAAAGTTAACCTAAATTGATTCTGACACATGATCATATATGAAGAAAATTGAAGAACAATTTAACACACATTAAAAAAATGATCATTTGTAAAATGTGTAAACTCTTAAAAACGCTGAATTTAAATCGAATGACGGCAGGATAAAGGTTATTCTTTTCACAAAAATCTGCACTTAAAATGAAATATGAAAGATGTCATAAGAGTATGTTTCCAGACACATTTGTATATGTTCAGTGGTAACTAGAATAGTTCAGAACTGAATGGTAAATTTCAAAGATTACTCAAAATGAGATGTTTTAGTAAATGATGACATTTGATTTCAATTTAGTAATGCACTGTGTTTATTTTCAGCTTAAGTCCAAAGGACAGCAGATCTAAAGAAACAGGTAGGCCTTTTGTTTTCATTTACTGGGCAACTTCACTTCACAAAAAAAAAAGAAAATATCTGTTATGAATATCTTCATGAGTAAAATAAAATGCTCTGAAATTTTGTTTTATTAAAGTATAATATCAAAGTTTCCAAAAATATCTTGAGATATTTCAATCCAGCTGATGGGTTGTTTTTGTTAGTTGATGAAAATATCACTGAAATTCCCCAAGAGAATCGAAAGTACACCCACTTTTTATTTGTACTCACTCATAATAAATTTATCTATTCATTTATGATAAATTTATCTCTTCACAGGCACTGATCAGCAAAGCCTCATCAAGACTCATGTGAACCATAAGAACCTTTTGGTTAGAGAGATGCTAAAGAGAATATAGATGCATTACAGAGTTTCTTTGCTTGTAAAAGATAAGTCGATCATGATACTGCTTATCAATACTGCTGCAATGTTTCACTTGCTACTAGTGACCTTCACAGAATATTACAATGAACTGTTGAAATGGTGATGAGAAAATGTTCTCTTTGATCCGGGACGATTTCATAGTCCCAGCAGTATTAGGACACCATTGATAAACTTGTTCATATTCTAGAGTGCAGAACATTTTAGGTCATAACATCAAAGTACATGAGATGACCCATTTTTTTTTTGTTATATCAAAATTCATTAATGATATCATACACTTTCTCTAATTTAAAAAAACAACCAAAAAACAAACTGTCTCGCTGATTGGCTGTCAAATATTATATGAAAACCATATTATTATTATCAAATGAGTGGAGACAGTCTTTGTGAAGACTATTTTTCTTTCAACTTCCAAACACATTTTCTCAAACGTGGTTAAATTAATATTTCACATTGCAGCCTTCAAACATTATTATTTTAGCTGAACACAAAGTATGGCCATGCAAACAAGGTAAGTCCTTGGTTAGAAGCTATGATTTAATGATCATCATGATGTCAAAGAAAAAAATCAGTTAAGAGCATATCCACACAATAATATTTGCCTCCTCCATTATCAACACTATGATAATTATTTTAGATATACATGTAAATCCCCCTGAACGTTTGAGTTTGGTGGAACTATTATAAATTTTGATTAAAACACAATCACATGAGGTGAGAAAAACTATATTTACAAGGAGCATCTGCCAGTCCCTTTGCTAATTATCACCCGTTATCTCTGAATGTTATAAAATTGAGTAAAAATTTCGGCAGGAACTCTGTACATGACATATCTGCTGCAGTAATAGATACATCCATAAAACATGCTGAGATCACAGATAAGTGAACATGCCACACAAGGAATTTGTCTCACTCCTCCCTCCCACCTATCACATACGCAAAAGAAAGGATGGTTTAAGGAAAAGAAAAGCAATAAAAAAAACAACAATTCCCATTAGGAAACCAAGTATAATTTGTTAATGAGGCCAGTGGCAAAAGGGTAACTATACATATTATTCTAGCCTTTTGAGCTGCAGCTAATTCAAGAATGACAATTGCAACAAAATAACAAAAAAAGAAAGAAGGAGAGGAAGAGGAATAACAGAAATGACAAACAAGCACTTCAGCATCGCAATAAATTTACTGCTTTTAAATAAATGCATGAGTCCAAATTTAAAAGGCTCCATGCAGGTAAAAGGGATTAAAATTGCATCTACATGGAAAATTGGTACCTAATTGCACATTTCCATAGATACCAAAATACAAATCACAACCTTGCAGTGGAAAGTCAAACAAAATCATGGCCTATAAATGCTCAATGCCTCTTGAAATTAAATGAAATACAGCTTTCAAAAGCAAAGACTAATAAATTTGCTAAATACAATCTAAGAAAAATCATTATATTTGTGCTAGGGTTGGGACTGTTAATAATAATATATATCTCCAACTGCAAAATGAAACCTTACAAAAAACACAACAAAAAAACTACATGACAAAATGATTCTTAATCTGATGAGATCAGCCAGCTAAAATGACAGAATGTAATATGGAAACATGGCCTCTTCTTTTAAATACTTAGCTTACTAAACAGTTGCATTGAGTGCATGTAAGAAGATGAGAACTTTTTCAATATGTAGAACTTCAATGGCTGATGAAAAACAGATCATTAATGTCAGTTTTTGTGTTTGACTAGCCTTGATTTGTCACTAGAGAGTTGTTTTTGAACATTTTATAAAACTTTTGAAACTATTCCAATTAACCAATATAAGAAGGACAGTTTTAGAATAGCCTGAAGCAATCCTACAGTCACAAAAAATGTCAGGTATAGCAACAGAATAGAGCAATGCCTTTTCAATATCCCATTTAGCATGTCTCACCATACAGCTTAGCATATTCCTGTTTTGGGGCTTTCCTGAAATTTTCCCAGATGGTACCGAGTCAAATACTTTGTTTTATGATGGAAATTGTTAGATAAAAAATGTTGAAAACATGATGAAAGCTTCCCTAACCCCCCTCCCCTCTATCCTTCCCTCCCCCCTTACTGAGACCATCACGTTTAGCCTGGATTGGTTCAAATTGGTTCAAACAGACAAACAATAATCTAGATGAGTGATGAACCACAAAACCGATATCAAAAACAACTATTTAATATGATTTTAATGGCATCATATCACAAAAATATATATTTTTTGGGCAAGCTATAAACAACTAATCATAAACATGCAACCCTTTGCAAATTTTCAATGGTCTGCTTAGTTAATCTGTTTTTATCAGTTTATCCATATCTTTAATTCAGAAATCACAAAATCTGTCTGAGCACTTGTTATCAAATGAGCTACCCTATGATATGACACTGGGTACACGTTAATGATACTGGGGCCCTCTGATATGCCCTGGGGTCTCATTTGTTTCCAAAATATAGGCAAAGACGGAGACATGAAAGAAAGCAATATTCAGTTATTGTTTTGCCTTGATGTGTTTGATGGGAAACAATGCTGTTTCTGATATTGACAGAGGATGGTGAATGTCACAGTTACAGGTACCAGGATAAGGACAACAAGATACAGACCAGATTAGTAATTTTTCTCATTTGCTATTAAATTAATTATTTTTTGTTGTATCTGTTGGCTTCATACTAATTAAACATAAATAAATCTGTGATAGGTCTAAGCAAATGATATCCCACAGGTAGGGTTAAAGCCTCATTCAGTTTGGGCCATGTCAATAAACATCTAATGAAAACAGAGAAGGGTTCAGGCCTCATTCAACACAGGACAGTTTTGAAATATTTGACAACAGAAACATAAATACTAAAGTTGGTTAAATCATTCAGACAAACAAGAACAATGACAAAGGCCTAATAGTACTAACATGAACCAAAGTGATTTGCCCTATTGTCTGGTATAAAATGGTACAAGTCTTGATAAGCCAAAACATGTTTTTTGAATTTTCCAGAAACCATGAGCCGCATGGCTGTCAAACTGTACCTACAGGTGAAACAAATTATGCTATTAATTTTTAGAAGTTTTAGGCATCCTGACTATATACCTTTTAACATGAGGCATTTTTGTAACTGGCGCTTAGTGTTAAATTTATTATCAAAGTATACATATGGCCTTCAGTTTATTATGAAGTGGTTTCTCATAAAATTTGACTCCTGTTCACTGAACAGCAGATTTTCTTTGTCTAAAGTCGTTTTGGGATACCCATTATGAAAATAAATTATGCATTATTCAATGTTCACAAAAGGAACTTTCTCTCAGCAATACAAAATAAATTTGAAATGACAAGAATTTCACTCCCCATTGTGGTTTGAAGGTTTATCATTTGCTGACAAACCTATAGTGAAGTTCAAACAGGAAATGCTAACGGCAAAATAATGATACAGCCAAGCATGAGATTACTTAAGGAATGTCAATTTTATTATAGCATTGGAGCTTAATTTGAAATAGTTTGCCAAGTGTCCTCATCTTAAAAAAAAAAAGGAAGGAAAAAAATTCTGAACCTGTTTTTGCTTACTCCTTCTGCCAAGTATTAAAGACAGCACAAAATATGTTTACCACTTTGCACACTGTAATATTTATAGCACACACAAACCTGATAGCTATCTCCTCCAAAGCTGGAAGGATGGCCTGAAAAACTGCTCAGCCTGGAATCCTCCAGTTCATCAGGAATTGGTGGCAACAAAGGTGCATTAAAAAAAGTCAAGTCATCCTAGAATGGTTGGAAACAAAATTAGAGCTTGGGTAGATGGGTGGAAATTGTACAATTTGAATAGAAAGCAGATCCAGTTGCAAAACTTGTTTAAAATAAAATAGAAAGAAAGGAAAATCATGCTGCTTCTAAAGAAAAGACAAGTGACGGTGATATCTGAAGAAGTAAAAGAGAATACAGAAGCTCAGATTTATATGATGCCCTGCTGACAATTCCATCTGCTGTTCATGGAAAATAAAAATGACAGGAAATTGAGAAAATCTGTTTTCCAGCACATTACTGAACTCAGCACATGGACAAAAGTAAACTCCAGTATGGCACAAAGACAAACTCTTAACTTACTGGAATAAGCTAATAGATATACTAGTTTAGTTTTTCAAGTGACTGTCTGAAGTAGTTTGCTACTGCTATCCACTTATTATTTGTCATTTCATTTTATGTTGTAATAATATAAGGATTTCAGTTCTTCTGCAGGGCATCAATACAGCTTAAAATAAAGCATATATTTCTTCAACATCTTGTTGTAAGGAAGCCAAGCTATATAGTGACAAAATATAATTGTGACATCAAAAGCATAATCTTCTCTAGCAAATGTATGACTGGACACTGATATAGAAATGTAGGTAAGTAAACATACATTAACAGCTGGTGCACGGAATCTTGACTTTAACATGGAAATAATGGAAATGGAAAATGGAGAGATCAATAATGAAAACACACCTCAAGATTTGTAACAGTCATATTTTGATAATGAAAACATTCACCAGATTCTGGTTGAGCATGTAAATGCCACATGTTTAGAAATGGTATACCATGGAATAATGAATTTTGTTTGAAAGTCATGATTCGTTCCACAGAAATTTAAAATGAAAGTTAGCAGTATAGTAATATGTTGCATCACGATGATGCATTGTAATATTTTGTAAAAGAAGGCTAATTTCTATTCAAATTTTATCCTAATTCATTTAGCCTCCACCAGGCTATCCCTGTTTGCTTAATGTGATTTGATGCAGGTAAGAGATGTTCTAAATTGATACCACATTAACCCACTAGTGCCCAGGCACAGAATGCCTTAATAGATCTATTGTGAAACTTGTGAAACTAATAAAAAATAGTCAAATGAATGCAAGATATATACATAAATATTTATCATGAAAAAATGATTTTATTGATAAGTTAAAAATCTCAGATATGTAACAATGGACACTATATTTCAGATGTGGAACAATAGATACTAGAGGGTTAAGTATAGATACAACATCTAATACTAGTAGCACAAGTATTTGTACAGCTTGTGAAAAAACTTACGTTTTTAATGGGCATAGTGGTGTCTGCTTGAGGATCCCACTCTAAGTCACCCTCACCATGACTTCTGACATGATCATCAGGGGAACCTAAGAAAGAGAATTACTTATTATACAATGCAACAGGATCATTTTTATGAGCAAACAATTTAGCATCATACATACAGTTTTCAGTATTTTCTAATTATTATTACAATAAATTCCTGTAGATGGGACTTTGCAAATGGACTTTGTGAGGGTAAAATGCAATGGAGAACATGACGTATGAAACAACATACTATTTTCAAAACACAAAAGAATTGCCACATTTACATACCATTTGGAAGAGGTGGTTGTCTCCTTTCAAGCTCTTCAAGCACTTCAGAAATAGAAGACGCTGGACGCTGCTTTCGAGCATTGTAGATAGGATTTATGTATTCTTTTTCATCATCCACCAGAGGCTTAAAAAAATAATAAGATGATCAGAGTGAAAGTATTCATGTCTAAGTAGGACTGTTTGTTTATACTTTTCTGATTAACAAACATAAATTAATACCAATATTTACTTAGATTCTCTCCTTTAATGTAAAGTCATCAAATGACCATGCAGAGATTTACATTAATAAGTACATTAAAGTTGCAACAATAAACTTGCAATTTTCATCAATATTTTTATTTATAATGTATACTAAAAGATTTTTCTATCCACTTTGACAGTCAATCATACTGCCATGAAACAAGAAACCTTCAAGCTTATTCTCTCACACCTAGTCATTCTTTCCCTCTCTTTCCCATAAAAACTTTGCATTTACTTACATAACTTCCTTGGTCGTATCTCTTTTTTGATAAGTCTGGTGGTAATGTGTCTGCTTTAGGTTCTGTGAAACATTACAAACTGTACTATAATATTAATATAGCAAGCATATTCATTTTAACAATGAATGTATAGAGAAAAAAGTTAGATATTACTTCAGACATTCTCTCCAACATTAAAAATTTTCTTAAATGTTAGTGACTGTCATCTTCCTCGGGAAGGATAAAGCCCAATAATAAAACAATTCAGTCACAGTAAGTTAAGTGTGTTTTTTATTCCAATACTTCAGCAACATTTCAAATTACATTATTATCTCCATCAAACATTATTCTTTAGTTATTACTCTTTTGAGTGTAAAACCTTTGGATGCCTTTTGAGCTAAGATGAATCAATCTTCATTATATCTCATTTGAAAATTCATTCTAAAAATTTCTAGACATTTCTATTTTTGCATATACATAAAAGTTGAAATATAATTCAGTAATTTACAAAATTATTCATTAATTTTTGGATAATTGGATTGCGTTAATGCAATGTAATCACAGTTGTTATAACAGTAGTAATCAAGAAAGACTAATAGCCCACCTCTCGGCCCAAGTATTGCAGTGATCATGCTGAACTCATCAAGTTTTGCTAAATGATCAGCTGGGACTCTACTGTCATTCATATCACCAGAAGGGCGAGATCTAGTAGTGCGTGGCATGGTGTGAGAGGAAAATGGAGCTGGACCAGTGTAATTTGAATTGTTGGCATGATTTAATGGTTGTTTCAATTCCATGTCTGCCTCTCCTTCTTTCTTGACTAAATAATCCCCTCGCTGTTTCCGCTTTCGCACCAGAACCAGGGCTACACACAGGGTTATGATCAAGATGGCAGCAACAACAGACACCACAATAACTGGAAAAGAGAAAGATAGTTGATACTGAAATATTTTTAAGTATGTATACGCCTATTTTCACTCTTTGGTTTGTTGCAATAAAAGTATTTATGCATCTTATCTTTGGAGCATTAAATTTAAGGTTCCAAATATTTCTTATCTTTGCAATGAAAATTCAATATCTACATCCTGAAATACTGATGATGAGAATAAACAAGCAGTGGTGGCAAGAATGCTGATATTTGATATTTTACTTAATTTTGACATTTAGTAAATAACGATTAGAGAGCAGAGAGAAAGAGTGAAGGGGGGGGGGGGGGGGAGAAAGACAGAAGAGAGAATGAGAGACAGAGAAAGGGAAAGAGATGAGACAGACAAAGACACAAACAGACAGACAGACAAAAGACACAGAGACAGAGAGAGAGAAATGGGAATTAACTGATGTCTCTCTTTCTTTTTAAAAAAAAAAAAAGCATTTATGTTTAAAAAGTTAACTTACTGACAGTAATGTCATCTACAGGTTCCTTGTCCCCTGAGAAAATGACTGGAAAAGTGTCATTATTTTCATCACCGAACGTTGTGGTCACTGTGGAAGTAGTTGGTGGGTTTCCTTGACTTGGAGGAGCACCAAGAGTGACAATTCTCAGGTCACTGTTCAGCCAGGGAGGCATTGTGATATCCTACAAAGATGATAATTACAATAATTTTTAAAATTCCTACTTCCAGATAACAGTACAGACGTTGAGAAATAAATTTATTCTAAAAGGTAGAAGATGAAATAAAACTATGCCATCACTTTTGTGAGTGCCTTGACATGCATGGAAATCTGCAAGACGCAACATCATTTTGTACCTGGCAAATCCTGAAATATCTAATGCAGGCTCAAGTATATGTACCAAATAGCTGTTCTGCAAACAGAAGACATGGTGCAGTACAGCTCTTTGCCTCGAGCATTTTTCATGCCCTTGCTATGATTTACGTACAGTGGCCGGACAGTTAACAAACATTACATGTTGACAAGATTTATCCATTTTTTCCACTGACTGACCATATAAGTGCCCGGAGTTGCTCTTGATATCATCGGGGTGTCTGTGGTGGCAGGAATTTCCTCATCACTGGTTGAGCAACTACTAGTTTCATCACCTAGGACTTCAATGTCAGGTACATCCAAGTACAGGTCACGTAATGTATGGATCATCTCAGTGCTGGTATCTTTAGGCAGGAAGGCTGTATCTGTAAGATTTGAAACCATAAAGTTATATGGATGCCAGATTCCATTTCAAAAAGGCCAAAGTCATCATTATTTTTTTTAAGTTATGGAACTCAAAAGAGCTAAACAATACATGCCCTAATTACACGTGCTGTTATATTTCAAACACACCTATCTTCAAGCAATAAACAACAGATTTTTCAAACATACTAGTTCAAATATAACAGTTTTAGTAAGTAAATGATATGAAGAAATAAATGAAAGAACAGATGATGACTCATATTTGACAGTTTGATAGTCTTTTATATGATCTTAACTTCAGAGTTAACATATCTTATTTGCAGAAGGTGACGCACTGAGTGCCCTAAGGACAGCTTTAAACAGTATGCTTCTTCCATTATGTACACTGTACAGATAAACTGAGCCTGTGCCCCTAGAAGTCTTAAGGTAGTACAAAGTTAGTAATATGACCAAACACTTGGCATTCATTACTGATTAATGTGGTCCTAGTGCCCAGTAACAGAACAATCTAAATTTTACAAACTTACTTGATATACACCCAGAGAAGTTGGCCACCCTCTCAAATTCATTGAAATCACTGACATAGCCTCCAATGTAAATTGTGTCAATTTTGTTAAGGGGATAATCAGGATAGTTGATGTTTGCTTCTTTGATTTCATCCACCTGTAAATAAAAAACGTTAGAAGGAATAAAATATGTCAGTCTGGAAGACTGTTTGGAAGTATGTCAACACTCTTGAAATAACAGATATTGGTAGTCACAAAGTCTTTTGATGTGTTCACGAAGTCTATAAATTATTAAGATTCCATTACTTAACTATGGTAGATGATTTTTCATTTTTTTGTTGTTTATGCAGTAGTGCCAGCAAATCTTAATTCTGATTTGTTTTTGTGACAGGAAAAATGATTTGTCCTGCATAACGTGACTTACCTTTAGCAGTTTGAAAATGAAATGGGGCAAGCACTACATCAAAATGAATAATAAATAAATTCAAAATTTGAGAAAGTAATGCATCTCTTCTGACTTGAAATTTAAAAATGGTGTAGACTTCAAGATATCACATTACCGCTGGAAACTGCCAGTGAAAAAAATATGTTCAGGACACCCTCGCCATAAATCACATTTGAACATACTAAGTTATCACATCCATTATCAATATTTTCCCATTCTATATTGTCCGCTGTTGCACATAATATTCATGGCAACACTATATGTATTTAAATTCTGTGTAAGAAACAAACTTGAAATTATGCTTCACTTGATATCAATTTTCGGCACATTTTGGTACTGTCTTTCAATAAATCAATTTTACAAAGGCGTAAAATATTTGTGTAATTTTAATATTATTAAAGACAGATGAAAATTGTTTCTGCTTTTCTCTTTTACTTCTGCATTAATGAAAATCCATTTCCAGTGAGGAAATGCACATTTACTGATTAAGAAGATGCTGATGCAAAGCAACTTACAGCTTTGTCATTGCTGATTTACTCAATAGTGACAAGCATACTGCAAAGTTTTACACTTACAACATACCTGACAAAGTTAAAGTTGCTTGCTGGAAAAGTTACAGTTAAAACTATGAACAGTGTCTTAGAATAATTAATCTGTCAGGGTTCTTTTATTTGCGGTTCCTGTTAGCTAATCTTGAGTTGAAATTTGTAGCAGGTGATTTTGTGATCAAAAGGTGATCAAAAGACCTCGCGAAGGATAAGATCCTGTACAGTGATACCACGTATTTATAAACTCTACAACATTAAGCACTTATACTACTGGGAAATAGACAAATTTTCTACATATTTCATATTATAATAGTAACAGTTCATTTATGGCCATATATATTCTATTATAAAGCAAATTTTGAGATTCAAATTCTCTTCTTAACTTCTACAAAGGGATGTGGATGATAACAGAACCTTGTATTCTGGCCAGATGGCCTTTCTGATCCTAAAAGGTACTCTGGCCAGGTACATCAATTGGACACTGTCAGCATATGTATTTAATTGAAATTAATCAGCCAAAGGAAGTTTCTGATCTGATTTACTGAAACATAACCTATTTCAAGCAATAGGTGTAAATATGACTTCCATCTTGACATAGAAATGATGGCTGCTGCACAAACTGTGAGAAATTTTTACTGGTAGGAAAACGTTCAAATCCAGCAGGAATAATCACTTCATGAAAAATACTCCCAATGAGATATAGCACACAACTTCCTGACACTATCCACTCATAACAGTCTTGAAACTCATGACTTCATGCTTCTGTTGATTTACAGTGTGTTCAGATAATGCATAACTAAAAAATACATAGAATGAAGCATAAAAATATGCTACAAGGGTCATGCATACATGTGTGAATGCAAAATATACTATTAATTTCAACTCACTCACCATGTAAGACTTATGCAACGCTTTGTATTAAAGCTTTCATTAAAATATAACGTCAGCAGTATAAGTTTTAAAAAAGACAAATTAAAATGTTTACTCAGTAGGACACTGCAGCACAAAGCCGACTAAACAGTGCAGATGGAAATCATTTTTGCCTCTTTCATCAGATGATAATTTCAATACTGCTTCAACCTCAGAATAAAATATCTATTATAGAATGGTTTGGTGAACCTTACTAGCTCAAGTGATGAAATAATTCATATTCTCGCTCACAGCAACTTTCGCAAAAACCATTTTGTTTTGAACAACAGAAATGGCCCACATCCAATGCTTCGACTGAATTTTCAATGCAATAGCATGCAGTTCATACTCTATGCTCAAGTGTGGAAAAACCTCAATTCCAAGACAAGCGCAAGATGGGCAAACTATTAGAAAACTTGGCATTCTTTTGCATAGAGATAAAAACTAAACAATTAACTTCCCAACTTGATAATTTGAACGTCTTTTACAAATTGTTAAAGGTATGAATAATAACTACTTGAAAATATTACTTTAATTCCAGCAAAAACAATGACTGTGATAGGAAAAAAAAATTACTAAATGCTGGTAAGTTGATTTGTCTCATGGGATATGATTAGACATTTGAAAGGTGGGAAGTGAAATAACCAAAAATCATCATAGGCCTTGGCCACTGTAACTTGCTATCATGGCAAAATGGAATATGGCTCTAAGGAGAACAAAAACAAAACAGTGCACAAATTCTGAATGTGAACAAAAATATGGGAGTGTTAGGCCCATAAATTGTGACCAGCCTCTAAAGGAAAGAGGCACTGCTTAAATTTAAAAAAAAAGAGTAAATAAAAGCAGAACCCACGAAAGTAAATGATTCCAGATGTAATAATGATATTGGATTGGGAATACACATGGTGCTGGCAAATTCACTGAAAATGTAAAGATTTAATGCTCAGGCCAATAGAATGCTGTACTGAATAGGACTATTTAAGCCATCACAAGCAGGTTAAGAAGTTAAAAAGCAGCCAGTAAAACTAAAATGACAGAAAAATCAAAATTATTATGCAGCAAGTTTGTCAAAATAGCATGTATAGGGTACAAGAAAGCAGAGAATGTAACTCTAAAGGTGGCTCTCAAAATAAAAAAAGGAAGCAGAGCCACTATCATTGGTACAATTAGGTACTTACAATGACATTTCCATACAGGTCTAGAGGTTTCACCTGAATAAACATAATAATAGGCATGCACAAAAATGAGGCACAGGGTCACAAGTGGTCCAGAGTGAAAGGCAAACAAAAACAAAAAAAACAGAATGACCCAAGTGTTACCACAGAGATCTTAAGATGGCAAATATTGATTGTTTCAAACATTTATTGATCTAAATTCATGAAATATGGACACCCCGTCTCTTTTGTTCTCCTTGTTAAAGGGGAGGATGCGTGACATTATTGTTCAGAGTCCTCCTTATATGAACACTTGCGTTTGTGTGAGTGTGTTAGCAGCTAGGACTGCTACTTTAAGTCCAAGATTAGTGCAAACCATGAAAAATATGTGGCTGCTTTTGTATACAACATAGTCAAAATTTTACACTGCAAAGAACCTGCTACTTATTCATGACTTCTTACACAAATGTTTATATGTCTTTCGATATACAGCAAATCAATACTTATTTACTTTTCTCAAGACAGGGTCCAAACTTAAATTATAAAAAAAAACAAAAATGCTAGTTCAGTATAATTGTGGTAAAAAAAAGGGGGGAAAAATTACATAGCAAAGTTTTTGTATTTGTTACAAGTTTCAGTTTAATAACTCAGATCAGAAAAGGTCACACAGAAAGATAGTGGACAGCAGAATAAGATTTCTAGTATGATGCCGAGCATTTGCCACCTTTTTATTATGCTTTTTTGATAAAAGGAAGGTCTAATTTCTTAAGAAAAAAACTATTGCAGAACTCTGTGGTGCTTTATCATTCATCTTCAGCTGTTAATGACAAATGATAATGACATTCTGAAAGATACTTGACATTATATCCATTACAGCAGGCAAAAAAAAAAAGAAAAATTTTGAGACAAATTTGTGATATCAGAAGTATACACTGTTGGTCTCCCTTTTGGAACCCCAGAACCAGCTTTTGATGCTGTTGTTAAGGGACCATAAGCATTTGTCACAGAAAGCTATAGGCCCATTACGCATATCAACCATCTTTTGATGTAGGCCTATGGACCGACACGTCACCATGGCAAATGTAGCACCGATTTGATTCGTTAGCTGATTTGCACTGCAAGCACTTGAGGTGTTGCGAACCAACCGACGGCGAGTCAAAAATAGTTCACTACAGTAAACAATGGCACGTGTGTACATCCACATGGGAGATGTTCATCAATTCTTTCACTTCCTTTCCCTTGTTTACACAGATGGTAGGGAATCTGACCAGCTTGGATCCATCCTTTCCACCCCTGTCATAACAGTCAGCTGCAATGCAACCAGCTGGCATTTTAACCACTTTGACATATCTCGAAGTTACACTCATCGGCTGACCCACCAGCCATCTTGGGTGTTGGAAGAACAAAACAAAAACACTCTGTGACGTCATTCGCAATGGGCCTATAGCTGAGCAGTGAACACAACTAAAGATTTTTTCAATATGGCTTTGTAAAATTATACTATGGTCCTCTAAAAACAACCTCAAAGACCAGTTTTACCAGAGAGTTGTCAGTATGTATAGAGGGGTTTCACTATTAGCTGATTTGCACTGCGAGACATGGGAGGCTCTGCGAAACCATTGTTAGCATGGAGTGGAAAATAGGTAGCAACAGTAAACAATACCTATTTGTGCACTTCCACGGGGCGTAAGAGCTTACAAATCGCTGTAAATACTTTCAATCAGCCCAAAAATATGAGCAAATAACAGTAAACAGGTGTGCCAATTATCTGTAATAAAGACGGTCTCTTTCAATTCTTCAGTTTCTTGTTTACTGCAGCGACTTAGTTTCGCGATTTGGTGGAAGTGAGATCTCTCTATACACCTATACTCTCTGGTTTTAATGAGGTTCCAACAGCTGACCAATCATATTTTGTAAAGTATTTCACTGTATTTCCTTTGCCTGTAAATACGACATGTTTCTTCTAATGCCAGATTTGCCTGATTAGCCTTCTGTATTGTACTAAAGACAGGATGTCATAACCAAATTAATCTATAATGTACCGTCTTCCTTTTATCAGACAGAAGAGATATACAGTCAGCATTGTGTGAATTGCTGTGCAATGCAAAATGATGCTTGCTCTATAAGAAAAACAGGAATGCTTATTTTCTGGATACTGAAGTTTGAGAAACAAAGTCAGTTTAATGCAAACCCAAAGAACATAATCTGAAACCTTAGGAAAAGAGGAGGAACTATGTTACCTGTGGATTATATTTCACATAAATATGAATCAAAACATAGGCAAAAGCTTGCACAACTGAAATTCAAAGGCAGTTAAAAAACATAAAGTGTGAACAACTTTTCCCCCCATACATGAGACCAAATAAAATAAATTCTACAATCATTTCTTAATTAATTTGTGGGTTCAATTTTGAAATTTTTATTAACAATATTCTTCTTGGAACACAATGAACCCCCTGTAAACGTTTACAACAGTTTCACAACAGTGGTACAGAGTGATTGCAAGCCGTGCAGACGATGCCATGCAACAAGTTAGCACTAGACAAAACTTGTTCAGCCATCCCTTTTTATGTGAATTCTGCTTGTGAACAACTTTGTTCAGATCTTGAGCATTCCAATATTCAAGTTAACAAGTAACTTTGCTTGTTTCATACATATGCACAAAAAGCTAAAATCTCTGTTCATATTGCAACTGAGTGTTGTGGCTTAGAAGATAATGTGCAAACACCAATGCATGGAGGGAAAAGACACTGCCCACTAAGCTCTTTCGATAAAAACCAAATTATAATGAAAAACAAATATCAAATGCTCTTTCATTTTTAGGGTAAGTAATTCACAATGGCGCTGTATATAAGGTAACAGAAAGTTAAAAAATATATACTTGATTTTGAATTGATGTAAGTAACACAATGGAAACATGAATGATGAAAGTTACCTTCAGAAACATGTTGGAGCCTTCCCGAATGTATGTGAAATCATGTGGTTGTCCATTGTCAAATTTGCCAGTAACCTTCATTCGATCTGATGTTGCAAGAGAAAACAACAATGACATGTTATAAACTCTCTTTATAACAACAACAAAAAAAAGATTTCCAGTAATAATTAATTTTCTGTTGCATTTCAAATTTTCAAAGTTCTGTTGCCAAACCATTATGAAACCATCTAGGTTTTAACATTTACAAATTGAAAAGCATATGATTTTAGAGTGCGAAAGACTTGGGTCACAATTTGATCTATTGATTTTTGTCAGATTTCTTTCAAGATAAGTGTATTATGAATATCAGAATATGTTAAAGCTTGGATTTAAAGCAACAGAAGAATTTAGTGCAGGAGGATGAATAGTTCTGTTCAGGAGATGAATGTTCAGTTTAAAGCCTATGATGGTATGGACAGTACCTTCATTAGCAATTCCACTGATGAACTTTGATTACACCATAATGCCATACTCACATATTCCATAACCTTGGTTGGTTTCAAGGACCATATTCCCTGCAGAGTCAAACTTGACCAAGATGTAATCTTTAGACCTGTTGCAAAAATGTTGAATGCATGAATTAAATGAAGCAAACAAAGATGTGTTTGACATTTGCATTATTGCACTGTAATCATAGCATACTGGATGCATTGTAGGCTATGTAGTGGGTGACACTGCTGAATGAATGAACAGGTTAAGAAGCTTGTGAATACCTTAAATTAATATTAACAAATCATTATTGTACCCCCCCCCCCCCCAACCCATAAAAAAATGCTGCATTTAAAAGATATGTTTGGTAATTAAGTGGTAAATACTCTCCACTTCAATGTGATTTATCTTCATATTTAACAATACTTAACATGTCATCAGGTATATATCAGTGTAATGTCTTCAAAGGTGCCAGGAATACTGACTTATCTATTAAAAAAAAAGTATCATATCTTGGAGGTTATGTTACAGTGGTTTTACGAGACCAATTATCATATCACTTACTCAGAACTGGTTATGTAGACAAGAATCATATGTAAGCTACTGTTTCCCCGAACATCAGCTTTGAATCGGAAGGACAGCCTCTCAGACAAAGTGTACTGATCCAGTATTGCAAGCTGGAATGTGTGACGGACAACAGTATTGCCTTTCACGAGTACTGATGGTTCTGAAAGTCAGTCAGAGATAGTGTTGTGATACATTCTATTCTGCCAACATGAGCTTACTGACATACAAAGGCAGTCTGAATGAAGTTGGAAATCGGAATGCCCAAATCTAGATCATTCCTTAACTTACACAGTGAGAAATGTTGTCTGTTCACAGTTGCTTTTTTTTTTTTTAAACATAACATGGACATTACAAACATAAATAATGAAGGGGTTTATGGTAAAAGATTTGACTACAGATAATGAGATTTGGTTACAGAGGTCTGCTAGTGTCAGATATCATGGTTTTCTATATAGCAAAGTCTGCCCCATGCCCAACACAAACAATTTAGTTGAATTTCTTCAGCATAATCCCCTGCCTATAGGACCAAGGAAAATACATTCAAACAGATACTAAAAAAAACAATAACACAGAAAAACATGAGATTATGGTACTAAATGAAGAGAAGTCTTACTGACCTATTTCACATCTGTATCCAGAGAAGCCATTCTCTTCACAATCACATTCAAACTGCTTGTCCTTCCACTTTTCCACACAGTAACCATTGTTGTGGCAGCTCATTTCATTGCATCCTTTCTGACATGAGTCTGCAACCACTAAAACCAAATACAATAATTTGTCAGTGATTTAGGTTAACAGATGTAAGTCACAGAATGAAATTTCCTGCGTCACCAAATAACAAAAGATGAACCAACATACTTTATCCAGGGCACAGTTAAAAATATATGTCTGTTGTATACATTATAACAGTTCTGCATCTCCATCCCCAAAGTGTTGATTCATTATGCTATTCTAAACAACAGTGTATATATATATATATATATGAAAAGCCTACGGGAAAAACTGACTCAGTCACAGATTTAACCCCCACTCTGTGAGAGGCATCGAAACATTGCATCGACTTCCCAGGCGTTCACTCTGCATGGGCGTGTAAATACGGCAAGGACAAACTGACCACACAGCGTGGAAGTCATATTTTCACGTATCAGATCACTGTCCTCTTTGAGACGCAACTACTGTCTAATTCCTCACTGTGGTCTCTTCTAAATCAAAGGCATTGTGACAAGGACATGTTAACCAGTAAACCACTGTGGGACTCACAAAGACTAAGCTTTCAAAGGCTCTCCCCACACTATCAAAAGGTATAACATCGACATGCGAACTGTTGCTCAACAAATTTGCAATATTATCTCATTTTCTCACAAGCTGATTATCATCTAGAGTTGTCTGTATCTAAGAACCAATCAGAAACAAGCTCTGAAATGACCTTTGCCCCAAATACCCACATTGGTTCATTAGTATGTGCCAATCTGGATGAAACCATTTGTTTAGGGTGTGGAGGGCGTGGCCAGTTATCATGCTTCATTCTCACACAAATTACAGCTGTCAGTTTGGTATCATAAGTCAGATCATTGGTTAGAAACTTAGAGACAAAGGTTTCACTGGTTAATTCATTATCAAGCGTGATAAGGCATAACAACGAATGTTTTCATGCTGATTAAATACAAACCAAACCACCTGGACAGCGGTAGTGTGGTCATCTCACACTGGCAAGGGTCAGTGCGACCCGCATAAGATTCCACATGAGTAAGGTCACTGACCAGTCAGCAGGCTTTATGGGTAGTGCACGGGTTATGGGTTAATGTTCAGACAAAACTGAGTCTTTAACTTTGACTGAGCGTTTTCTTTCATAGACTATGTTATTTTTAGATGACAATTTTTATGGACTGAGCCCATTTCTGTCAAAGATACTGAAGTAGGCTGTACAATAGAATGTTATCTTGGGCTTAGGGCCAATAGCCTGTAATTTCCACGTCGTGACTTAGCTGGTATTTCCCATGGACTCTTCATATATTTATGCAAACTATTATCACAAAATCAATTGGATTAGTCTTTTCACATCGTACAACTCAAGAGTTTCACTTTCCTCTGATCGCTCTTATTTCATCATAATTATTCCCCCAGTATGCAAAATTCTGGGGGAAAGTTTGAAGATCCACAAAAAAATCTCTTTGTAAGCCTATAACAAGATATACAGTATCAGTAAATAGGTTATCAAGAGCAGAAGACAGGAATGTAATAATGTTTTGTTTTTCACAATTTCCTGCAATGTTGTTACCTGTCATGTATGATGCTGCTAAGGTATTTAACGGAAGGCAGTAGCAACAAAAAAAAATAACCCCCCCAAAAAACACAGGACGCTGCTCTCTAACTGTTCAATCAATACTATTAAATTTGTGTTCGTCTGAAACTTGTTACACATAGCTGGAATCAAAATGCAATTAACATTATAAATGATTTCTGTAGCATAATTTCATACACTCACATGTATCATTATCAAGAGTGCTTGCTGCTTCTTGGAGATGGAAAATATGGTCTCCAATTCGCATGCCCCTGATACAGCCAACTAGTGGTGCAATAGAACTTGCTCCATCCTTCACCCCACCAACATAAGCATGGATATAGGGGGCTGGCTTCAACGATGGCCTTGGCAGGAACACAGATTCTGAAAAAGATCAGCATTCAAGTCTTTGAAATCTCTTTCTCAAGTGCACTTAAGTTGGTTATTTTATTATGAAAGAAAGAAAACAAACCACAATAGGCAACTAAGGAAACATTCATTTCATTTTTACCAAAATACGTAGCTATGAAATTTGGGCAATGTATTTCATTTACTAAAACTGCATCACTGCTTTCGAATTTTTTTCCTGCAAATGTTAAATTCACTGCAAGTTATTTATTTCCTGATTGGTTTTCTCAAACATTAATCTCTTGATTTAAATTCACTAAAAACTAACTGAAATGTCATACGTTTGGAAGCATATTTATTATGGTTTTCCTTACGCTGATATAAACTGCGAAAATATGGATTAAGAGAATAGGTCTGAATTCGTCCTCTTCGAACTTCGATAACTTTGGACTGGCCCAGCACAATCAGTCTTGTGAAATTGTAGTAATTCTCTGCTACAATCTGCTTCCATTCACCATCATTGAGAGGTTCTGAAATATGACATTGTTAGAAATGAAGTTAACAATAAAAATATGTCACACTGAATATTTTGATTCCGATTTAGTAATTCCTTCCCTAAGATGTGGAATCACAAATTTACTTGACAGATAATTTTGTGTTCTGAGGTAATGCTTTTCAAGTACAAACAGAAATTTTATCTATATATTATGCTATAATATTCCATATTCATCTGATGTCAGAAAATCTGATAACTTGTGTATGAAAGAAACTCACTGAGGAGTATGAAACAAAAGATGTGCAAAGCAAGATGTCACCATTGTACAAATACTGTGGCCCTTGATTTACAAAGTCTCTTTATTGGTCAGATCATTCTTGAATGGAGCAATTGGGTTTTAAATCCACACTTTTCTTTGCAAAATCTGGGCTATAATGACCCACAGTTAAGGTGCAGAGCTGTATTACAGCCAAAGTGATGTAGAATATAAAGCAAATAACCTCCATTAAATTACAATGTGATATTCCAATTGCTGGTCTCACTTTGATGGATTTAGTTAATGCAAATTCTACCATAACCTGTTTTATCACAGTTTGTGAGGAACTTGGGAAATGTAATTATGACAGACATAATTTCACGGCTTAAGAGTAAATAAATGAAATCTTTCACAATGTAGCTTTGACTTAAAGTTTAACTTTAAAAAAACGGCCTATTATGTTGATTAAAGCTAACCTCAGCTGTTGACAGCTTTCATAACATGCTTCAGAAACTCAAAGGGAGCAATTAACTGAATTGATAAAATGTAGATGTAATATTTTGGATGTAGGTCTTTTTGAGAATTTAACATCCTAAACACCTCTGTATCAGTATTAAAAAGTAAGGACTTACGGTCAGTTCTCACTGAATCTTTGATGATTTGATTGAAGTTATTATAGCTGAAGGTGACGGTAAAAGCATCGCTGATTTCCAGTTGGATGAAATTTCCCATGTGATCATGTACATAAAGAAGCTGGGCCTCAGTGAGGAATGTACGGAAACTGAGAACAAGGGTGCCTTCTAGTACTTCAGGAGCATTCGTCACATCAAAAAACAAATACGAGGAAGGGAGGCCACTGAAGGTAACTGCATCTTGATTCAGATCTGTGATGGTAAGGACAAGACAAGTAAAGAAATGAACTCACAACATGCAAACAGTGTAAGGCATGCTTAACATTCTTTCTCTCTAAAACATGACTGAGGATTTTTTCAATCATATAGTCAGTGGTGGATCTACTATGAAACTGATGAAGCTTAAGCTGTAGGCCCCCTAATCTCAGAGGGGCCCTGAAGACACTTTTTTTAAATTAGTGAATTTTGGATGTTGCCCTATTGTTGCTGATTGCGAAGGGGCCCCATAGCAGTTCAAGCTTCAGGCCAGGGTCTCAAAAATATATAGGTCCACCATTGCATATAGTGAGTATGTCCACAAAGTTAAACATGTGCAAAAAACAGTTTCTTGCTGACAGTGACAAAGTTCATGAATTTATCCAATCATTCACAGAATTCAGTGAACAAGGCAGCTGATGGGGAAATTTACAATAAATTTACCTTCCCAAATCATTTACTCACCCACTTCACAGTTGCTGCCTCGATGTGCCCAAGGATCACTGCACAAGCATGTATAATGCACCCAATTCTCTTGACAAACACCTCCATTTTGACATGGATTTGGCCAGCAAGAGGATGTACAACCTTTAGACACACCACTCATGCTGAAATGAAAAGGGCCACTTAGTTACTTCAAAACATTGATTCTTTCATTTGCACGATGTCATAAATAATAATGTAAGAATAAAGATGTGAAGCTTGAAGATGCATCTTCGATAAATGGTGACCTGAAAAATCACATTTTACTGAAATCTTTGGAGCTTTAGAAAACACTAATTTTAAGTGTTGTCGTTACCACAGACTAATAAATCAACCAGACTGGAAACACAAGCTTCGGGCTGTGTCGTTTTTTACGGAAGTTAATGAGATGCGGCCGTATAACCAACGTGGCCGCCGCTCGGGAAATTCCGATTCTAGTTCTATCTGCAGTAGAAATTTCTTTTTATTTGTCAAGATTGGTTGTACATGTATTAATAATGCATTAACTTGCCTACCCTTTCATTTTATTGTCTACAGCTGCCTTTTTTTTATTGTTATAAATGATGACCGTGTGGACTTTTAGCGACCGCTGCATTGTAGCTATGCTGAAGCGTCGGTCGCAACCGTAAACCTAATGTAGCGGATGGTTCATGACCTTTCGCTGTTTTGTGACGTCATACAATGGGCTCATCCAGTATGGGTATTTTATTAGTCTGTGGTCGTTACCAACTATGACACATTCACATATTTGTAGATACACAGTGAAATTGACTGTATAAGCAGAAACAATAGCAACCTATTTCTGTTGACATCAGTATGACATTTAGGCTCTAAAATGTATAAATGGCAGCATCAGGTAGCACAATTTTTGGAAATGCTTTGTTGACTCACACAAAACATTTACTCTGGTAACAATAAGAGCATGTATGTGAATAAGCAATATGCAGTAAATTTCTGACTGGGGCAATCTTGAACATGTTCAACCTTCATTTAGGTTTTCAATTCAGAGCTCCAGATATCCCTAAAAAGATTCAATAAGAGTTGAAGATACAAATATCTTTATCATCGGCTATGGGTTTAGAGACTTTCACAGACTATATCTTTACCTTCCATCAACAAGATCTCTCAAGTCAACAGACTTTTTGTTATAGACAAAGCCATACAAACATCCAGTGAAGCCTGGTACATCCAAAACAGAAGGGTCTGACAATCTGCAAATGAGAGAAATCCTGTATAGTGTCCGATCAAAGTTGGATACTAAGTAAATCCATGGACATAAAATAAAAGTTTATGCTACAAACTGTATTAATTAAAAATGTCTGAAGCTATTCAAGTATCAATTACTTCATTGTGGTGAAACAAATTTGGCTTCTATGCATGCTAGTTCCACAGATTTCCTTTTTAAATCAACTCTTTTTAAGGCTATTAGGACTTTGAGTAATGTAGCAGTTATAAAGGAAACTGCATTAACGGGTTTTTGAACTGAAGACCAACTTACTAAAAAGCAGACTTACAAGCTCACTAACTATTTCGTTCAAAGAACAATACATCATGAATAATACAGCATTTCTCTTCATGGGCTCCTTTACTGTTAGAGGTATAAAGTATTTCTACTGTTAAATTTTTGTACATGTTGAAGTGAAATAAGATAAGATAAGAATCACTTTATTATCCCATAATGAAATCCATTTTCACAGAGTGTTACAATAAGAGCACATGCACATATCATTCATAATATTACACAAAAATGACATAATTCAATAAAAGGCACGACTGGCACTCTCAGTAGCCTTTCATTGTAGAAATGAAGTTAAAAACTAATTTTCATTGACATCCATGGACAAAGTTTTCTAGAACCACTGCTTATTAACTTACTGATCTGACATTCCACCCAGGTACAATATGCCATCAAAATCAGCAATATTCTGTAGATCTTCAGGCAGCTCAACCATCAGTCTCACTGAGTCCAGAGTAAATCTCACATTGTGTGCATCATGTTCAATCAGTAACATGTGCCATTCGCCTTGATCAAGAGGGTTTAGAGTGGTCAAGGTTTCTTCAATTTCATGATTTCCCATTCTCAGGTAGAATGTCACTTGATTCTCTGTCAGAAATACAAATCACAAAGTTAGAATGATGTCGTAAATTCACAACTTCGGTTAGACTCAATTCCAATGCTTGCAGATCCTCCTCAAGAAAAAAGCACAAGAAATAAAACAGTCATAAAATGGTATGCACTGTGAAACTGAACATATTTCTCTCAAACAGGTATGGTATCATGATAGAGCATAAATTAATATATGTCATTCCCTATAAGAGAAAAATATGCCAAATACAATGTCCTTTGTAATTATGGTTTCACAGCTACTGAAATTTGACATTTGATGAAATTTTAAAGTGAAAATGGCACACAATTAAAAAAAAAGGGGGCGGGTGGTCGAATGCTGTAAAACCCCTTCTTCCATGCCCTGCTGTGATCCCAAAGATTTTCTGTTTTATTTTTAGAAATATGTTGAAATTGCAGTAGCTTTGAGGCATAAGGGTCATACAAGTATTCCATTTCAGTACAATGCCTGTGAAGACAGTATAACAAACAAGCAAGTCTCCATTTCAGAATTAAGGCAGCTTTCCTGAAATTAAACTTTGCATTTAATTAACTGGTGCAGCGCTCAGTTCCTAAACTTGCACTTTCTAAAATCAGTTGTGACAGTGGCAATATCAGAATTAAATTTGTAATTTTCTACAACAGATGAGTTTAGAAAAGAACTGAAAAAGGACAATAATGTGACCAACCTGATACAATCCTGACATAAAATATATTTCCCACATTCTTGGGTCCTCTCTGCCCAGCTTGTTCTTGCATTGCATTACTATGGTACAGGAGGATGGCATTGGATTTATGAGTTTTAAAGTGAAGTTTCAGATTTCCAGATGTCCAGGGATGAACACGCACAAAATTGTCACTATGAGTGATGGTCACTGAATGACTAGAAGGTTGAGAATCTGAAGAGATGGAAAAGAACACACATTGTCAACACAATTGTCTGCACATGATTGTGGTCTCAAAATATCAATATGTTTGATTTTACATAGGGAGCTCTCTGTTATTATTAATGTGGACGGTGAAAAATGTTAGGAAAGGAGATGTGTGCATAAATTTTATATTGGTAGTTTATCAATTTTCTGTGACTGTCTTTAGTGACATGTCCTCATCTGAAGCTGTGAGCTTATGTAAGTATTCTAGAAAATATCATTTTCATATGGATAATTGGATGATACAACAACATCTAAACAGTGACACTTTTTGTTAAGTCCCTTTTTTTTAACCTTCCACGTAGCAATAATTATGATCCCATTATCCCATTTTATCTATATTGTGGCATTGATAACAGCCTTTTTACTTGAACAGTTTACACAAAGCAGCATGCTTGATACAATTCAGCTATTATCATACTGACAGTCTGTAAACTCCAACTCAAGTTTAAATAAATATATAAACAATTTAAATGCTCCACTATTGATACCAGAAAAAATTGCACACAGGTAACTGTTATTTAGTCAGACATGTTTACGCTAGTCTATTTACCACTGTCCCAGCACTTCAGTGGTCCCAATGTCATGTGAGCTATACCCTCATCATTCTGGATAAAGGTCATTTCCATAATAGGCAACTGACGTCTTTCTCGGTTATAGCCTTTGTCCACCTCTGCGTCTGACCGACCTAATGTTAAAGAAAAAACAAACAAACACAAGGATGATGATCACATGATGAATTTCAAGCACCTGATCCACTGAATTCATGGATCTGAAATGTAGTATCAGGAATACTATACTTCACTTCGAACTAATTATATTTAAACTGAATTCTAAAAAACAGTTTACAACAAACTTAAACAACTGTAATAACATTTGCATTTAAATTTTAATGCGCAGTATGTACATGACCCATTAATTAAGAAGCAAAAATATATGTATAAATCTCAGTTTTTATCCATTCCAATGATGGCATGAAAATACAGTTTTCTTCTTGCATCTATCAGCGTATTTGTCCACATATCCATCTGTCGCTACATGTATTGAGACATGCATCCATCAATACATCTATGTAATATTCATCTACGAACACTTTTTTTCCCATCATTGCCTTACCAAGATCACAGTAGCAGTGTTCTCCATCACAGTCAGTACCAGCTGGGCAATCACAGAAGCCAGATTCATGTGAACCAATGTAGTCTACAATCTCACCATTGGTGGACTTGAACCACGTTTTCTTGCTGAGCCTGGTAAACATAAAAGAAGTATGTACAAAAAAAAAATTAAATTAAATTGACATGCCAAGAATAACAGCCTTGGGAAATTCCTGTTCATCTGAACACAGCATACAAGTTTTAGAATAAGGCAAAGCAATTTAATTTTTTCTAAACTAGAAAATAAGTCCCAATAAGTCATTTTTAAAAAATCACAAGTCCAACACTTAAAACTCACAAATCAAATGTTGAAAATGATGCCAACAAGAGAGGGGGAAAAGCCTAGACAATAAAAATATATAAATTTCTATGTCCATTCATTTCATATATTTCTCCAATAAACACAAAGAAGATGCTCTTACACAGATGCAATCAATATAATTTTAAATTAACATCTGTTACTTACATGATTGGTGAGTTCATACAGTCATACTGTAAATATTGTTCACATTTCCCTGAATTAATCGTTAGACTTGTCAACTGCTCTCTGGACATTTCTCTGCAAAGACAAAAATGTATAATGGCGCTGAGCATTTTGGTATCAATGTAAATAAATGACAGCAAACATCAACTCATGGATCAATACTTCCATGCAGTTTATGTTACATAAAGGGGCTCAAAACAGAATCCTAGGTATCTGGTTGATGAGCTAGAGAAGTCTACCTGAAAGTGGGAGAATAAATGAAAGATGGCAGTATGCATTTTCTTTCAGATTATTCATAAATGAAGACACTGAAAATAATAATAATTTCTAAAAAAATCATTTTAATACTAGTTTTGTTATTAAACTCCAAGAGAACAGCACAAATCCATTTTACTGACACAAAATAATGATTAATGGGGGCTAATCCAAGACTGTACTTCCCTTAATGACGCCAGAACATTCTTCGGATACACAGTTACAAACATCCACAATTCAAAATTTACATATTCCATACAGATTTCTAAGCCTTTCATTTTAAGAAATATCTAATCACAGTCCTTTTCAAGCACTCCTCATTAAATTAAGATTGTAGTTTATCTGCAGCCTAGAATTGTCAAGCTGGCTGAAAAACTAGTGTGTTCTTGAGTCGTCCCACATTACCTGTACTTAAGGTGATACTGGGTGTCAGGTAACCATGGCGCTCTCACAGTGTAGTTGGCCTCAAAGTTGTGTTCTACTACAGTGGCACCTCCTACTGTCTCTTCATTCATCTCACAGTGCACATAGGCACGCTCCAGTGGCCCTGCTCCATCAACATCAATCAGATACACTCCACTAGCCAGATACCCCATGCGATAATATTCTTCACAGGTACTTGCATATTTTGCTGAGGAAAATTTATAGGTATAAAAGACATTTTGATACACTATTTCCATAAATAAACTGTATGTACCGTGCAGCTTGCAAGATAATAAGATAATGTTCAAACTAATAGGCCACAATTTTGGTCCTGCTTTAATTCCCCCATGAAAACATCATTCATGCAAATTATTCATTTAGTTTTGAGAATATCACAAAACAAACTATATTGTAAACCATCTCCACCACAAAATTAATCTTTCCATTAACACCTCTATTATGTCTCCACATAGCATCGTATTTAGTGTCATTATATAAAACTAAGAAATAGCTTATCTTGCATTGTCTGTAACTTCTTTTGAAGTAACAATAACAATTATGTGTTTATCAAACTTTTGCCAGGCAAATATCAGTCCATACAATGCACTTCAGAGATCTATCAGAATTTTTTTTTTAAAAGTACATTGAAATTATGACATAAATGTAAAGTGGACTTACAAAAATGACATGCTTTTCCTTCATAATGATTGCCCTGACAGAGGCAATGAACACCATCCCAGTCTGACAGACACACAGAGCCATGTTCACAGATATTGTTATTAGCACAGTGATCAGTAAGTTGACATCTGAAAAGAAGGAAGTAAATAAATAAATAAATATTATTTTTAAAAAATCAGTTGCCGGAGTAATTCATTGTGGTGCAATTTGGGCCCTTTTTTTGCTCGACACTACAGCCTAAATGACAGTCTCAGCAACTATAAAGTTAATTTTCCTGAGTGTCAACTAATCCAAACCAGTCGCTTTTGTATCAACGGACTGAGTTGCTCAAGTTTCAGGTATTTTTTAATAAAAGTTATAAAAATGTAAAATACAATGATCTTTGTTTTGGCTCCCTACAGTAAGCCCGCCGCACCAGAAACGATGTATTAATATGCATTCAATTCAGTGCGCTCTGGTGCATATGAAATCTGTAGTAAGACTATGAGAGAGAGATAGAATGATGTGTTCACAGGTTTATCCCAGATAATGCCGGGAGCCTCATCTAGTAAATAAATAAATAAATGTGTATGACAAAAAAAACCACAGTGTTTTTAACAAGCCCTACTGCCACTCATCCAGCTCGGATTTTTGTAAAATTTTGAAGGTGCTGTCCTTTTGACTTGCAGAAGGTTCTTTTTTACCTTAAAGAATTTAGAGACTCAAAATGTTGGGGAAGTATTTTTTTGTTTGCTTTGTGTTGCTAATTTCACCTATGGTTCTTCTTTTAACTTCAAGCCTCCATTCACTGACAGACATGCTGTGCTCCGAAAATCCAAGTCTGGACTTGCAGCTAAGTACCTGTATTGTTGTTACATTCTACATTTCTTTCCTTTATTCAATTGTCTGTTCAGTTAAGTTTTCGACCCGGTTACATTTTTTTTCCTTGACAAAGGTAATACATATCACAAGCTTGGTGTGTCTCTCCTTTTCCTTTAATTTCATTTTATTGTATTGTTTCTGTATTATTTCTTGCGCAAGGCTTTGCTACATTCTTTTTGCCACATTTTATCTTTTCTCCTTTTAACGAATGCATGAGCCCGTGATGTCATCACTCCTTTCTGCTAGACCATCTACACTGAGTCAACACACCTTGGTGAACACATATTAAGCCTAATTTCCTTCATTCACTATTGCACAGACCACACGTGCCTAGACCTCGCCCTCCCCCACCCTTAATCACTCACATGGTAAGGACAAGAAAGGTGCAGAAGGAAACTTCAGGCTTTGTACAAGATCTCAAAATGAGCTCTTACCCATCTAATATCAGTCCATCAGCAGCATCTGACTGTATGAGGGCAATGGGATCCAGCCGTTGACCTTGGATCTTGATGCGATGCATGCAACCCACAAAACCATATTGTTCTGCATGAAAGAATTTATTTTGTTAATTTAAAAAATAAAGACTTTGATCAGATGAAATCTGCTGAACATGAAATTCATATCATGAAATATGTGATGAGCAAATATGAATTGAAATCAAATCTTATGCATGTCCAAGATCATGAGCAACATCAGACAGTTCACCCAAAACTGCAGTAATGGAATTCTGGCAGGTGCATAACTGGCAAAAAGTGTGAGGACTTTCTTACCCACATTATTTCGAATAAATTCAAAGGAAATAAGATTTCATCAGTTACAAAGAGAAATACTTCCTGTCATCCTTAGCAGAATCATGTATTAAATGTGATTAAAAAATACATTGTGCAGCAATAATTGTAATCTCTCAGATTTGAGAAGGGTGTAGCTGTGCAGCTATCTATGGTGTAATAATGGCTCCGGACTAACAGTCTAGGCTTGCAGTTTAAGTGTAGATCACATCTATTCCACTCAAACAATTGTCAAACTTACGGTCAATCTGCCGCAGACTGTAGCCCAAAACAACAGTCCCCCTGTGTTCCAACACATTGTAGTAACGGCTTGAATAAGCTGCATTTCCATCCACTTGAAGTTTTACTTTGCTGAAACGAACAGAAATACGCATAAATCTGACATTTGGTCCAGAACATCCATTCACTGGAACATATCTGACCTAATGAAAATTAATAATTATAACTGAAAAATGAAAAGACACATGGCAAAAATTTAAGACATGCACAATTTAAGTTCCACAGACTAATCAGTAAAGAGGATGTAAACATCAGTTGGTTCTGGTACTTGATAAATATTTGCCCCAAACTTGACCACTTTACCTGTTGACTAAAGACACTTGCAATTCATGTACAAGCCCATCACTGACTATGATGGGTACGGTGACATTCTCATGTGAGGAAACATCTCTGCCCACAGGGATAAATTGTACAACTGCCAATTTGTCTGCGAGCCAAAGCTAGAAATAAAAACAAAAATCAAATCAAATCACATAGCTGATTGATACCAGTGCATGCCAAGCAAGGAAGCAAGGAAATAAAAATATCCATGCTTTTTCCTTGTTGCTTTTCTGAAGATTGCATCATAACTCAGTCAGAAATAATTATGACGTCCTTCGATCCTTTTCTAGAAGAAAGACTCTTCATAATTTTTTGTGTGCATTTTTTGCTTTCACTTTTGTCATTTTTGTATCTCCTTGGCACAAAGTCTGACTTTCATTTCCTGATTTCTTCCATTAACTGCTACTATGAGTTGACACTACAGGTAAGTGAGATAAAATGGAGATTTGAAATGGCAAATGGATCCCCAATGGGAAAAAGAAAGAGAGAGAGAGAGAGAAAGAGATAGAGAGAGAGACAGAAAGAGAGAGGGAGAGAAATAGAGAGAGAGAGTTTGTGTACCTCAATGCTACCAAAATCAAACCCTGAGCCTGAATTTCTCCGAGAGATTAGCTCCACGAATAATACTATGGCTGTGGTATGATAGGTGCGCATCTTGAACTCAATGCTCAGATTTTGCTCACGCTCACCACTGACCCAGCGCAGCATGGATGATGACCTGCACAAATGATTGCTAATTTAATATCAGAGGTTCACAATAATCAATCAGCGGCAATCAATTCTCAGCATGGTAACAACATTGTACAGACAATAGTTTATATTTATCTCTAAACAATGTTCAGCACAGCATAATGAATGCAGGTCTTGAAAATACAAGATAACAAAACAATAAAGTATTCTCATGTGGAATTGAATTACAATGAAACTAAAGCAAAATTTCTTCACTTATCATACAAAACAATTTAGTGCTTATAGTTACTGTTTTCTTCTGTTCTCTTGTTTGATTAAAATCCACAAATAAAATAGATAAGAACACATGCATTGTTTTGTGTTGTTAAGAAATCCTTTCTCAACTGCGGCCTTAAATTTATTGCACTCTTTCTTTTCATCACACAAATCACTGAACTGAATAAAATTAATTCTGTCACTTGGACTCTTTTCTAATTGTTGCTATCAAATATTATAGTCTGTCTGCCTGTGTCATTAAAGTTGCATTTAAAGGAACATTAACTCATACAATATGCTTTGCTTATATGGATGTGCATTGCACTGTACAGCACTTGGGTATGTTATGCGTGCATGGCAGTAATGGAAATGATGAAAATTAGATGTTTTTTTCACACACATAAGTGACACTAAAGGGATATAAATAAATAAATGCTTACAATCAGCCAAGTTTCCTCTTGAATAGACTTTTCCAGCCATACATCATACATACTTGTAAATTCAATAATAGAATTAAGATACTTTTTTTTTTTAGAAATGGTGAAAATGGTGCATACCGAGGGAAAACGGTGGACCTTTAGCTTGTTTACTCAATGACTGAACTGCTTTTGTATTATTTACCTCGGAAAGGAGATGGGCACCTCAGATACTTTCTCACAGTTGTATAGGGGTTCCTTTCCTCCATTGTAGGCACACCGAGGATTTCCCTCAGACAGTTCATACAATACTGACACCTCATTGATGTAAACATTTCGAAGACAGCCAACAAAACTTTGAGTGACTGGCAGGCCTGTCCAGAAATAATTAAAAAGAAACACAATTCTGAATACCAATCTTGCAGTCCTTATTTTCCAACATTATAGTGGGGTCCACACAATGTGGTAGAGTTACTTTGAAAGCCAGGGACTGAAACCTGTAAAACTGTAATGGGGTTTTTTTTCGGGGGGGAGGGGGGGGGGGTGGTGAACACAAAGGAGATAAACAGGAGAAGATGGGGATTTAAATGAAAGATTTCAAAAGTAGCGGTCTGATTTAGTAATTTTCTGTATAAAAATGTGAAATATCATCTATAAGAAGGAAATAGAGGGGAATGGATGTATAATTAAATGTCAGCAGTGGAAAATTGATTGGAGCTGATTCATTTCAAAATTGAAATACCGAATAGAATACTGAAAGGAAGGAAAATAATTTGTAAAAATTTTTTTAAATGGTGGCAGAGTATCTCACTGTGGTGCAATTTGGGCTTTTTTTGTTTTGTTTTGCTCAATGCTACAGCCTGAATGACAGTTTAAAAAATTAACTAAACTAACCTGCCAATCCTAGTATCCACCAAATGTGTCTATTCCAGTTTTAGGCAATCTTCTAAAAATGTTGTGAGGACAGTAAAATACAGTGATATTTTTTCTCCCTCTGATAAACCCAGCCCATAGGAGATTATATTTGATACGAGTTCAGTTTGCAATTTCTTTGCCTAGAAACGAGTGTAAAGTGCCCTGGCCATCATGGGATTTGAAGTAAAACTAGATTTTTTGAGAGAGTCAGGGGGGGGGGGGTGGTGGTTGCACAGATTTATTCTGGGCAATCTGGTACTACTTTATCTGGTTTTTTTTTTTTAAGGCAGACGGAAAGCGTGAATAAACAGCAACGTAGGAAAATCAGCAATTTAATGTTGTTTCCCTTCAGAAACAAACGACAAAGTAAAAGCTGAAGAAATGAAAGAAATCCGACAGCATGGCCTGATATCTGCATAAGGAACTCTGTTTATCTAGCTCGTAATTATACACTGTAGCATTTTTATGGCCGGCTGGAGTATTCCTTTCCTTGATTTGGTTGATGAAAACCCTGCATGCTTGACTTGGTGGTTTGGGATCTCCTATCTGCACGCTGCAGCTTTGTCTTTGAGCAGGCCACTGGGCAAAGCAATAGGCTGCCGCCCGCCCCCTTCGCAATTACTCAGAAATGTGCATGCATGGGGCCCCCTAAACCCTTGGGGCCCTTGCCCAATGTGTCCACGCGTTAAGACGGCTCTGGTCTCATTCGGTAAACTGCGGTAACTCCACTTTTTGGCATATGTGAATCAGATTCGTATGTCAGCCGCCGTGATGAATGGTCATCAAGACAATAAACAGTATCCAATAATTGTCCCCGATAACTACAATTTGGCTGCTTTTAACGAGTTATTCGCCGGCCAAATAAACATCACCCTGCAGACAGTGGACATTACGCTGTAGTTGCACTGTCATCACACCAGGAAGCCAGAATAAACAAAAAAAAAACAAATGACTTTGCTGTAATCGAAATGTCGCCGAGATAATATGAAGTTTTTAAACGAAACTATAGATTTACGTCCACAAAGAGATCCCCAGCAAGCTGCGAGATTTATACCAAAAGGTGGAGTAGGCCTACCTTCTTTTTAAAATTCCACCTTAACGGGAGTTAAAAGTCGCATTTATTCACGCTTGTGTGAAATTTTTTTCCCTTTTAAATGACAAGGCAGTAAAAACTGTGCCCCCAAAGCAGCCACACTGGTTATCTCTGATGAAGTGCTGTCAGGAAGGATTTATATTGAAGGTTAAGTTATTCATTGATAGAATCAGTCAATACAGACAATCATATCCTCGATGAGGATTATTACTGCAAGCATATAGATTAGCCTCGAGGTTAAAAAAAACAAACAGACTGTTATTCTCTTAATGAATTGCACATGAGTTAAAATGAGCATTCTAAAAAATGCCACGCTGAGCAAGGATCAAATTGGGTAATGGCTCAAGTTGTTACTAGTCAATAAACGAGCTGCTCGTTTTCACGGCATTGGTATCAGAAGTATAATTTTCTTCTTTCTAGCTTTCCCTCGGTCCATTCCTCATGCTTATCTTCTTTCCTTCATGTCTCCTTTTCCCCCTTCTTCTCCTGTTTCAAATTTCTATCCAACTTTCTTTTTCTGTATTCGGTCTTACGAGGTACCTTTCTTGATTCATTTTCTCTTTTTTTCCCTTTTTTTTTTTCTTTTACTACCATTCGTAAAATCTCTGACAAACAATCTCTACTATCGATGCTACTATAAAAAGAAATAAGAATAAACCGTTCGCTAAACAGAAAAGTCAAGCAGTTCATGAAATCTGCAACCGCCCTCCCATTAATTTTTTTATCAGGACCTCAACAACACAATTATGTTATGTATTTAAAAAAAAAAATTAACTGAATCCGAAAACGCAAAGGTAAAATAACATTACAGTTGTGATTCATACTAAAAAAATACTTTATTCATTCGTTTCCGTTGTTAATTAATATTGTTGTTTCTTCTTGCTATATTTCACCATCCCTTATTTGTCCTCCTTAATTAGATTGGATTTCGGTAAAAGATATTCTCCATCTTTCTTCACAATAATCCAGCTTGCACTGAAGCCGAAAGAATGAAAAATCTCAAGTTCTCCAGGTTGAACTTTACTCCCACGATACAGAGCACTTCGCCAGCGAGTCATCTAATCGATGGCAGAGGTTTAATATATCCATTAGCTTAATGCCAAAGTTATTGAACACTTGCTTTTTGGTTTTGAATTTCCTTTGGCAAATCAGCAGAAAGTCATAAAATATTAACTGACATATACAGAAGACAGGAGAAAGAAAGTGGACGACAAAAACAATCATGAGAGGAAAAGCATTAGAAAATCACTCTTTATTTCAACTTTCGTTGCATTTCTCGTGTTTTATACTGCATTCCCGACATATACCGGCGCCTTGCAAGTGCTGACCTTTTTTTTTTTTTGTGAAATGCTTGCAAAAAATTCCAAAAGGAAACAACATAATGAGGACTAACTGGTTTGGGGCCTAACAATAAATAAATAAATAAATGAATAAATACAACTCCTTACCCTTCTAGTGAATGGTGTCCCATATTTGGAACTATTCACCAGAGGCATTAATGTGTTATATTTGGAACACTTTCTAATTTATCAATTATTTTGCGTGTTTGTTCTAATATTTTTTCCTCCGCATCCATTAATTGACTGTTGGAGCTCCAAAAGTTTTTAACATTGGAATTTGTGCCTTGGCACTGGAGGTTAAATAAATTACTCGACATCTCAGTTTCACAAAGAGTGCATTATCTCAATGCACAGGCAGAAAAAAAAAATATATATGTATCAAAATACACAAATGGCCGCAATCACGCTCATACAACTTTCCTGCGTCTTGGTAGGATACAAAGTAAACAAGCACATTCGGTTTGTGAGGACAGCCTCTCCCCCTACGAGATGGCTCGAAAGACCCGGACAGTGATAAGCGACCCAATCTTGTCTAATCTCCAGAAGTTCTCCCTGAGTGGCTTCCTTACCATTACAGATTACTGTCTACGGAGTCGTACATATCAGTGGCAACTACCTATCGCTGTTTTCTGTCCAGCAGTGGGGGCTTACAATTTTAGACAATTTATCATTATAATTATTATTACATGTTGTATTTTACTGTCTCTTTATTGATTAGATTTTTTTCGTTATTTGCTATTACGAGCTGAGAAATTTGATTGGCTGAGACCGTTCAGTAGTGTATAGCCTATCTATGGCTGAGACCGAAGTTAACGCCAGTTACAAAATAATTCTGTTCCGAGGATAGCTAGAACCTGGTGCTCATAAAGCCCTACAAACTGTGCGAACACATCTCAGATGAGTGATAATTTCCAGCACTGGACGCGGTGTCTTTGCCCCAAAAGCAATTCTGATTCTATTTCGAATTCACCATGGCATATTTATTTTGAACAATTCTCAAAGTTAAATTTGACCACAAAAACGCCCAAATAATCCATATTGTCACCCTCACGGGATCGTTTACATACATGCTCTACAGAAGTTAGATTAATGCGTTGTCTTTATGCGGAGAGGCTTAAATGCTGAAAATGAATGTATCCGCTGTGCAGACTTAGTCTAATAATCACATGGGGAAAGCCTTTAAGTATGGCACTGAGCTGGAGTACACGACTTGACATGAAAGATGAGCTTCCAATCATTGTGGAAGCTATATCCTCGTCTCAAAAGGTGCAAAATAAGTAAACAATGTAGTGTATTATACCTTTGTAGTCAATAATATTGGATCATAGCGGAAAAATCATTTAAGCGGCTAATCTCTGTCCCTTTGCTCCATAGCCCAGAATAATGAGCTCAATCATAACAACAAATGCCACACGTTTTTGCATCATTACGATATCTTCAATATTTTAAGAACGCCTTGCCCGCAAGATTACAGAAAAATCAATGATCCGCCGACACTGTTTACGCCCAAGATGTCGATGTTTTCCTATACCAGGCCAGGGCGCCCAGAGGTCGAGGTGCAATTTAATACCCCATCAAATCAATGTTCCCCACATCAGAAGTCCATTCCAAGGAGATGAAGACAGAGTGAATGCTGTCGTGAGATGTGGATGAGAACAGGCAAGTCAAGACAGATTTGGGAGACAGGACGGACGGATGTTGAAGATGAAAAGATGTGCATTAGGAGACGGCAAGAGAGGAGACAATGGAAATGAGAAAAATATAGATTTAACCCTAGCTGGGAAAGATGAGACTAGCGGACAGTGGGACACTATGTTCACATTTACTCTACAACCGAGCAGGCCAAGGTTAGCAGGAATCTTACTATACAGAATAGACTGCTTGGGGCCAATTATTAGAAATCACATTAATGCAGAACAACCCACACATGCCTGATCTTACAAAGAGTTTATGCTTTCCTCGACAACTTGAGTCGCATTATTTGATAGAACAAAAACAATATTTAAACATTAAATCTGCGTTAACATTTACAAATACAACAAAACAAAACGAAAAATAAAAAGACCAAAAAAATTGTAACTGATTTCTAATACTGGACACTTCTCAGAAGTAGGTCTTGTTTCTCTTCTTCTGTTTCATTAGACGACTCACGGGGATTAAAAACTATAGTTCGAGGCCTCACCTGTCGCGTGAAAACTTTCGTACAAAAATATGTTCTGCCAGATTTCTGGAGCAACATGTCGATTTTCAAGTAACCTGAAATGTTTATGCAAATTTTGGAAGTTTCAAGTGGCGCAGTTTTTGAGAAAACATTTTGTTGTTTTTTTTCCAGTCCTAAAAGTATAGACAGATGGGTATGCTTGGAACGATCAATGTTACAATAATAATAATATTAAAACTAGTAGAATCCATAGACCGCACGGTGGTCTGTCGTTGACAACGCTTAAGAAAGATGGAAAAAGAAAGATTAATTTAGTGACCATGCTTATGAGCATGGCAGAGAGAAAGAAAGAAAGGGAGACAGAAGAGGGCAGCCTTGAGGTGAAAAGAGTGAAACTAGTGATGAGACAAACAAGTCAGTAGAAAGACAGCAGAGTTAATAAAGATATGAAAATATAGAATAATATTTATTTTTAAAGGCGGGGGTTTGGTGGGGTGTATTGAAGAAAATAAATTAGAAAATGGACGGACCCCGAGGGTGGGTGTTGGGGAGGGGGGGAGATGTATTGTTGTTAGGAAGATGAAGAATATGAGTGAAGAAAAGAGAAAGAATGGAGGAAGGAAGGGTTCCACTCGCAATCATTCAAGAATCCCCTGAAGTCGGACTATTTGTCGAGTGGCAACATGGAGTGGGATATAATTATGTGGATAAGAAGATGACCCTTCACTGACATCCCCTGGCCCAATGGTCAATACCGACCAATCAAATTCTGCTGACAGCTCATAGCATTAGGAAGCAGCAATATGACAGGATGGACTCTTGCTGGAGATTTTCCCACGACAAACATAGGTCTTGGAAATTGCTTTAGAGTCTCTGGTATATTGCAAGATAGTGTGTGCATTACAGAAGAAATGTCTCAATGGGTGTCTCACAGTACAGTAATTAGGCAACAGCTGAATTAACTGACAGCCCCAAATTAGACATTCTCATTGAGTTTTGTTTATTTGCTTAATTACGCTCTTAAACGAACACTGACAAACATTTTTAAAGCATACATTCAGCATTGCTGCCACAACACCAAAATGGAATTAATTTTACTAAGAATGACAATCACATTTTTAGGCTCAGCTTATTGCAATTTTCCAGTTATTGACTTTCCGCTGTTGTTAAAAAAAATGTCACTCAGATGCTGCCCCCCCCCCTCCCCCCAGTGTAGAGGTTCTTAATTTCCAGACTGTATAAAAAATCTTGAAATATGTGTTACTGCATAATCGAATTTTCTTATAATTTCGGCAAACAGTCAGACACATCACGCGAGTCGAGTCGATGCTCAATTATATAAGCTACATAAAAATTATAAAAGAAACAAATTCAACAAATCCATTAATTTGAGCTAAGCCATTCCATTGACATTTCAAACCTCTGTGGGTCAGAATACCCCTTGAGTTTACCTCACGACAAAATTATTAATACAAACTTTTTCACTCAGCGGGTGGAAGATTAAGTTGGATCGGATATAAAAATAGACAATAATATATGAAATTGCGCTCAGCCAATTGGCAGGGCAGGGGAGCTCATTTAGAACACATCGATAATGATCTGTAAGCAATTTTACGAGATTATCAGGATCCAATTTCATTTCGGAAAATGAGATAGGAAGATGAACAAAAGTAAAAAAAACAACAACCCTGCAACAGTGCACGGCTGATTGTAGCGGGCCTGTCTTGCATGGATCGGCTGCAGACAAAGCTGGCATCACGAGGAAATCGTGAATTTTTGGTGCGACACTTTGTAATTCTGTTGGGATACGTGCAGGGCTACAGTGGTGGAGAAATAGACAGATACGGAAATATATGGGAGAAAAAGATGCAGATTTGTGGGAATTGGAATAAATTACCGACAGACACACAGACTAGGGAGAGACAGACAGACAGACATAGATAGATAGATAGATAGATAGATAGATAGATAGATAGATAGATAGATAGATAGATAGATAGATAGATAGATAGATAGATAGAGATAGATAGATAGATAGATAGATAGATAGATAGATAGATAGATAGATAGATAGATAGATAGATAGATAGATAGATAGATGGATGGAATGATAGATAGATAGATAGATAGATAGATAGATAGATAGATAGATAGATAGATAGATAGATAGATAGATACAGAGACAAAATCAGAAAAAGAGAGAAAAGTATGAGTTTGTCAACGCTCCAATCACCTCCAATTCACAATCTGGCAAAGTAGCGGCAATTATCTGTGTAGCGACCAGCGAGAATGCGGAAGACATCAAACGTTCACCAAAACGTTAATATGGGAATCATTAGGTAAATAACCGTTTCATTAAAAAAAAAAGCTGTCACAGGGCTATTGTCTGGAGTTACATTTATTTCACTTCCTCCATTTACAGAAAAAATACCTGTTTTGTGGAAACAGGCTATGAATGAGACAATCTCACTGACAAGGCCTAATGGTTTCGGACAGCAAATGTTTAGGTCTACAGCTGATACGTCCAGTTTGGGCGGAAAAAGCATATAGAATCAGAAATCAAACACTGATCAGGAAAAAGATCAAGAGTAACCTGAAAAGAACGCAGGATGTTCAGTCAAAGAGCTACATGAAGGATTGGTATCAACACTTTTCAGTGTCTACTCCGAAAGAAACAATGAACAGTTTTGGGATGATGGGATTCCCTCAACTTCGGTACTTAAATCAAGATGAAAATTAATATGCAGGCCGTTCAATGTCGTTGTTTTTTTTCTTTTGACCACTGAACATGTACTGTAATATATTACATTGAATTTCTGGATCGCCCTGTAGATTCCAGCGTTCGATCTGATGAGCCGCCCCCAAGCGTGATTGTTTCGTTGCGTGTAACTTTCTATTTTCCTTTCTCCTCCAAAGGATTGACACTAACTAACTGGTCGATGTTAAATCTGCTTGCCAGTCGACGCAAGATGTCGTATGGTAATTGCTTTCTTTTCCGCCGTTCACTGTTTTACTGATTAAAATCAAAATTGGACTGAACAGTTTATAGTTTGGCCGATGTTCTACAGAAAACGCGACTGAAAAAAATTTTACTGGCCGTTTTATAAATGAATTTTACGAACCCACCGATCGAAAAATAACTGGAACTGAATAATAAAGCAGCGGACTGGATGACAAAAATGGTTGAAATGTCGCATAAATGTTTGGTTTTTTATAATTTATTATATTTGACGCATTCAATTTACCCGTGTACCAGAAAGGAATTTGACTTTTGCGCTAAGAAGCAAATCAAGTTAATGATGTGTAGAGGAATATTGTGACTTTCTACAACACGCAAGTACTAAATTGAAACAGTTCTCCGGCCTACGAAATCGAGAATCGGAAAAAGGGCTTTGCAACATGTAGTATTACTAGCTGAGATATCCAGCTTTGCCCGGGATAAATCTGTGTATTAGTTTCGGTTTTGGGTGATCTACTTTACCTTGCCCGTTCTTTCAGGTTTATTCTACTGTTGCTGTTGTTTGTTCGTTTGTTTTAGGTAAGTTTTACTGCACCCCCCTTTCACATTAATACCCTCCTACCCCCCTCCCCCCCCCCCCCCAGCATTCGAGGTGAAGAATGTCATGTATAATGGCAAGAATCTGAGTACCCACCGAACAGTGTGTTTAAGAGTGAACACATTGGGCGGAGTGATGATGTCATAGACGCATGCGTTCGTGATGAAAAACAAGGATGGGCGGGGGCGGGTGGGAGGAGGCGATATTAGCTACACGACGCAAACTCAGCAATTACTTCTCCACCATTTCAAGCCTCCAAATCTTGAAAAGGACCTTTCCCACGGCGAAAGGAAGGCACCTGTAAAATTTCATGTCAATCCGAGCTGTATGAGCAGCATGCCATAAGAATTGTTAAAAATCCCGCGAGTTTTTTAAAAGATAGATCTAAACTAGATTCACGCGTGTAAAAGTGCAAACGCCCGGAAATTAGCAAAACTTTGTTAGCTCAGCCAAATAAATTAGGGTTAAAAAAAAGAAAAGGCGATGTCTACTGGTCAGAACAACATGAGAATGGAAAGTTCATAACGAAATTAATTTTCCCCAGTTTTGAATGATGTCGTCGCATAAGCGTGCATCCACAAGCTCACGCTAACCCGTAGTTAGCTGAGTATCCGTGACAACAGACCAAGCTGGACAATTTCCTGACCAGAGTTCCGATCAGATACCGCCTGGTGGCATCATAAACAGAGCAAACAAATGATCGTTTACTCTGAGCTCAGAGATCCATAGCCATAATTCAGATTTAATAATGATTTGTGAGACTGGAGACGAATTCAGCAGCATATCGTGACTTGATTCAGGGGCAGATTTAGGTAAGCGAAAGTGGGTGCTAGGCATCTGATATCTTCTTGCAATACGGTTTTCAGGCAGTGCCGTTGTGCAGAATGAACGAAGCAAAACAGAAACACTCATATAAAAATATTTTATGCGTGGTAATATAATATAAGCCATACAATTATAATATAATCCTTATCACGATCATGCATAAAAGAGAAAGCATACGGTAAGTGCCAACAAAGCAAAATAAATTCATGTCTAAGGAAATGTAATACTTCATACCTCATCCCCCACCACAGAAATTACACATTAGGTGTCGCAAATGGTGTCATTTTGTCCTGATAAGCACAGTGGCATACCCAAAAAATGTTAAATGCCATTGGTGAAAGTGAGTGATTTATAGTAATGAAATATATTATTTTAGCTGGGTACGCCTCTGAATCACGGTTTGATACATGAGATCAAGGCACTGTCTGGTGCACTCATCAGGCTCCCATTCAGTAGTCTCCACCGGTGAGTAATCAACAGGAAATGGCCGAACAATTTATCCTATGGCACTCTCAGATTTGGAATATGAGGGGAGTCTCCCGGAGTGAAATTACCGTGGGGAACAATTAGAAACTCATCTGGACACAGGGAAGGAAAGATTTAAGCCCGGTGTCTCCCCTGAATTTCTGATAGGAGGTACTGATGTGACTAATGCCACTAAAGAAACTGGACAATTCTTGGAATAGATAGAAATGGCAGTTGCCTGGAGACAAAGTGTATGAAATTATCATTGCGACCTGTGAAGTTTTTTATCAGTTATATTTCCTGCTTTTCGCACTTCCGTCACCATTTTTTTGCCTAAACTGCAGTTGCACCAACACTAGACTAATCCTCTCTTTGTTCCAAAGTTATGGTCAAGAATAAGCTTGGGGTTAGGTTTTCGGTGACCCAACATAAATTACTTCATTATGCTGATCAATTTCATTAATGGTGTACAACTGTCTTTGATTCAAGTGCATGAGCAGAATAAACACTTTCACTATCAGAATGGCCACCCAACCAGAAAGACTGTAAAAAAACTTGTATGCTGAATCACCATCTGTGCAAAATTTGTCGGCACTGACACAACCTTTTCTAGGTGATGCTGAGACAAGCACATGAAGTGATACTTGCAAAAAAAGCCAATGGATCACTATCACAGTTTTTCACTCAACATCTGATCTGGGTTTACTTAGTCTTTAATGGCTGCAAAAAAATGTTAATGCTCCCTCGAAAAAATAATTGATGAATGAGCAAACAAGCAATTTGGATTTGGTTCTATACTGCACCACCTACACGAGATTGGGCGTTCAACTAGCAAGTAATGACTTACGGAATGATACAGGTCAACGGTATTGACCAGAGATATCTTAACTAACCGGTTAGTTAAGATATCTCTGGTATTGACAGCAGTTGTGCCAGTTGCTTTTCGTAGGAGTCGCGAAAGAAACCAAATACTTCACCCACTGTTGAAACCAAAGAATCAGCTCGTGACTGGGCGCCACGGTCTTAGCTATGTTGCAGACGAAGACAGAAATGTTCTCCCCAGGTTCACCTCAATATAAACGATGTATCAAGTCGTACAAGTAATTAGTGGTCTCCATACAGCACCGATAAGAGCCACGATACATTATCTCTCTACTGATATGTGCAAAGAGTACCAGGAGTAGAGAAAGACACTCACCTTTGGTCTGCACGAAATTGTCTCCCCCAGCAATGTATGCGTATGGGTCAAGACTAAGGTAGTGATCTCCCTTGGTTACTTTCATCTCGGTGGCTTTGCCATCCAGATAGAAGATCACTTCATCACGCCGGTGGTCGATGGTGAGATTGTGCCATCTGGAAGGAGAAAGAATCAGTCTTGATTTAATGAAAACCAACCTGCAAATAACATAAAAAGTCCTTCATAAAACATCCAATTTTCGCCTTGCAGGCAGATCAAACCTGATTCGACACCTTGTCTTTAAATTTGTTAAAATGTCATGGCAATAATGAAACTGAACTGTGGACTTAATTTTGTGAAAATACAAATAAAATTCGTAACCCATGCATATTTAACCTGTTTGATAAGATATTCCCATTGGCAATAATACACTTCTAATTACTTTGCTAAGAATAATAGGCTACTGCTAGAAAATAATAAGATATTTGTACAGATGATTCTGCTTGCAGGATTTCTGCTTTGAATGACATAAAGATTTAACATCATAATAATATGTAATTTCGGTGTAGATGTTTTCTGGTTTCTGGAAGCGAAAGAAGCAGCAGCATGTGAATTTAAAATTGTGGGCAATGGGATGGATATTTATCTTCATTATTTGGCGGCAGCGCTGCGAACTAGATCTTAATTTGGTATATCATTACACTTTCAAATGGAGTTTCTAGGGAAATTTCATTTAATCGACAAATCATTGGTCAGATTTCTCTGTCTTGTTCCTGGGAGAAATGAAACAGCTGCTTCATGAATCAAGTTACGAATAAAAAACGATACCCCACTTCGTATAGTTTAAACCGTGGATCGATACGGTTTGCAATGGTGAACATACTCTCGTGATAATATCAACAGTGGCAGATCAGGCCTGCAGAAACAAATATGCGTGAAGGCATGGTGATTGTGGAAGCGGTTTGCTTATGATACAGGAATGTCACCAAGAAGGTTACCAAGAGATATGCAAACTGAATCTTATTTAGTATATACTCGTCACTGGCTTTTCCATTAATAAAATTTTTGAATGTTAGTTTTAATAACCGGATGCTTAAATTGACAATTACAAACAGGAAGGGCAAAGTGCTCTGTGAGATAATAAGATACAAATATTATTTACAAATGCAGTAGAGGAGTTCATGAATGCATGTTGGCATAAAGTGAGCAGTGATTATAATAAGTATCCATGTCTGACAGCCCTGTAAGGGAGGCGTCTTGCCTTGTGATAAACGTGAGCTACGAAGCATGTGTTAATAGCTTAAGTTAAAAAACAACAACAACAACAAATGAAGGACTTTTCTACGGCTTTGTTATGAAGGCTGAAAGTAGGTATAGTAGGCTTATTATTTTCAGACGAACTGAGCTTGGTAATACAATTCGTTTTCTCAATATCTCTTTTCCACACGGTGCCTGGATACATGCAGCCACTTTATCCACGAGCTTAAACATTTTTCAAAAGCAAATTTAAAAGAAAATATGGCGCCAAAACACCATCTAGCTAGTAGATCCAGCCACTATTTTTGAAGACTTAAGATTTAAAACCGTCTTTCAAATCTCAAAATGACAAAATTAAGAATATTATATTATACAACCAAAACACACTCTAGCTGGTAGCCCAGTCAGTATTTCTGATGATTTGAGATTCAAAACCACCTTTCAAATCTCAAACTGATACAATTTTTAAAAATACACATTTATACGACCAAAACATCATCTGGCTGGTAGCTCAGCCAGTATTTCTAACGCTGGTAGCTCAGCCAGTATTTCTAACGCCCAGTTAATCCTGAGGCTGCAAATGTTTTCATTTGTATAAAAAACAATCACTACAGAGTACGTCAAACATAAAGACATAATACAAACACACGCACACACACACATACACACACACAGAAACAATGAAGACAGTGATGTCCGGCTACGAAAGAACCCGCACAACCTCAGATGTTAGAAAAAGATAGACAGAAATTGATTCAGAAAACAAATGCCATAGCAAAACATTAAACGGATTCAGGGTAAACTCAAAACAAAAACTTCCACAAAAGCAGCCTCTTTCGTGTCGACAAAGTAAATGAATGGTTTTTTTTTTTTTTATCTTTTCTTTCCAGAATAAAATTATTTAACGTCTAACTTTTGCTAGAAAAAAAATTCTTTTCTGATCTGCAAATTTTCTTTGGTTGAAAGATCAAAAGGAATGTTCTAAGGGTAGGGAAATACTCAAAATAATAGTTTGAAAAGAGGCTGAATTCAAAGCATTCATGAAACAATGAAAATCTTTTAAAAAAGAACAAAAAACGTGTCCAGTGACATACTGATCTGCCATACATCAATTCAGCCAGAACAAATTAATGAATGAATAACCGAGCTGCGAGACAGACAAGCACAGTCGTCAATTCAAAAAGATGTAAACGTAATATGAAATTAAAATGTCACTGAGTATTGAATAAAAATTGAGTTGTTTTGCGAATGAAAACAACGAAGAGAAACGCGGCTTAATCCATCAGACCATCACTTAATAATCATTTTTTAGATATTAAATCGATGGGCGTTTCTCAATATTTATGCATGCAAAAGTTGGTCTCTGGGCGCAAAGACTTCCAGTGCTTGAATGCCAGCCCCTGGCAAAACCATCGATTGGATATGAGACACTGGAATGATTTATAACGCATCCTACGTTTATTTTACTTATCCTGAGAGAAACACCGATTTTACAGCTAGAACTTCCAAGTTCGCTTCAGTGGTTCATCTAAACAATGATTTATGTACATAGTTAATTGCAAGGACTTTATGTTATGATCTAGATACCTAAAGATTTTCGTTTCATAACTATAAGTTTCATTTTAATCATCTCAAGAAATAAAATAATAATTTATGATATGCATGCTTCTCTCTTGAGAACATAATAAAACTGGGGAAGAAAACGGAGGGGGGGGGGGGAGGCTAGTTGGGAGTGTGAAAGGATTAAATGATTTCCCAACAATGGACTTCACATGAAGTTTGTTTCTGCCATTGGTAAATTTCTTTCTATTATCATTAGTTTGGATGTACATGGGTCATTACTTCGTCTTAGCCGCCGTGCCTTCACTTGCAGGGCACATTACCCGAAAGGATTGATTTTCTTTGTCTCGCCTGTTTTATTGCTTTCTGGAAATGTCGCTACAAATGCAAAAGTATGGAAAACTCCGTTGGTACCTTTCTCGGGAAGCTCCCAAAATTCCTTTGAAAGTCGTTAACTCTATAATTCTGAGCGTGTCAAATTTCAAGTCTCTATCTAGTTCCTCAGTGCTTGCAGTCAAGACGTACGATACATAATGCTGCTGGAGGATCCCTTCAGCTAGGTTTTCATGTGTACGGAAACGGAAACGTCAGTAATCCATCAAGTAGTGAAATAAAGAGAATGTTTTCATGTGTGCGGAAAAAAGTCGTTTCCGTACACATGGAAACACTCTCTCTTTTTACTACTTGATGGATTTTTGACGTTTCTCTTGCCGTTTCCGTTTCCGTACACATGAAAACACGGCCTTACTCTCACCTAAATCGTCTACGTTTTAAGTCCTCAGTCTACGTTCTCTAAATATCATCTTCTAATGTAGGAAGATATACCCATTTCTAAGTTAATGCACAGCATCATAGCTCCTTGGTTATTTGATCCTTACTCCGATTTATTTCCTTCCGCAAATAAACTATATAAAGCAAAATGAAAAGAAATAATAATAATAAAAAGTAAATACAAACTTAAAAGTTTACCTCTACTCCCCAAAACCACTCAAAGCACATTAAATTTCGGGTTAAAAAAACAAAAAACGTTTTATATCAACAGTTGTAGTTCTTATAGAACTAGCACAGTAAAAACAATTCTTGTGAATATTATTAATTACCTGAATGAAATATGTTTGAAGTAAGAGCATCAGGGACGAGTCTATGTTAGCATGCAATTAATGTGTTTTGGTTATATGGCATGGGTTACAGTTTTTAAAGTCTAACTATGTCATAGCCACACGTGCGTGTGTGAAGAATAAACAAGCGTGCACTCATGAGATTACAGAAGGCTTTAGCTTCACCACTACATAGCTGTACCTTCACCAAATCCGATCAAAACATAGATAACAAGTTAAAGTTGAATTAGTGACAAGTTATGACAATTTGAATTAGTGACAAGTTATGACAATATCATATCAATATCTTTTAGCCATTATCACTTAGTCTAGGTAATCATATTACACAGAAGTCAATTAGTTCAACCAACAGACTAGGAAGAAAAGACATAGTAAGGTAATACAAAGCTAGCGTTTGGATAAAATAGATAAAATTTCAGCTCACCCACTTCTGAAACAGAAAAACAAAATAAATATCATTTAATAAATTATCAGTAATCACTCATATTTGCGTTGATATGATCAAAAGTTGTGACAAAGATGTGTACAGTATGGTTCATCACAAAGTGACATTGTGCAAGTGACCACGAATTACACACTCAGTACAATGACAATATGACAGTTTTTTTGTCAGTTTCTCCAAGTACCAGTACTGTTGTTGTTGGACCGGCAGATTTCGTGTCTTCTGGCTTACTATCCTATTCTTTCTATGTCTACCAGTAATGGTTGGAATGAAAGTTTGGCGCCATTAGGAAATAACATTTAAAAAAAAAAAAAAAATTCACAATTACAAAGTGACGGATATGAAAACTGAAGGCCACATCTAAATTACCATGTGTGATTTCAAATGTTGGAAGAAATCTCCTTCCTACTAAATATTATATTCCACCACCAGGTATACATATAAACATTTACAATTCTTCCAAAATACCAGCGCTTTCATAAGTATGTTCAGATAATTTTCTTTCTGATCTTTCATGCAAAAAAAAAAAAAGAATTCTTATAACTATGGACACGATTTTACAAGCTTTATATTTTTAGCCACATGCGATGGTTTGCATCAGTAATGTCAATGAAGCTGGAGTATGAAAATGGTGAATGAAAATACGTGATGTATGACGCTCCTTCGTTGCTTTCTGGCCTCACCATCTCCTCACATGCCAGTGTAATACAATTGTCCCGTCCTTCTTTCAGGTGTTTTCTGGGCTCTTAACTCAAATGAAATTAGAGCCGACAAACACCCGTACTTAAAGAAGTTAATATGTCACGACACCAACATCTCAGGGTTCATGGGAGGCAGAAAAAGCAACAGTTGCCACAGAAACGGTTTCCAGCTAAAATCAAATCCTGAAATAACCGTATTATTAGGGCACAGTGACCTCATCAGTGTGCCCATGGTGCAACAGAACCCCACAGTCTTTCTTTTCTTTGACAGAAGTGCGACCAGGAAGAAAACACTGATTAAGGCTAAGAGATTACAATTCATCAACGTTCAGACTAAGAACTGGTCACAATAGGCTCCACCACCACATGTTCACCAAGTTCAAAATAGGAACATCTGCCATATGCGAGTGCAGCCAGTCTCCTCAAAACACGGAGCATATATTGCAGAACTGCACACTCCTCTCAGCACTGCGAGAAACATATTGGCCCCAACCCACCGACCTGAATATCAAACTCTATGGTGCTCTGCCAGAACTGCAGAAAACCGTAGATTTTATTAAAAGAACAAATCTGCAGATTTAGATTGGTGAACGAAAGAAGAAGAAGAATCAACGTCGACTTTAACAATATGTTTGGTCTTCTTTGTTCAAAATACGAGACTGAATGACGAGGGAGAAAAGATTAATATAGAAATTTTCTCAAAGAAATGTCACGTATTCTGATGTTTGGATACTGACCTGCCATCATCCAGACCAATGCCCTCGGAAAAGGTTAGATCATCTTGTTCAAATGAGATGGATGCGTGAATGGCGCCGGAGTATATGGACACGGTGATGTGGCTGTGGAAGGGGGTGCCGCCGACGGCATACAGCAACACACCTGAACCTCGGTCAGTCTGAAAGGAAAAGGGGAACAAGAAACATGTGAATAACATTACTGCTACAAATTCAGTGTTTGCAGCTGATTGTCAACAGAAAATAACTTATTCATTAGGCGCGTGACGAACTATATCCATATTTTTCTTGTTTACATCGGCGCTTGTATTTATAACATAGCTTTATGCTAATTTTCTGAAAATGTATATGAGGTAGTGGCACTCGGCAGCAGGTTCAGCGTTTACACAGGAAATAAAAATAACAGTGAGTATTGTCCGAAGGCTGGATCTCTATGACAGGGGCCATCCATAGGGTATGCTCGGAACGGGGAGGAGGGGTCAGGTTTACCCCTGTTGTATGAAAAACGTTCATGGGGGAGGAGGTTTTCTGTGGCCTTTCAGATTTGGTTAAAAATGTACAGAGGAAAGGTGGAGTCGCAAGTAAGTTATTGAATGACATTAAAATCAACTGTTTCTGATATGATGCAACGCCAGTGAGTTCACGTAAAATGTCTTTAAGGACGTCAAAGCTTTATCATGTATATTCACCATTCTAATGGCCGCCCACACTAGCAAAAGAGGGCCGGAAAGGAAGGGGGGTGGGGGGAGTAAAATTCGCCAAAATCGAGATTGCATACTTTATAGTTACCCCCAAATACCGAACCGAGCGATAATATCTTTTTCAGCGGACCGGCCGAAATACAAATCGAAGACAAATTGTTTCCTCTCCCAGAAAAGCTAGACAATAGCAATCCAGGCCATCTGTTGTTTGCCAGATAAAACCCTTTCAAGTTCCTGTCTCTCCGTTCGTAATCAGCACTCACACCCGCCCGCCAATAGTTCCCCCAGATTTCTTATCAGCAATTTTGCTTGATTTCTGGGAGCAGTAATAAAGAAAAGGTTGGCAACGAATTGATATGCATCCATGTCTGTGGTGACGATAACTGAAGACCAAATCTTTAAAAAGCCATACCTGTGTGCTATTGGGCACGATGTTAATGTCCACGCCCACAATAAATAATAATAACTAAGTCCTGTCAGATTAGGAAAGGTGATGGCGAAGGCCAATGCAGAGGCAGGATCAGACAGACAGAGAACGCCCGTGGCCGTCTTCTCAGACATTCAAATTACGTACAATATGGAAATATTTTCGTGATTTCTTCCTTGGGTTAAGCTTCAAAAACTGTTACTATTCAAGACGCGGTTGGTGATCAGATTCGTGTTTCCAGCCGCAGCATCTACATGTACTTTTGATAAAAAACTGCGAACATGTAGGGCTTAACGAAGCACACGACTGTGTAGATTATTATGCAAATAGGTTGGATCAGACACTGGGTTATAAAGAAGCATTCTATTTGACATAGTCGATCTGCGGGTTTATTGTGTCTGGTTTTCCAATTTCCCAAGCCAATACGCCTCCCAGCATTCCCCACTTACCCGCATCCCCGAGGTACGCACTGGAAAGGACAGCCAATAATGTTTCGTACATGAAAGTCATGACGTGCCAGACTGACCATGGAAACGTTGCCAAAACGATCCTGTCCCAGACTGGCTATTTCAGGATTTCAGTACAAGCTAAAGGGTTTGGAATGCTCTGGCAGATGCAGGATATTGACAAGTAAATTAAAAGAAGAATTACTAGGATCAATTAACATGTCAAACTGAGACACCTATACATTACCGTGAAGGCTTCACTTACAACTATTATCAGAACCGTTCATGCGCAGTCCTGTAATTGGATAATGTTCAGATAAAACTCTCCCACATGATCGGACATTAACAATGGCTCTCCCCAAAATGGAAGTCAGTTTAAAAGTAAAAAAATAATATTCTTATTACAAACAAACACGGACTGTTCTCTAAAAAAATCGATCTATCTTGTTGATTCCACCAGAATCCAGACGACTGTTTTTCAGAATGAAAGCAGGCCAGCTATGGGCAGTTTGCCTCTCTCTCTCTCTCTCTCTCTCTCTCTCTCTCTCTCTCTCTCTCTCTCTCTCTCTCTCTCTCTCTCTCTCTCTCTCTCTCTCTCTCTCTCTCTCCCCCCTCTATCAAATACACACACGCACACACAGATGTGAAAACTTTAGGAGCGGCTCTTTAATAAATCTCTCGTTTCACAACGGTCCAAACTGCCTTCTTCATTGTAGCACAGTCCACCCACACATCCAGCTTTAAGAGATATCAGATTCCTGGCATTTGCCATATCGCGGATGGTACACCATGAGAATTGGCTATCTTTAGCCCAAAACACATATAGGACGGGATGGTCCTGTCTCATTATAAAAACAAATCACCCCGGATATGGAAATGGTCGCATTTCGGCCAGCGACAAGAAAGAAGCGTTTTGAGGGAATCTGTACATATCGATTATTCTCGAGCGCTCAAAGGGCGATTTCAGGTACTTGAGGACAAAATACAGAATGGACTACAAATGCCCATTCTCTTCCCCCCCCCCCCCTTCCATTTTTCAGTGATGCTGATCGTGGCATATTCGAATAACTGACGAGACTACTGAACATTTCGGATACAGATTTGTTTTGCCAATGTGTGGACTGTGGTTACCAGGAACGTTTGACATAATAATATAGCAGCAGGATGACATCTGAGCTCTGTAAAGAATTTCCGCAGGCAAGCAAACAATCTTACAGACTTCGTTATTGGAGGGATATTAATTGCGATACACCCACAGTTCCGCTATTGCCTTTATATTCATTTATTACATGAAAAGAAAACGAACAAGGTCCTTCACTCTCGCTTCTGTGACAGATCTATCATGTTTTTTATTCTACATGTCAGATTTTTCATCATAAAAAAAGAAAATCAGTTTGCCATGCTGTTCAAACTTCCCTTATGAAATCAGATGCAGAGCCCACAACCCAACCCACACAAGTGTGGGAGTATCGCCTTGCAAAGTTTTCTTGTTCAAGAATAAAACACATAGGCCGAATCTGGCCACACTGGAAAACCATCCCTGATTTATGCAATTGCTTCACAGCGAAGCTGGAGACAATGGTGGACCTTTCCGTGATCCAAAGAAGATTATGCACATTTCTCAATATACAATAAATATTCTTTATCAATGTATAAACAAAGATTGCATGGCAGAATTTCAGACTCTCAAGTAGGCCTGTGGAAATAGAAAACATCTACGGCAGTAAAGATTCCCTCCGCCTTTGTAATATGTGTGAATAATAATTTATTGTTAATAGTTAGAAAACCTGAGAAGTAATCCAATCCCAGAGAGGCTAATTATAGATTTTATTGCCTTTACAACGGATACTCCAAGACATCAGACTAGTCTACTGGGAATTTTGGACCCATCATTCACGAGGACATTTTGTAAGGCGTCCAGTTCAGAGAAAACCAGAAAACAGATTTTTGCACAGTGTTTTCTCGTGGGTATACTAATTCAAGTGAATGGGGTCACTACAGCATAATTCATGAGTGTAAAAAAAAATTTGCAAAGATGCTGATAATTTCTAAACTGTGGAATGGTGGGACGCAAGAGAGTTTTAAAATGATAACAGACACTTTGTAGTGTTTCATACACATTTTGTACTCTTGCCTGGTTTTTCCCAGGTAACTAGGATCTATTGAGAGAGAAATCCAAATAACAACGTCTATCACAGATCAGGAAATATCTAATTTTAGTCTCTAGTCCCATAGACGGCTAGCAACATTGCCTCTCTCGTGTCTTTCCTCATACTGTTACACATGTAGTATGATCCCGATGACAAAAATAATTGAGATTCTTGAGGAAGCCAGACTACAGTAGGGCTTCGGAGGAAAAAGGTTCCCATATGAATTGCATATTGGTTAATCATTTTGAAAGCCAGTCATTTCCTTGTACATAAACCAAAATGATTATTATTATCATTTCAATATCCAAACGCCAGGAAAGAATTAGCGGCATCAAGCGATTTCACGTTTACGGCATCGCATCAATACTCATAATCACTATATCAGACATATGCGACAATCTAAAGTTTAATTCCAAAATTTGCTTCCAGAGCTCTTTGAAATAATAATTTATCGAGATTCTCACCATGCAATTCAAATCTCTCCCGTCCCTACTTCCTGTTTCGCTTCCTCTCCCCCCCCCCCCCGCCCCCTCCCCATTTCCCTCGCATTCGCTCATTTGCATTTCTGTCTCTCATCGATTTTGGTTGTATTGCACAAGAGTAAACAACCATAGCCAGAGTTTGGGCCAGGCTTTTTCTTTCTTTCTTTCTTTCTCCTAATTTTTATTTGCCATCTTTTCCTTTCTTGTTTTGTGCATTTCGTCTCTCTTTCGGTCCTTATCCACCTGTCCAGTGACTCCCGCACGAAGTCTCCGTTCGAATGAGTGTCTGTCTCACTGTCCAGCTGTTTACTCTTGTGTCTGACTCTCAGACGTTCCCTGCATCTGTTCATAGGTGTGCACTTACATTTTCTTTGTTTTTCAATCTGTCCTTAGGCTAATCTGTCGGTGTGTTTGGTCAGTTTGTTTAGGTTTCTCACTGTGCGTCTTTCTCTACGTGCTCGGAGGAGTAGAAATAAAAATTCGTATTCCAGTAACGAAACAACTTTATACATAAACTTTCCAATGGCCAAAATACGCCAAGACCGTAAGCTCTGACCCTCTTAGTGGATATAAAACAGACATAATCTGATTCAAAGTCCAAAATTTGCTGCCGCTAATTTAGATCAAAACTATACTTTTCAGCTTCAATTGATTTTACGAGCAAATGAAATTACTGACAATAAAATATTGTTGTAAGCAGGGTACTTTTGACTGTTTTGCGTCATTCTACTTCAGTCACAAATTCTTAACTCTGAGGTGATTCCTGTTTCCTTGCAAGCTTCAGGTCTGTTAAATAAGCCTAATGGCTGGAGAAGAAAAACTCGCCAAAAGTTTTATCAAAACTGGATACATGCATGGGGCTCTTTTGAGGTTATTTGGTAATACTGAGATAGGAACTGTTCTATTTTCGCGCCAAAGAAATGTTGGCGAGTGAGAGGGAATAAATAACAGAAGCCAGACAGAGGAACCAAAGAAACTGTCACCGTACTTTGATCTAAGACACCTCTGGGAGCCCTAAGGTCTTCAAATTTCTGTCTTGTCCATGCTCCACGGTTCGAGTTGGCCCCGCATGCTCGTTAGAGGTCCGACAGTTCTACATATGTGTATGCGTGTACCAGTGTTTTCATATTCATATGGATAAAGGCCTATGCCCCGAGAGAGTAGGGGGAAAAAGATGTTCGGAATAGCAGGAAAAAATATAAATTACATGGACAATGAACTTAAACAAGAACAAGAAAGGGGGGCGGGGGCGGAATATGACAGCTGTGGAATGGGGAAGAAGAAAAATCAAACAGCTAGGGTGGAAGATGTGGGGGAGGGGGGCGGGGGCGGAATATGACAGCTGTGGAATGGGGAAGAAGAAAAATCAAACAGCTAGGGTGGAAGATGTGGGGGAGGGGGGCGGGGGCGGAATATGACAGCTGTGGAATGGGGAAGAAGAAAAATCAAACAGCTAGGGTGGAAGATGTGGGGGAGGGGGGCGGGGGCGGAATATGACAGCTGTGGAATGGGGAAGAAGAAAAATCAAACAGCTAGGGTGGAAGATGTGGGGGAGGGGGGCGGGGGCGGAATATGACAGCTGTGGAATGGGGAAGAAGAAAAATCAAACAGCTAGGGTGGAAGATGTGGGGGAGGGGGGCGGGGGCGGAATATGACAGCTGTGGAATGGGGAAGAAGAAAAATCAAACAGCTAGGGTGGAAGATGTGGGGGAGGGGGGCGGGGGCGGAATATGACAGCTGTGGAATGGGAAGAAGAAAAATCAAACAGCTAGGGTGGAAGATGTGGGGGAGGGGGGCGGGGGCGGAATATGACAGCTGTGGAATGGGGAAGAAGAAAAATCAAACAGCTAGGGTGGAAGATGTGGGGGAGGGGGGCGGGGGCGGAATATGACAGCTGTGGAATGGGGAAGAAGAAAAATCAAACAGCTAGGGTGAAAGATGTGGGGGAGGGGGGCGGGGGCGGAATATGACAGCTGTGGAATGGGGAAGAAGAAAAATCAAACAGCTAGGGTGAAAGATGTGGGGGAGGGGGGCAGAGGCGGGGGGGGGGGTGTCTAGAGAAGATGAACGATATGCAGCTCACAAAGACCCTTTCTGGTCACTTGTAGTTGCCGAAATTCAGGTTTCATATGAAGACAATTATAAATCACAAACACAAAAATGCAAGATTTCGAATGCAGATTGATATACCGGAGACGAGGGACTGCAGGAAAAGGACAGCAAAAGAACGACAGATAAAACTGAAAATAGAATGAAATGCAGAAAACATGCAGAAGATCAAATTGTTAAAAATAAAAAAGGCTGCCTTGAACAAAAGCGACGTTACTAGCATGCAGAGAATGAACGATAACAAGAACTGCAAGGGTTTCTGAAAAAGATAGCCGAGCAGAGAAGTGACAGAACAGCACTTTAAAATGAAGACACGAGGCTGAATGAAGCACTAGGACGTAGTGGAGAACGGTAGTAGCTTCCATTGACCCCGTGCCGACACCAGAACATTATGCGGCTCGGGATTCTCCACAACTGCCTGGCATCCTGAATGCGAGCCAATTTTCTGGAGACGTTAATCATGCACATTTCGCTGAGACCAAAAACCTCCCTGGTTGGTGAATTATTTTGTGCAAAGAGTCAGAGGAAATAATACAATTTTCAGTGGAACTTTTAATGGAATTTACGACTAATGGAACTTAATACTGATGTTTAGGAAAATAATAAGCCCGCAGGAATGATGTTCCCGTGGCAAAATACACGTGGCCATATAAGAATAGATCCCAGGGGTTACTCTGGCATACCAACTTCACACGGACAATGCCCATTTTCATTTTCGCTGGTTAAGAGTTTATCCTGTTATTAACAAACCCAAATATATAAATATTGTTCAATGACACCGCCAGTTGCCAGGTGAAAAGGAAGAAACCGAAGTGCTGGTGTTAGAAGCGTGGCCTTGGCGCTTTTTAACAACCGACAAGATATTATTTTGAACCCAAACTACGTCTTTCGACACCAGTAGCAGTAACAGTTGAAGAGACAACAGTGCTGTAGTAACAACAACCGCGTGAACTGTAAAGCCAATCGCGTTTCAAAGCACTGCTGGTGCCGCCATTCTTTACTCACTCGGTACACTTGATCCTCTGTTGTTTACATGATCTTTAATTACCAGTAACTTTAATGCCGCTCCCTGTAAACGAAACCCTCGCAACACCGTTCGTGTTTTTCACATGAATCATGACTGTAATGGGTGTCAGTATTTTGTAAAAGACACTTAGAACACAAACCGCCCAACCTCAGGCCTGGATTATAATTATGTTGTAGAAGTTTTTAGAAAGAGGCACCTTGTGAGGTACATGTACAAACTTCAGCGGTGCACACATTCTTGACCAGAATGTTAATCGCCGAGCTGCGCATTAAATGTGAAAAATCCAGTTTGAGAACTAACTCGCCATGCGGGCTCTGCCTCGATACGACCCCCCCCCCCCCACCACCACTCCCCAGGACACTCCTGAAGTCGTGTCCTTGAAATGTCCTTGCTGTTTATCTCATACGGTGCTTTTCCCGGTTATTGCCGTCAGACGACCATTCTATACTGTCTTGTTTTGACTATGTGATCTGTTTTTTCTAGGAATAATCTGACACTATTAACAAAAAAAATCATGTGTTGTTTTTTTTTCACCCACTTTGTATATAATCTTTTTCTCTAAAATTAAATAATCTCATAAACTGGATAGTGACAAAGTGTGATGTTTGTGTGGGGTATGTGTGTGTGTGTGAGAGAAAGAGAGAGACAAGGTTTCGCTTTTGTGTGTACAGAATTAGGGTAAATCATAATTTTAGAGCAAATATGGCAGCCAATAGCCCACTGTGTCTCCAGAGCTGTTTTGTTGGTCGAAAGTGGAGAAAAGGAGGGAAGGATAATGGCATAATGTCTGGACCAGCCTTAACTACAAAGATATACTTCACTTTTCCTTGCAAGGATGCTTAAAACGAAAGTGATTATTTTTGCCAATAGGCCAAATTGGGTTTTGCTTTCACGGTGGATTTTTCCTAAAGGATTAGGGCCAGGCTTAGGTTCCACCACATAATGTAACAAAAACAAAAATGCTTATAATTTGGTACTTCGGGAGATCCCGGAACATAGTGCAAAAATTCTCCACTGAAACTAAAATCAAGATTCTGGTGGACAAAGCAGCAACGGCGTTCTCTATATTCGCCCTTCAGCCTCCCAGAATCTGAGATACTGCATGAGGAATGTCGTGAAACTCACAGTTTCAAAACAAACCGTTAAAGACTATAGGATCAGTACTCGGACATTCCTGGCGCATTGGAAAGGAATGGGAATATTTATTGTCTATTTCCACACCTTTTTCTCACAAAGACCTTCACACGTGTTTTACCATTATACAAGCTTAAAATATATTTAAAAGAAACAACACCCTCCCGCTGTCTTAAATAAATATAATATTTACCTTGAATTCCAAGGATATACGAGTGTGATCAGTGAAGAGCCTGTCTCCATCCTGGTCGTACAACTGGAAAGCTATCCATTCATACCCTCGGAACGTCATGGTAGTGGAAGCTGGTAGGAGAGATAGAAAGTAAACAGTGATTATGTTATATTCAAAGAACCAGTGTGAGCTATGTGCAGAACGTGCATCCTTGACTTGATGTGTGCCGCCAAAGGCCACAGTGAAGGATGGAATTGTAAATTTGCTCAAATAAGACCCAGAAAAGTCTGTACCTAGGGGGACGGAAAAAATCAAACATAAAATGTTATACGGAGCTCGGCGTGTCTGTGGTACCAAAATTTAACGTCCAAAAGGCTTTCGCTTTTCAGCTTTCATTTTTGGACATGTGAGAGGTAATTATCGCTGATTCATTCCTCGCCTGAGACATCCGGGCGGGAGGAGTAGGGCCTATATCTGCATTCACGTGAGTATTGCGAGACTCAATCATTTCGAATAGGGATAGTTTCTTGTAGGTGTATTACTTCTGTGTGTGAGTGTGAGAGTGTGTGTGTGTGTGGCTGTGCGTGTGGTTGCGAGTGAGTGAACAAGTGAGAGAAAGGGGGGGGGGCGAGAGATAGCGCGGGGGATGGAGAGCGAGTAAGTGAGTGATTAAGTAAGTGACAGAGAGAGCGAGAGAGAGGAGAGAGAGCGAGAGAGAGAGAGAGAGAGAGAGAGAGACATACAGACAGAGAGAGAGAGAGAAGGAGAAGGAAGGAGGAGGAGGAGGTACAGGAAGAAGAATAAATACTGGCTGGCGTCACACAAGGAATAGGTTCCCTTTTCGGTATAAATCTGTTTTTCCGAGAGTCGTTCAAAATCAGTTTTTTTTAATTCATTAAAAACTATCCAACTGTCACCATCATGTCTGTTTCACAACTGTATATTTTACCCTACGGTGGTTCTTCTGCACACATCTCAATTGTAAAACATCCGCCAAACATCTCTTATTGTTTCCCTCTGTGAAAAGATTTTGCAGGCATCTCTACTGTGGTTTAAGATACCATTGATTTCAACTCACGCCAAACTAGAGCTGAATAGCCAGTGAAACGATGAAGCATTGTGGTTGTCAGTTACTTGCTAAATACTTTAATCATTTTCTGACGAACAGATACACCTTTTTACACAAGATCTGTAAGAAAAACAAACAAACATAATTTTCATACCATATGCACACAAAAAAAACTTTAAAATGTGGCTGTTCCCTTGCGTCACACTATCAGTATTCTATCGGTTTGTTAGAAATCTTAATTCAGCTTTCCTGAAATAGCATAACATTTACATGATTCTGAAATAAAAGCTACATTATTATGCAGAATGTTAACAGAAAACGAGGAATGATCCATTTTATCTTTTTTCAGTCTGTTGCGTCCACAGAAGGAAAATAATCAGAAATGTGAAAAGGCTTAGGAATTTGCTCGAGCTATGAGCGCCCGATCAACTATTGAAAAAGCCAAACAATGGTGATAGGAAGTGCTCGGAAGTAAAATAATGAGGTCGAGACAACAGCAACGCCCTCAGCTGGGGAATTGAATAAAAATGTTCTCAGAACGGGGAATGTCAATCAGCAAAGCTGGGTAATGTCCGTTAAACACGACATAAGTAGTAGAAAAGCGCCAAATATTGCAATCGTATCTTGAATAAACAGAACAAATGAAATTAATCTACAGCATCTCTATACCACTTAGTGTTCCTGCCGTTATCGGTGACACCACCGCCGGCTCATATTAAGGTTTTCGAATAACATCACCATTGATGATTTGAAAAGATATAACCTGTCGTTATGTGGAAACAAAACAAAAAACTACTGCGGCGTCCTTAATGCTGTACAATCTAGTATGCAATTTCCAGAATTTTTTTTTCTTGAGCCACCATCAGTCATTTTTATCATTTCAAAATTTCTGCTCATTCCAGAAAATGCAAGTAAATGCAGGCAAACCCGAACTATAACCCTCATTTCCGAGAGCGGCCGACCATTCCCCCCCCAGTGGTATCTCTTCCAGAACACAGTGAGTCATTTCTGGGATGAAGCCTGGTACTCTACGTTGCCGTAAACATACTAACTTGCGTGCTATGGAACAGTAAACAGACTTAACCACTGAACTGCAATAGCCAGTGAAAGGAACAGAATATAGAAGTCGGTATCTGCTAAGTCGCAGATCCGTGATCTACTTGTTACTGTGAGAACGAGCATCACTGAAATCTCGAAAACGAATCTTATTATATATTTTTACAAAGCCTTTCTACGAGTAGGTGAATTAAGCCTTTCCACTTTGGCGGCCGTAAAAGAGGACAAAGACATTACAAAACTCTCTCTCAAACTTGGACGATGTTAAGTTTCTAGTGATATTAGGCGGATTACCAACGAACGATAGAATGAAATTCGCGTCCTTCACTCGCCGGCGCTAAACCTTTCTGATGAATTTCAGCATAAATATGTATCATTGCAACCATTGAAATAATTCGCATCATTCTCTCTCTCTCTCTCTCTCTCTTTCTCTCTCTCTCCCCCCCTCTCTCTCTCTTTCGCTCTTTCTCTTCACATTACTGTTTCACCGGGTGCCCATATGCCAGTTGCATCATCGCCAATTATTTGTTATACAGCGAAAAACTAGGACATCTTAGAAACCAATAAGTGAAATTATGTCATTATATTTTAGATTTATTCCCATTTTGCACTACTTTGCACAAACCTCTCACACAACACTGTCTTAACGAACTACTATGACGCAACTGTTTGCAAACCTCAATTATAATTCAACCATTTTGGAGACTGACTTACGCCGCTTTGGCCAGAGTTTACCCTTATTCTATATCTCTGTGAGTGTGGAGGCGGGGAGGGAGGGATGGTGACACGCATGTCTATGTGTGTGTTTGCGTGAGTGTGTGTGAGTGTGGAAATTGCTATTCTGTGGGTTCCAGCCAGTGGCAGTCCCTAATGTCATAATCATTGATTCTTTTCATGATGCGCAAAAAAAATAAACATAAATGAATGATGAACATTCTCTGAAGACAATAGCTAGGACTGGAGCGTTGCTGTCGTGAATGATGTTGCTGAATGTTCCTGCATGACACAAATATCACAAATGTCAAAAATGTCAGCTGATAATTAATTTTTCTTTTATCTCTGTCAAACAGACATAATGAACGTTGTTTATTTTGGTCCGGTTTTGTTGTACCCGCTGCTGTTGCTGTTGTCGGCGTTATTGTTGTTGATGTTGTTGACGTTCTTGTTGTTCTGGATAAAAGCAAAGGGAAAATATCTTACAGCAATGATACGTGACCACCCAGTACATACTATGTATGCCCCTTTCTTACGCTGGCATTGTCCTTGAAAGACAACCAGCAAGGATCTATAGAAAGATAAGTCTGTGCTAACCATGAGCGTCACCCAACGAAAAAATAGTAGAGAAAGGGAAAAGATGAAGGTCTGAAAGTGCCGTAGGAAATATCTGAGAGGAATGGTGCACCAGACAGGCCGTGCAATGCGCAAAGCTGGTAATAGGCCCAGGTCAGATGGGGAATTATGTAGGCCACAATTTCGAACTGTTCATTAAGTGTGTTCGTGCTAAATGTGCACTTATCATGCACCACCTCTATTGCAGAGCTTGCACTGGCTACCGGTAGAAAAACGAATTATGTATAAACTGGCTACCCCGTATCACAAATGTACAAAAACGCACCAATGTATTTAACTGATCTTTTGACTCCCTATGTACTATCACAGCATCTTAGATCATCAGTCTGTGGACAGTAAAAAGTTTAAAATTCCTAAGATGTCCATTACGACCGTGGGTGAAAAATCTTTTTCTTTACCAGGGCCTCAGATTTGGAATTCTCTGCCTCTGTCCTTGAGAGAGACTGACAATTTTATGACTTATGACTGTTAAACATCAGCTGAAGAGACATCTTTTTACACTCTGAATGTCCATTTTTTGTTTTTTCCTGAGTATGCCTGTGTATTGTGTATGTGATTAGATCTACATGGTATAAATGTTGCAAAGCGCTTAGAGCCTGGTTGTTAAAGGGATGAAGCGCTATATAAATGCTGTGTGTTATTATTATCATTATTATTATTATCTAATTTTGTCTGGATGAATCTCTTAGTAAATCTTCTTTAAACTGTGAATATCCCTTGACTCTCGTTACAATAGCAATATTCTTTACCCCCACCCCCCTCCACCCCTGGCCCCTATCACGGAGGAATAGGCCACCTCAAAATGATATCGTAGCCAAGAGGCCTACTTAGCCCCCCCCCCCCTCCTCACCGATAATTATATTACGGCCGGCATCACACGATTCTATCAGTGCAGTAGTTCTCAACCTTTTTCAGGCAATCGCTCCCCTTAGGCTCCAAATTTTCTTTCATCGCCCCCACCTCTCCCACCCCCCCCCCAGTCCCTACTCAAACTTAACAGATACATTTCACACCAAGACAGACTTCACACTAGTTATGATGTTAAGTTTTCCAAAGCCTTTTTAACGCCAAGGCGTATTGTTTATTCACCATGAAACAAAGCATTCTTTATCAAATACACAAATAAAAATATTTTTAAAAAAACACCATCTGCGCATGCTCTTGAACAAGTCAGTGGTGCCGTGTATTTACCTCCAAATCGTCCTCCATTCGTGTTTTCCTTCACCGTTTTCGCCCCTTTGTTGCCATTTTCTTCGTTCTCGGCCCTTTGAAAATCAAAATCGAGCCTCTCCCCCCCCCCCCACGGGGCGATATAGCCCACGTTGAGAACCACTGGATCAGTGCATCATAAAGCACATTCGTCATTTGTTGCTATTCCACAATGCTTTGTTTTTAGTTCCTTGTAAACACAAGACGACACATGAGAAGTTAAAGAGACAAGAACCAAAACAAAAGGATCGCAAGGAAACACTGAACAATGTAAATATTTCTTTTCGTTGTAAATGTGTTATTGCATTTCTGTCTAGTGGGGTTGCCAAAGGCCACAACAATAAACAGCGTTCGGTGTCAGTATTGTTTAGTGTCGCCGTGTCTTCTCGTGCAGTTGTGAAATCACCAAGGCTATAAACTATCGAGTTTTCAATAAATTACTAGGACAGTTTAGAGTTATATTGTAAATTATTGTAATTGCATTGGCAAACGGCCCAACAGCCAAGAATTTGTCAAGAATTGAAATTCAGAGCTATCTGGGTGCTAATACGTTGTTATTGCCCTCTTTACCAAAATTGTAATCAAGTTTGCCGCCCTATTTTTAATGTACCTGAAAATCCAACACTGAGTTTCCCGTGTTCTCTCTCTCTCTTTCTCTCCGCCTCTGTCTGTCTGTCTGTCTGTCGGTTTTGTCTGTCTGTCAATCTGTCTCTCTCTCTCACTCTCTCTGCCCCCCTCTCGATATGAAACGTTTTCCATATCATTATCTCATCGATTTATTTCTCCTCCTATGTCAGACTGACATTTCTATTCATATACGATAAGAAAAAAAAAAAAAAACCAACTGTGCAAACGTTTTGCAGAGGCAACAATAGATTGCTCTAAAGGTCATCAATGGCTTAAAATAACATGAAACGATTTCTTGTCCATCGCTGCCCCAGGCTTACGTCATTCGTGACAATCTAGCTGTGCCTACAGCAGAAACTCTAAATTTTGATAGGAAATGCTATCCGTCTTTAGCGCAGTGGATTAGGGTTCAAGTTGTCTCACCATTTTCTTATTGTTCATTCAAATGGAATGTTTTATTTATACAGCACATTATTTTTTAACCCACAAGATTCCCTCTCCTCCTACTTCCTTTCGTCCAGAGTTCATTTTTCCTGTTTCTGCATAATGCTTTCTTCGTTTTTCTTTCCTTCTCTGTGTACTTTTTTTTTTCATTACCTTTTTTAACTTTCTTTGTCTTTCTCCATAACATTATATGTCTTGTTTTCGACCTCTCTTCGTTCTTGCTTGGCATCAAAAATGTGATTTAAAAAAAAAAAAAAATCACTAAACGAACTGTTGAGCGATTAAAAGGAACTATGCGATATTTTTTAATGTGCAGCAGAGGACTGAACAGCAACACCCAATCTGCAGATAACGTTTCTGCGGCGCTGACACATTTGAGTACTGCAGCTTCTGTTGTCGCTATGCATGCAGAGGTTCATCTGATAACCTTTGTGGGGTCCACTTTGGTGGAACTGTCGTCGGAAACTAACTGGGCAAATGTGTACATGCCGTTCGTGGGATTATAATTTGAGGTAGGTTAATGGCGGGTGCAGAGAGAGACAAAAGAAAGGACAAATAAGAAAGAATGAGAGAAAAGTCAAGCGACTCTTGCCATTGCTGAGGCATAGGCCATCTGTACAACACTCGATACTGATGCTCGGTCTACTGCTGAGCGTCACTCATCGTTTTGTTCCTAATCAACCAACTGACAGTCTCTACACCCTCAAATATGTCCTCAGTGTCTCTATAAAACCAGCCAATTTATTCCTAAAGCCCTGAAAACTCGGGACCCATTAGCTCCACCACCATAGTAGAGCAGCGTCTCGATTGTGGTTTAGACTCGGCCTGATTTCATCCCTCGCCTACTCCTCGTTCACCGGCCATCGAGTCAGGACCCTGGAACTGACAGTTCCATTTGGTCCCCGAGCTCTGTAGCCTCCAAACCCCATTGACGATTCCATGAGTCATGATTTAAAGTTCGACTAATTCAGGATTCCCCATGTTCCTTTGAATTTTACGTTGTGATGTGACTTCTCAACGCCCTTTCCTTCCATGCCTGTCATAAGAAATGGAGTGGAAGTCCATTAACTCCTGCATTGCAGCATCTTCTCTTACTGAAAGTCGTGGAAGGACATGGAAGGAAGGAATGGAGGAGATACGAAGTTTTAATAGAACTCACATCGAAAGGGGATTCAAATTTATTCTTCAGAGTAATGTCTTATATCTATCTTCCGCGCAAATTGCCACTTCCAGTCTGTTTGTTAATAGGCTTTCTCAGATTTTAAAAACCGTTGCTCTCTTGAAAGATTCTATATTATGTGACTCAACAAAACAAGAAACAAAATATCTAAATATAAACTCTCACATCTATTGTTCTAATCAAGGGACAGATAATTTTGTTCTCTCTTATCTGGGCATACCAAGGGGTTACAGCGTAATATGAAACCGCCATCAATCGCACATTCAATGAACAATTGGTTTATACAAAGAAATTACCCAAATTAATCAATTACGACAAAAACCGAAAGCGGGTTCACAAAAACTATCATCATTCCACATAAACAATGAAACAATTACGATATTTTTACATTATTGAATAACATGCTGCCCTTTTTCTTTTTTTTTTTTTCGGTTTCCACAAAGAAACAATGTAGAAAATTACTTAATTTGCTTTCCATAGAAGTCCTGAGAAAATACACACAGTCGAAAGAACAGAACGTGCCCTAGGGAGATGAAGAAAGAGATGACAGGAAGGAAAGGGAATGTTGACAGAATGCATGTTTATGACAAAAGACTATTTAAAAGGGCAAAAGATCATCGCTGTTTAGCTATAATGAAATATTCTGTTTGATCAGAAGAGTGTCCTCTGAGTTATGGCAGAACTTCTGATAAATATCAAATGCACCAGCCATTATATGAATAATACAGTAGTTGGCACACATAGCCTGAGCATGGTATTCCAGAAACTGATCAATAGCTGTATACATTGGCCTTTCTGTGTGATATTCGTCTTTTTCTCAGCCACCACTCCCCACCCCATCTTTTCTCTCTCTCCTCTCTCTCTCTCTCTCTCTCTCTCTCTCTGTCTCTCTCTCTCTCTCTCGCGCCTCTCTCACTGTCTCTTTTCGCTTTCTCTGTCTTTTTCTGTTTCTCTCTCTCTTTCACTCACGGTCTCACTCTCTTCCCCCTCTTTCTCTCTCTCTATTTATCTCTCTCTCTCTCACACACACAAACATTTACATGTACATGAAACTGTGGAATGTGCGTGTGTGATAAAAAGAAATAACATAAAAGACTTCTCAAATCTCATTGAACACTTTCTGTCACATAAATTTTTCATCTACTCCTCCGTCTACCCGTCTGACTGTCATCTGGCTGAGGCTTAATCCGTTACTAAAATGACAAATGGGCAAAGTGACCAGCATGACAACTGTAACCACGCCGAGTAAGAGGGTTCCTTGGTTGCTAAATAGGAGATGTGCATAGACACACCGCATAATTCCAACTGATAATGGATTTAAAAGTGTCGCCCCAATAGCAGTTCTGAAATTAATCACGCCAAGGCAATTCCGGTCTAACAATTCCTTCTTCGACGGAGTGGGAATGGTTCAGCCGGTTGGAAACAATTTAATAGTCAGCTGTTAGTTTAGCGATAAAAGTGAACATTTTCTAGACAGTTCTCCGAATTTCACTTAGAAAAGCAGTAAAATGTTTCCTGACAAACTAGCCAAAACCAAATACATATACTAAACGTACACTTCAGGCAAGTTAGTTACTGTTGTTGTCACGCTAAATGAAACATTGAACACAATAAATGAATTTTCCTGTCGCCCTTCAATAGGAAACATTTGCCCATGAAAAGTGAGGCTAATTATTCAAGTGTGAAAGCGTAAAGAGACAAATGCCAGCCAAAGCAGATCACAGTCTCCAATTGGGGCACTCAAACGGTGAGTCAATTGTCCATTGGTCCAAGTGTCCAGTCTCAAATGGAAGCCACTAGGGCGAGTTTTTCTTCATCGATTTAATAAGGTTATTCACAATTGATCAAATCAAATTACTCCTCCTGACCACTTCCCACTGAAGAATTCAATCATGTTGTCTGGTCGAGCGTAAAGAAGAAAAATTCGCTGGTTCCTGAAGAGCTGTGGGCAGTCGGGAAAATGCCATGGGGAGTCATAGCAGGGATGTGGTCTCCGCGTAACTCATTCGTGTCAGTGAGCGGATTACTGATGGAGGAAGTGAGGGGGTTTGAAAGGGGGTGGGGGATTGGAAGGTGGGGGGATGGGGGGGGGGGGTGAGTCGTTACCGTCGGCGAGACAAATGCGCAGATAAATGTCTCCAGTTGTCAGGTTGGAACGAAGGGGTGGGAAAATTGGCTGAGGTCACATAGACCTTGGATTGTGCAGGCAGGACGCCAGCCGGACTGGGGGGATACGACAGATCTTGTATCAGATCAGTCCATCACACGAGCCACACCTGCCACTGCTCAGACTTGCTTCGCTTTATAAATCAGATTCACTTCCGCAAAAATAATAATATAAGATAAATCTACACGGGTCAAAATTTTGCCGGTTTTTACGTCCCCTTCAGCTCTATCTGTTAGATTTGCCTTCATTTTCCCTTGCCCCCTTCTCTTCTATGTTTAAAGATGAACGTGCCTGTTTCATGAGCACACCCACAGCTCTTCGGGCGTACACAGTTTTGGGGTATGCATATCAGTATTCGTGTATTAGAGATATCTGACCTCTACAGTTGTTTCACTTACGAATAAAAGAAAGCTTCAGAGAATGAACAATGCTGAATTAAAAAGTTGCTGTCTGGAATAGCTATCTTTTGCACAGAAGCCTACAAGAATATGTGTTAAAGTTTTAATACCGTGAACAAAGGATGGCTTTCAGCAGAGGGACCCATTGAAGTTCAGGATTGAATTTACAATGAACATTAAAAATTTATCCTCAGTTTTGTCAACAATCTCCGTGGTATATCACCATCCAGTTCAGAATAAACAAAAGGAGACCATTTACGAGGCCACATTCACTTTAAATTGCCGTAGCTTGGGCATTATGCTGCACATGGGAGGGATTAATCTTCGTGTGTCATCTCTTTATCTTCTTCTGTCATTCACCAAACTTCTCTTCTCTGTTTCATCCCCTCCTGTAGGTTTTATGAGCGGAAGTTCCCTCTCTCCTCAACTTAAAAAAAATGTAGATAAAACCCGGCAGAATCTAAACATTTTTGTGGCACCCAAATGATAAGAGCGTAGAGCAGCCGCCTTCCCTTTAGACATAGGACGGTGAATGTTAATCTTAACCAACCACTCGTTCACCTAATGCACTTTCATCCTGGAAAATTTACGGTTTCAGTGGAAGTGGATTCCCGCCAGACAAGTTCAAGATAACTATAATACTAGCTAGCTGCTCCAGTACTGCATTAATCTACAGCCACTTTTTACAAAAATTTTGATACGGCATAATAACAAAGTGTATGCTATTATTCCCACAAAGTCGTGAAGGTATCCCACCACTGGGAGTAGATTTTAAAGTGTTAACACTTGTAATTGCTCTTTGTAAAATTTCACTACAAAATTTTACAAGCAGCTTTCTCGAATAAGCGGTTTTCTCCTATAGAGATGGAAAAGTCACTATTAGGGCGTCGAAATGTCGCAATTCCCAAAATGTTAACGCTAATGCTAGCATCTCGCCAGGTAAAATGTTGAATGTCTGGAAGTGAGACAATAACTAATAGTTAAATGATTGTTAAGGTTTATGGTAAGTTAGGGTGGAACAATTCCGGAAGGAATTAAGGGGTCCGTAGCCACAGGGGGGACTCCTCTAATAGATGAAAAACGAATCTGACAAAACACAACAGGCCGGATAATACTGTAGAACGACAGACTGCAGTTAATAGCGGCAACCTCTCCATGGCAAAAAACAACTTGTTTATATTATTGTTCAAGCGCGTACTCAAAATATTTAGACAAGCTAAAAACTGTTGGGTTGCCTTGAAGTATGTGATACTTATAACTCCGGACACAGATGCTGATCCTAACAACGACAGCAAGTAAGCGTTCCGATGTATATAACAATACAAAGAACGTACTTCTCTGGCATGTACGAAATGAAAACTGACAATCTTAAGTCGGAATGATTACAATGCATGTTATAATTTTATTCAGCATCGCCTGAACAAATTAGAACGGGGCATATTTTGAAATCATTCAAGACAGAAATAAATAGAATCCTGACAAATCCTGACTCTCACAGGCAAACAAATTTCACGAATCGAGAAAGGTAACAAAAATATGACAAGCACAAATTGGAAATAACATACAGGCTTCTTTCGGGAGGAAAGAATTCCCCGTATTTTCAAATTTTCTTGGCCATCAAGAAGATAAAAAACTACAACAAAAACAACAACACGAGAACAAACCAACGAGCATAGACTCGAATTCTCTTCCTCCTCCCTGTACTAAACACAGAGGGAAACACTGTTGATAATATTTTTGTCTTTGCTATGCGGAACGAAATATAAATCTTCCAGTTAGTTTTTTCTCAGACAGTGGCAGGCCGTTTCCACGACATGACAAGAAATGTTCTTTCTCATGTCAAACAGGATTTTTTTCAGAGCATTCATCAATGTATTAAAGAGATAATTATAGCTTTCACAGACATTCAGCTGCTTCCAAAAATACAGAAATGACATACAACATAAAGATCTTAGCGACCAACATAAGCATGGATGGTAAATGACATAATTTACTGAAGAGAATTTGTCTGTAAGTGGATCAGTTGATAATGAGGTGAAAACACACGGTCTTATTGCAATAATCGTTATGGGAACAGTACGACGTGGCTCGCAACACTTAAAACTGTTCCTCTAATCTTGGTCTATTCTGAACGCAGTGAACTGTTAATTTATGCACAGCTGCGGCCGCACTCAACCTGTGTCCCAGCGGGCAATGATTCCTGAGGAGGTCAGCTTTGGCCAGCCCCATATCGATGGACCATCAGACTGAAAGGTCAAGATGTTTGACCCATCGGTGAAGACAACGTGAGCACTTGCAGGCCACGCTTTGTTTGCCATTGAAATGAGAGCTTCTCCTTGGACACTTAGGATGTTGGACTTGGTATCCAGTCGCGCACCAGGGAAGGGCTACAGAACAAATGTCAGCGTTGAATAAAGAAATAAAAATATCCCTCCTCACGTTATACCAATCTGATGTGCAAAGTTACTGAAATTTGTTACAGCTTCTTTTTGTTTATACACTATTTTGAGAAAATATCTCTCTTCAGGCGGCGGGCACGCTCTCGGACTGATCTCGCCAAAAGACACACTCCCAAACATCGCCTAAGAAAATTAAGAGTGCTGGCGAATTTCTTTATCATCCGGGTAAATCAAAGCCTGAAGACTCATTTCGAAGAAGCGAGTATTTTTCTTTTCTTCTTGTATTTTGTATTTTCGTGTCTCTTTCTCTGATTTTTTTCCCATGTTCACTCAACATCTTCTTCCTCGAGTTCGCTCTTTCTGGTACCATCTTATAGTAGGCTATATTCTTTCAGTTCCAACTTGAGATTCATAAGGTGCCTTCTCTGTAGCGTAAATCGCATCGCACCATTGTTTTGCATATCTATACTGGTCTCTACATCTGCTAACACTCGCCCAGTTAGGCGTGTTTGTGTCACATAAACAATTCACTTCCGATCACGTTTCCAAGAGTTGCGTTGCTAAACTACCTAAATGTCTCTATGAGAAGGTAACCATCGGTCAGAATGTCCGTGCAGTGGAAATTCAACACTTGACCATTGACACGTTATCTAAATGATGCACACCAGCCTAGCCCAGTCCCTGAACGGTACACCCGAGGGTCATCATGAATATTTATAAACACATCGCAATAACGGCAGCTAAATTACTGCCAACACAGGTCCCCATAGGATTTCATATTGATGAGAGTTTTCATTGGATTTCAGTGTTATGGGAATAATGAAGTGCAGGCTACGTGATGGACCAGACCTGGGTGTTGGCCATGCTGAAGTCTGGAGCTTGGTGACACTGACAATAATCGTAAATACCAGGCCACAAGTTGAAATGACAACACAGTGGCACGAACTATGGGCTCACAATAACCTGAGGTTCTAAAGAGATAGAATTTTGTACTGTAGGCTTAGCCAGACAGACATCGGCCCTGGACGATTTATTCATGTCATATAAACTGAAATGGTATCACGTACTCATTCCACCGGGGAATATCAGATTTATAAATTATGAAGAAGACCAGAGTTTTATGTCCTCAGATTTGTTGCGCAATAATGTCTGTGCACTCGAAAGTGAGAGATACCCCCGTGGGCAGGCTTGTGGTATACAAACTGAAGGATATCTGGGAGGCAAAAATATCTTCATTACTTTTCATCAGTCCAGTTTCGGGTACCACGTAATGAAGTAAAAATTCGGCTGCACGTAATGACGTCAAGTGCAATGCCAGGGTCTCAGATGGATAATGAAGACATTGTATGCCACAGCTGTCATTTATTTCACATTCTTTCCACTACTTTAAAAGCGTCCATGAGCGGGGGTCGCTGCCCCCCCCCCCTCCCCCCGCGAGTTACTCTTCTATGTGGATGTTTTTATAGTAAATGCAAGGCTCGGCATTAACACTCAGAATATAAAATATGCGCCTGACTAGTTGTGTACCCCATATGGTACTCCTTCCCTAGATTTCAAATATTCAATAGCAAGACATACTGAACCACGACAAACACTGACCTGGCAAACTAAAGTAGCTTCAGTGTGTGTGCGTGCGTTTATTTCTTTTACTCGGCCTTCATTCATTGACAAGAGGTCAACACTAGATCACAGTCAGTGCCTGACATTTCCACCGACCCAATCAGGCACCTGGCTAATCCAGGGGATGTTTCTCGCTACAGTACGTAATTTCCGGGACCCAACAGAGAGACCACTCTTTCTAGTCCACTTTCATCATTGCTTGTTTCGAGAGGGAAGCTTAAAAATGTACACAATATTAATCAAGATAATGACATTCCAGGGGTATTTAGCATGCTCACGAGGACTGGCTGCAGAAACGGAAGACTTTAATAATAATAATAACAACAATAATAATAATAATAATAAATTTAAAATGTATTATTATTATTATTATCCCCTGTAAACTGAACAAAATATGGCGAAAATATTGAGTAATAATGGAAGGGGACATCCCAGATACGACTTCGAAAGTAAAATGTTTGACGTAATTAACCAAACAATGATAATTAAACTCACTAGGGCAACAAACAAAACCTACATCACAACGTACAAGAAAACCTCTCAACCAGAAACAATCAACATGACATAAGTTAAATGGCACCGCAACGCCTCTGACACTGGCAAATGAGAGCCGTTTATTAGCATGGCACGTGTTTCTAATAAAGCTCGGTAATGAAGTCATGACTTGCTGGTTCCCTTCCTCACAGTAACAACAACATCATTTATTAATTGGTCAGAACCTCGAATTTCGTCCTAATTTACAGCAAAACTGTTCCAGGCAAGTGACCAAAATTGTGTTATCTAGGACAAAAGGCAAAAACTAGATTACAGCTCATAAATAGTGACATTTCTTTCATATTACCAGTAATGTCGGTGGAAAAAGAAAAAGTGGTGGGCGGACGTTGGGGTGTGGAGAGGGAGTGGTGTTGGGAGCAGGGAGATGTGATTCACAATCAGATGTTGATAATGCTAAACGGTGGTTTATTACGGCCAGGCGGCCAATTTTCTTACACTGAAAGACTGTCCTGGCAAGGTGCTTGAAATGAGTCTTGACAGTACGCTTTATTCAGCACACAGAAGTTCTATTTGCAAGTTACTGAAAACTTAACGAGAACCCTAACTGACCTGACTACAGAAATATTTGAAAAAAAATAAAATAATAAAAGAGCCCAGATGTTGGTGCGACTACCGATTTAGACACTAAAATGATGGAAAAAACAACAATAAAAAACAGATGTTCGAATTGCAGTTAATCTGCCTGGTCAAAAATTACCCAGCCCGTTCGTAATAATCATTTCTAGTTTCATCTTTCATACATGACAGGCCTTTCATTGTCATATTCCAGTTATATGCAAATGCTAGCAAAACTGACTTGCACGACAAAAGGCTGCAAAATGCAGTGTAACATTGATTCTTTACCACAATTTGCAGTTAACCGTGACCCAGTGGCAACCGCCGATCCCACTGTCACGGTTTCTGCCCAATTACTTCAATCCAACACGAGTTTGACGCAAAGCGCAGGGAAATGTCAAATTATACGACTGAACTTTAACATGGGGATGGGGGGTTAAAGGTTATGTCACTGGATGGTAAATCGATGCTTGTGTTCAAGGTTGAGCCACGTTTTCATGTTTCAGGCAGTCAGAATGTCATCACATCAGTTTAGAAGTGTTTTATGTCCACTTTTCTAAAAACATTGAGTTCATGCCATCTGTGGACTTCAGTTGACATCTAGTATATCTGCTACTAATTTCAAGTCTATAGGTTGACCACAGAGCCTTCTTAATGCATGGGCACACTGGTCAGTTGCCCAGTGGCCCCAAGGGTTTAGGGGGCCCCGTGCTTGCCAATTTACATTGGTTTTGAAACGGGAGGTGGGGGGGCAGCTTATTGGTTTGCCCTGGTTGTCCAAAAACAGGAGATACTATTCAATACTTTTATATTTTCTTGTTAAAAGGAGCTCAAACTTTGAACCCAAGTTTCTCAAAAGCAAAGTCAAAGGAGAAAGAACATTGTTAAGTAGGCCTATACCGCAGTGACGATATCAGTGTCCCTGGCAAAGCTAACACACTATTCCGCTATTTGAACTTCCAGTGTCATTATATGAATTTGCCATAATTTGGTCAAGGAAGACGCTCTCCGAGAATCCACCTTATTTCAGGATCATCTTTACTGTGTTCTTTCAAAGTGTGCCATAATGGTTTTAAAATTATGTTCCTAAATTGGTTCAGGGAGTAAAATTTCTTCTCACCGATTATTCAAATTCCAATAGGTGAAACACTGCTAGAAATAAAGTAATTCCCAAAATAACACGCCTGGGTTCCGTTTATGGACATATTTGTATAAACGACCCATTTTTCCTCTAAGTTTAGAGATCTATGGGACACCTAATCCATATGTATACTTGTTATTTCAAGCTATTTACCGCCAATTGTCCGAAGACGGATAAACAATGGGATTTTATAAATCCGGTTTCAAGCACTTTGAACTGACAGTTACAAACCGAGACAGTTATGCAAGTCTAATGTTAATGGAGGCAAAATGTCGCAGTAGGTATGAACAGCTGTTCCAGAATCTCGGACTAATTTTTTAATTACATGTCCAGGGTCAAACTATCCGTACATCTCTTCGGCTTGTTGGTCTAACTGCAAATTGTCATCGCTGACAAGGGACGAGTGAATAAGGCGTTAAGAAGAAACAAAATGCAAACTCACCTTCTATATCACACATGGGTCCTTCATAATCCGTTCCGTAACAGTCACAGCGAGTAGAAGTGTAGTAATTCACACACCTGCCCAAGTTGCAGGTCTTGTCACCTATGCAACGATTAACACAACCAATAGCCACACTCTCAGTCTCGTTAAAGACTGGATACGTTAAAGTGCCATCCGACAAGGCGTACTCCAGATCTCTGATACAGCCTACAAATGGCTGGAATTTCCATGAAGATTCCTTCTTTGTCTCTGAAAAAAGAACGGTATCTTGATTATCTCAAACTCATTCATCGGTTCCCTCTTTCATAGATTCATTTGCACATCCGCCTATCACTCTATCCGCGGATCAAACTATTCATTCATTTCTAATGGAACATCACCTGCATTCCAAATATCTCCACAGACTCATCCACGCGCCCATCCATCCATCCACCAATCCATCCATCCATCCACCCATTCATATCTATCCATCCATCCATTCATCTTAGCTTCTCATACAGCTAACAGTAGTACAAAAATGTACAGCAGGAAAAAACAGCACGCTTACTTCCAAGAGATACCAAAGTAGTCAGATGACTCCAGCTCAGAATGTCCGCCGCATTTCCCCACGAGTAAGCCTTGATTGACTCTCGAACCAATTCTCCGTTCAGTGTGAGCCTCATCTCGCCCATACCCACATCCACTCTGAAATCCACCGTGTGCCATTGGTCGTTGTTTAAAGCTGAAACCACAAGAACAATTAAATAAAAGATTACTGAACTCACAAACTGATACAGCACTGTTCTCATTTTATGGCTTGACAGAAACCAAGTAAACCCTTTGCGACTCATTCTATAATTCAGTGAAAAATATAGCAGTCCAAGACTGATTTGGCATGGACAAATCAAATAGATTTGGACAAATTCGTTCAGAGTCAAATGCATAGTACAAAATTCTCAACTCAATTGGCAGTCTGAAACGAAAGTTCTCCCCAGCTTCTCTGGGCTTCTGACGTGATCCTCAACGGTTCAGCTGCAATTTTGCTGTCACGTCGTGACAGACGGGCACCGTTATCAGCATACGTTTGAGTTTAAGTTGGGGTTTTACAATGTAATAAGACGATAACGGCTGCCTTGTGCCTGCACGGTTTACTCACGAGTAGTCTTACTGTCAGAACATAACATGTACGGAATGACCTATGATACGGGGCTTTCTATTAAAATGCAAAATGTATGTTCGTGTAACTGGAAATGTCCCAGAAGAGATAAAACAAAATAATGTTCCACTGACTCTTCAAAAGCGGTAAGTCTGGGCAAAATGTAAAAAAAAAAACAAAAAACATTTCTTATTTGGAAGATAAGATAAGATAAGATAAGATAAGATAAGATAAGATAAGATAAATTTTATTCGTCCTTGAACAAGGAAATTTGTTTTGATCATTGAATACATAACAATACAGTTACAGAAGCAGAAAGTATGATACATAGCCCGCACACACACATATATACACACACACTGATAAATTAACTAAATTAACAAAATTAACAGTGCACACAATATGCTTCCCTAACTAAAACACATTGACCTGACACGCAGGACATAATTCAACTGTGCACAGATTACGATCAAGATGACGACATTATTGTAACATCCTAGTTGATGATGGAATAAACGATTTAAAGTAGCGCTCAGTTTTAGTTTTCTTTGACAACAGCCTTAAACTTCTTACAGATCTTATATATTCCTTGTTCAGGGGATGTTGGGGGTCATTTATAATAATATTAGCTTTTTTAATACAAGCACCAGTGTACAGCTCATCAAAATATGGCAGATCACAGATACAAATTTTGGATGCTTTTTTAATTAAATTATTGATCTTATTTTTATCTTTTTGTAAGATGTTTCCTCCCCAACAGACAACTCCATACATCAAAACGCTCTGAATAGCCATGGTGTAAAATATTTTCAGAATGCTTTTGCTAACTTTTAAAAAGCGGAGCTTTCTGAGGAAATACATGCGCTGGTTGGCTTTCTTGTATACATATGTTACATGCGCATGCCAGTTAAGCAATGAATCAATAGTAATGCCAAGATATTTGGCCTCTGTGACAATTTCAACCTCTTCATTGTTGATAGTAAGAGGGCAAACAGGATCGTTGTTATTTTTCCTAAAGTCAAAAACAAGCTCTTTTGTTTTCTTAACATTCAGTAGAAGATAGTTGTTATTACACCAACAATGAAAGGATTGTACAATGTTAGAATATTCGTGGCCAGAGTTAGGTAAAAGGTCTAAAATAGCAGAGTCGTCGGCAAATTTAAGAAGGTAAACGTTGTTGTGTGTCACAGTGAAATCATTTGTATACAATGTATACAAGGCAGGTGACAGCACGCAGCCTTGTGGCGCTCCTGTGTTTGTTGTGAGTAATTTGGAAAATGTGTTGTTTATATCCACAAACTGGCTTCTCTGTGTTAGAAATTCGAAGATCCAGCTCTTTAAAAAAGAACTCACGTGTAGGTTGGTAAGCTTTTGAAACATTAAGTGCGGTTGTATGGTGTTAAATGCAGACGAAAAATCGACTAGGAGCACACGAACACAGGTTTTACGTGTCTAAATGACTGTAGGTGTTATGCAATAAAAACAATAAGGCGTCTTCTTTGTTCCTGTTTTCTTTGTATGCAAATTGCAAAGGATCGAGATTTTGTTTGACCTCCTTCGTTAGTTCAGTTAAAACAAGTTTTTCAAAGCATTTAAAGATAATGGAAGTTAATGCAACTGGGCGAAGGTCGTTCATTTCAGATATTTTTGGTTTTTTGGGGACAGGTAAGATTTTTGACAATCTCCAAATGTTTGGTATGTAATGGTTTTGAAAGGATTTGTTGAAGATGAAAGTAAAAATTTTTGCTAGTTGTTCAGCACATGTTCTCACTACTTTGCTTCCAATGTTATCTGGTCCAGATGCCTTTCTTTCCTTAACAGATTTAAATTGTTTCACAACAGCATCATAATCAAAACAAATATTACATTCATCATTATCAAAATCAAAACTGTCTCTTATTTCCTGGTGTTGGTTGGTTGGAGAAATCGTGTTTGTCAAAGCGACAGTAGAACTGATTCAATTCACAACATTCACTTTATTCTTCATACAATCGTACCCCGTAACCTGTTTCATTCCCTTCCACACAGATGACATGTCATTTGATTTAAAACTTGCTTCAATTTTATCTTTGTATTCTTTTTTACACACTTTGATTCTCTTTTTAATTTGTTTGTTTACTTTAGCGAGGTCGCTTTTACTATAGTTTTTTCGGAGTCTGTTTTTGTCAACAATAGCTTCAAGGCATTCTTTTGTTAACCATGGTTTACTATTTGGATACACACACACACTTTTCTTAGGTATAATTAGATCTTCACAAAACTGGATGTAGGAGTTAACAGTAAGAACAAGGTCGTCTAAATTAGTACATGTGTTTGTAAAAATGTCCCAATCCGTGCAGTCAAAACAGACTTGAAGTTGGTCGCAGGCCTCGTCTGTCCATGTTTTTATTACTTTGGTGTCTGCTTTATAAGTTCTTAACACAGGTCGATACTTTGGTTGCATAGATATCATAAGATGGTCTGAGTTCCCCAGTGGTGGTAGAGGGAAAGAACGATAGGCGCCAGTGATATTACAATAAAATAAGTCCAGAGTGTTCTCGTCTCTAGTAGGAATGGTGACATATTGGGTGTAGTGCGGGATGTTGTCCATGGTTGCATGATTAAAATCTCCTTGTATGATGTGAACAGCGTCTGGCCATTTTGATTCCTGTGTATTTATGATGTTATGAAGGGTTGTTGCAGCGGTGGTCTTGTTAGCATCTGGTGGTATGTAGACGGTGTTGAAAACCACATTTGTAAACTCACGAGGTAGATAGTATGGACGAACGTTTACAGTAAGAACCTCAATATCAGATGTGCAGATGTTGTTTACAATAGTGATGTTGTTGGCATGGGCCCAGCGTTTGTTGATGTAAATGCAAACACCCCCGCCTTTAGATTTTAATGATGCCTCTGTCCTGTCCTCTCGATATAAAATGAAACCATCTATACTTGTCTCGTCGTTGGTGTTGTTAGAGTCGAACCAGGTCTCAGCGAATGCAATAGCCGAGGCATCTCGGTAGTCGTGGCACCATTTCGTACAACATTGTAATTCATCTAGTTTGTTACTCAGCGTGCGACAGTTACCAAATAAAACAGCAGGAAGAAATGGTCTTGATTTTCTTCTCTTGTTTCTCACTTTTATGCCGCCTCTTCTATCTCTTTTCCTTTGTTTTTGATCAGGAAAAGAGTACCTAGTGTGTGCACAGTCTTGTTGACATTGAATGTTGAGTGACTTTAACATGGCCGCCGTGTAATGGATGCTAGCCACAGCAGCATCTTGCTGGCCTATTAGTTTTTGGGGGCCCTGAAATAAAATGGGTATCGAGTTACGCCAACAGCCCGGGACAGCCGCTTAATGGGTTTTCGTCTCGCTTGACTGCACATAGGCCAACATTTATCTGCCAAAGTGAAATTTTTTGTGAAATGTGGGAAATGGCAACACTTGTATCAACCCTAACATATTCTCTACATATAACATGCAAGGTATTGAATAAAAATTTGAGACAAGAACTTTTGATTGGTGAAAAAAGGTCAAAAGAAGCTTTAATGGTTTTCTCTTTACAACCATTTGAAAATTACAAGCAAAATGTCTATTGAAAACATGATTTTTAATTTTCAAATTCAATTCAAATTAATTCTAAAGTTGTTTCAGCCATGTAAGCAATATCAGGTAAAAGAAGAAAAGCAGATGTAGAAAATGGTACAAGAACCAAAGTGGCAAGTATTGCCATTCTGCTACAATTAATCTGCATAACTGGCACACAACTTTTTTTTGTGAAAGTAGAGAATTTGCACAGGTAACAAATTGGTCAATACAGTGATATACATAGGATTCATAAAGTGATATCAGGTACAGGAAATTTACTCATTGTAGTAAATATAAGAACATCCTGACTCAAGACAACCTTTTTTAGATGGAAGAAGGTAAGAAAAATACACCATGTGTTATTAATATTTCAGGGAAGGAATAAAGACCCATTTAAACGTTAACAATTGTTGCCTGACACTGCTGCTGCAATTACCTGGTAATAACATTAGATATGACCCAAAAAAAAACAAATAAAAACAGCTTTACTAAAAAAAAAGTTGTCAAATCAATAAAAGTGATGTAGCTGCAAGGACATACAGTTTTCTTCTTCTTCGAGGGGAGCGCTCATAGTATGTACATGGGAGGGAGGGTATTTTCAAGGCGAGGTGAGCGACGAGGGAGTGGTGTAGAAGTGCTTATATCGGGTGCAGAACAAGAACTGGAAGAAGAACCTAAAAGAAAAGGACTATTGAATGGAACTTGAGGTGGGCTCGAGGCAGTCATTAATTCCGCAGTCAGCAGAACTGAACGCAGAGTCAGTAGCTGGTGCCTGGTGGAATGTGGAATCCCCCTGTGATGTCCCTGGCACACATGATGTCTGATGCAGGGGAGCACTAAACTCCCCACCCTCAGCTTCAGGTTGAGAACTGTTCTTTAAGGCTCTGGCTGCCCACTTCCCTTTGTCTTTCCTGCGACCACCTTCCATTTGTTGGTAGTATCTTTGGCACACAGAACACTCAGAAATTGCTTTATTTGACACAACAGCCTGTCCGTTTCAGTTATCACTTTCCTTGCTTCTTGTAGGTTTTGTAAAGTCACTGTCTGTATTTTGAAGTTTGTCATTTGCGTTTGACATCTCTTTCACATAATGTCTGGAATGTCTTTCTGAGTCCTTGATGACATCAACTCCATATAGCATACGAATGTCCTCTACAAATGTGGAGCACTTCATTGGCTTTCTCTTTGGTGCCTCAGCTGCAGTTCATACTCGCTTGGCACATATCCAGCACAGCTTGTCAACTGCCACATCATTAACCGCCAGAGTGTGAGCCATGACTGATGACCGTTGTTGAACTTCTGGAACTTTAAAAACCTGAAATAATAATGACATTTAGAAAGAATGTACGGGAGTTTTGAACTAATTTAAGCAATACCTGCTCTTATACATTTGAAAAAAAAATGGCTTTCCTACTATGAAAAAAGCAAAGGGGTATACATTACTAGATAAAATGTTTGATAAGGGCAGTTAACAAAATATGATTATTGTTTTCTTTCCACGGTGACAGTAATTGACAGAGTTAAATAAAGTAACAATGTAGAACACTGAGATGAAACCCAGTTCTCAATACCGATATTCCCCCAAAAAGGACACATAGCTCTTGAACTTTAATACTTGCCAAAATGTAACAAACACCAGGTTCTTGCATGGAATCTCCTTGAACATAGGGCAAAAGCACAATGTTGGATAAACTTTAGAATTTTATTAAAGTTGATGTTTGTAAGTCAATGATTAAATTCAGTTGCCTTTAATTTGAAGGCGGTTATGTCACAATATTGAAGAAATCAGCTACTTACCTTTGTAAATGCTAGCCGAAATGAACATCAACAAAAAGAGGAAACTTGTCACTTTCAGATGGTGTCAGTCTTGCTTTGGAACGGTTGAAAATGAAGAAGATATCAACGGAACAATAGCAAAAATGCATGTGGGATTAAAGTTAAATCTAGCTAAAGGGAAAATGTGTTCACTGAAGCGTGACGCACCCCAGCGCTCGGTGCTGGGCGTTTAATTGCCCATAAATCTGTAAACTGATATCACCAGGCGAAGTCAGCTGGCCAAAACTAAGGGGCCACATTTACAGAGGAAAGATGTTGCGCGCCCCCGTCTGGCAGGTTGGCCACCCTGGACATTTCCTGCTTAATTAGGCGTCTTGTTCCTGTCGATTTGACAGCGTTCCTATGTTTTCATTGTCTACCCAAGTGGCCAGGTTTCTTTGAGAGGAAAAGCCGATTGACTTTGGCCTGCCTGTACGGATACAAAAGTGTTGTACACGGTCTTAATTTAACATTGATCCAGGAGCAGCCGGTACATACTTTCATAGAAGTGCGTTAAATAGCATAGAGTAGCATGGCATAAAGAAGGGGGAAAAAATGCTCAGTAAGTACAACGGGGACCAGGTGGTCTAGAGGCAACGTGCTCGCCTCTCATGCCAAGGGTCCCGGGTTCTAAACCCGGGCAGTGCAGGCATGTTGGAAAGTGGATTTTTCTCATATTTTCAAGTCCCTGGTCCTATTGGGGGGTAGGATCGAGTAGTTCTTGGAAATTGGATTTTTCTCATATTTTCAAGTCCCTGGTCCTATTGGGGGGGTAGGATCGAGTACCTAGTCTTCTCGGATAAGGACGAACAAATTCGGAGGGCCCGTGTGCACGTTGCGCACGTTAAAGATACCTTGGCAGTTGGAAATCGTAAAGAGCAGGCCGAAAGGCCGCTGCCCGGGCAAAATTGAAATTAATAGATTAAAATTTATCCATATCATCTCCCCCCCCCCCCCCCCCCCCCCGCCAGAACAAGAAATAATAAAACAAGTAAAGTGAGGTGTAAATGCCAAGGGCAGCGAACCTCCTAAAATAAAGACCTCAAATCTCAGTAAGTACAAGTCGGGGAGGTGGAGCAGGAGTGACGTCGCGTGAAGGATCGGGGTGACCTCTTCCGCTTACCTGGACATAATAACTTAATATGTCGCCAGTTTACGCTCGTCAAAGTATGTGTATGTGTTTGACCACACATTCTTTTCAGTTCTCTTTTATAAAACCTTTCCTTCTTGTTGTTTGTTATCACCTCTTTTCTCCTTACTTATTTGATTTTTTTCCTTATCATCAGCGGTTGCTCTATTTTTTAGTCCTCTTAATCTGCATACGATTCTTATCTTCTAGTAAATCGTGCCTGCTGGCCAAGAAAGAGTTAGCGAAAACCAACAAAATATTAGAGTTTGAATTTTACAATCCCGGAACGTTCTCTCATCGGAAGCAGACACAGTAGTCTAAGGATTTGTGAGTCGTCCCATACAATTGACATACTTGTACTGTCGGTGACAATGCACCCTCTGTATGTGAAAAGGACGCATTGAAATTACGGCTTTACCTCGGGCTTTTGTGCGGGGAACTAAACTTGTGCACAGAAGTGGATGCATCTGCACTTGATGGCCATGTGTTGATCTTGTGGATCGGAGCAGGATAACAAAACATTTAGTTGGTCATTGAGAAGTGGATGAGGTTTTTGCTTGATTTTGGCACAAACTGCAATAAATGCATCAATTACTGAGGGTGGGGGTGCCAAAATATATGTAACCCAATACTATAATGACATATAGAAATGGCTCCCTCTTGTGCTGCGGACAATAAGATTAGTTTATTTTGTGCAAGTCGAATAGCAGAAGCTAGGTGTTCGTGATTTGGCATACTGAATTATTTTTCTTCAAATGTTGCACTGTGTCACGGCATTGTCAGGCACAGCACACATATTATGTAACTTACCTGATTATACTCGTATTATTGACTTGCAAAAACAGTACTTTATCCTGTATTTCATTGAAGACCGGCTATGTGAATTGAAAACTGCTACATGACAAAAGACAAACATAGCATAATAGCAAAACAAACAATCGGAAACTTTTACTGGGAAATCCTTGCATCCAGTGGATTCATTTGTTCTTTTGAAAGACAAATAGTTAAAGTCCTTGACATAAAGGACATACAGATTAAATTATAACTAGACTCACTGACGTAATTAATGAAATTCTGATACCCTGACAGCCGGATGTTTCCTGGTGGAATACTGGATCGGTCATGATCATAGCATGGCCTGTCAGTTTCCTATGATTTATAAACAAAGAATATAAAATTATCATAGCACTTAGATGGTATTTCAACTTTTTATGCGTCCGTACAGTGCGTGCTCTCCCGATCCCCAAGAGTACGACACTGCATGACATTTTATATCGACACCTGTCTTAGCCAGGAGAACTAATCTGATTACCTGCGCCTGGAGCGCATTATCCCGTATTTTACGACCCACTTGTGAATTCTTCCGGTGATTGTGGGTCTGTTTCACCATCTCACATGCTATAATATAAAGCTATGGTGACCGGTTGGTAGAGAACCCTGTTTCAAGATTGTAACCAGGGTATATTGTGTTCTTGATATTGTCTTGAATTATGAAAGAGGCTTGCCTGTCCCCGGTTATAAGCAAATTATCTGAAGATTGCTGACTCTTTGAGCTGCTGTAAACTGGTCGTGGGCCACGAAATAAGTAGCTTTTGATCATGAGTTTTAATACACACGATGATTTATAATAACATTGGACGCGCTCGCTCTTGTACGCCCGGCCACTTCTTTTTTTTTGGGCTTTCTTTGTTGTGCAAGATCAACGACAAGCGTTGGACCTGAAATTCGCATTGATATTGCACCTGAGAGCAGATAATATGACTTAAGCTCTTTGACGTAGTGAGAAACACTATTTGCGAACATCATTGGTGTAGGGAGGGCATGCCTGTGTTCTGAAAACAGTTTTCAATTCAACTCTCTACGCCTACGCAGACGAAAACCGTCGCAAGAGTCACACTTTCAACGGGGACAAACAGAATGTCGTTGTGAAATCTGACCTTCTCTTTTCAGTTGCAACTCGCAGTGCATATCCTGTTTATCATGCAGATATCGAATGCTAACTATTAAATGCTTTTGAAGAGAGAAAAAAAGGAAGGGGGGGGGGGATGAAAGCCTGACTAGTGATTTTCCTGTGGCCAGTTCAAAAAAGTTACCTCAATCGCAGTCTCGCCCACCTGAACATAAAATGAATACACAAACAGCTTCGGAAAGCATTCATGTAAACAGGAGTGAGAGATGAAACGGGAGAAGGATAAACTGACAAACAGTGAAAAAGAAAGAAGACAAAAACGAAAGAGAGGCTGGAGTTTGGATTGAAGAAAAGAAAAATGAGTTCCGTGATTATGCCACTTTACATACACCATAATGTCATTGTTATTTGGAAATTCAAGGGGTTTGGTGGGTGGGGGGGGGTGGGGGAGGGGGCAGCACTGCAGATCAGTTTTCGCTAAAACCAATTACGTTCCCATATTTGATTGACAAGTTGTCATGCGAAAACAGGAACTTCTCAGATTTTCTGACAAGCCACAGACAGATAGACAGGTCTGTGACATCGCTCTGTGCCAAGGCCATATGACTGATGAGTGAAAACTGAGAATACAGCAGCAAAACTTAATTATCACACCGAGCTTTGTAACACAGCAGTCCTCAATGTACCAGATTCTCTCATCATGCTTAGATGTTAGGAAGAAATTGCTTTGAATTTGATCGCTGGATATATCCCGTGCAGATAATAGGAGGAAAGATACGTTGAATGTTAAACATTATTTGCCGTCAGAGAAGTGGTAACTTGGGTAATCAGGGACAGTCTTCGTGGCTTGAATTCCCGCAAACAGACGCTACTCGTCTGCTTCTGCTATTTTACACTAAATTTGAACCGGCATGAGTACTTCTTATCCATTAGTTTAATTTTAGTTTTCAATTGTTAAAAGGAAATTGCAACTTTGTTCTCTCTAGTGCTGGACGTGCCCGCCTAGATTTCCTTTCCTTTTTTTTTCTCCCGCTTTTCCCCCCAAGTCTTTCATTGGCAGAGCCGAATCCGCCAAACTGTCAATGTTAGGAGTATCTCGCCCCAGTAGAGTACTGTATTGAGTTTTGAATGTTTTACGTTGAGACGTGCATGCCAAACTGAACTCGGGCATTGTCTTATCATGCCATAACCAACTGACTGCCAACATTAACGGATTCTGGAGAAACATAAGTAAAAAGTCTGACTTCTAGTGCATTCTGGAAAGATAACTTTGCGAGAGCAGCTGCCAAGAAACGGAACCGGATAATAATGCCATTATGATTATTCATACCCGTCTCTGTACCCGACGGATGATCTCCCCACCTCTATCCCTCTCGGCCTCAGATTTCCGAACATTCCCCGGGCTTTGCAAAGCCCATCTCCAAATTTGGCATTTATCCGTGTATGTCAAATCGCAGTGGCAGTACTCGCTTATCGGCACGTAATGCAATTACTGGGCCACTCCAAGCCTGCCTTGTCAAGCCCAGATTGGATTTTCTCCCTCTCTGGAAAAGGAAATTATGACAAGGCTGCCTAGTAGGGTAAACGTTTTAATCGAGCTGCCCTGTTCGTCAAATAGTTTGACTCGCCAACCGAAATGATTGGCATTTAAGATAACATCCGTTTATTTCCTCTTCTAATATTCACTGTCACACTTATAGAAACGCTTCAAGTCGTGTTTCAGGCTTGTTTGACGCTCTGTTGCGGGATACACTGGAGCGTTCATACTAAATTCAGTTGTAATGCATAATGATATAGACTGCATTTATTTTCTGATGATAAAGCAACGGTTCAATTACAGATGTTCTTCGGTTAAACCCACTGATTGTAAATGACAGACACTCATTCTCTCAACAGAGTGCTACCAAGTCGACTACGGTTATCGACGTTAAGTACATCTGGACTGATCCACTTATGATAAGAAACTCACCGTACCTATTTCCTCAGTGGTCTTAAGATAGAGAGACCGAGAAGAGAGGGAAAGAGAGGAGAGAGAGAGAGAAGGAGAGGAAGGAGGAGAAGAGAGCAGGAGGGGAGAGCGAGATAGAGAATGCGTCTGTGTGCGTGTATGTGTGAGAGAAGGAGAGAGCACCCATTAATTCTTTCCAGATAGGCAATTTCTGTAACGATTTCGGGGCGAAAGTGAAGAAAAACCACTATTTCATGCCCTGTGAACTGCAGTAATACCATCGCTTCGACTCCCGCGTACAGAACATGCTATGTTCAGGGTTTTAGACACGTCTCGAATCATTGTACCAGTAAAGTAGGGCTTGAGATCTGCTTTCTTGCTTTCCTGCCTCAGGGAGAAAAAAAAAATCAGACTGCCTGTGTTACAATTCTGTGGTTACTGCACTGTGGGGAACAATGTGATCACATTCCAGTGTATTGGATTTGCGGAAATTGCATTAGCTGGACCAGATTAGTTAGTTACAGTGAGTCACTGGAAAGCAGAACTGCCAGTCGTGCCGGGCTTATTAAATTCGTAGCGTTTTGCTGGTGAGCAAGGGGTTGCTTTAGTAGATTACTGGAGCAAATGGGATTCAGATGTTATAATTGTTACATTTCGCGGAACTTGAAGACATTAACGGCTGTTTTATAATGAGACTGAAGCAAGGCGTTCCATTGGAATTGATCGAATTTAGTTACGTTAAAAGTCATCTGGTCTATCTATCTATCTATCTATCTATTTATCTATCTATCTATGTGTCTGTCTGTCTGTTTGTCTGTCTGTCTGTGCCCAGTTTGTAGCGAGATCGGAAGAAACTGGGGCAGGGGTGCGTTTCGGGGTATACTCACATAACAAATAACCCGTAAACTGTCAAATAACCATGTCTTTCTAACCCATTAACCTTACTGTACTTGATTTAATTTACTAACTGGCAGCGTTTCTAATTATTCAGATATAATGACAAAAATTATTACAAATAGCTCAATTTGAGTTAATGACCTGCTTTTATCTGGAGAACATTACAAAGTCGCCCCTTGCCTGACGCTAGAAGTCGGGCGCCAGAAATCGAGAAATCAGAAAAAGCGATCTTTGGCGGAGTATATAATATAATTATGCCTTTGCATATTCAGTCAGTGTCGAGAGTGCCGTGGTATAAAATGTACTACAGCAGGGGTGAATCACAGGAAATGAGCCCTATAGATATGGAGGATATATGGACAACCAAAAGATTATAATATGGAAAGGGGGGGGGGGGAGGTCGGCGGGGTGAAAGCGCCATCAGCCATAGAAAAGGCCGATAACTGGGGCAGTGCCAGAATTTGTGGGTCTGATGAGTTGGCACACATAAAGGAAGACCCATATTTCTCGCTGATCTGAGACAAAAACGACTGGTCGAACATCTTAATGTTCCCGATTCTGGCCCATCTATCAAACTTGTCGTGTCTTTGACATACCAAGAGAGATTACGATAACCGCTATACACGGTGTTACTGCCCCGGGCAAGTTATAGATAGGCTTGTTTAAACATAGGAGGGAGGGGGGGGGGGAGGGAGTTAGAAATAAATGTTGCCTGATATTGAGACATTGGTGCCATAGTGGACTGCTTGTGATAGTTAAGATGTATTTCTTGAATTTTTGCGGCGAAACATAGTATGACAAGAATCAACAGCCAATGTTACTCCTTGTCTGAAAATATTTCATTTATGGTGTGGGATGCTACACAGACCTTGCCTCCTGTATAATAATATTATGTTTCTAGTACTGACAGCTATTTGGTCAAGATGGCGCCGTGCTCATGGCGACACGATCATTGTTGTCTGTGAATTTTTATGTGTTTTCCCTTGTCTTGGATAATAGCACACCGCTGAAAGTTTTCCACCATGGACATGAAGTGTTCCATCATCGGTTTGTGCATCCTATTTGTTATTATTTCGCCCTTTGTAGAAGCCACAGGCGAAAATCAAGCCATTATCGAGCCCGCTGCAGGACAAGCAGTGCGACACACTGAACAACAAAGTTAACAAACCGAAATCAAGTGGTCCTGAAGTAGACAGGTTTTCATAATATGACAAATGTACCCTTTTCACAGATATAATGAATTCGTAGACGAAGGGGGAGTCAATAAATCAGTCGTGAATGAATGACCGCTTTCAGCACTGATCAAGTGAAATGGCCACTGAAAATTCTCCCAGACAACTTAAAATTTTTTATCAAACATTGTTCGTAGCTTATGCTGAGACAGACCTTCAACATTGCCGGCGGATAACCTGCATGTCAGCCTACAAGTGTTTGTGTGTGTGTGTGAGGGGGGGGGGTATCAATCATACTTTGCCCGGAACGGCAGGCGAGAAGTGCACACCATAATTTCCTGTATATTTTTAGTGAATCCGGTAAGATCCTATCATACTATGCTCGGTCAGACATAGTCAGCTTCTGCCATAATTTCTTGAGCGTACATTTTGCTGGCAGCAACTGGTTGAGATAGTATATTTCTCCCCCCCCCCCCCCCCGAGCTTTTCTGTTTTTGCTACTGCATGTCCATAATCTACAAAATATGTGTAGACGTGAATGTATATTTTGTACAACACCAAGTCCCACAAGACTGAAGTACATTTTGGGCAGGAGAATGTTCAGTGCAATATCAATCTATTCCGTCCCCTGACTAGGTAGACCTAGAATGAATTGTTGAAGAAAAATAATCATTCCCAGATAGAACCCTTCTTGACCTAAATAATCTACACATTTATTGTTGTCTAACATAAATAATACCTTATAATGCCAGCCGCTTCAACAGTCATGAGGACCAACATTTATCATTTGAACAAAAAATCGTATAGTGGTTCCAAGCATAAGGACTTGATAAAATAATATTTCTGCAATTTCAAGGGGTACTGCAAACACGGACAGCACTTTGTCTTCCCTTCCTAACTGCCACACGGATATTGTCACTCTCAATGGGTATTCGTGTAACAAGCTTTGAAAACTTTTTTCTAATGACATGACGCGTAATGGTATGATAGGTATCCATACTATTTATAATGGTGGAAGTGCTACAATAATGACGTCAACATTGCCGTCCCGCTACACTGTAGGTGAAATAACTTCTGAGTAGTGTATTGAATACATACCCAACCGTGAAGACCTGGCAAACAGGCTAAGGATAATTGAGAATAAGTTAGTGTGGTTCTATGCTAGCTTAGTTTCGATATATCTAATGTTCTTCTTCCTACTCTGTTTCATGTCCGTCAATTTCTGACAAAGCTCAGATTACAGAATGATAAGGCTCTGTGTTGATCTCGTTCCGAGTGAAAAGTATGAAGATTGAGCCACAAAGGTCATGGTAATGAATTTGGGGTTCGGTTTTGATGACGCATCAGCACATCAGTGCAATGTCAGCTCTAATGGACCCACAGATCAACATCGAAATTGCCATGCAAGTACGATACGACCTGGTCACGCAATTTCAGTTGTTTTCCCCGCTCACTCTGAACAATGGAAACGATAACCACATGTCAGATCAGAGGTCAATAGCATTGGATTTGGGAGGTGAACATAAAGATGTCGGCATAACAGATCAGGACAGCAGAGGTGAACAACATAATGTGGAAATAAATGTAAAATGAATTCAGATGATTACCCAGCAGTCTGTCTGTGTGTCTGCCTGTCTCTTTCTCTTTCTCTCTCTCTCATTGTGTATTCTCTCTCACTGTGTATGTGAGTGCATGGGGCTTACGATGATCAATACCACCGTCTCGCGATGAATACGATTATTTAGTGGCATCCTACCCTGACACAAATCAGCACTAATACTGAGACTCCGTGACAAGTACATTTTTATGTACGATAAGCTGCATTACACATGGACACACAGGAGAGATTTTGAATTTAATCTGCGCCAGCTGCTATGATAGAAAAGCATGAACCGGTACACGTCTAGTCTTGAGAATACAAAAACAGACAAAAGGAGACAGTGTAAGATACAGGAGGGAAAAAATATCACTACTGGTCAGTGCAGTGTTTTGTGACCCAGAAGGTGATTAAAGAAAAAAAAAAAAAAAGAGCTCACCTTTTCCCACGCTAATGAAATCCTGAAAATGGTTGACTAGAAATCCGGCCTTTAGTGTTCCCTGATCCAACTGGACAAACAGCTGATACTCCGACAGTAAAGGGATGCTTTTGGCCTGTAGAGAAAATGGTTAACATGTTTACTGTCTTCCCAAAGGCCTAGTTAAACATGTGGCGTATTATTGTTGTTAACATAAACCTATTATCCGATACTGATGGGTTTAGATGAAAAAGAACAACATTGTCCTTACGGATACTTTATGACGTGATGACATGGACAGTGGGATAAAATTATGCCTAAGATCTGTGTACCAGATAATTATCTGCGCTTAAACGCTCATGGGGCAATAAAGTGATTCTTACCTTATCCTATCTTATCATATAAATCCAAATGACATAATTATCTAACGCTCAATGATACCTTTGACCTTAAAAAAAAACAATAGGAAAGCAGAGGATATACCGAATTTAGAAGAAAGTGATGACTGATGACAAACCGCAAGTATGGGTAACTGTGCGAGTTTCCCTGTCATCAAAAGATTCTCATACAGCTAGAGAAATGAATGTGAACATAACATTGTGGTGAAAAAGAATGAATTACAATACTTCTTCTACCTGGTCTAAAATGCAGCAAAACAAAGCATGGCTATCTTCTATATAATTATATATATATCCACATGTCACATCTTCGGAAGATTGATTTTGGATGTAGATTAAGCCTATCTCATATCTGTGATGACAGCCCTTGAATGAAATATATTTGTAAAAAAATATGAATACTTCGAAGGCAACACAAGTTTACGTACCTCTAAATCTACAATATGGTGATGGAGTAACAAGCCATTTGCCTGGCGTGTCCGAAAAGAGAACACATAGTGCTGGTCTTGGCCATCTGTCATCTCGGGGATAAAATCCATGTAAGACACGCCTGGTTCATTGAATGTCCATGTTTGGTCATTGTGCTGACCATGGCTGGCAGGGATGAGCAAGAACAGAATGAGGAAGGTGAAGTGGATCACTCTGGCGGCTGCAGGTAAGGCCTGTCTTGGACCTCCTGGGTTAGGCATCATTGTTCATACCATCATCTGTAAAAAAAAAAAAAAAAGTCCAAAAATACAGCAATTTATTCAACAATCTAGCCCAGGTCGTGTAATAATGATTTCATTCTGAAAGGAATGACGTGCGCAGAAATCTGCTTTCCCATTATACAACTCATACGATTGTTTCGTATTTTGGGCAAATCAGACACTGTATTTTAACTCCACTCTCAGACACAGTGCGAATGATAGCACTAGCACAAAAGGCAGTAACAATAACAATAAAGCGATTTGCTGAAAAAAAACAGCCATAAATTTCATGTGAGCTCAGCACTAAATCGGTAACCCAGTGTTGCATATTTTATGCTCTAGCAATCAATAATCGCCGACCTGTTGCATTATTTAAAGAAGCAACGAGAAGAGAAATTGAATTAATAAATAATATAATCAATTATCCTACTATTTCAAGAATATGAAAAGAGACATTACGAAACATTAAATATGTTTTAAGCTGTCCTTTTTGATAAATTCTAAACCTAGTGTGTCTCATGCTCACCAGGCCAGGAGATACTAGTATTATGTGTGTTTAATATCACAATTGAGTGAGAAGAACAGAGGTTTAGGAGAACAAAAGCATATATCTGAGAACTTCGAAGCCTGTGACAAGATCTTTGGCAATGGGAAATGTTATTACACGTCTCTGGCTGCTTAAACATAATACACACAATCGCACATGATACACGTGACAAAAGACCTAACTTCTTTTCACAATATCATTTGAAAGTTCGACAACATAGTAGCATCTGCCAGAATTTGCAAGTCCACCAGTCTTATTCAAGACAATTCTCGCTACAGCTTACACTGCGATGTTTGCAGTTGATCCAGTGCTTCTACAACATGAAATAAACTTTCTAGCATTTAATCATAACATTTTCATACAAATGATGAATGTAGAAAAACGGGAGAGTCTTGAATATCAAGAAACATGCCAACGTTAAAATCTGTTTCCCATGACAGTTTCACTACCCACAGAACTGACATTGGATCGCCCCACATTTACCCAGAAATTCAATCAGTTGGATAACGTTGTAACGAAATGCCGCGTAATGACCGTCCACTTGCCCGTTCGATCGGTCCACCTTCCTGATCTATTGTTCGAAGTTATGTCTCAGGCTACCTGCGGGTAGAGCAATTATCTCTGACCCGTCCACCTAATACCCCAGCGTCCGAGTTTGGCCATCGTAGAATCTTTGTGCACGTTTTTATGGCTCACGAATTCGAGCTAGCTAGAACCTCCCAGTTTTCCCCTCTGTAATTTTGAGTTTCTGTATATATTCCAGAGCAAATCTGGAGTCGTCAGTCCGCTTGCGATAGACTCACTGCGAGGTCCTGCTCGTGCGAAGCAGTGTACCTGCCTGTAGAACTCAGGCGTGTATTTACAGTGTCTATTAAGGCCTGTATTAAAATTTAGCTCGTGTGGAGCGAGGTCCTGCTCACGTAGAGTGGTGTACCTGTCTGTCGTTCTTATCGTAAGACACAGACGTATATTAACATAGCCTATACGGTGTGTTAAGTTAGCTCGTGTATAGAGCGTTTATGACTTTCAAGTTCGCGTAGGACTTAGTCATAGTAAATCACTGTATTTCTTGCTTCGTCAAAGCACGAAATAAGCTCAGTTAGAGCGGCGTGTGAGTCCAAGCTTAAAGTTAAAGTTAGCTCATGTACGCGGTGCATATACTGCATATATCTTACGTTCTTAAGGAACTCGTTAATTTCCAGTGTTGTACTCGCTTCTTGTGGCAGTGTCAGACCTGTAAGTCTCAGCGTGACCAGACAGGCTTCTGTCCGCGTGTAGGGCATTGTACCCGGCGTTTCTGTGAATTGTGCAGAACAGCGGGAAGGCTAGAGGCCAAGACCATAAAGTAACCACCTGTTTTAAAGTATCCTGTGCATATTGTTAGGACATTTCGATCCTGTTGTGTATCCTGTGACTGTGACCAGAGCCTTATCAGGACATTAGTTATATACTAGTAGTCATCTTGTGGATGTGAACAGTGCTTTTTATGTGGAGTAAGGACATATTTGCAATTGAGTGTATCCTGTAGTGAATTTAAGAGAACATTATCTTGTGGAGTCCAGTTTCCCAAGAGACCGGACATTCGTCGGTTTAGGACCATCATCGTCAAGTTTACAGATTCAAGATATAGGACAAGTCTAAGTAACATTTTAGTTAGAGTATTATTGGAAGAGTGTGGATATATCCTGTGTGAAACGTTCTTTAAGTGCAGAGTCGGTGAGATATACAATTACCTTTTTATCTGTGTTTTAGTGTAACATATTATAATCCATTTTATGGTCATTCCATTGTATTAATCAGAAACCTCTTCTTTCAGGGTAGTTAGTTTAGGCTATTGTTGTCACGTTTATTATCTTTGGATCATTGCCATTTTAATATCTGTATGAAATATTTGTCCATCTCTTCTGACACGCTATTTAGACTATTTTACCAACATTAATTAAGCCCCATCCCACGTGTCCCAATAAATTTATTGTGTGTATAACTGTAAAGCACTTGTTTCCATCGGTGTGTTATAGTCACTCATAGGCCGGAATATCCCAAGGTTGCAAACCGCATTTGCAGTAAGTACCATTGTCTGCACCTGCGCTTTGTGACAAACGTCTTCAAGTGTGATCGTGACATTCTCAACACAAGCGACGCATAAAATTTGGAATTTATTTATTTTGATTTTATGTCAAGGATCAGATGTGGCGATTGATTACTCGTCTTGTCAACCTTCGAACTCAGGCACCGCTCGGGTGTGCAAGGGTTAACAAACACCAGGGAAAGGGACTTGTGGGCGGCGGGAAGGAAATGGAGGTCTGTCATAAAAATGCCACGATCAACTTGAAAAAGCGAATGAAACCAGAAAAAGTCAACTAAATACAGAGTCTATAGACACAGGGTTAAGGGTGTAATGATTACGCTTAAAACCTCAAACAACACTGTCAATATCCTCCTCTGTCCTTTACCGGTAAAACGGTGTAAGTCCAGTTTTTATTCAATATAACTAAGAAGTGTTAAACCAACATTTTGCTTACTCTTGTGCGCTATTAATGAAACCCAGGTCACAGCCTGGGCCCTGGGGAAAATAGATAATGTAGATGACATTCGAAACTGAGAAAGTCTGAAGTTATGATCATTCGAATAGGAATGAAATGGATTTGCATCGCTATGTTCATGGCTTCCGACTAGAAACCTGCCCCGAGCTGACTACAGGTAAAGGGATTGAGAGTCTCAGTTGGGATATCCTCGTGTTTGCCCTGGCCAGCCACACTGCTCCAGACTGTGTCGCCAGATCTGATCACATGTCGCTCAGCTCGTGCAAGAGAAGTAAAAGCTGTGACGAGGAGGTCACAAAAACGGGCTACTGGGCACTTCAACTTGAAGTGTAAAGTAACTTCCTGCCAGTATAATTATGCTGACACACTTCAAAGAAGTGCAGATTTATCATGTCTACTGTCTTCCTTTCCCAGTATTCAGTTATCTCGCTAAAACAGAGTAGGCATACACTATTGACAAGACCATGAACAGGAGACAACAAAGCTATAGCATTTTCCGGAAAAGGTGACCGTCTTCATATTGAAATACCCAAAAACGACCGGTCAAATGTTTCTGCGACAGCCATTAAGACTGACACTAAGGAATTTTAATGGCAAAGATTGTTACATTTTAAAAGGCTTCAATAAATCATAATGAAGTGGCTTGAGTATTTTATTTCACATAACAGCTTAGTCAACACAAAAGCTCTCGGATCTTGGAAAGGTTCGAAGTCTCTATGATACCACAAACCCACGGTCCGGTTGGATCATTTTGTTGTTCTTGAAAAGCAGCCCGTTGGTGTGCACCGTGATCACGATTGATTTAAGTCACTAAATTGTGAAAGAGTCACAGATCACAAGAATGGTAGTCATCATTATCAACTCCAGAGCCATTTACAGTTGCAAAACAAGAGCGTTACAGAACTTAAGTCTACCGAGTCACACAGGACATAAAGCTCTTGTGAGTTCACCGATGGATTCAAACCCAACGGCACCCACAGTCCATAGACCACCAATCCCGCAAATTTACATCAGGATATTGAAAGAAATACCTCGCCCGCACTAGCCAAGTTGTCATACCACGCAAAGTATCTCCACAATGTTATGAGCTAACGAGGACATTCTGTGCTTGCTGGGTTTTTGGAAATGCGACTACAGTTGAACCGATGAATACAACAAGAAGCGGGGAAACAAAATCCGGAAGTTCGTGTAGGCCTCGTTTGTCATCGAATAAGTGGCGGTTTCCGGCCACGGTTACGGCAACATTTCTGACATTTTGGAAGGTGGGGTCTCAGAACTTAATCATGGCATTTCACTATCCCCTGTCTCTCTAAACTGCACTTTGTGAGGTAACGCAGTACGTGTGGCATTTTCACTAGGATGTGAATAAGAGGATAAATATATAAAAATTCGAACGATGGACAGGTTCAAGCACTTTTAACCAAAGGGAGATTTACACAATATTGTGGATATAACGTTTTTTCGTGCCGGATCGCGAGGGAAAAACGAGAAAGAGTGCACATTTGAATAAAGTATTAATTTATTTGTAAAAGCCAAATCACTGAAATTTATCATAAACGAATGAAGGTCAAAATAAATAGAAAGTAACACTAACATGTTTTCCACAAGACACACTTTAAAACCACAGTCTTTTTCCTTTCCTTAGAACTGCTATTGCACCGCTATCTAAAGGTGATTAAACTGCTAATACTGCAACGCAACCAGTGTCCACATTTCACTATCAAGGAAAACCGACCGCTCGAGAAAGAAATTGGAGGAGACAGCTAATTGGACACATGAGTTCTCTATAATGTATAAAATGTGTATGCAAATGTACACTTCTTGTCACAGACTGAAGAGGCGCTATGGATTTCACCTGCTCAAAACGAAACCTTAAATTAAACCTATTCATTTATCTCGTTAAACATGGAAATCATAAGCAAAAGAAATGGAAAACCAGGACCCTATTCCAGGTCAAGGACTGTGAAACAAGATACGATAACGTAAAACTATCAGCATCATAAACATACGAGTTAGTACACCACAGTAGGAGAAACATGAAGAGGATTCTCGGGTATCGCCACATACAAATGATAGGCTCTGCTAGTACATGTAATCAATAACGCTGTACACCTGGACAGAACATTTGGCTACACAGAAATAGAGTTTGTTTCTGTTCAAACAGGCCAGCAGGGCATTTCCACAGGTGAAATCTGCAGTCGCTATCTCTGGACCAATGCTGAAATGCCACACGTCACATTTCTGCATGCAGAGATACGATCTCATGTAAATGATTCCGTAACCAAAACATCATTAAGATAAATGTGACTGAAAGTAGTTTTGACAGGCTGGTCATATGATCGTTGCTGGACAGCCGGACATGTCCAGAGATAACATGCTGGTGGAGGCAACAGCGGAAGAGAGAAGATGGCGGGGGGGGGGGGGGAGAGGGGGGATTGAAGATATGGGTCGGGAGAGATAGTTTGAAGACAATACATCGATTTTTTGGGCCAAGTCCCCGGGCCTGATATCGTCCATCACAATCAAGGGACACAGTAAATTTATCCTCCCTGGCCGTTCCTTGTCAGGTCTGTGGAGTGGGTATGATGATGTAGTGGAACAGGAAGTAGCAGAGGGGAGTGGGCACTGGAGGAGGGGGGGGGGGTGGAATAATTATGAAAACAGGAAACAAGAAAAAGATGTAAGAGCTGGGGAGGGAGATAGAATGAAAAAGTGAAAAAGTGACAGGACGTGAGAAATCAGAGAGAGAGAGAGAGAGAGAGAGAAAGAGAGAGAGAAGGCATGTCAGGAGGAGGGGGGGGGGGACAGGACATAAATGAAGGAAAGATTATAAAGAAAGATGCAGAAAGGGAATGAAAACACAACATTATTTAATAATAGATCAGCAAAATACAGGAAAGCGTAGGAGAAAAAAAACAAATGTGCCATTTTTGTCTATTTCTGTGCATCGATCATAATTATTACCTTTTCTAATCACCTATATTGATAGATTCTCCAGGATTTTAAGAGAGAGAGAGAGGGAGAGAGAGAGAGAAAGAGAAAGAGAGAGAGAGAGAGATAGAAAGAGAGAGAGAGAGAGACGATTATTTTGTTCATGGCAATTATCAGTTGAAAATACTGATTCTGGTCCAAAACTATTCCTTTCTCAACCTATACAACTTTGATGCCTCTGCAATACGATGGCTGTAAGTTGGTGTTACACTGAAACAGATACACGTATAACAGTGCGTTTAATTGGACCAGTCAGACCTTTAGAGGAAGCACTTAGTCTTAAACACATGCCTTTAAATCAAATGTCTACCAGTCCCCAACTGAAAGTATTTTTTGACTAAAAACAGACTGAATGATGATCTGATTAATTGGATGCTTTAGCTGTCTGAATTGCCAACGATCACTTTATTTTATGAAAAAGTTAAAAAAAAAAAGAATGCATGGGTGTCATTCCTTGATGCCGTCCGTGGTTCCCATGAATGAAAATAGCTCGCTGCTACAACAGTTCTTTGCATGGATGTCTGTACAGTGAAATGCTCTACATTTTCCTATATTAGTTGGCCCAAATTTCATCAGTGCTGGTTCGCTGGCTCGCTCCAAATTAACACTAATTAACTCTGGCATTAGCTAACGCGTCATGCTAAGTTAATTGGTCATGCAATAACATCTCTGATGGCGGGACCTGGCCTGGGGTCCATCTGAGAAGGAGCGGGGATAAGAAGTTCCCCTTGAGAAATCGTCTTGCTAAGATACCTTATCGGGTACCCTTCGGACATGTCAGTTTGACAGTCCAGCTCGTTTGGTTGATTAGCCTGTGTGGTCATACACTGATGATACACCGACAGGCGGTCAAAAATACACAGGCAGGCTGATAGGCAGGCAAGCAAAATTACAGACAGACATTCAGACAGACGGACAGACAAACATATTGATAGATTCATAGCTAGAGAGACGACCAGACAGACAGACAGACAGACAGACAGACAGACAGACAGACAGATAGATAGATAGATAGATAGATAGATAGATAGATAGATAGATAGATAGATAGATAGATAGATAGATAGATAGATAGATAGATAGATAGATAGATAGATAGAAAGATAGATAGATAGGCAGACAGACAGACAGTGGGAGAGAGAGAAGGAAAGAATAAGGGGAAGTAGAAACTGAGTAAAGATAGATTTTTCTGATTACACACTGAACAGTGGATGTTTGGTACAAAGGAAGACATAAATACATTTGTTATTTGCAACACACACCAAAAAAAAACAAAAAACAAATCAAAGCCAGTTATTACAGCACTTTCGCCCTCTAGTTATTTGTCAATGTTTGAAGGGCTCCAATTATCCGAATGTCACTAAATGTTCACAGGATAATTATAGCCTGCACACAGGAGAGCGCATTCCAGAGGATAACTGATAGGTGTATTCTCACTGATTATGGGCCTTTACGAGTAGTTACGTGATTGCTGGCGTGTTGATTTCCATGTTGGCATGGCAGACCACGGGCAATCAATTAGGTAGCTAGACGTAGTACGCTTAAGAGAGATACGCTTAAACAAGACAAACATGGTTTAATAATGATTTGTTTCGGTAATACGTACAAATATCCGAATGCCTTCACGAAGCACTACATAGGCAGTACGAGCGGTTATTCTGTACCTTCTAAACGGTTTTACTTCCACTTGTTCGCATACCAGTATTAATTACTATAAATCTTTAGCAGCACGTTGTAAACCGCTACGTTTTGAGCAGATCTATTTCATTCACAAACCGAAGAGTTTGGAACTTTCTCACAAGTCAGGACGATATAGAATATTCTATGAGCTGGGCACGTTACTTTGCATTATAGTTGAATACAACCCACTCCGGCGCAATTTGCAAATAAATTATGCTAAAAGCGGACGACTTGACTAAACAATTTAACAAAATGCTCCTTTCCCTGCCCACTTCAGACTGTTCAATTTACATTTTTTCAAAGGAAATATTAAGATAATTAGTGGGACAGATGGTCGTCGCCAAGACCTATTTCCAAGTCAGGGCGGATCTTTTTTGCACCTGTGCAGGAAACGGCAGAAAAAACAACAACAAACAAACTTGAAGTCTAATTCAGAGACCAAAGACTCTTAAGCAAAATATGCAGTTTTGAAATTACTCCAGGGGATTGGCTTATTTGTAGCCATGAAACCTAATTTTGTCAAACAATTAACGACCCAGATATTATTAATTTCGTTCCGTTTTCGGCCAAGCTTTACCTTCAGAAATAACTGCTATTCAACAAGCATTTCCAGCCACACACGAGCACGTACTTCAGACTCGCTACATACAAAGTCTCTTTTGCAGAGAGCCGTTTTCATACACAAATAAACATCATTCTGACATTTGCACACACAGAGACACATTTTCACAGTTATGGGGTGCGCACGGAAGCTAAGGAATTCATAGGGCAAACACAATGAACGAGGAAATGAGGAGAAAAACGGGCGCCTGAAGCACTTAAGTTTAACAAAGATCACATTACACTGCACACAGTAAGAGAAATAGGTTCAGTTTGTTCAGAGGCAACCAATGAATAGCAAATAGACAAGGACTGTCAGTGAGTTACTCGACCGCCTCCCTTCTTTAACTAAGATCAGATAACCTTCTCCGGACGGCAACTAATCTTTATTATATGTAACTGAGACACACTGTCAATGTTTTAATTTTAGACGGAGCTCGGAGAATAAAGTGTGTAAGTAAATCTTTGTGACCTGGCAAGTTCCATAATGTTCACAAATTTGAATGTTTTTAGAAGCGGAGTAAGGATGTCAGGTATATATTTAAACATTCGGTTTTCAAGCAAAATTCTTTTCCTTCACGAATTTTTAAAAAAATTATTTCATGCTGTCTTACAAACAGGGTTGACACTTAGCAGAAAGAAATTTGGAGACTGGCTGCAAAAAGCTTAACACTCTCCTCAGTGGATTAGGAAATTCCTAATCGCAGCTGTGATATTTACAAAAATTGACTTGTAAAAACATGCGCACACATAAAGACATAAGCAGTAATAAACCTGGCTAATGATAAGTTTCATATTCATGAAAACAGGACTGGCAGACAAATGAAATACCGTCTGTTCCCCTTTTGTGCCTATAGATGATAGAACTTTTTACATACCATTGTCTATTAAAGAGGATAGATCCAATGTATGTCCAAACACTGGACATAAATTATAACCATTTATCATTTTCACTTATTTATCATATGCCGGCCTGTCTCTCATTTTATCTGTCCAGGGCCTAAAACATGTTCGGCAAGCTGTACCTAAACATTCTAACCTGAAATGAGTATATTAATAATACCAAATGAAACCAGGTCAAGTTAAAAGCAAGAAGAAGGAGACCAACGATAGAAAGCTGAAGGAGAAAATCAGGCCGTTAATTACTTGGGCAATGTCATCGCCCTACAAACCAATGCCTGCAACAACCCGCGGACAAGCTTTGAAAGCATGATCGGCTCGAACCGCCATCTCCACTAATGATCAACTTTCTCCTTGCCAAAGTTACCATAGTCATGTTCACTAGACGATAGCTGGCCGGCCTGACCGACCCCAAGCTTGAACCTTTCTTGGCATCTTTTGACTTGGACTGACCGATGGAGACCCAGACTTTTTCCTCGCCGACGATGTAAAGGCCAATTTGTCCATCGATCTCCTGCGACCAGCCTGAGCCACGAAAAACTAAATAGGATATGATGATGGGTCCCTCTATGAACGTACTTTATGGCTTCTGGGTAGGGCATTTTACCCGTTTCCATGGTGATTAGACTTCTTGAGATAGTCACAGTTCTGAGAATAGCCCACGGTGTTCCATTACAGTTATCTGGCTCCTTTGTACAAGACAGCCAAACAGAGCTTTGTCGTTACTTCAGTGTATTTTAATAATAATGAACGTCCCCTTTGTTGACAGCCACACAGACGGGTTATCTAAATCTCTTTAAACTAAATGGCATCCCTATTTATAGAGTCTTCTAAAAGAAAGTTTAGTACTACCCTTGCGTCATGTCCTATATTTAGAAATAGCATGACTGGACAAGATGCCCTTTGGCCGTGCGCGTGGTGCTGCAGCCAGTGCAATCATTTCTTTATGTTGAGCGTCCGGGCACGGCCACGGAAATGGTGATGGGAAAATAGCGTGATCGGAGAGGTGCAACAGGGCAGACAGGAGAGAGATAAAGGTCATGAAGAAGAGCAGTTGTGGAGGGATGGAGAGACGATGCTGATTACGACAACAGGTTTAACAACAGCAAAACGATTTAAAAAAAAAAAAATAGCCACAAGTAGAACACTTCTAGTAAAACGGGACTTATTTATCATTACTGCGAAAGAGCTGGTAAAGAAAAAAACAAAACACACACACAAAAAACAACAACAACAACAAAAAGCATGCACTCCTATACAGAAACAGCAACAAAGAATAAGTTTATGCTGACAGTAACATTGGCAGTGCGTGTAAGCTGAAAGGTCTCGATATTTAAGCCTGTCTGAAGTGTAGACTCTCTGACATTATCATTTGGCTAGCGTCAAACTGTGGCTTTTACCTGACACATGCATGGCCAGGAATGTCGATTCATTAGACAGTCTCACACGGCATTTCAAAGTAAACATCTTACTCTCATAGAGGAACATGTCGGAATGTTCACCTGTAAAAAATCCGAAGAAGAAAATGGGGACAATGTCCATTTATAAATTATGATAAAGGCCGAATTTTGACATCTGTTAAAAAAACTGCAGCTTAGGACCTCATTGTCTGAAAGGGCTTCTCAAAATTCCAGAAAGAGTTTTAAAATGGCGCAGAACTAAATAATTGAAGAGGTTTCTTCTATATCTTGCTTAAGTCACAGAAAGCTAGAACTGGGACATTGGGCAAAAGTACAACGTTCTTTGCGTTCTCTTGGACAATGAAAAACGTTAGCTCTTTGAAGGTGCCTCACTTTGGTAAAAGTCCTGATTTAATGTGTTTTGCACAGAAAACTGTCTACACGTAGATGTTCATACACAACTATACTGTTTGTTCTGTGTTCCACGTGGACTTGAGTGTAGTATAGAGATAGCCCCTTCAATTAAAAACATATGAAAACGTTTCTCTCCTCCTTAAATCCTTTTCCCGCTCGGCGTGACTTGTTAAGCATCTTCTGGCATTTATGCCAGAAAGCCTTGTCATACATCTATGTCTCTACCACTTGCTAAATTCCGGTCTCGACAGCGACCCATTAGGTAGCGCCCCCCCACCCCCCAAACCCCACCCCCAACTCCCCATGTCTAAATCCCGACTGGGTTACAATGTAACACTGCAGCCAGCTGCTCTCTGCTTGGAGTGAGGAGAGTTTCTCAATAAAACCGCCACTATCAATAAGCGAGAAGACAAGAAGGTTATTGTTGTTCTTGTTGTTTCTGCAACAGTTGCACACCCTCACAAGTTAGATATCCACACATTTCTTCCGGTACAAATACACGAAAATGTCAGTGTACATATGGTCAATCAGCGGGTACAGAATGAGAGAGATGTTACCCATCTTTCATGCGTCATCGATGAACTGAAAGGCAAACACGATACTCCCGGTGCAGTAACGAACAGATGGTGAGCGAGGAAATGTATTGTCGCCACGTAATACACACCACACAGTTAAACAAATACCACATGCTGTATTTGTTGATGTTATCAAAATCAAAACTCATAAAAAAGTCTTTTTTTTTTTTTTTATATTCCCGACTTCTCAGCCAAGGAAAGAACATGCCTTTATCTTTCCAGGTTGAAACAATGAGGCCATAAAGTGTGGGAACAATCATTCATCGTGATTAGTATATTGTAAAGATAAAGATATTATTCAAGAGGAAGAATCTATAAAACGTTTTTAAAAATCCGGACTTCTCTCTACAAAACCATCTCGCCCCTGCTTTCCCGCATCACACTCTACAGTGAGATCAGCAGTTGAACCCGTTTTCGTGACGTTGGCTGTGGCTGGAAAATCTCACTTGCCCGAGGAAATTGTCTGACTGCTCCAGCCGGCACAGAATGAAAGACTCGTTTGTTTTTTTCCCCTAAAAATTAAGACCAGGTCAACAGATGGTTAATTGTGTCTTTCCTCCAGGTGTCACACTGAATGTTGTCCAAAACAAATTTTGTTTGTATGGTTACTGGCAGTGTCGTGCTGTCAAACAAAATAATCCCTTGCCGTGGTCGAAATGATCAACTTCTCTACACTTGAAGCGGCAGAGTGTAAATATCACTTTCACCTGGGAGGCCTTGCAAAAACTCAAACCAGCAGTGCAAATAAACAACAAGCACTATGTGGGTTTTTTTTCGACAGATATGCCTGTAAGCCATAAACAATGGTATAAAAAGAGAAGCAAAAGGACAAAGATAGGTTTCTCACACAACAGTGGCCACAAGAGAGACAATCCTCCTGGGTGCCATAAGCGCTCCAAACAGTAAACAATAACCAACAATAGCCTGTAGTGCTCTGTAACTGGTGTCCCCATGGCGTAATCAAATTGAAATTTGGACCAGGAGCGACACACACTACTGGGAGTCTGGTCATGTTCATTGGATGCATTGGCAAACAGTGCCACAGCCAAACTATAAATGAGGGCAGGAATTCAATCAATATCTCTACGGAAGAATGAAAGACAACAATGCCGTGAGGGAACAAAATGAATGTTGGCGAGGACAGAGTTGTTGGCATTGAAGTGTGTGTGTGGTGGGAAACAACAGTGGTGGACCAGCAGTTTCCCCCGCGGGGATTGGGGAAAAGATGAGAGGAAAAAAAGTAAGGGAAACGAGAACAAAACAAAAAACAAAAAACGAAAACAAAAGGGACATCAATAATTGAAATGAAAACGCATAGAATCAAAGATTACTGGACATTATTGCATGAACCACATCACACTGTGTGGTGTTTTCATAGCTCATTTCATAGCTTTGCCGAAGTTTTGTAGTTCATTGGAGAGCAATTAAGTCTTAATTGTTGAAATTTCTCCAGTAATTTGGAGCCACATTTAGTCTTATTATGTTAAACAATAGTGCTAGGTCTGGAGGCATTACAACCGCAGACTGAGCCGCGCTCAAATAAAAGTAGAATTTTTCACAACAAATGCAGAGCTATGGTTAAGGTGACAGGCCGTCATTCCCGGGGTGGATATAGCAGTGACATGTCAATCAGTAAAATTACAAGTGCTCTGCAAATACAACACTGAAAGTTGAACGACAAACAATCTCATACTTTTAGCATAGAGGCAGTCCACTTGTATTTATCTGCTATGAGGTTTCATAAATTAGAAGTATCACAGTGGATAACAGCCAGGAATATTCATTCGATTTGCCTACCATGTTCACAATCAGAAAAACATCATCCTGGATCCAAGTTGGACCCAAAAGCAAGGGGAACCAGTGCCAGCATAATATAAGCTGAGGTCAAACTCCTCTGAAGAATGAATCATGAGGTGTTTATGACCATGTGAAAATATCGCGCTGCTATACCACATTTTTTATAATATATACCGTGCTGAAATGTGAGCCATACCTTAGCACAATTATGTCTCCATCTAGTTTCTAAACCACCACAGTGGATAACAAGACAGACAAAAAGTTGCAAAGGATATCGAATTCAGTTCACTATCTTCAAAATATTCAAAATTTCGAACCGCGCCTGTTGAAATTTGCCAAGAAAGAAAACACACACGTCTGTATTCGATACTTGACCTTTGAAACAAAAATAATAAAATCAACTTTGAACCGCCCAAATGCTGTCAATTTGAGATTCTAATTTGTTTTAAAGTTAAAGGCACCGCTTATCCTTAAATAATTATTTAAGCTCTTGAAACGATTGGAAACGAAATTAAAAACTTCCCACTGATGCGCTAAGTTATGTCTACACGCATGACAAACATTGAATCGTTTCTGCAGTTACAACATTACGTGTTTTACGGTCGTGGTCCAGGAATGAAATAAGATGTCAAATGTTCTTTCAAAAGTAAGTCTTTAGAAACGCCAGTCGGAAACAAATGTAATGTCTGTGTCCTCGATACAACTAAGAGTGGGACTCAGGTTACAATATTATTGTGTTCGTTTCAATTCAAAACATTTGACAAACTCAATGTAGAAAAAAGAAAACTAAAATCTAACCGTTGCTAAAATACCTTATAGCGTGTATAAAGAAGGCTGACAAAGTCAGGAGTAACACATTTTGTATCGCCCACCTTAAATACCATAATTAGGTTTAAGTGAAGAATTAAGTTTGAATCAATGTAATACCCAAACAGTATTCACTGACCCGTTTATTTATGGAATGAATCGAACTAACAGGAGTTTCCGAGCTGTCTGGACGGTGCCCGCTGAGGTATGTTACTTCCACTTTGATGTTGCCGTGACACCATGTCACCCCCCCCCCCCCCAAACCAAAAAGGGAAAGGTTCATCTCTGAAAGTGCAGATTTATACTACTGCAATGCACTGTTAGGACAAAGACCAAGCTTGCACCGTGATGCCGTGCACATTTTCTCATGAGTGTTTCCAACCGTGATGTCCTCAAGTTCCTCTCTTAATACCATGTGCCCCATTTTATCATTTATAACCTTAAAAAGATGTGCTGATACTGCCATGTCATTAAGTGGGTCACACTTCGTTACAGAAGCAGTGATGACTATGTCAAGCAGCACGTTCCTGGCCCCTGCAGTTTCTTCCAATTTCTTCTGCACAGTACTCAATCGGAATTTCCATTCACAAAGATACATCTATTTGGGAACTGGGTTTTCGAAGGAACCTTCTTCACCTTCATTTCTCCACATTCTTTAAAAAAACAACAACTGGGCCAAATCAAATTTTTCATCAAAAATGCTGAAACTTTAATAGGCCTAAGAATTAAGCAAATTCACTACAAACACCTTTCCATGTTAAATGAGTATACGTTCGTACCCTGACTACATACGACTATAAAATAATAAACATCTTTCACACACACTTACCTGACAAAATGTAAGAAAAGTATCATTTTTCCACTTAAAGGTGTACGTTTTACAATTTTTGACTGCTAAAAACTTGAACACTCCTTGTCAAGACTGACCGCGACTTCTTCCCAGTCGAGTGTTTTAGGGTGTTTTCCCCGAATCGTTTCCACACAGAGCTAACTTGAACTCCGCTCCTTACACATACAATGAACTTGTGAGGTAAAAACTTGAGTGGGTGTGGGTGCACAGCGGAAGAAAGGCAGGAAGGTGTGGGAGAAGAAACTGCACTCTTTACTCCCTCTGTCGTCCCAGTTTCAAAAGAAAAAAAAAAGCGTCACTATTAAAAAAGTTATGTTTACACATTTGAATGCACATGTATAACACACTCCTTAATTATGTGAAAGAACGCGCATTTCAGATCCGGTTCGTACTGGTGCTAAGCTGATGCTTGCGCTACAGATTTCAAGGGAATGCGTAGCGTCGAAAAACAAGTTCATTGTGTAGTATAGAGCAAAATTCGGAATTCACGGTGTACAACACAGGACTAATAAAGACAAACCTCTTAATATGAGCTTACAAAGTGTCATTTATAATGTTGGAAAGAATAAGAACAAGACTGAGAAAGGTGAGAGATAAAACCTTATTACTTTATGCTTGCCATGAGGTATTTCACTCTTTTTTTTTTTTTACTACATTCCACATGACACTTTCATTATAATGTAAACATAATTATGCAAATGTCACAGTTGTTTGTCTAATTAACAGGTTTGTCTGTTCTTACATTTTGATTTCACCAACTTGTGTTCGGAACTTGAACATGCCTTACTTGGTTTCTTAATATTACATCCACTGAAATCAGATGACGAAGTTCTTATGTCGAAACAAATATATTTATATTACTGAAACAACGACTGGAATATAATGCTGTTTGTAATTTTACGATACCACACTGCTCTAATCGCATCAATACCAGCCCAGACCGGACCCCTTGCAGTCTGCAGAATGCAATACCCAACCATGTGGAACTAAAACCCATTTCACTGGGCTCAGTTATAGATCTCCCGTAAACAGCTCTAGTCTTGCTTCCACTCCTCACAAAAACAAAACAAAAAAGCTGGTGTTGGCGCACTGATAGCACGACTTGGAGGAGGAAAGAGTAGGATTATTTTTCAAACAAACATAATTTATATGGGCGAAGTACTGACGAAGAAGGTCCATTCTGCATATGCATCCATGAATGTATACAGTTTGATATTTAGAAACGAAAGGAAGAAGGAACAATTTTTCTCCCGGGGCATGAGGAAATAATGGTCCTGTTCACTACAAAGCCATGGGGAAAAAATGGGGGAGGGATGTACATAAATCCGACGCCTATCGTGCATCTTGCCCATTTCAAGTATATAATTTGAACACACTCACGTCAGAAGTGGTTCAACTGACACAAACTAGCGCGGCGTTCGATAGGCATCAGATAGGCATCAGAATCTGTTGCGACCGAATGACAATCTATACTGCCTGACCAGAGGTAAAAACCCCTGCAGACATCAGTAACATCATGCCGTGGCTCGTCTCCAAACTCTTTATCTGATTGAAATGGAATCTGCCGATAAATTTTAGTGTACAAGTCCCTGCAAATATATTGTTCTGTTTTCCTTCACTACTGGTCGAATATCTAATTTAAAAAAAAATAATTCTTCAAAATCCTTCCGATCATTTCCGATTCTTCTAAATGCTATGCATGAATCTGCATAATTGCTTCAAATGTCATCCCTTACTCAAATCTCCATTTCAGCTTTTTAAAAAAGTAAATGCTACGGATTTGAAAATAAAAATTTCTGCAGCAAAAAATAGAATCAAATTGCCCAAGAATATCTCGAATAATGCTTTCTCAGAGTGTATTATGAGCTCGGAAGTCGCATTACAGAATTACACGTCTCTTCCAGGTCCTTCAGCATCTAAAATCTAGGGGTAAATTTTGAAGACAACAGTAATAAATTTCTATGATATCTCTTCTCTCCAGTCACCGTCATCCCTGATACCTGTCTGCATGTCACTCCGTAAATCACCCATTTATAACAATCATTACTATACTGGTCTATGGCAATGATGTAATGTATATCAGAACATTTTAGTCTTCTAAGAGGAATTCGTCCTTTGCAAACTATAGACAAGCACAAATGATCAAAAATAAGATTATCAGTTCCACATATACAAAACTGCATCATAAATATATCTGAGATTTGCTCACACGTATGTAACATCTTTGTTCGCACTCCTTATTTCTAAACAAAATGCAGCCTCAGTGAGTTCAAAGATGATGAAATAATGATGTTCCCCTCTTCTCTTCTACGAGTTGCCGCTAAATATAAACAAACTGATGCAAATAAAACACCAAATCAGGCAACAAAAGGTCAGGGAGGTCTTTCTTGTTCCTGTTGATATATTGGTGACAGATTTCACCTGCCTGCATTGCTGCTAGTGAAAGATGCAAAGCACCTGGGCTATCAACAGTAAACTCGTGTCGTTTGTGTAGAGTTTGTTGATTACTCTTGTTGATGTATGCTGGAGCAAGGGCAAGTCGCTAGGATACAAAACTGTATATACATAGAATGGGAGATCGGAAGACGGAGAAAAATGAGAACAAAGACAGAGAGAGAGAGAGAGAGAGAGAAACAGAGGGAGCGTGATAGAAAGACAGAGAGAAGAAGGGACGGAGAGAGAAAAAGGGGAATTGACAGAGAGAGAGAAAGTACCACTATGTGTATGTGTGTACGGGTGTGACGTACAAATATCGTTCGCTAAAATTCTGTACGTAGAAAGAGGGAAAATTCATGTGATTTGCTGTGCTGGCGGGAATTCTAGGGAAAATTGTAACAACCTGCGCAGGATCAAATTCAGCATTCCTGGTGAACAATACTGTCACGAGTGGAGTGAGTGCAATTAAGGGGATTGCTACAGAGCGGGTGTAGAGTAAGAAGGGCTCACGGCAGACACGTAGGGAAAGACGTGAAAGGAAGAGAGTAAAATTAACGCACGAAGACAAGTAAGGAAAGCGTGCATGTTATGAGTGGTGGGGGTCTGAATGAGGCGAAAGCGCTGTATTACTATCACTGCAAGTTAGAAGGTCCTACTGAACGGACGCTAGTAAGAGCCCAGCGGGCGGACATAAGGGGAGCAGTCGAGAGACCAGTGAGAGAGTTTTTCCAGTGATGACTGGTAGGTAGAACGTTGATTGATAATTATGATTGATGTATTATATTATATTCGTCTATTACCATGATGTAAATAAGTATATGTGAGGAATGTGGAAGTCCTTGATATTGGATATAGCAATGTGCGCCATGAGCGATAGATGAAAGTGAGTTCATGGATTTGTAGCGCGAGTGAGTAGTGTGTACTCCGATGGAGGTGTGTTACCGTAAGATGTGTGGTGAGTGAAATGTGAACTATTGTGTGTACGCTTCATGGGTTGTAAGGAGAGGTGGAGTGAATAGGAATGGTAGGGTATTATACCAATGTAATGTTAATCTTGTAGGTGCCGAGGTCGGGCCAAAGAGCGCCGCCTACGGTGATAGGCCAGCATAGGGCCGGAGGCCACACATAGGCCAGAAGTGAGGCTGTCAGTGCAGGACAGTAGAGGCACATAAAGTCGTGGCAGTCAGGCCACGGACAGGGACGTAGATATGAGCGTGAATGTGATAATGTACTATTGCCATGTTGATGGGCTAGGAACTAATAATGTACTATTGCCATGTTGAGGGGCTATTGAAATGATAATGTGTTATTGCCCTGCTGAGGTGCTAGGGGAGTGCTAAGGGGTATGACAATAGGAAGGTGATATTGAGAGACTGCGGTGCCAGTGAATTATTAATGTGCTATTAAGACCCTGAGGGGAGAGGCTGAGGCCGAAGTGCCTTTAGGAGTAACTACCGGGTTGTGGATCCGAGGGAGAGTGTGTGTGAGAATAAGGCCGTTGTACGGCAGTTAATCCCAATAATATAATGTATGTAATTGCGCTATTATCTGTATAATTATGTTTAATAAATGTGTGAGTCTGATGGATTGTTCTGTTAAGTGTTAAACTTGTTTGTTCGTGATTGTTGTCCTGTCATAACTTATTACATCTCCCAGTCTGGGATTTGTGACAAATACCAAGCTAAGTTCAAACAAGTACAGTAAATTATGCATTCTAAATATTAGTGTTTGGAAACAATTGCCTACGTGGGGGTTTCATATACTGTGGGTCACCTTTGAGAGGGTTCATTGGAACAGTGTAATACTACACAGAGTCCTTCAGAATCTGTACTTCTACTCAGTGGTTAACCAGGACATGGACAGATTCAGGTTTGAGAGACCCAAACGTTTGATAAAGGAGCAGGTGTTGCAGCGAAATGCTACCGTTCGTACACGGAAATCTGATTGTGGAAAATGTGGACCTTTGCCATCCAGTTTCCAACACCCGCGCCCCACTTAGACAGGAACGTATTCATCCTAATGTGTTCACAATTGTAATTTGAAATTGCTGTAGGGCCTAGACATGATTTTTTTTCCTTCTTATATATTCGAAATAAAATCTTAAATATTTTCCCCTTTGAATCGACTTACCGCCTACCTGCTGTTTATAAAAACACACTGTAAATGCCGAGTTTCAGGCGTTGAGTTGACATCAGAACTTGTGAATTTTTGTTATTGATAAGCCTTCGTAGTGTAGTGTAGTGTAATATGAGCCATATGAGCTAGGATATTTATTCACAAAGAGAGCTCGCTTCAGTTGAGTAGAGCAGATTCAATTTATACACAAAAATGTATTCCCACGCACTAGTTTTTTGTGCTTTCTTTTTGAAATGTTGCGGAACATTTGCATTGGAAAACCACATGGAAGGTGGGAGTAAACTTGTTTACGGAAACTTTCCAGTTGAAAAAAAGTCTTATTTACGAGGACCTGAACGTAAGCTACGCTGATTTTTACCGATTTATATGTTAATTTGTGATTTAAAAACAGTCTTATAGCAATGAAAGGTTAGCTAGGTCTAACAGACCGTGATAATATACAATGCACACTAAACAAAACAAACAACAAAAGGCTATGGATGACTACTGGGCGTTTTTAAGTTTACGTTATCTATTTCATCACTGTGGCTGTGTAAACGAATCCCCCGCCCCCACCCTCCAGTTGTCACAACTTGCTCTGTCATTATGTTCAAAGAATCGATTTCTTTTCATATCTTGGCAATTGACGTCATGTCAGTTTTGTTCCAATTGAAAAGTCAAACGTGTTCTTATGTTGACTAGGCCCAACCCCCTCCAGACCAGATTACTGTATAACTTAATTAGACGACAAATTTTCGTTCACCAGTGTACACAATGAGCTACATGAGGTTCGTGTTGCTCATAGCACAATACTGTACCGTCTCATCCGTCACAACAAAACATCTCAATGACACAGAACTTAACACAACCGTAATTTCAATGGACATTTTGTCATAACTTAACCAGAAACATACTTGATGACAAACTCAGATGGTGACATATATCTCTAGCAAACGTGTAGCTTGATCAGTATTGAAAGCTGAAAAAATCACATACTAGAATACGAACTGTTCTTCGCAGAACATAATAAAATATGCTGACAACAACCGTGAGACTGCTAATGACTGTAACTGTTCATCATTGTCATGGCTGCACAAATAAATAAAATTATATGCCACCCGGAACTATTGTGAGCTTAGAATACGGTGACCCACGATTTGATGATAACGAAATTATATCATGTGACGGATGATGGTGAGAAAGGACAACCATATTATTATTAATGCCCTCGTTACCTTCAATCATGTCATTGTCTCTGTAAATTGTCAGTCAAAGCTCTGTCTATCTATACAGTACAAAGACCAGTAAACCCTTTTATTCAATTTCCGTCAGTTTCATGACATGAATAAAAATGTTTCCAGAGTTGCTACTCATCCTAGTATAGGACAGCTGACACATGTCCACATCAACAGCGTCGTACAAAAGGATATCAACTGACCAACAGTTCAGAAATCAGAAGCTTAGTAAGGTTTAATTCTTCATGTTCAAATTATAAACGCACGGTTTCAAATGGTGGTTATTGACATGGCAGGTGTTGTCAATGCATGCCACGGAAAAAACATCAACAGCAACAACTATAACGCCATAGTGGGTGTGACAGAACAACGGAAGCGGTACGTGAATCATGGATGTTTTCCTTGTTTGTATCGGCCACAATCTCACTTGACATTTTGTGTTCTTCTCCCGTGATTATGTTGTTTGTGACGGGTGGCAGTTTTACCTCAGTGACAGACGTCGAGAGTGCCATCTCAGATAAAGCCAACTAAACCTACAATAAAATGCCCTCACTCAATCCTCGGCCTGATTCGCAACAACATGCATAAAACTGGCTGCACACGTCCTTGGACACAAAGATCTTTGCGATACTCAGCCTTTCCCGACTTCTGTTTCAGATGTAGGTTGTGAGCAACTGCCTGGACAATATTAAATTACACAAATAACATAGAATATCCTTCATCATGTTACTGCAAAACGTGGTGATTAGAGGCCTGAAGGTGTGGTTATTCCTCCAGGGCATTTGGAGGCACAAATGTTGTCCATATGAGATAAACCCTTTGGCACTTAGCCTATTCAAAGATAAGGGAAGTTAAACCAAATTTTTAACGGAATATTCTTCCTGTGACACATAAAGTATGCCACAGCCTGTATCTTGTCTGCTTGAGGTCTCTGGGTCCACGCTATAGAGAACACTAACTCACTCTGTTCTGAAATATTCACCATGCCATGGTTGCTGGTAGCTCGCTTTCATTTGAAATGCTGAACATGCCACAGATAACGGCAACAACTCACAGTCGTTTGAAATGTTCAGCGCAAGGTTTGGATTGTTCCAGGTCAATTTGAGCCAGCAAAGAGCGAGCACAGCGCAAACCAGAGACCATAGAAAATGTTGGTCAGGGCCACACAGACTTGCCCTAATCTCCGCCACGGTGTTGTCTCACACAACAACCGCTCTGGATGGGAAACAATTTTGTATTTCAGTGGCTTCAGAATTCTGGTTAGGACAGCAGGTACAGCCACAGCCTCAGGGTGTTTGTATGTGTGGGTGGTGGTGGGGGGGGCGCCAGGGGAGGGGAGACCGAAGTCAGACGTAGTACTCAGCTAGAGAGAAAGAACGAACGGGGAAGAAATACACAGTGAGAGATACAGACGGACATGTCAACAATCCTGATGGACAGAACGACATACAACAACAAGGATTGACCCTGGGACCAATATGGAGTCCGATATTGCTAAACTAAACTATAGAGAAAATTACCAGAGAAGTAACAAACATTCAGAAAAGGCTGCGGTCAAAGTTTGGGCCAGATGACACAAGTACACATAGACATCAGGATAAAAACATCGTACATAAAGACATCAACCAACTCTAGTGATCAGAAGCTTAATAAGATTGTCACTCTTGTAACAAAAGAAACCGACCATCGCCCACTGAAATCCCACATGTTTGAACAAATAGATAACACCTTGTAGTTCCTTCCTCGAGCACGGGAACTATGATTATGAAACCAAGGACACTATGAATACTATGAATAATTCTTACACCGATAAGTAATCTCTTAAGAACTGCTCTCCATTAATACAGCCCAGAGGAGGCGGCGCCCCACTGAGAAGTGTATAGTTATCAGTACAATGAAATCAGGCACTCCAAAGCTGCACTATGAATCTTATTGTATGAGATCTCCCCAGGGTGTTCTATGAGAAACCACAGATTTGTGGATTGTCATCTCAGCGTGGAATTTCACTGTCCCACATTTTCGGGCACGAAACAAAAGAAATTGAGAGAAAAACTGCCTAGTGTAAAGTTTAAATTACAATAAGACCCTGTGTGTTCAGCAAAGCCGTTTACACGGTCAACAATGTTTGAACACAAGCAACACTAACATTTTCTCACCCAAACCGCGCAGGTGCGCCCATGTCCCTCATAATCACACCTCTCCGACTCACAATGGATAGGACAATAAATGGACTTTGGACGCCCGCATTTGGCCTGTTGTATCAACAACACGAACAATCAAGCTGACACATTTAAGACGCGCATCCAGATTGTTTGGCATTTAAAGCGTGCAAAAAAGGTCTTCTTTTACTGCTATTTTACAGACTTCTCCTGAAATGTTCATCAACTCGGAGCAGATTTTCTACACTCATTAAATAAATCTCCCTTGAGACCGCCAAACATGAGCACTTAAAAAACGAATAATTGTTGTCGTGCGCCTTTCTTGTATTTTATAAATGTCAACCTGGGCGTGTGTTCAGGACAAGTACACAAGAGGGCTTTCTTTTACTTTACTTTCCAGATTCATTCTGAATGTTTATCAACTCGTGGCAGATTTTCCACACTCGCCGATCTCACTTGAGACAGCTTAACACGAGCACTTGAAAAAGCAATAATTATTGTCATGCCCCCATTTTGCAGTTTTATAATTAATGCCATGTTGGTAACATTCGATCCCAAATAGGGGCCAGTCAGTGTTGCCATGCATGGCTCTTTCACCGGAACTTTTGATGTTCATCAACCTGAAGAAACTGAGCAGAATCGGCCTCTGGCCCTCAGATTTTTGTTTTCACACAAGTGAAGCATCCAAATATTGGACAAATAGCCAGCGGCACTCTAGTCCTGCTCCACAATGCCTTAAGGCTTGAGGGTGTCCGGGTTTTAACGATTGTTTCGTCCGGCTTGTTGAACCAGATCAATACAGCTGTGTGAGATTTGAGAGTTGACTCTGCCTTACAAATTCGTCATTTGATCACGTTTCCCGACGCCCCAGTTGGCATACAAGATCAGGAATTAGTGCCCTTAAATCGTGCTCTCCGCTGACTCGCTGCACGCGTTCAGCAGATGGTCATTAACCCTTGCCAGGTCAGAGTTCACAAATGGAATGAAAACAGACGGATAAAAGTGCAGAGAAACCGAGAAGATCATCAACATGGGCTTTTATTTGGTGACACTTCCGTAGGCCCCCGGGACACGTATGCAACTATCTGAAGCCTGGTGTCTAAAATAACAGTGTGTTTATACAATGCCTCTGGTCAGCGTTTGGCACACGTGTTAGATTTCTATTTCGACAAATGCTAATCATGGGTAGCAGATGCGGTGACATAGCAGGATCTTTGTGAACAAAACAACCTCAACAAAAGCCTGACCAAGACCGTCACTGATGAGTAAATGAAATCTCCTGGCCTGAAACAGGAAAACATCAAGCTTTACCCCAGGGTCGTCACACGCCAGCTCGTCAGATCACCATGAGATATTGGTTCGTATCTGTCTCTGTCTCTGTCTCTCTCTCTCTCTCTCTCTCTCTCTCTGTCTGTCTGTCTGTCTGTCTCTGTCTCTCTCTCTCTCTCTCTCTCTCTCTCTCTCTCTCTCTCTCTCTCTCTCTCTCTCTCTCTCTGTTTTACATACTGTGGTAAGACATTATCATTTAGAAAGTAAGTGCCTGCAAAACAAAAATAATTTTGTATCAGATCTAGCAAGAAGCAAATCGGCGCTTATCTTTTTCCAAGAATGACTTCTGTATGGAATCCCTGATAACATACAAGTTCGTAAATTTTAATTTTCCCTCTTACTTTCCACAAAAACAAGGGTCCCGGCGTCTTCTTGCCTGTATATTATCAGCATGTTACTTCTAACTACAAACACTTTCACTTGACTTGTCGTTTTATCGGGTCATGGGCGTTACTTTCCAAGGCCCCTGTTGTGTATACCAGCGACCCAAATAGCCATTAATTTGTTGACATCTATATAGTGGGAGAGCTATTGTAATGATTGTTCGTGCCTGGACGTAAACAGTTTAAGTGCTAGACTGGAATGTGCAAGCGTAGATCACATTACAGTTTCCTTCGTAATTTGCAGGTTTACCACGGGGTTTAATATACTGTTTCCTGCTGACACTACCCAAATTAATGAAATCTAGTCACTGAATGTTTCTGAACTACCCATTTCTCACGCCAGGCAACAACGTCTCATCTGACAGCCAGTAATTTCACACGATCAACTGGAGGTTGGACATCTCGCTGAAACTGGAACACACGAATGTCCTGTCTTACCTCTTATGGGACAACTACAATAGATAACTTTTTTTCATTTTTAATCTCTTTCAGAAAATCATTGGTTACTATAGAAGATGCGTAGCTGTCCTTTCAGTGACCGGACCGTCACTGTAGACCGTCCATTTCCATTATTTTGATTCAAAGAAAGATGTAGAAACATCCCCTGGCTAGTGCGCCCTACAACCCTAACTTACACTCAAAACAGCTGTACTCATACTTTCAGAATGATGTAGAAATGCACACACACTTTCCCTTGCAGATATACAGCCCATAACTTTCTCACAGTATTCTTCCAGCCTGCTTGGACCTATTACAGGCTATTAGAAACGTTTTTTTTTTAAATTGTTGTTGTTGTTTAAAGACTTGACAGGGCTTTAATATTTGCTCCAGTACCATTCATTAGGACAGTAGTTGTGCCCATGAATAAAATCAGTGGCGTAACTCCTTTGGGGGGGGGGGGGGGAGGGAGGCTGAGATAACCTTGTGAATAAGTACAGGACCTTCCAGTCTTACAGCGGAAAAAAGCGGTCTAAACTCTCTCCGGGCCAAATAAACTAATTATTATGCGTCTTTCCTGTTAGTCTGCGTTTCAAAGTTTATTTCAAAATTTCAAATTGGATTTCCTATTTAAAAAAAAGTAGAGTTAAGACCATTCTTGTATTCATGGGGACAATTTTCGTTAGTTCCCTTTTCCTACAGTTCTTGTCCATCCTCGTTGTACGCGCTCGAATTCATGTCATTATACTGCTGGTGGCACCACAGATACACACAGACTTTCACACACACAGACACATATACACACATACACACGCACACGCCTGCCCGCGTAAACCCTGCGTGAGTGTGAGTAAACAGTAGCCAATTATTAACTTCCGGTACCAGGCCTTGGAAAGGTCGACATGATGGAACTCACACTCTGGTGCTTGGACAAGGATGCTGGTCACAATTGTTTTTCTTTTTCCATTATTCAAGGGCTTTATCGCTGAATCTCCACTCCCCCCAATCCAACCCCCTCTCCTGTCTCACTATCTTCTACAAACGGATAAAATATTCTGCTGAATTAGAAGAAAGAATCATGAATATAATAATATGCATTTTAAACTCTGCCACTGGGAAGCTGTAGATATGAGACGGCAGAGTGCGATAAAGACTCAAATCATTGACGAGAACACACGAGTCATAGAGAGTGAAGCATGGCAAGAAAGGAGAGAAGGGGTGGGGGATAAAGACAGAGAGGCAGACGGACAGAGAGACAGACAGACAAAGAGACCGAGTTTTCGAACAGTAATAACAGTAGAATTAGTACAAAAACAGTGTCTCTTTGGAGTGTATTAATATGCAGCAATCATCACTGCCTGGTATCAGCTAGCCAGCCGTGTACAAGAAATGAGCCCGGATGAGCCGGACTTTGTGTAACTTAATGAATGACGTGTCCGGTGACCACTGAAGGTGATAATGACGTCTTCCGCCCCCCCCCCCCGCCTGGGATTATCTCCTTTTCATCATGGAGCGAATGAGATCAAAGGCCAGCCGACACACAGCCACGGATTTAATGATGAGAAACAACCTCATCTCCGGCCATCACACGTGGACACTTTTACACCTCAGATGGCAATCACTAGATGTCAAAATGACAAGGAGAAAGGAAAATCAACAAACCTAAACCAAAGATCTGTTGTAATTTTACGAACACGGCCAGTCCTTTTCGTTCTCCGTCAGTTCTCACAGACATTGCATGGACTGAATATCACGATAACAAACTTGCATTTTTTTGCTTTCGTTTTATTGCTTTTTATTTGTTTCCACCAATAACGTCGTCAAGTAGTCTTACTGTCTGGATACGCTGGAGGTGGTATTGGGCCTGCATACCACTAATACTGGCTGTGATGGCAATTTTTACTTTTTTTTTTTTTTTGGAAAGGATGGGGAGCGGAGCTAGGCTGATTCGAGGAATTCTACTCCAATATTTAAATCTGAACTAACAGTAGGATGTTAGCAGGATGCCGAAGTGGTGATGCTTTATAAATACGCAGCTATTACTGAAACAAAACACTCGATCTTACCCATTGAAGTCATTTTTAAAAATATTTTAAATTAAAGAAATCATCGTCAATATGTCCATTTTAATTAACCCACTCTGTATGAAAAGAAAAAGAGACGCGCAGTGTATGAATAATACAGAAATGGACAGAAATGATATTCACAGATTTGTCGTTTCTGACCGCTAATGGTCAAGCCAAACTGGAGACCGGGTACTCCACTCACTAGACCAGCGTACCCGCAACTCCCACAGGAGTGGGGAGGTTAAAGTGTCAAACCACCCCAAACCAAGCCATATTTCCAAATAATGCAAGAAGTTAACAGTAGTGGGTCATAATCGGCCTTCAAATACATGCATTAATATTTGTCCACGAAGTTACAAGATTTGGGGTTACAACTTAATTAACATACGGTCTTTCAAACAAATTATCCATTTCAAAAAAACAAAGAAAGTGCCCTGCCTATCTAGCTTAACCCACTGAGTTTCGTACGGGCTTCTTTTTTTTAACTAACCGTATCAATTCAAGCATTTTGACCACGTTAGATTTCATGCTACACGTGCCTCACACATCGACCATGATACGCTACCCAGTACTATCTAAAGGGTTTTTGTTACCCCCCTCCGGACAGTGCGTTTCTCTTCATCATTCAAAATTTGGCATGTGTGTCGCTTCAATTGGCTCGGACGCTGTGGAATTGATTCAGCCATGCGTCCATATTACGCTTGGTTGCGCAGACCTGTGTTGTGTGCGTGAATCTGTCAAGAACAAATTTTATGGTTGCATCGCCATGGGACCACAAGAAGGAAAAGTAGTAGTCGAGGTAAGAGGTCCCGGTCGCTACAGCGTGTGAACATGGTTCTAAATCACATCAAACTATAGAGAGGGAACGGAACGAGACAGGTTTATGTTGAAAAGTAAAGTGCTATACAACCTGTGTGTCCTACGCAGGTATTTATTTGCAATGGTTCTACCCAATGAGAGGTCTGACAAAATTAGTACGATTATAATTGTATGACCACAAAACGCAATCAAAATGACGGTAAGCACTAAAGATCTACTAAAACTGCGCACTTGATAAAATAAATAAAATAAAGGAATTTGGTGTTCTGTTCATTTGGCATGTAAAGGCAAAGCATAGATCTACTTTAGATTGATTAAAAATATTAATGGCCATAGAGAGCAGCATCAAATTATCACAAAATCACATCTCAGCTCTCTGACACATCTACAATCTCACATATACCCGCCAGGCTCGCATAAACATGTACGCACGCAAACATACATAATTATTATTATTGATTTCAAATAACGCCACTGAAATGAGCGGGAACTCTGGTGTATGAGTTCTATTGCCTGTAATTTTACAACTAGAGTGCTCCACTTACAATAACCATTATAATGTAAAATTAAACAACAGCATGAGTCACAGTTGTCAACGGTGATGTAAAAGTGAAAACAGGTACCCGGGAATAGGCACGCGACTTGCTAGGGGACTTCAAAGGCAGAAACTGCACACTGCGCGCTCTTTGCGTCAGCCTGAATGAGCGGTGCCGATTTTCACTAGCCAACACGTGCCGAAAGGGGGAAAACGCAATTACTGAAAAAAAAAAACGTTTTTCCCATTTGCCATCACGCGTTTCTCCGTAATCAATAATTTGCTTCCCAAGAAAGAATGCTGCTACATGTATTTTATATAGTCGAGGCAAGGAGCTCCTTGAGTCGAGGTGATCTTTCGGAACTTATTTTCAAGTATACTTCGCTTATGTGAAATAATGGCAAGTAAAGTTCCCCAAAGATCATCTTCATTTTTATGTAGCAAAAGGTGGAGCGAGACTTCCACAACAACACATCTTGTTTAGTAAAACAGAAACCTTGATTATTAATAACTGCTGAAAAAAAGGTTTGAATACCTGAAATCTCATATTAATAGATGCGGACATCATACTCCATTGACTGACAGGAAAGAAAATTGAAACCTATTACAGAATTCTTCTTATTGTTATTATTAGATCTATTTGTTCTTAGCGTCAACATCATTTCTCATTTCTGTTACAGTATAGAAGTACAGATAAGACGCTGACTCAATTAAGCACTTTTGTTTTCGCCCTACTATCACAAGGGATAAAAATAACCCTGTTTCCTTGTATGATATAACTTTGTTCCAGCAAACTGGATGAAAAACTCAAGACAAAATCAATATGTCACCAGAAGACAAGACAGACGTAGCCTTGAGGAAGTTCCGCCGTATTCACACGGCTTTGAAATATCCAGTAATGCAAATATTATTGGCCAATCTGTGTTGAGATAAGGTAAGATGATACCATAATAGGTGTTTCATTAATTTGCCTGCAGACTCTGCCTGATAGTAACTGTTATTGTGGTGATAACAGGTCTCTGCCGCGCGCTGTCTATTGTCAGCACTCAGTGTCCACGGCGTTGAAGGAGATAATTATAGACAAGGGAACAGGAGACATATGAAAGAAATAATGAGACGCGATGTGGCGAACTCTCGCGGGGAGCAGTGTTCACGATCAAAAGACCTCATAGTAGGACAGTCAGAGACACAAAAACAGGAAAAAGAAGTCGAACGAACCGAAGAAACACAGAGATCTCTCGACAGAGTCAAGAAAGTACATGTAGGCCTTTTTCCTCAAGACTGAAAATAAATTAGATTATTTTCTGTCGAGATCACGATCCGTTGTCTTATTGCATTAATCTTTCCAATGTGAAAACATACTTGGAAAATGAACAAAGTGGCCACCACTAACACATTGTTCATCATCGCTGTTTATCTTATTCAGGGAAAACTCAACAGGACTGGGTAAGACATGAAACGGGCGACCAGAGAGCACGCAGAGAGTGAATCACCACACATGTTTGACCAAAGAATCAAGTCTGGCCTTGTGAAAGGGGAAAAAGTGCCATGTACAATCAAATCGTTGACCCTCCCACAGTCCCCGGGAGAAAAGGCTCCACTAACACAAACTGACGAGAACAGTTCCCTAAGGACCATCTCCATTTTTATGCTCATCAACGTCATTGATTTCTTTCTACCCTGTGTATTTACAACTCACGCGCAGTCAGAAGGATGAAGAACCGAACACTTGTGGGGTGTCCACAAACAATCAGCCCACAGAAACGAATCATTCGACTCTCCCGAGAGAAGAATAAATACATGGCTTCCTTAATTGTCCCAGTTACACTTTCTCTTTTACTCTGCACGACTTTCTGAATATGGTTTCTGACAATACCAGATCAGATAACGACATTGACTATCTCAGAAGTCTCACTGGCATCTGTGTTTTTTTCTGAATGCGTGATTTGTAAAAGGCATTACTATGTCAGAATCTATACGTTCCAGGATACGATTTTATCAACGTCACAGTGCAAGACGGGGCCTTTTTCTTTCTCATTCAATCAAGTGCACGTAATCCTGATAATTATCTGCCACCACTAGTAGATGTCATGATTCGGATGTTATTAAAACTCACGCAGAGAGTGAGTTGTTGTTGTTTTACCAGGGCCATGAGAAATTGGCTGGTGGCCTTGAACGGTCCTCGCCAAATTATAGTTGGTGAGTAAATAAATGTAAAGTTAAACGGTTAGATTCACGCTTGTCGGTTTTAATGTTCGTGATTAATAAGTAATGGAGTAGGGGTGAAACAAGGTGGGGACAGTTGACATTGTTAAGTATGACTAGACAAGTTTTTGCACGTTAACTGGCTGGTAGAATAGTGCAGACGTATTACTACAATTAAAATGGTGGGAGGTTTCGACCTATGAGATAGCTGAACTAATTGGGCCAGCGGACTAGCACGCTGGGTAGTTAGATAGTATATAACATCGTGTAACGTTCAGATTAGGTGAATACAGGCGAGCAGAAGCATCGTGTCGTGAAGTATCTCCGGTTGACCAGTACCTGAACTGTGTGGTTTGAAGACAAGAAGTCCTTGCTAACGGACTGACTGAGCTCTAGAAAGAAAGGTCTGAGTGGGCTGACCTTTGAAAGCCCACGCTGCGCTATTTTGATGTTCGCGCCTACCAGTAGGCGTGAGCAATGGTAATATATTTTATTTGTTCAAGCATAATAGAGATCGGAGATAGAGAGAGAACTACAGCCTCATAGGAAGACTAAGGAAACCCCAGCTGGCACTCGACCACGAGTGTCCTGTATCATAGATCTATTGCCATAGTATGATTAGAATAATATAGCACATTGTTGATGAATTGAATAGTGATTGTGCATAAAATATAGTCTTTTGGCAACTGCTTAAATTACCTACAAGCCGAAGAGTGCTTCTGTAGGCTTTGACGTACTGGGCTCTCCTAACATTTAAGCCCCTATGATTTATGGAGAGTTTGCCTGGCGACTGGCCAGTGGCGACTCAACTGTCACTTTAAATTGATATCTAGTTTCGTATAATATACCTATTTGCTATTGATTGCAGTACCTCCATAGTTACATGAATATCATGGGTTAAGTTATTAATTAGAGTTTTTTTTTGGGTTTGGATATATACCCCTATTGTCTTTTGTTTTGTTATTAATATTTATGTAAACTATGGCCTGACCGGCCTGACATATATACGCTCTAGTTATTTAATACTTTTCTTGTGTGGTTGTGTCCGAGTGTGAGTTAGCTGCCTCTCGTGCAGTCGTTACATCCCCAAGACCCTAACTCTGCTCGTGACATCTGGAGGGGACCCCACTGACATCTGAAGAGGACCCGTCACCCTCTGACATCTAGAGGACACTACTATCATCTGATGAGGACCCCGTAAACAGCTGCAGGTCTACCACTCTAGACTCCACTGTTATTTATGTCATTTTTGTAGTTTATAGTTTTGTATACTGCTAATTTTTTTTGTTTTGTTTCTCCCCCACATGTCTGGCATGTCCTCTCGTCATTGATCCTGGGACCACTACGAGGGACTGACAGCTAGCATCAGGAAAAGACAAGACCAGCGCTGTGGACCAAAGGAAAGAGCCAGTCCATTTTGCCCAGTTAAGTGAACCATCTGTATTTGTCTTCGTTTGAGGGGTTCGTCGTTCCAGCTCCCCTACTTTTGACAGGCATTATTTTTTCTTTTGTGTTAGATTAGATAGGCGGGAGGTTGGAAGGGATCGAGACTTAGCATACCTCTTTTTGCCAGACTAACAGATCTAGATGGCGTTTAAAACGGATGGGAGATACGCTTTGCCTTGAATAGTTCTGTAGGGACCTGTTATTCGTATAGATTGTTAGCGTTCTATCTTCCTCGTATTTTAGGAAGACGTCTCTCCTGTTCTTTTTCTTACCTTTTTGTAGATAGTTTCAGGTTAGTCAGGTCTGTTGTCGTTTGTTCTTTCTGTTAGTCTCGTCTTACTCTCCATGTAATTCTTTTCCATTATAGTGTTGCATTATTATATTTTGTATTCATACTTGCTATATTATTGCCTGGGATAAATCACGTGTCTAGGGCACGTTGAGAGATAATCTGGATATTAGAGTTGTTAGGCTTGTATAGCCAAGGAAGTTAATATCGTGAATATTGATTTATTCCGATTTATAGCAGAGGGAACGCTGCTAGGAGTGTACGGGAAATACACTGGGAATATTACATTGGTATCGTTAGTTAACGACCAATCACGGAAGCAGTAGACTGACTGCTTGAGGATTAGGAGAAATACGTGGAGTTAAGTGATCACTGAGATAGCTCAACCACTACTTGGTTGACTAAGACGTACAGTTTGTTGTTGATTTCGTTAATTTCGTTCATACTGCAGGAACGAACACCCGCAGAGTGCAATTGATAAATTGCTTCAAGGGAGAATAAAGTTAGAGATTTTTCAGAAGTTGTCCTCGATTAGGACATTATTATATCGCATTATCGACCGATATCATGGCCGAACTACAGAAATATTTGGAACTAGCCCAATCATTTGGCATACCGGAAGCTCAGCGTGCTTCTTGGGTAGACCAGAAACTGAAAGAAGAACGAGAAGAAAAGGCCGCGGAGAGATTACGAGAAGAAAAGGCCGCGGAGAGATTACGAGAAGAAAAGGCCGCGGAGAGATTACGCCAAGAAAAGGCCGCGGAGATATTACGCCAAGAAAAGGCCGCGGAGATATTACGCCAAGAAAAGGCCGCGGAGATATTACGCCAAGAAAAGGCCGCGGAGATATTACGCCAAGAAAAAGCTGCGGAACGAGACGATAGGGCCGCGGAACGCGCGGAAAAACAGGCTCAAAGAGAGTACGAGCTCGCTTTGAAACAGTTAGAAGCGAAGCAAGCCCAACCTACCGGGGCTCCGGAAGTTACTTACAATAATAAAACGAAGCCTAAATTGCCAACCTTTAATGATAAGGTTGATCGTATTGATTCCTACCTACACCGCTTCGAACTCCATGCCGTTTGCGCGGGATGGCAGCGTAGTGAGTACACGTCATGCCTCGCCAATCTTTTGACAGGGAGAGCGTTGGAAGTTTTCCATAGCCTCACTATTGATGACGCTAGGGACTATGACATTCTAAGGACCGCGCTATTAAAGCGTTTCCAACATACGGAAGATGGATTTCATAAGCGTTTCCGCGATTGCAAGCCGGAGGCATCTGAGAATTTCTCTACTTACGTGGACCGCCTCCGCCACCTACTCAGCCGTTGGACTGAGTTGGCCGGTGTGGAAGAGGGAAACTACAAGAAACTATATGATTTGATAATTAAAGACCAAATATATATGTCCTGCCACACGGACCTGGTGGCGCATTTTAAGGAACAAGCCCCCAAAACTACCGTCGAGATAACATCGATAGCGGAACGATATGCTGCGGCTCACCCTAATCGATCGTTAGCTAAAGCTAAAGTAAGCGAACCGTGTTACGCCGGCGCTGCTACTAAGACACCGGTACCGTCGAGACAATCATGACGGGGGGGGGGGGGGGTGGAGATTCATGCCATTCGGTCTCGTAACGTCTCTTGTGTGGTTGTGTCCGAGTGTGAGTTAGCTGCCTCTCGTGCAGTCGTAACATCCCCAAGACCCTAACTCTGCTCGTGACAGTAGAGACCCAGCGACTTTGCGGGCCAAGGGTAGGCATTTGCTACTCAATATCAGCTTCGTAGTCTTGTCTTAATCAGCATTGTTTTCTCGTGGTCACTATACTAGTCCACTGAAAGTTCCGCCACTTCTGCACATGTTTATATTTTTGTTATTCGGGTGCAGCCTTCCGGTCAGTTTTAAATTGTAAAACTGCCAACAGGCTCTTTCACTGATCTATAAATAAAGGAACCAAAGTCCACAAGGAAACAAAATGAATGACAATGAGATGTCCATCCCGGCCCGTCATAACTTGACGGCGTAAAGGGGAAAGGGGGGGGGGGGTTTCGAGAACATATTTTTTTCGGTGTTCTTTCTGAATAAATCGAAATAAAATTCTACATTCAAATTGTGGAGCGTTGTGCAGTGGGCGCTGCTTTGAAATATTAGCCACGTTCTGCAAATATTTCTGCCAGTGATTCTGTAGATTGAGCTGGACAAGTTGGCAAAACTTCATTGATTATACAGAGCCACAATCAGGAAACCTGGCATTTTATATATATTTATAATACATGTAATATGTTTAAATATACAGGACAGGACAGGACACTGGTGGTTCATGAAGGCTAGCTAGCTCCTTACACCAGCAGGGTCATCCTTGTGTTAGACTGACCGCACCGACACTGTATAATTATATTATACAATGAATGGATGGCCAGTTGGTCTTCTGGGAGGGAGCAGCTCTGGCAGTCAAATTGGTTTTCACACACATACAAACACACGCAATAGCGCATACTGTCTATGACTTCTGACCTGTGCTGCACTAGCACCTCTGACCTGTGCTACGATGTTAGGAAGAAAGACACTATACGCCAAATCTAGATTTTTGACATTATTTTATAGAATGAAATTTGCTCCATCTTTCTATCTGGGTTATAATTTTGTACCGGTACCACTAGCAGTTTCTCTGGGCCATCACAAACCAGAAATTGCACAAACTGTAAAGCCGAGCGCAACTTGAAATGCCTTTGTATTTTTAGCGTTTTTACAGTGTTTTTCCACAAAACGGCAGTGTATGCCAGCATGTGACAGGCAGAGGCAGTGAGTCTTGTTGTTGACCATCTCAAGTTGATACTCCCTTTAAAACATACTTTGGGAGTGATGTATCATAAGAACATGGGTTTAGCAAAATCAAAAAAAAAAAAAATACCCCCCCCCCAAAAAAAAAAGACGAAATGGCGACACCCCCCCCCCCCTAAAATTTGAAGACTAGCCAGACGGTCAAAATATTTCCTATTACCAAGAGAAGATAAAAGACTATTCGAGTTTCACACTTTCAAGTATTTTTGTGCACTGAACGCTCTCCACAAAAAACAAGAGCAAGCTTTAACAAAGACAGAACGACTGGCACTTAATGAGGAGATTGTTTATCGACCACTCCTGGTGCCATCACATAAACAACACCCACTTCACTTCCGGTTTAACGGCAGCCGTAAATAACCTACGTCTCGGTGCAGGAGGACATACAGGGGAATGTCTTCAGTTTGTCTTCTCTAGACAAAGCAATAAGTGTCTTCCTAATGATGAAATCTGACCATACATTTACGTACACATACAACTGACAATACACACTAACGATAGTCCGTACAGGGGCTATAAGAGTTTTAAACGGCCGTTATCAGGTAGTTCCTGCAGCTCCCATCAGAAAGGCATTCTCCGTTTTATATTATTGAAGGGACTAAAATTGGCTTCTTTTGTTCAACGACTCATTGGATTATTATTTTTTTTTACCTCGATGATACAGCATGGGATAGCAAAGCTACACGATACACTAGAAGGCTGACCTTAAGCAAGCTGTCTGATGTTCCAGCGCGGTCTCAACGCAGACAGCTCTATTCAAGGATACACAAAACGTGTCTTCTCCACAGAAAGCAGGCAAGAAGAGGATTTGATACAAACAAATGCTGCAACTTGACGTCTGACATTAAACATTGTATTGCAATGGCATTGGTCTTGAATTATGCGCTAGAATTATAAGTGATATCAAATTAACCAGTATTTAAAAAATCCCCTGCCTGAATCCCCGCGGAAGAAACTGACTTGACCTGAACATAAAAATGAAGTGCATTAAGCTCCAGTTGCAAATACAAAAATGCACAATAGTTATTTCTTTATTAACCCTGCGAGTAAAAAACGAGTCCAAATATCTTTAATCATAATCCATCCCAAGCAGCTTATCTGGAAACTGTCTATGGAAGCAAAATAATGAAATATAACTTTTGGACACGAAACAATAACCAAATACCAACAGATTTTTCAAAAAGATTGATTACGTAGAAGTACCGGATAAGTGTGATTATCAGTTTTGAATGTAACGCCATCGCACTGGCGTTCTTTTTCATTTTTTTTTTTTTTTTGGTGTACTTCACGTGCGATTGAGATTGCTAAGCCTACCGAGTTTTAGAATCTTAAACACTGTCTGATTGTAGATCTGCAGAATCTCTAAATCTTCTGTCGTGCTGTGTCAAAAAAAACAAAAAACTTTAGACACTCAACTGTTTTGTGAAGGTTTGCTCTTGTCAGACAATCTAGGCAGATGAACAACAGAAAACGTCAGCGTGAGGGGGCAAATCCACGCTGTTTAAGTTAAACACAGTTTTTCGTTGATAAATACGTGAAAGAATCAAGTTTAGCTAAACACGCTGGGTTTCAGTGTAGGGCTTTTGTTGGCAGGACCTAGTTTCTCTGGCCACATTTTCAGGATGGCGTTTACTTGATGAGTCCACGAGACAGCGTTACAATGGCCCTGAAAGCTAGGAAGGGTTCTAAACTTTAAATCTGCATTCCAAGGCTGTACGCATTCTGTCACCCGATGCTGAACTGTTGTTGAAAATAATAGTCCTTTAAATAACTGGTTCATGAACTGATAGTGTTCCTTCAAGTAAGGACCTAATTATGTATTCTTTGTAAGGACTTAAACACAGCGTGCAAATGAACTTGCTTTATGAATTGACAAACATTTTCAAAAGGCAATAATATGCATTTCCACGGACGGCATTGGTTAGAAGACTTATCAGATTTGAAGTTCTGACTTTATAGAAGAAGAAATTATTTCTGTACACACTTAAGATTGAAGCTGTGCAAATAAGAAAATTTCTTTTTGCATCACTGCCGTTACCAGTTCAAGGATGCCACGCTCTGGTATTATCGCGTCGCGACGACATCACGAAGGGTTTCTTACCAAAATAACCAGATATGAAAACTGTGTATTGTGTCCCTAAAAGCCAGATATTTCGTCGGCCGACCTACAGAATTCTGTCAGCATAAAGACATTTTTCTACCCTTTCTTTTGTAGAATGAGATTTGTTTTCTCTCGCACAAAATCGCTTGACTACAAGCAATTAGCTTCAAATAGGGCACGGGAATGACTGACCATACACGTCTGAGAGGAGAGGAGGGAAAGAAAGAGAAAGAGAAAAAGTCGAAAGTGAGGGTTGCCAGGAAAGATTGTCTGTGAATCAGAAGGCAAATCTAGGACTGCCTGCGACATTTACAAACAGAAATTCAATAGAAATAAACGTCAATGGCCTGTCAGAGTTGCAAACTGGTAGATTGTCCTTAAAAGTACAGAATCTCAACCTGTGAGTTTGTGTATAGCCAAATGAAATGGTCTTTGTCTGCCAACACGTCTATCGGTATATTTATCAGTTTGTCTATTGTTTGTCTCCAACGAACGTCCTCTATACTTAAAAGATTCCAGAATACCGCCTTTGTACTGGTTCAGTACAAACCAAGATATGAGGGTTACGTATCATGGCGCGCCTTAATAAGACAAGTGTTTGTTCTATGATACTGAATTCTTACAGTGAAACAAGAAACTCCCATAAATCGACGTTAGGCATTAGATAGCCAGAATGCTCCTGTCACCGAGGACCAATAGTAGATGTCATGATTCGGATGTTGTTAAAACTCACGCAGAGAGTGAGTTGTTGTTGTTTTATCAGGGCCATGAGAAATTGGCTGGTGGCCTTGAACGGCCCTCGCGAATTATAGTTGGTGAGTAAATAAATGTAAAGTTAAACTTAGAGTCACGCTTGTCGGTTTTAATGTTCGTGATTAATAAGTAATGGAGTAGGGGTGAAACAAGGTGGGGATAGTTGACAGTTAAGTATGACTAGACAAGTTTTTGCACGTTAACTGGCTGGTAGAATAGTGCAGACGTATTACTACAATTAAAATGGTGGGAGGTTTCGACCTATGAGATAGCTGAACTAATTGGGCCAGCGGACTAGCACGCTGGGTAGTTAGATAGTATAAAACATCGTGTAACGTTCAGATTTAGTGAATACAGACGAGCAGAAGCATCGTGTCGTGAAGTATCTCCGGTTGGCCAGTACCTGAACTGTGTGGTTTGAAGACTAGAAGTCCTTGCTAACGGACTGACTGAGCTCTAGAAGAAAGGTCTGAGTGGGCTGACCTTTGAAAGCCCACGCTGCGCTATTTTGATGTTCGCGCCTACCAGTAGGCGTGACCAATGGTAATATATCTTATTAGTTCAAGCATAATAGAAGATCAGAGATAGAGAGAGAACCACAGCCTCATAGGAAGTCTAAGGAAACCCCAGCTGGCACTCGACGACGAGTGGCCTGTGTTATAGAATTATTTCCATAGTATGATTGAAGTAATATGGCACATTGTTGATGAATTGAATAATGATTGTGCATATATATATATTTTTTTTGCAACTGCGTAATTACCTACAAGCCGAAGTGTGCTTCTGTAGGCTTGGAACGTACTGGGCTCTCCTAACATTCAAGCCCATATGATTTAGGGAGAGTTTGCCTGGCGACTGGCCAGTGGCGACTCAACTGTCACTTTAAATTGATATCTAGTTTCGTATAATAGACCTATTTGTTATTGATTGCAGTACATCCAATAAGGAACCATAATTACATGAATATCATAGATTAAGTTAGTAATTAGAATTTATTGCTTTGAATATACCTCTATTGTCTTTTGTTTTGTTTATTAATATTTATGTAAAACATGGCCTGACCGGCCTGACATATATAGATACTCTAGTTGTTTAATACTTTTCTTGTGTGGATGTGTCCGAGTGTGAGTTAGCTGCCTCTCGTGCAGTCGAATGCTCCCCAAGACCCTAACTCTGCTCGTGACAGTAGAGACATAAAGTGGGTAGTTCCCGGGCAAGCCGGTTGCAGCAATAAGGACACAATCACTGACAGTACATATATTTGGAATTTTAAAGTTCAGCAATGACCAAATAATTGGAAAACTAACCCATTAATCCGCCCAGAGAATAATTATAACCTTGCCACCCTGCTAAATGAATTTTGTCAACGGTAGAGGTGTATGTATCTGTGGTTATGATAAGCGTGTAGGTGTGAAAATATGCCATTGTTTGTGAATACATGTTTGTGTATTAAAAGTGATACTGTCCGCAAAAAGAACTGGGATGCGATCAACCGAATTTTCGGCTTGTGCTAGACAAAAGTAATTGCTGATGAATGGCAGAATAAGATGCTTATCACAAAATACTACTGAAATAAAAGGGGAAGGCGGACCAGACACACAAGGCCGCATTGCTGGATATCAAGTTATGTCTGTCCGATATAATTATTATAATGTATGAGCAGCTCCAATGTCGCGCTATAGAGCGGTATTGTTTACCTTACAGGACCTGTTGGCGGTGAAATATGAACATGATTGATAAACACTGGCCGAAAATATCATATCACGTAGTAGATCTCATTTGTTCTCTGTGCACTGGGCTGTGACAACCTTACTGCACTGCTCGGTTCTCAACAGGATATTATTATAATACTTTAATAGTTTACTTAGCACCTCTCTTTACGATGATATTGCAGCCACGGTGAACCGTGCAACACGATGTAAACAGCCCATGTATCCGGGAAAGACAACTTGAACTGATACCGTGATAGATTAACACTTGAAAATCAGCAAAAAAGAAGGCGTTTTAAATAAATGAGACGGCAAAGTCACTAACATCCATATTTACTAAAGAAATCGTGTTCTTTAAATCTAGTGATCCCCGCTCAATACATTATTCTGAGAAATCCCATAGCATATCAGAATAAATAGAACATCAACGAGGTCTTGTTCAATCCATGTATTTGTTCTTTCTATAAACAAGCAATTCTGGCATGTAATAAAGTAAAGTTTGTCTTGCCTTTAGTATGAACCCCTTTCCCCTACTTTTCACGCTTCCTGCACTTTACCAGAAACAAGACGACATACCATCGTAGCATTTTGCCGGAACATTGCCTCAACACGGTTGCGACTCTGCCAATCTGACTGATGTACACACACTAATTGCATACTCCACTTTGCAGAAAATAAACCTGGCTGAAATAACGTTCTTATAACTTCAAAGATCCATGTACTTGAAAATGAAAATATGCACAAAATAAATATTCCTTTCACTCATGAGGCACAAGTGAAAAACCATTCACAAATGAACAAACCCACGAATATCCATCGTTCCTTAAATGGCTGGTCATTAAGGCGTGCTCTTGAAGCGCTTATAACACAATTTCCAGGCGTTTAGCTTGAGAAAAGACCCCAGTCGCACTTGTGTGAAAGAAACTTCCACACAGGGAATATTTACAGGTGTCACATTAGTGAGAACCTTGGAGTGTAACGACCTTCAAAGGGCTTTCTTCTCTTCTCCTATTTACATAATGTTTGTAAAAATAAATCGAGGACATAGCGACGGGAGGGGCTGCTCTGGTGGCAAAAGACAGTTGCTGGATAGAAATGTAGGCTAGATAGAGAGAACGGTTTATTGAAGACGGTGTTCATTAGAGGCTCGGGGCGTTGGAAGAATTTGAACACATCCCCTAACTAACGGGAGAGGCTCTCTATACATGTTAAAAGTCGGATTTACTTGAACGAAGGACGGGGATTGTTCAAGTAATGTAAACCGAAAGGATATGTAAATCAGTGTGAAGACTATGTGAGATAAGTAGAAGGGCGTAATGACCACACGAAAGCTCTACACTCCCAGCACTTTGGGATCTTCAGATAACAACCATATATTTTCACACATGTGTACCTAAATCTGATCAATAGAATTAAGAGTAAAAAAGAGTGTCGAAATCTATAGGAGTTAAAAAGAGAGAGAGAGAGAGAGAGAGAGAAGAACATAATGAAACGAAGCTGTAAGTTTTTCCACCTAGAGTAAAATTGTCTAGAATTTGACAACGTCACAGGGCGGAAAGTAAACAGAGATGATACGGGCAAGCACTTAGGTTTAGCTTAAGGCGAAATTGGTGCAGTCACACAAGTGGTGCTCTCAGCAAAGCCTTGTTTCTTTCATTAATGTAACTAAGATAACTTAACAGTCACTTACGTGTTCAAAGTGTAATCCAAAAAAGAAAGAGAACAATCCAGCGACGAGAAGTTTTCACACGTATGGCGTGCCTTTTTTCCCCTTAGAGAAAGGTTTTAAAAAATTGAATTAAATAACTAATATCCTGGATGGAAGAGGCACCAGTTAGTAAACATATCCACTCATAGAATGTATCTTCGCTCTATTGTCGACGGAAGGAACAATCAGCAGCTCAAGAACATACTTTCCTGGTTCTATTTCACAGAAATATGAGCAATTAGAACCTAAGTGGCTTTCTCATAAACTATTCTAGCCAGTTACATAAATATCACACTGGTGACGTAGGGAGCTTTTTTCATATAATTTATGTTGGATTCTCCATTAGGATTCTTTTCACAACAAATCAGGAAAAGTTATTTATTCACAGCGTGAAATAAGTCATGTAATCTTCCCGTCTCTTCGAAATACCAGAAAATCCAGGCAGAGCTTATTTATGACACTTCTACAAGGTTATGCCGTCCGAGCTGAAAGAAAAAAGAAACCACTCTTCCTTCTGGCAAAATACATGTAGAGAGATGAATGGGTGCCAGGTCTCGCTCTCCAGCGAGGTAACAACCACAATAATAGTTTAATTCTGCATTGGCATGTATTGAGAAACACGATTGACGGCTCCACTTTTCCTGGGTACTTCAGTTAACTTCCCTGTCCTTGGCGTGGGGCAAAAATGGCGTACATCCCATTAAATATCATACAGGCCACTCGTTCATACATGTCTGAAGATTTCAAAATGTCCATAATAATTATTTCTAAACCAAATTTTTAAAACTACAAATTTTATAAATAATGTATTTGAAACATTAACTCAATGTGGGATAAGAGACTGAACCACGATGAACAAAACTGTGAGGAAAAGTCAGACGATGACTATTTAATATCACTCATTGTGGAAAGGTCTCAACCGCTGTGTGGCATGGGTGCCGGGGAGGAGGTGGGGGACCGAAGAAGGAACGGCCCTTGTTTCCATGAAACACAAGCTTGGGAAACAAGCCTTTGAACTCAACTTCAGTGTGAAAACAAGACGATAACTGGACATCTAAGTATAGACAAAATCAGAAAGCGACCTCACCTTCCCCGAGACGGCAGCATTCAACAACTTCACTTGAACATTTGTATACATTCTCCTCAAAGAACAAACGTCCGAGTAAAGCCGTGAGTATGCCAACAAAAACATGTCAGTAATTATCTCGATTCATCATCTCCTCGCATGGACTGAACAGGGCTATCCTCTTCACTTAGCCCGCAAGTCGGATAAGATAAACAAGAAATTAACATCTCCAGGGAAACCTTTTACCTGCTGTCCTACAGCACCGGAACAATCAGCTTAAACGATGCACTTCAACAAAACACAAAAACTAACTGCGCCTTTCGCGTGTTCTGCGCTTTTCTGAATTCCGCGATTTCTTTTCCACCGTAACCTATCGCTCAAACGAATGCGTAATTAGGAAACAAACTTGGAAATACGATTCTAAGAATGTCATTTCTTCCACTTCTTTTTTTTATAATTCACAAAACAGAACCCCGCAGTGTGCACTCCAACATAAACATACCACGTTCTAATCCAGTAAGTTCAAATCCAGAAACAATGTTGGGATCTATACCACTGTAGCTCAGCTAGAGCCGTCACTGCCCGAGCTAATCAATGAATGGAAGGAAAGTTTGACAAGTAATAAAAAGATCCCACGGCAAGTAACCGTAATACGGTCATGTATACATTCCCACCTGCTGAACCACGGACTGTCTTACAGAATGTGGGGCTCTGCGCTGAGTTGGGCCCACGACGCTAACACCGTCAATTTTTGTTCATGGTGGGAGCTGTCGCGGTAGAAGGGCGAATAGAGCTCTGGCCTTGGTGAGGGTGGTGGAGAGAGTAACTGGCCTTGGTGTGGATGGTGGGGCGAGTTGTTGGCCTTGATGTGAGTGTTGGCAGTGGTTTGTTCTTCGCGTCCTTTCCCACCTGTTCTGTTGTTATATTGGTGCACAGCGTATTGTTCTGTGACGGCTGAAGTTCAGAACTATTCCGAATGCAGAGAGAGAAGAAAAAGTTCGGAGAAACAGTAAATGAACACATTCCAGCGGTGTGATAAGTAGTCTGAGAGAATTCAAACAATATCAGTCAGGTTCTGGCTCAAAGTCTCTGCTGTATTTCTTAACAAAATATTCGAACTTCATTCACAGACGTGATATAAAATAACAGTGCACGCTTTGTCTGCATAATTACAACATTCATTATGGATGGTTGAAAAGAGAGCAGTTCTAGACATTTTTAATAGGTTATTTGAAAGACGGTTTGAAAAGGAAAAGAAATAAGCTCACGGATACTTTGGAAGGAAACACTTGTACAGACGGTCAAAATCAGAAAATGTTTACATTTTAGGGCCAGCACATAAGAACAAACATTTACCAATAATGTAAGGTGGTGGAATTGCATGTCGGAATTCGACAGGAAATGAAGGTTGAACGATCTGTCCCAAATGTTCTCGTCTTCAATTATTTGTGTGAAAATTTGGCGCAGGGGGGGTTGGGGGAAGGGGGGGGGGATACTATACAATCGATCGACCAAGGAACCAGAAACAAATAAAAAATATAAATGGAGAGAGAGAGAGAGAGAGAGAACCTTTATGGCTTGGATTCTTATAGATTACTTCCGCTGGCGACATACAAAGGAACAAAGGAGTGCAGTAAACTGAAAAACAGTAGGATGCGTTAGGCCATATTTTTCAAGTTATCCCTCATTCTCACTGCTTCCTTCACGTGGGCGATGCAGTGTGTGTGTGATTTGCAACGTAAAAAGAGAAAAAGAGAGTGGGGGATCTACAGGAGTGAAGAATAGGGTAGGAAGAAAATTGGTATACAGACTTTGACAGATTGTAAACACATGGCTGCATTTTTAGTTCCAGCCCTCTGTCTGGCATTGGCAGAGAACACCGGGTTTGGTACTGGTTAGGGAAATGAAAAGGGAGCGGGGGTAAGGATGCTAGGATTTTATAAATATATTAAGCCGAGCAACTATTCAATAATTCACATAAAGACACACGGGACTTTTGGTGTTCGGAAATTTTACAGCCTTTTTCTCCTTCTTCCACAGGAAATGGGGCCTTTTCATAGCACTAACATACCTATGTTATACTTGTAAATGACTAGACTTTCACACATAATTATCTATCGGAATCGTTCTGTATATCCAATGAAGAATTCCATTCACGTGAGCTTCGAGAGGAAAGAAGGGAATAGGCGAAACAACAAAATTACATAAATTTGCATTCGGTGCTTTTGGCAGGGCACTGTCTGGTTCAGACTTTGGGGGAGGGGGGCAGGTCTCAACTCGCTATACTTCCTATACATTGCCATTAATCTCGAGCCGAGCGCAGAGTCCAAAATTTCAGTTGTGTATTATCCCCATATGTTTCAGTCATTTTTTGTTTTTTACCTTTTTCTGAAAAAGGTGATGTATTCTGGCAACAGGCCTGGCTCTCTTTGTCCATGACTGTAACTGCCGCTTTGGCCGGTCAAGAGCCCCCTTGCCCATCAACCCAAAGAGAAAACTGGTGTGCAAAGCTAAGATTTATGGATCTCATTACTGCAGCACAGGTTTATGCACTGACATTCCCTGGGATGTAGATTTCTGTTTTCTGTAGCCTAAAAATAATTTACATTTTAATTCTCTTTGGATTTCAGCGCATCTTTTCTCTCATTAGCTACTAGATACGATTCCCATAATTATAATCTCCAATATTAAAGATAACTGTATTTATTTTGTATGCTGGTGGGATTGAAATAACTGTGTCTTGCAAAAGCTGAGGAATAGTGTTTCTATCGCAGTACACACTTTCTGTACAGTTTCTGTCTTCACACAGTCATATCACGTTTCAATTAGTGAGCAAACATTCAACAGACGCAGTGCCTATTGTTCATTCTAAATGTCCAGTCTCTTCAACAATGATAATAAGCCTTGGCAAGTTCCCCCTTGAAAGTGCTGGCCAAGGAAAGGTGATTTCTCATGCCTTACCTAAGGTGATAGTGACTTTACTGATTGGTACATAAATTGTCCCTGGAATCCTCTCCAACTTGCGCACATTTTCGTCCACTTTCTGTATTGGTGATTTCAACTGAAAACGTGACCACCACGTCTCAGTTATGACATTTAGATAATTTTGCAACTGCGGATGTGGCAATAGACAAACAGATGAAAACATCTACTGAAACAGAACGGTTGGGTAAAACGCTACGCACTCTACTGGGGCAACCTATTGGCTTCCAGCAAGCTAATATTGCGTTTTAAAGGCATTACAAATTTCATGTACTTCGATATCATCCAAAGGGATATTCACTGTCCCGATTGTGACATTGCATTTTTTCAAGAAATTCACCGCTTGGGAAGGGCCAAGATTACATAATTCATGCCACGTGGGTGGTGCCATCAAATAAATGGTTGTTAAGACATAAAAGTAAAGCACTTAGCTAAGATCGAACGCTTTGCTAGTCCGAGCACCTTAAACGCCAGAGCCAGAGTGCAAACATGGCCTTTGTAGGTAGTTTTTGTGAGGTGTGTGTTATGGCGAGAAAGGGAGAGGTCGGAGGAGAGGCGGCTTTTTTTTGTTTTGTTTCCTTAAAAGGTACACACAAAAAAAACGTGGGCGAAAAAAAGATGCTAGTTACCAGACAGTCACATTGCTAACAATGTGTGCCATCACCGCATCAACGGATTTCAGTTCTAGTTAACGGAGATCAGGTAAATACAAAAAGCTCGTCACCCGAGGAACTTCGCCCTGCCCAATGACGGTAGGAAATAGACCCAAGGATTAAGCACCAAATACAAAATTCTCCAAAGTCACGTAAAAGCTGCGTACCTTTCAGAAAAAGATGCCACGCCAAAGTTGCCAGCTAGCGTTCTTGCCTCGAGAGATTTGCTCGTGTCTTTAGTCAACCTAGTAACATTGGACCTGTTAGTGTTGGGCTAACTGTGCAACATCTGAATGTGATAGGCCAAATGTTATTTAGTAGGCCTGAATTATCTTGCTCAAATCAGTGTTATTCATCATGTTTTCTTCATCATTTATTCCTCCTCCTTCTTTTTTCTTTCTCCTTTTCTTTGTCGAGCTTATTCACTTTTTCTTCGACTTCTTGCTCTTCTCCTGCCCCGACAATTCAAAAGAAGGAATTCATATTTCCAATATATGACAAATGAAAATGGTCAAGCCAGGATAATGCAGCGTTGTTTTTTCCTGAACAATCCTCCACAGAGACTCTAAGCGAATTTTATAGTCTAATTTGTCAGATATAAAAATATCCCTTCTGGCTGACTTTCTCAGAATATGTGAGTGTGCATGAGAAAACCCACAATAAGTCGCAAACATGACATTTTGAGTTCTGTACACATAATAAAAGACAAGACATTTCTGATAAATTAAAGTCAGTGACCCACCGAAAACAAGATTTTGAGAAAACGGCATTTAATCCTAAAAGTGGCAATAGCTAATTGACCCATTAATATTGGAGTAATTGCTGTTAGGAGACCGTAGACTAATAACTAAGCCGTTATAGAGATCATACTGAGTAGTGTTCACTGCTCATCTACAGATTACCCTGTAACATGCCACGGTCCCCTAAACAACAGCCAAATCGGAAGTTTTTGGATCTTGTTAGGAGACCGTAGTCTAATTACAAAGCCTTTATAGAGATCATAGTGAGTAGTGTTCACTGCTCGTCTACAGTTTACCCTGTAACATGCCACGGTCCCCTAAACAACAGCCAAGTTGGAAGTTTGTGTTGGACCCATACTTTCACTTCAAAGCCGTTTTTCTCAAAATCAGCTCTGTCGACATATTGTGGGTTTTCTCATGCACACTCACATATAACCAAAGAATTTCGTTGCAGTTTCATTTTCCTGATTGCTCTCGGCCTGTTCTGTACCATAATCTGTTAGACTGCAAAATGTTTTACATTTTACATTTTAGTTCCGGCATTTTACTTGAAACTGCGAGGCCAGGAGTAAAACTTGAATGTATTCTTAATGGGCGGCGGAGAGATTCCGACGACATTTGCAACTTACAATACATCAAATTTATTACAGAATATTCTTGATCGTCGACAGCAAAATACTTTATCAACAACACAATAGCTCCGACTAGCCATGAAACAACCATAAATAATTATGATGTTATGGACCACTAACTGTAGGGAAGACATTACCTTTCAAACGTTCCCACCATTGCCTAAGGCAGGGCGCTACAGAACGGGCAACTTGAAGTGAAGAAATTCCTAAAGATGGTAACTAAAAATGTCCAGCACTGGCAGAACTCACACTCAGACATCACAAAATCTGGAAAATGGATGACAACAGCTCCAAAAGTAATCCTTGCACAACAGCGTGTTCGGCCAGTCTCGTATGCTGAAAGATTCATGTGGCAAACCTGTCCATTGTACAACTGACACAGTTCACTGTGGGCATAAAACAGTTTACAAAGAGCAAAGACATTTCATGTCAATCCAGGTTACGAACCCTCACTAAAGCATACAAAACAACATACATCAGGCTCTCAAAGATGTCTGACATCCACAGGCCTAAGGCACTTCTACATCACAAGATGCTTCTTCTCCTCCTCCTTCTTCTAGTTTGGTTTTTTCCCTCGGCTCACTCCCTCTTGCAGCATCAAATAAGGATTATGCACCAACATGCATGCTGATTAACATAAACAAATACCCTTGATGTTGGGATGTAACACTCACACAAAAAAATCTCGGGTTGGCCACCGCTGTGGATAAACCGGCATGTGCAAGATAAATTTAATGCTGTCAGTGGTTTTCATCACCTAAAAACAAGGCCGTCTAATATTTTATTTGAAGTAATACATCATGATTGTAACAACCATTAGTAATCGTACAAAATAGACTAATACTTTCAAAATGGGTTGCGCAGGCTAGTAGTAGTCTTCATCAATGCAAGGCATGTTGCATATTTTCAGTGCATTTACTGTATGTGTATATTTGAAAGGGAGGGAGGAGGGTGGATGGAGTAGACAAAGAGCCAGGATAGGGAAAGTTTGTTTGCATGTTTGTGTGTGCATTTTTAGCCCAGGTGGGACAGGTATTTTAGAAAGAAAAAAAAAGTTATGTTCATTTCAAGCTGATGCAATCTCAGCGTTCCGAGGCAGATCAGACCATCTCTTAAGTTTCGATTGTGAAGTTCGAGAAAGATTTAATTTCATTACTGTCCCTAATGTATGAGAATAATACTTTCATTGCATACAGAAGTTTCGATATTCCTTATTTCGCGTCATTGTTTTCTTAAACGATCAAGCCTTGCCAAAACTGGAAAGGATCTCAGGAGAAACTGATTGTGTCGTGGGTTTCCGAGATCATTAGCATGAATCCATCCGCTTATTAGTGACAAAACTTGTGGACAGAAACATCTTCCAGACAGAAGTTTCAGACAGATAATTACTGTCCTATTAATGTACGCCAGGGTGATGTTGACGTTGTCCAGTCCCGTGGTCGTTTATGTGTTCGTGTACAAGTGGCAGAAAAAAACAAAAACACAGGCGCAGTAGCTATGGGGGATTCAAATAGAAATTCAGGTCGACAGCAGAGCGTCACAATTAGGGATGGGGTATATAGATGGACTGACTTCACATCGAACTGACAGTACCAGCATATACGTAGAATATAAATCTGCACTAATGCAGCGCTGGTGTACATAAAGACAACAAGGAATATGGTAATAATTACGAAGAGTTGCTTGTTGCGAAACAATGCCCACCCTGTGAATTATTATTATGCCGAGGAGTGTCTATGTGTCCAAATATGTTCTTCCACAGACAGAGGATAAATGTCAGGGCAACAAACGAGACAGTCACAAGGCGGAGATCAACTAATGCGATAGACACATAAAGAAATGCCGTATGCCTTGTACATGTCATTACAAAAAGACATGCTGCGAATCTGTATATTAGCTCATGCATTATCGATTAGCAAGGTTTGACACATATAGAATGTTCTTTGTTACTTTAGGCTACACTACTGGCTTCCAACATGTAATTCTGGGGGGGGGGGGGGGGGGGGAAGAAAGGCTGGAAATGCTATGGAATCTCAGTAGGACTTGGCAATTTTTTTTCTTTGGTTGTTTTTATTTTGTCCTACTGAAGGTTTTATTCTTTTGCGATTGACATCTCGCGTGGATTATTTCTTTTTTCTTTATGAATTCATTACAACGTTTTCTTCTTGTTTGTTTCTTACGTGGAACTTTGCAAAAGACAACTTTTTTTTTCTTTTCTGTCACCTACTGACTCACATGCTGAATGCAGTCGATAGCCAACAGATGTCTCCTATGATAGATAATGTATTATGGTATTTAAAATATTTATTACACATAATAAATAATATAGAGAATACACGTATCATCAAGACAACACTGTTAAGTGTCACTGTTAAATATACCTGAAAAAAAAACACAAAAAAAACAACGGTCCAATCCATTTATCTCGACATTGCTTTGGTCGACACTCTGCGTAGCTCGACACATTTTTTAAAGTCCACAACCTGTTCCTTCTTTAATGTTAATAAGTAACTCCCAGAAATTCGCTTTTTTATTTCATTCTTTTCTCTTATCTCGACATCATAATTTCTCCCCGACCAGAGCACAACAATAATTGTACTAACCCTACTATGTTGTCGTGAAAACATCCACGTTATTCCACGCATATCGGACCTTTTTTCTTCATTTACACAGATGGTGATAATTATAGTGATGGTGCCACGTAACATCAAATTTTAATGTGGGTTTCATGTATTATGCTCACGATGTTTGGCCTTCTTCGCTTCAGGGGGCCAAATTATCATTTTGCAATAACTATTAGGAGAATCCCATAAAGTTAATGACCCGTGACACAGACTTGACATCGTACATGTTTCTGGTTTATTTGTTCTCAAACTGAAGATTTTAATCCTCCTCTTTTGAGATGCTTGTGACAAAATTATGACGGCTTGTTGTCCCCCCTTAAACGGTCACAATGTTCCTCACTTGGAGTACAAAGCCGTCCGCATTACCAGAGTTTCCCCATTTTTTGCGTCCCGATTACATGGTTCGCCCTTCCATTTCCAATAAGATTACACAATGACCCTCGGGGCGCAGAATGGAAGAAATTACTTTTGGCTCTGTGGCATTGATACATCGGGACAGTTTGATTTTATCGAGTTCATTTTAGACCGGTTTCAGAAATAACAGAGTGAGACACAGAGAGAAAGGGGGAGAAACAGACCGACAGAGAGAGAGAAAAGAGACAGACAGACAGACAGAGAGACAGACAGACAGAGAAAGAGACAGACAGAGAAAGAGACAGAGACAGACACCAATTAGTCATATCTTGTGCTCACTCTTGATTAGAGAGGAAAACGAATTTCATTTATGGTTTGATTTTGATCCCGAGCTACACAGCGGTGAGAACGGAGAAGGAGATTTGCAAAGTTTCAGTTTTACAATCGTACTAGGCCATCAACAAATATTTCATCTCTGTGGGACACGTATCAAGAGATAGGGAGGGGGAAGGGCATGGATGTTCGACCATCCGTATCCTGAATGGAGAAACTGACTTCAGTGTTAAATCAATAAAACAAACCATTGACTTGATAACAAATCCTGGAAACATTGTCAAATACTCCGACAGATGCAGCTTTGGTATAATTGTTTCCAACCGTTATGACACCTATCACGAAGCAGAAATCTATATAAAACTTTGTCAACACTTAAAACCAAAGAGTAAAATCCCTCTTTGCCAATGGCAAATTGTAATATGTATATTGCCAAAATGTTCTTCATTCTGTTCGATTTTAGGCATGTTTATTCTCGAAGTGTCATTTTCATAGACCTCAGGCAAGTCTCAAATCTCTGGACTGAAATAAAAAAAATCCTGATATTATCATATTAAAAAAATGTTATCTCATTTTATTGTCCCAGGGAGGCTTTTGATTTACAAAGAGGAACAGACCATGGCAGCTTCCCAAAAGCTAGACTGACAAAGCACGGGTAAAGTGACCAATGATGCCTTGGTATGACGTAAGTAAGTCAGGAAAATTGGCAGAAGTTGCGATTGTGTTCGAAAAAAGGAAGTGGGGAAGGGAAGGGAAGGGGGTCATAGAAGCTTTGTAAAGACGGCGCAGTCGAGCTGGGTTGAGCATGCAGTCGGCGCTAGCTGCATCTGGTCTTGTTTTTAAATTTATTAAATAAAAGGATTTGTAGTCAGGACAAGACATCAGACATTTACTTCATTCGAGTTTATTTACGCACTGGGTCTGGGGTTCTTCCACCCCCACCCCCAACCTCCGGCCTCACGGCTCGTATTTCATACACCCACCCAAACCTCCACCAACCGACCCCACCTCCATTTTTCTCATTCCCCTGCCCTCATAGGTTGGTGAGGATTTGAGGTATAGCAGGATTATGTCATCATACCTGTCCTCATAGGTTGGTGAGGATTTGAGGTATAGCAGGATTATGTCATCATACCTGCCCTCATAGGTTGGTGAGGATTTGAGGTATAGCAGGATTATGTCATCATACCTGCCCTCATAGGTTGGTGAGGATTTGAGGTATAGCAGGATTATGTCATCATACCTGTCCTCATTTCTCCATCTTGTCCCCCTGTTCTATCTTTGTTCATTATATCAGCTGTTCTCTATCCTACTATTCTTCTTCATTCTTTTCTCTTGTTTTCTTTCCTTGCTCTTTCTAGAAAGTGAGGACCGATGTAAACAGAGAAACTGTGTGGACGTCATGTCAGATTTTTACGCTGGGAAAGGTTATAATTGGGAGTATTTTACGTTGTCCTGGTAATATCCGTGTGCTTGAGTCAGAATAGCGCCAAATGATGGGAAGATTATAGGTAGGATGCGCGTGACGTCATAGAGTGTTTTTGTTTTGTTCTTCCGACACCCAAGATGGCCGTTGGATCAGCTGATTGGTGTAACTTCGAGATAATATCTAAGCGGTTAAAATGCCTGCTGGTTGCATTGAAGTTGACTGTTATGACAGGGGTGGAAAGGATGGATCCAAGCTGGTCAGATTCCCTACCATCCGTGTAAACAAGGGAAAGGAAGTGAAAGAATTGACCGAACGTCTCCCATGTGCATGTACACACGTGCCATTGTTTATTGTAGTGAACTATACTTTTAGCTCGCCTCCGATTGGTTCGCGACGCCTTCCGTGCTCGCAATGCAAATCAGCTAATGAATCAAAATCAATGCCACGATCGCCATGGTGATGCGTGGGTCCGGACTGACAAGATGGCGGATATGCGCGTTCTACCTATAGTAGGCAGGATGTTGACAGAATTAACCGTGGGGAGGGTGGGTGTAGGGAAAGTGATATTTTCTTACGTGTTTCTGTTGCTAGCTAAATTATCCAGTGACATACATTAAATGGCCATGCACAGAGAGGTGTTTTTGATCTCCTTATCGCCACCATCACATTAAAAATGCAAGACACATGCATTACAGAAATCATCACGTGCTTCTTTCGTGGTTGTGTCAATTATTTAGCTACCAAAAGTCTCGGCCAAGAGGGTACAAACTACAGACAGGATATCGGCAGATAAAAATGATGGCCAAAAAAAAAAAAATCAAAGATGGCGCCTTTCACAAAGCCTAGTGTTGGGAACAAACAACAAAATCAACAATAAACCTTTTACAGTAAATTCCAACAAGTAATAAAAACAAGAAATGACATGACATTTTTGACATGCCAAATCACACACAAACACACACGCACGTGCGCGCGCCACACACACTCATAAAACAATATCTGAAAATGAAAAGAATCTTATAACACAAAATAAGGGAATGCCACAGAAACAGCGCATGCAGGCAGTTCTGGCAAGTGTCACAAAGCAGTTTAGAACAATTACTTCCACCACTTGTCCTTCACTGTTATTTTCCCTGTCAAGCTTGTCCTACTATTGCTCTGTTTCCCTATTATGACGTCATTAAAGTTGGGCTTTCCATATTTCATTTCCTTATCTGAAAAGATCCACTGAGATAAATTAAATAATTTATTTATTACATGATACCTTCATTGACCCCATGCTTCAGATATTTCTATAATAACCAGAGTTAATAATATTGGGGTTAAGTATCATGCATTTGTTAAATAATTTACTCTCTGCGGTAAAGAAATGTAGTAAGAAACACATTTAAACAATAGGTTGGTTTTGTTAGATGACCTTTTCCAATCATTAAAATTACATTTACTCAAAATTGCAGCAGAGCATTGCATGACACGGTTTAAGTCTGTTTTGAGTGACATAATCAAACAGACGCGTGTGCTAGTAGATCCACCAGCACTGCTTCACAGTTACTACATCTCCTACTCTCACTACCATTGTTTCACGGTCATGTCGTATACTCTGACCTCCAACAAATGGGAGCACTGTATCAAAACACCTGGTTATTTCACGACTAATTCATTCAGGTTCATTTATGACCATACAATACCTTTAAAATCACTATACCGAACATACACCCATACCATAAACTGCTAGCGAAGAATGGAGAAGCCGACACAGGGGTGGAGGCGAGGGAAAACCACACACAGGGAGTTATTGACGTGTTGTTGACGGCTACGATCATACGTCCAAGAACTCGTCGACGATAAAAGGAAAAAACCAAACTGTTCGCTGGCGGTTCCAATTTCCCCCAGCTTTACTGTATTTGAACTGACAAAGAGTTGATCTACACACAAGTACTAGTCCTTTCTCTTGCTTACCTTTTATCTGTGGAATTTTATCCAAGTGGATAATCCCTGGGGGGACAGATAAAAGTGTACTTTCGTACCGGCCTACAAGAGGATAAGTGTTTCCCACGGGGCGCTGGAGGGGGGGGGGGGTTCTTTATTTCAAGTCTCTGGAGAGTATAGATCTTGTTTCTTTTCTCTTTTAATATTATCCTCTTGTAATTCTTTTTCCGTGGACAGTTTTACATTGTTTTTCAACAATCTTTACTTTGCCATCCACTCTGAATTGTCAGAATTTTAAAGAAAACAATGTATTAGCAAGAGCTGATGTGTCTTTGACGTAAGGCGTCATGGGTGGATATCATGTGAATCAGAGAGCGCTGTGAAGACAACACAGTAGTTAGGATCTGTCGTTCGGCAGGTAACGATGACGCCAAAAAATGATACTAAGAGATCTAAAGGAATCTTAAGGGGGTCTTAGTCTTAGGTATCTTTGGGTGAACTAATAACAACACTTTGGGGATTTTAGTACGATTTGGAACTGATAAGAATTAGTAAGATTTCTCATCTGGGCCTTTTGGTAACACCCAAGCTTATGTTGCAATCAAGGGTTCTGATCTGCAACGCAAGAACTGCAGTAAAGAAAGGTAACAGTGGCGTGATTTTAGTTACAAGAATGTTAGTAAGACTGAACCTTATTACAGTACTGTTACCTTCAGCCATAGAAAACTAGTATGAGCCACATGTATTGGTATAATGTGGCACTACTCTTCCCCCAACCGGCCAAGTCAAAATATGGCGAAAGAAAAAGTTGGCGTGGCAAAGCTTCGCTTACGAAATAATACCAAAACGATGCAATAAAACGCAAAGGAAAAGGTAAGACAAATCAAGGATTTTTTCGCCATATTGTGTCTTTTCTTCAAGCCTTGCTGCGACCCCAGAGATTTTCTGTGGGTTTTTACAATATTTCCCCAAACGGCCAGTACGAACTGACTCCAGCCACAGCTCTCAGCCACGTTCAAAGTATGGATATCATGTCAGTCTTCAGAGAAGAACTTAAAATCATTCTGACATCAAAATAAAAATGGAATTTCCGTAAATAAGTTTACAAGTACAGAGACAGGGTCAGCTGGAGAGATGGTGAGTACGGGTTTAGGGGCGGAAAGGGTGGATACTGTGGTGGTCTGGCAGGGGAAATGTCTGAGTTGGGAGGGGGGGGGGTGTCTGGAGATTAAAAAAAAAAAAAACACTTGAAAGGTTGATTCAAGTCGACGGGGTGCGATGGTGAGTCACTGCCCTTCTAACTAAATTAACTAGCATGGTTTCGCTTTATATATGATATTTATGACAGGAAATAACCCCCCCCCCCCTCACCCACCCACCTCCCCATACACACACACACACGGGTCCTCTAATCACTATGATATTTCGCAGGCCAACAGTCTGTAATCACCGTGACATTAAGAGGGAAATATTTCATTCTGCTATCAGAAACAGCGGCTTGACTACCATTCATTTCTGTGCTTTTTTCTCCCCATGGGTGAAGTTGGTGCCATATGCCGACATAGCCCCGGGTACATTGCCTGCCCTTGGTTAAGGAAATTACAAGTTGTTAGTCGCCCTTGGTGCTATTTATTTAACGATAAAGACATAATTAGCAGGAAAGGCTGTCTGGACTTTTCCAACAAAAGTACATTTTCAACAATTAGCCCTTTTGTGGTGCCAGATTAACAGTCAATCGGGAAACACGATTAACTACCTGAGCTTGATTTTGACCTCTGAGCAAGAAAGGAAAAAAAATTAATAACGGAAATGAAAGAGCACAGTGTTTATAAGGATGGTTACGAAACTTAACAAAGACTTGAAGCCTATTCCCAGGAAGCGTATTTTCACTGCGTGTGTTGATGAGTTTTTTTTTCGAAAAGTGTTATCTCAAAATTATGCTTACATGGGCACCACCTACAATAAAAATAGAAGGCGCGATTTTTAGAAAACACGCGCATATTCATTGAGTGAAAAGAGCGAGCAGAAAAATGTCTGAAAACATGCTTCACGGAAACAGGCTGTCACACCGCAATCTTGGACCAATTGCTTAACTTAAAAGACAGGCCCCAAGTGTGTTTGAAATACATCAAATTTCACACGGACTGGTTTTAATAATACTTTTCTTACGCACTGTTTCATCTGTCTGATTTTGACAGCACAAGGGCCACCGTGACAATCATCTCTCAGCATTCAAATTGCGATGGTGTCGTTCAGTAGGCCTATCGTTCTGTGCATGCCTACTCTGGCATAAGATAACTATCTATCTATCTATCTATCTATCTATCTATCTATCTATCTATCTATCTGGCTACCTGTCCATCCATCCATCCATCCATCCATCCCACCCATCCATCCATCCAGCCAGCCAGCCAGCCAGCCAGCAGCCAGCAGTCCATCTATCTATCTATCTATCTATCTATCTATCTATCTATCTATCTATCTATCTATCTATCTATCTATCTATCTATCTATCTATCTATCTATCATCTCTACGATCCAACAATGTTTGGCATTTTCTGTGATCTTCCACCAACGATCCAGCCCTCTATGTCCTCATGAAACAAGACCCCCCCCCCCCCCCCCACCACCACAGACAATCAGGGCTAATAACTCGTCAGTCACGAGTGTTTCCCCCTGAATCCCCCTGGTATAGATGCCCGCTAGGTAATGGGACATTTAGCCCCTCCTGAGGTCAAATGAAGGAACCGACGGCAGCGGGCACTCATGCCCTTCCCAAAGACTAGAAAATTCCTTCCACCCTGACCTAAGGATCGAGCTTCACCACTCAGGGTAAACTTTGATGAATAAATATTGCACTATACATTAAAGATGTCTTTCTTTGGTAAATCATGGACGACTTGATAATGTGCGTTTACCAACATTCAGATTTATTACAGAACTAGAATTGACGTTGTGGAGATGAGATATTTTGGAAATCATCTTCCACAGAGAATAAATCTGATCACTGATCAGTTAGGCCTGGATAAGCACAGCTTTTTTTTTTTCTAACAAGGAAGTCCGCAGTCCCCCGGCGTGTACTGACATAGGAAATACCCAGTCTCCTTTTCTTGTCCCTAATAGGTTTCTTTCTCACTTTCGTTCGGGTATTTCTGCCGATAGGCTATTCCACATCTTCCTACTTCAACTTTCCAGTTAACATTTTATTAGTTCAGACGACAGCATTGTTTTCATCCTAGGCTACTTTTATGTGTCCCTCAATTCGCTGATTACCTGATCTTGTCAGTTACTCATTTCTGGCCTAACGAAAGAGAAACGCTATCTCGTCTCTAGTGACACATTCAGTTCTGAATAAGACTTGCGGGAAAACATACCTCACAAACAAGCCTGTAGCCAGAAGAATAAGAACTGCATTTCGCGAGCTTTTGCGAAATACAACCAGATTGAACTTTCTTGTATTATTCGAACGAGTATCAAATATTCGTTATTCCAATATTCGACACTTTTTTTTTTACTACCTGCCTTTTTCCATACAAGAAATTTAACCCTATCCAAAAACACAATTAAGGTAATGTCTTCGGGCGAGACAAGGGTATTGTATTTCTTGTTTCCTTTCTTCAATAATTCACACTACTTGGTGACCTTCTATGTAACTCGGCTTAATTTCAGATGAATGTGTTGAATTTCCAAATTATCTAACCATCGACTGGTTTATGAAAAAGAAACAACTTCGCAGACCAGAGTGGGGAATATTCTCAAAACTACTGGCTCGAATACTCAACAAGTGTCACTAGCGGGAAAGATATTTGGGTTGAATATCCCAACATTAGCAGCCAGATGGCAGATAATATTAATAACAATAGTACTGCAGTACATTTATACAGCACCGGTCTCCATAAGGTGGACCAAAAACGCTTTACAATGAAATAACAACTCTCTCTCTCTCTCTCTTTCTCTTTCTCTCTCTCTCTCTCTCTCTCTCTCTCTCTCTCTCTCTCTCTCTCTCTCTCTCTCTCTCTTCTCTCTCTCTCTCTCTCTCTCCTTTTTCTTAAGCAGTTACAAATATAAATATTTTCATGCTGTGCAAAACATGCAAGGCTAAAAGGAAGACATTGGTGGCGTTGGGGGTGGGGGGGGGCGCGGCATTTCAGGCAGTCCTGATGACAGGTGGGTGTGCTGTAGTTAAGACAGAGATATCCCAGTCAAAGGATTAAAAGTAGCGGTTGTTTTGCTTAACTTATCAGGAATATAGAGCGCGGCATTTCATTCGCATTCCCGTCGTTGTATTCCCAAGAGAGAGACCAAAAAAATTTAGTGAGCTTTCTCCGTGAGTGCTTTGGCATGTGAAAGATATGTAAGTGAAAGAAAAAGAAGGCATCTGAAATATTCAGTGTTAAGAGAGATGCAGCGGGGAGACAAAGGTTCGAGAGAGACAGACACAGAGGCAGGCAGATAGGTGAACAACAGCGAGAGATAGAAAGACAGACGGAGTAGGAGAAAAAGGGAAAGAGAAGAGAAAGAGGGTGGAGGAGGGAGAGAAGAGAAAGAGGATGAGGAGCGAAGAGGAGGAGAGAAAATAGAAAGAGAATGAGAGGGAAGATAGAGAAGAGAATGAGAGTATTGAGAGCGAGGAGAAGAGAGAGAAAAGAAAGAGAAGGAGGGCGACGGGAGGAGCGAGAAGTGAAAGAGAAAGAGAGTGAGTGCGAGGAAAGAGAGAAGAAGAAGAGTGAGAGAAGGAGAGAGAGGAGTCCGATAAGTGAGAGAACGGGGAGAAGAGAGACGAGAAGGAAAGGAAAGTGATGGGGGAGGAGGTAGAAAAGAAAGAGAATGGGGGCGAGACAGAGAGGCAGAAAAGAAAGAGAAAAAAGCAGAGAGAGAGAGAGAGAGAGAAAGAGGGAGAAGGGAGATAAAAGACAGAATGAGATCGGGCAGTCTTTAAAGACAGTTCAATTTCATTTCGTCAGTCTCATTCATTGCCAGACCAAAAACCAACATCTTTTCCATACAGTCGGTAAACATATTCACTTCTTTAGATTAATACAACCAGGAAGAGGTCCCTGGGGACAAGAAATTCATGTTTTTCAATCGCTCAGTGAATAACAAGTGTACACAAAACAGAGGGCTGGTGAGGGGGAGGAGGCAGTGTGAATAGGGGAGGGAGGGGGTAGGAGATAGTGACTGGCATAACCGTAGGGCTACCCCAGGTCGCCATTCATTTCCTCTCCCCTCCACGGGGTATTTATTTTTCCTGTCCTTTCTATCACCCGTGCCAGCCATTACCACTATGCATATCCGGCGCCACTGTTCCCCACACAGAGTCCCAGAGATAGCGACCAGATCAATTCGTAAGCTGCAAATTGTTTGTTGTAAACCCAGGCCAGTTCGCCCCTCGGCAGCACTGACTCCACAAGCATCGCTCGTCAGTCAAGACAAGGCAGATTGTGAACTATAGAAGCGTTTCGCCATTTTCGACTGTTTCATAAGAAAGCTACCAATCACCAAAAAAGCGACTGGCTTTTAGCTATAATTGTGAACATTCTACACCACGACAGCAAATTTTGTAATTCTAAAACCCTCCATCTTTTATTATTTTGCTTTTCAGAGTGTTTCAGTCAACAAATTAAATGTGAAATGACGGAGAAAATTGTATAGAAAAATAACTGCAAGACGGGTAATTAGAGAGGCTGAACATTACCTTTATCTGATTACTGTGTTGATGTCAATAATGTTCATTAATTTGCTGGGTGGAAGGTTGAGGGAAAGTACTTTTGTTGTTGTTGTTGTTGCTGTCGTTCCTTTGGGGGGGGGGGGGGGAGAGAGATATTGTGAAATTAATTTTAGACTCTGAAAGATTAAAAAAAAAACCTACCTGAACATTTTAATTGCGAAAGCTTATGTTTTTGGTCTAACTACATTATGTATATGTTTGTAGACGGGAAAATGACTGGTACTTACAAACTGGTGCAACAACTAGATGTCTATAATTTCCAAATCAAGCATACAGTAGCAAGATTCAAAATATAACGCTTAAAATTGTGCAGCCTTTTGAATGAAAGGAACAAGTTGTATTTGTTTGCTTAGAATATGCTACTAGAAGAAACCATGACAAATCTGACCAAGCTGACGAAAAATGGGTATTTTTCAAAGTATTATACGTCCGTGAGTTCCTGCCAGTATAGTGGGCGTCTTTTCAAAGAGCAGTGCAGGGTTGAAATATAATGCGTTAGAATAAAGAAGATGTGAGCGTGTTTTCCAGGAGCAGTGCAGTGTCGAAATTTGATATATTATATAATGCGTTAGAATAAAGAAGATGACAGCCCTCGAAGAAAATCAATTCGGCGAACACATACACAAGAGGATGGCTGGAAACTGTTATAGAATCTTCGTCCAAGCATGAACAAAAGTAAAGAAAAGAAAGTTGTGTAATGAAGAGAAGGATGATGAAATTGAATATTTTCTGTAGGGTGAACTAGTAGCCTGGGGCAGGAAAGCTTTTGAACAAACATCATTATAAAGGAACGTACACGCTTTTTACGAATCTGAACAAACAGACACATGACAGATAATGTATCATCTTGACAGTTGGTTAACAGGAAGACATGCGCAGACTAGCCATAGAAAGACTAATGTAATGAACAAGATAGAATATCTATCTATCTATCTATCTATCTATCTATCTATCTATCTATCTATCTATCTATCTATCTATCTATCTATCTATCTATCTATCTATCCATCCATCCAATTACCTTCTATCTATTTATCTATCTATCTATCTATCTATCTATCTATCTATCTATCTATCTATCTATCTATCTATCTAGCTATCTGTCTATCTGTCTATCTATCTATCTATCTATCTATCTATCTATCTATCTATCTATCTATCTATCTATCTATCTGTCCCTCCATCTATACTTGCAGGTTAACACAATGCTGTATACATGTAAAACATCTCAGGTGTAGCATCTGCAAGCTATCCCTTGCCCTCCCCCGTTTTCTTGTTACACTGGTGAGCATGTGTTCATTTCTGTTTTCATTTTATTGTTGACAACCGTACTCCGTGACCTGACCTTCTTCTCCTAGTGAGTAGTTTTTTCCTCGCCCGCTTGTTGTCAGTGTTTTGACTCGTTCAGTAAATATTAGTATGTTCCCGAACATTCGATAACATTGTGGAGACGGATGTTTACGCCAGATTTGGCCTTGGGTGATGTAACCTGATGACGTATTGATGCGTGATTGGTTAGTTTGTGCGAGGGCAAAGGTAACGTTTATTTCGGGAACTTTCTGTAGGAATGTTTATATATATAGACCTGTGTGAGTGGTTGGGGGGTGAGTAAGTGAGTTTCCTTTTGTGTGGCGTAGATATTTAGTTTCGCCGGCGTCTTCCTAGTAATTTATTGTTCACTATACAGTTATTAAACTTTAGTATTATTTAATCTATCGTCGGATCTCGTGTTTATTTATTTTACAGCTGTAATAGTTTCGTTTTCTAAAGGGTTGTAGTTAGATCAACTAACTCCCCCCCTACTATAACGTGCTAGAACAACCTCAGCTGTTACATCAGGGATGACTTAAGACAGGTAAATCTTACATAAAAATACCTAGGAACAGAACAATACTCAACAATGTTCTCGGGTCCCGCCCGCTTCGTTGCTCTCAGATTTGACAGAGATGTGAATTGTATTACAGTGTAAGTTGTAAACTTAATGGCTTTACGACCTCTGATGCCATGGCCGAGTATGGAGAGAAAATAATCATGTCATTGAAATGCATGGTCTGCTGGGTTTTGAGCTAAGATCTCAAAGTAGCTCCTGTCGAATCAGGGGGGCAGTGGAGAGACATTGTTCCTTGATTCTCTGTCCCTGTCTCCAACATTCATGGAGGGGCTGTGTCATACCTGTACAAGTTGCGTAATGCTTGAATAATTAAACCGTTTCATTATATTATTCACGGACGTTATAAAGAGTGGCACTATACATACTGGTGCATCATTATTTTCTTACCACCGTTTCAAATTTCTCTCGTATCGATGTGAAGCCCACAGATATGAAGTTTCAAGAAAAGTCAGTAAATTGCTAAGAGGGACTGAACGAAGGGCAAGGGGGGGGGGGGGAGAGAGAGAGAGAGAGAGAGAGAGAGAGAGAGAGAGAAAGAGGGAGAGAGAGAGAGAGAGAGAGAGAGAGAGAGAAAGAGAGAGAGAGAAACAGACAGACAGACAGCCAGAAAGACAGACAGACAGAGCTAGACGGACAGACAAACAATATGAGAGACAGAGGCAGTCTGAGACTGAAAGAGAGAGAGAGAAAGACAAGGACTGAGAGGGGACAGAGAGATAAAACCTAAAATGAGCTAAAGAAGAAGTCTGATACGCGGATTAGCATCCAGTGAGACAGAAAACTCATTTCGGCAGCCAAAGTACACCCTGTCCTGACAAGACGTAACGATGAAGCAACTAGTGACGGGGATATTGATTGAAAGAAAACCCCAGGCCTGGAACCGTTAATAATTTAATGATCGCTGCTCACACAACTTCCCAAGCTTGAACCTGTGGCGTACGACGTCCTTTTGTCTCTCAAGTTTGTCGGAAACTGGCCCCACTCGGCACGTGCGTTGTTGGCTCTAATGCTTCAGTGTGAGCAAAGGAAATTACAGGATCCAGATGGGAAATAGTTTCCGGCAAAGTTAGGCTGTTAGTGTTTCCCTTTCTATCTATCTATCTATCTATCTATCTATCTATCTATCTATCTATCTATCTATCTAATCTGTCTAATCTGTCTAATCTATCTATCTATCTATCTATCTATCTATCTATCTATCTATCTATCTATCTATCTATCTATCTATCTATCTACCTATCTGTCTGTGTCTGTCTGTCTATCTGCCTGTCTGTCTGTCTGCCTTCTTGCCTGCCTGTCTGGCTGTCTGTGTGTCCGCCTGCCTGTCTGTCGTCTAGCCATCCATCTCTCCGTTTGTTCGTCGTATATCACCCGTCTGAATATATTTCTTCCAAACTGCTAGTTTTTCTGTCCGTTAGCTGGTGCAAGCTGGCGTAAATAATATATATCCCATCAGTGTCACAAATCCCAGACTGGGAGATGTAATAGTTTATGACAGGACGACAATCACGAACAAACAAGTTTAACACTTAACAAAACAATCCATCAGACTCACACATTTATTAAACATACTTATACATATAATAGCGCAATTACATATATTATATTATTGAAATGACTGCCGTACAACGGCCTTATTCTCACACACACGCTCCCTCGGATCCACAATCCGGTAGTTACTCCTAAAGGCACTTCGGCCTCAGCCTCTCCCCTCAGGGTCTTAATAGTACATTAATGATTCACTGGCACCGCAGTCTCTCAATATCACCTTCCTATTGTCATACACCTTAGCACTCCCCTAGCACCTCCGCAGGGCAATAACACATTATTATTTCCATAGCCATCAACATGGCAACAACATAATATCAGTTCACGAGCCTATCAACAGGGCACAATATAGTATCTCATTCACTCTCATATCTACGTCCCTGTCCGTGGCCTGACTGCCACGACTTTATGTGCCTCTACTGTCCTGCACTGACAGCCTCACTTCTGGCCTATGTGTGGCCTCCGGCCCTATGCTGGCCTATCCCCTGTGCTCATCGAGGTGGCTCTGCGGCCCGTCCCCGACACCTACAAGAATAACAGTACATTGGTATAATATCCTACCATTTCTATTCACTCCACCTCTCCTTACAACCCATGAAACGTACACACACTAGTTCACCTTTCACTCACCACACATCTTACGGTAACACACTTCCATCGGAGTACACACTACTCACTCGCGCTACAAATCCATGAACTCACTTTCATCTATCGCTCGTGGCACACATTGCTATATCCAATATCAAGGACTTCCACATTCCTCACATATACTTATTCACATCATGGTAATAGACGAATATAATATAATACATCAATCATAATAATCAATCAACATTCTACATACCAGTCATAACTGGAAAGACTCTCACTAGTCTTCTCGACTGCTTCCTTTTATCTCTGCCCGATGGGCTATTATTCACAGGTCCGATCCCTAGGACCTTCTAACTTGCAGTGATAGTTACACAGCGCTTTCGCCTCCTTCAGACCCCCCACTCATGACATGCACGACTTTCTCACTTGTCTCCGTGCGTTAATTTTACTCTCCTCTCCCCCCGTAATTATTAACTATCGCTCACTCCACTCGTGACATCATCCCCCACCCCAAAAAAATTAATGCAATTAATTTCAAATCGCATCAAGATGACTGTCAACGAGTGAGCCTGAGCAATACCTACATTAAAAAAAAATGACCTAGCAGCTCCCCTAGTATATAAAATACCGAAATCAGGGAAAAATATGGGGATCAATATGGTCTGAAATATGCATATATGTGTCACCTCATGAATAGCTAACTAAACACAATACTTAATACAGAATCAAAAACCATTCAACCTATCAACCATTCTTCATATCATATTTATAATGTCAATATTTTAAAGACGACTTATTCACACAGATCCTGTCAATGTTCCTGTCCTCCGATGTATAAGCTCCTGAAATCTTCCCCTAGGCTCGACTAAGGTAGTCGGCGATATGATTGCTGGTTCCTGGAATTGGTTGAATAACGAAGGTGTACGGCTGTAAAGCCAATGCCCATCTAGACAAGCGTGGGCTGGACGAACGATTCTTCGACAAAAATGTCAGTGGCTTGTGGTCTGTCTGGATACAAAATTCTCGTCCCATGAGATAACGTCCTAGTTTCTGGACGGACCAGACAATGGCAAGACACTCACGCTCTATCACAGAATACTTTCTTTCTCTCTGCAATAACTTCCTACTGACATAACATACAGGATGGAGACATTCGTTCTTCTCCTGTAGAAGACAAGCGCCGACACCAGAGTCCGACGCATCCGTTCTGAGGATAAAATTAGATCGAAAATCGGGTAATATCAGAATGGGTGACGATGATAATGCTGTCACCAAATTATCAAATGATGTCTGACATTCAGACGTCCACTGGACCTTATCGGGTTGTCCCTTCTTAGTAAGGTCAGTAAGAGAAGATGACAAAGAGGAAAAATTTGGAATGAACTTTCTGTAATAATTTAAAATTCCCACTAAGCTTCTGACTTGTTTCTTTGTTTTAGGGATTTGCAACCCTACTAACTTGTCAATTTTTGTTTCTTCAGGTCTCTGAACACCTCTACCCACAATATGTCCTAAGAATACTATCTCTGGACATGCCAAATCCATCTTTGCGGGTTTAGCAGTTAACCCAAAATGACGTAATCGTTTAAAAATTACTGTTAGTGTCTGAATATGATCAGACCATGTCGACGTATGGCATGCTATATCGTCAAAGAATGACACGACATTAGGTATGTCCTTCAACACTAGTCTCATTAATCGTGCAAACGTCGCTGGCGCGTTTACCAACCCAAATGGCATGACCTTAAATTGGAATAATCCAATGGGCGTTTGGAACGCCGTGTATTGTTTAGACTCCTCAGTAAGCGGGATTTCCCAATAACCTTTCGTTAAATCAATCTTGGAAAACCACGTGGACCCGGCCAATGAAGCTATTAATTCCTCCTGAAACGGAATAGGCTCCCTATCGCCTACCGTAATAGTGTTCAATCTTCGAAAATCAATACAGAACCGCACCGATCCATCAAGTTTTTTCACGAGGACGATGGGTGATGAATACGGCGATGTTGATGGTTCTATCACATCTAACTTCAACATTGACTCAACTTCCTTTATGACTCTATCTCTCGAAGAAAAAGGCAACGGATACGGTCTAAGAAATACTGGCTTATCCGAAGTCAACTTTATTTGGTGCTGGATCACCGTAGTGCGACCCGGCAAATCCGTAACAACATCCGGAAATGACGCTAACAGGGTCTCAAGTTCCCTACTCCTTGAACTGGTAAGGTCAGGGTTAATTTTTACGTCCCTGTAACCTTGTGTCGGAGTTAACTCCGGCAATTGAATTTGTAACTCTTCCTGCGCCTCGGTGTCGCTTACGTCACAGTCCAACTGGTCTACGACCCCCGTACAAGCAGTAGAGAAGACAGTCTCCTCTGGTCTTGTCTGTGCACACAGATACTGTGGTCTCTCATAAAATCTCTGTAGCATATTAACATGGAAAACCTTACTCGCTCCATCAATGTGGATAGCGTAATCTACCTTTGAAACAACTCGCTCAATAACATAAGGACCTTTCCATGTCATCAATAACTTATTATGGTCCGTAGGTAACAACAACAGAACCTTGTCTCCTGGCTTAAAAATTCTCAGTTTGGAACCTCTATCTTTATAGTCTTTTGCTCTTTTCGAAGCGATACCAGAAGCTTCTTCCGCTATAGTGCGCGCTGAAGATAGTCTTTCTCTTAAATCAACAAGGTACTGAAACACCGAAATCTGCTCATCGTCTCCCGATGATGGCGACGTCATCATGTCCCGAAGAACATCAGTTGGGCCCCTGGGACTACGACCGTACATCATTTCGAACGGCGAGAATCCCGTTGACTCCTGCCGTACCTCTCTGTACGCGAATAACACCGCAGGGATATATCTATCCCAATCTTTAGGGCGATCCGCAGCTACCTTACGCAGCATCGACTTTAACGTCGAGTTCAATCTCTCGCACATGCCATTAGCCTGCGGATGATAAGGGGTGGTAGTGATGGGTTGTATACTGAATAATCGGAACAATTCCTTCATCATCTGCGACGTAAATTGCGCGCCCCTATCAGACAGAATTTGCTCTGGTATTCCTACCCTAGCGAAAATTGCAAACAATGCTTCCGCGACTGCCTCAGACGTTATGGTCCGCAGAGGAACCGCCTCTGGCCATCTCGTAGCATTACATATGACCGTTAAGAAAAATCGATTCCCCCTATCGGTCGCTGGGTGAATGGGGCCCACAAGGTCTATCGAGACCTTTTTAAACGGTTCCGAGACCGTGGGGATCTTCTGAAGAGGAGCCTGGGGTGTACGACCCTTATGCGTCGTCTTTTGGCACGCACTGCACGTCTTACAATAGACCTGTACATCTCTGTGGATCGATGGCCAGTAAAAATTTTTAAGAACCCTTTCTTTGGTTCTAGCTATCCCCATATGACCCGCTAATGGGACATCATGTGCCAAATGCAATACTGTTGCGATCAGCAACGCTGGCACAACGACCTGCTTTAAAATGGAGGACACCGTTACATACTTACGGAACAGAATGCCCGCCTGAACAATAAAGGAGGACGACCCGTTCTTATATCTCCTCGTTTTCTCGGTTCGCGCTTCCCCAAAACATGGGTTTAATGATGGGTCCTCCCTTTGTAATCTCGCCAAGCGCTCCGGCGTGATGTCTAGGTTGACCGCTGGCGTAGCCAAAGGTCTAATCTTGTCTTTATCCGCTACCCGTCGGCGTGTTTCGACCGCGGCGCAAAAGTCAATACCTTTTGATTGCGACCATGCTTGCACGTTCTCATCGGAAGGGGAACCTACCCGTGATACATTCCCAATGATGAGCTGGGCGCCTGGGAACCAACCAACGACTGCCTCGACTTCCCCGCTAAGGAAAGGTGTATCTATCATTATTTTTGCCATGGGTAGTTTCTCAATGGCCCCCGAAAATTGGATGCACGGGACAGTCTCACCTGTAAGCTGTGAATCCCGAATGCAGTCCCTATGCACTCCCACAACGGTAGATCCTGTATCTCGTAAAACCGAGACCGGTTCGTCCCCAACAAACCCCGGATAAACCCTAAGACCACCTCCTGTATGACATGAATTTATAACGGGGATCTTTCTCCCACAAGGTAAAACACCGGAAGATAATAACTTCTCACAACTGGGACACTTAGAATACTGTCCGCCTCCGTTGTCCGATGTAACGCACGCAGCCGCATGATGAAATTTATTTGGGGAACATGGACTGGAGCTACTGTCCACGTTCGCCGCTATCCTACCTGCAGGGCAGTTCACGCTGATGTGATCTGCTCTTCCGCAGTTCCAACACTTCGCGGCCCTACACTCGCGCGAAAAGTGACCCACGCGTCCGCAAGTCCAACACTCCGCTCCCTGTGCTGCCCTAGGCCTGGGTCCCCGTGACCCCTCGCGACCGGAACTAGAGTCCCTATGCCGTCGGTCATCGGCAAAGGTCACAACTCGCCCCCGGCCATTACCGCGACCTAGCCCTCCTGCTCGGTCAAACTTACCGGATCCAAACGCCGGTGATTGGTGAAAGCCCCTATGCTGCCCCTGGGCTTGCCCGCTATAGGCACCACGCTGACGCGACCTGTCCCTAAGTCCTGCCGGCGACCCCTCGACAACGGCGACGTATCCAGCATCTTGGACGTACGCCCTGGCGACTGGTTTGGACGGATGCGCCGTACGGTATGCTTCCGCCAACTTAGACGCCTCCTGCACCGTCGCGGGTTCGTTCTCTTTCAGGAAAGCCACCAGATCTTTGTGGCACGAAGCGTACAGCTGGTCACGGATCATTAAGTCTTTCAGTTTAGCAAAATCCGTGCCCACATGCGCCAAGTCTACCCAGTTCGCGAAATACTCCGTTAGTCTCGCGACGAAGGCAGCAAAGTCCTCCCTGGTATCTGCACGTGCTCGCCTAAACTGCTCCCGGAAATATTCCTCGGTACGCGCAAATCGGCGAAGCAGCAAAGCCTTCAGCTTATCGTAGTCTTGCACGTCTTCGCGCTGTAGCTCTTTAAAGTAGGTTAACGCTCGCCCCTGCAATAGCGACGCCAGGTACGTGGCCCATAATTCCTTATTTTCCCCCCATTGCAATTGTGCGTTCAGTTCGAACCTGTAAAGGAAGGCGTCTATGTCGTCCTTCCGGTCGTCGAACGTAGGGAGCTTAATCCTAACGCCACCTTTATTGTGTACCTGCCGCTCAACCGTTTCCGTTGGCGTATTCTTCTTGAGTTCTAACTCGGCGATTCTTATTCGCGCCTCTCTCTCCTGCTGCTTATCTTCTAACTCCTTTAACTTAAACTCCCTTTCCTCTTGCTTATCCTTAGCCTCTCTCTCCTGCTCCTGAGCCTTAGCCTCTTTTTCTCGCTCTCTATCCTTAGCACGCTCATCGCGCAAATCCGCCTGCTGTTCTTTGATCCAGCCGCGTAGCTCCTCTCCCTCAAGGCCAAGTTCCTTACCCAACTTCATTAATTGTTGGAGTTCCGCCATTTCACAGATTTATGGTTATGGTATGTATTACCAAAACGGCTAACCTGTCGGTATGATCACTAACAACACGACCAGAGACCTGAGATCACACCAGATATAACCACACCTACTTGTATCCAATACAATTCAGAAATTTACCTTTACAGCACAACTAATTCTATATTCATAAAATGTACTGCACTATTAATAATAAAAAAGAGTAGAAAAGACAAGAATAAGGAAATTCAATAGAAGGACCACAAGTACGTCAAGGACAACGAACCAGACTAGGACAAAGACCTAAAAAAGAGAATATAATGGAAAAAACTGCAACCTAACTACGCCGATTACACTACAAGGTACGAACAAGAACAGAGTCTGAAAAAAAAGAACGTATCTATAGATAGGGAAGAGAGGGACAAGAGAAACGTCTTCCTAAAACAACGAGGAAGATAGAACGCTACAACTAAACAAAAATACAGGTCCCTACAGAACTGTTCACTGTGATGAACGAAGTTCCAAAGTTTACCACACCTTTTTAAAAGGATAAACTAAGTTCAACACAGCAAACCCGCGCCACCGCCCGTATAACCTATAACGCCAACAACAGCAAAAACAGGGAAAAAGACAGATTAAAGGAACAGCCCCCGATCCAGGGCACAAAATTTCAGTTTCACTTAACTTCGAATTTTGAGTTTAACTCCTCCCCTTAATCGGAGCTCTGGCCGCTTGTCTCCTCAGGCTGCACGCACACACTCTGGAAAGTTTAAATACACATTAATACCTATTCATAGCAATACATGCATCAATACATATTATTATTCATAAACATACATAAATCATATCATCATGAAATTTCCATTCATCCCACGAACAAAGACAACAGCACGAATTCCTAGCACAACAGAAAAACAACTAGATATAACGAATACACAATGTCAAAATGACCACAGGTAACCAGGACGAGCCCCCAGTGTCACAAATCCCAGACTGGGAGATGTAATAGTTTATGACAGGACGACAATCACGAACAAACAAGTTTAACACTTAACAAAACAATCCATCAGACTCACACATTTATTAAACATACTTATACATATAATAGCGCAATTACATATATTATATTATTGAAATGACTGCCGTACAACGGCCTTATTCTCACACACACGCTCCCTCGGATCCACAATCCGGTAGTTACTCCTAAAGGCACTTCGGCCTCAGCCTCTCCCCTCAGGGTCTTAATAGTACATTAATGATTCACTGGCACCGCAGTCTCTCAATATCACCTTCCTATTGTCATACACCTTAGCACTCCCCTAGCACCTCCGCAGGGCAATAACACATTATTATTTCCATAGCCATCAACATGGCAACAACATAATATCAGTTCACGAGCCTATCAACAGGGCACAATATAGTATCTCATTCACTCTCATATCTACGTCCCTGTCCGTGGCCTGACTGCCACGACTTTATGTGCCTCTACTGTCCTGCACTGACAGCCTCACTTCTGGCCTATGTGTGGCCTCCGGCCCTATGCTGGCCTATCCCCTGTGCTCATCGAGGTGGCTCTGCGGCCCGTCCCCGACACCTACAAGAATAACAGTACATTGGTATAATATCCTACCATTTCTATTCACTCCACCTCTCCTTACAACCCATGAAACGTACACACACTAGTTCACCTTTCACTCACCACACATCTTACGGTAACACACTTCCATCGGAGTACACACTACTCACTCGCGCTACAAATCCATGAACTCACTTTCATCTATCGCTCGTGGCACACATTGCTATATCCAATATCAAGGACTTCCACATTCCTCACATATACTTATTCACATCATGGTAATAGACGAATATAATATAATACATCAATCATAATAATCAATCAACATTCTACATACCAGTCATAACTGGAAAGACTCTCACTAGTCTTCTCGACTGCTTCCTTTTATCTCTGCCCGATGGGCTATTATTCACAGGTCCGATCCCTAGGACCTTCTAACTTGCAGTGATAGTTACACAGCGCTTTCGCCTCCTTCAGACCCCCCACTCATGACATGCACGACTTTCTCACTTGTCTCCGTGCGTTAATTTTACTCTCCTCTCCCCCCGTAATTATTAACTATCGCTCACTCCACTCGTGACAATCAGTCTCACGGGTTCACTGCCTGTACGCTGGTGTACATATATCTCATTATTCACACACTTTTTCTGTTTGTAAGCTGATGTATAATATGTATCTCATCATTCACAGTTTTTCTGTCTTTAAATTGGTATATGATTATATGCATCCCCTTATTCACACAGTTTTTTCTCTTTGTAAGCTTGTGTACACACGTATCTCACTACCCAGAGTGTTTCTAAATGTAAGCTGGTGTATATTTTTATGTATCTCATTATTCGCACAGTTTTTCTAAGTGTAAGCTGGTGTACATGTTTATGTATGTCATTATTCACACAGAATAAAACCCTGTGAGCTTCACTTGTAAAACCGCGGCTGACAAAGACAGAAAATAACTATACTTAACGAACGCCCCGAAATAAAAATGATACACGATGATGTCTTGCCCCGGCTGCACTCAGGAATTCCTTGTGCAATATAATTATTGAACCGAGCACGCAGTGACTCTCGTCCCAACCTTTCTTGAATTTCCTGGAATTTTAAAAAATCTATATAAATAAAATCAAGTTGGAAAACTTACCACGAGAACTCAGAAACGTCAACAAAACCTAAAAACGTATAAGAAACATGCCGTTTTCACCAAACTTCATAATAAAAGATGTAGTTTGAGATGGAGGCATGAAATTATGGGTACAAACCTGTGGGCATACCGAGGGGTTTTTGCCATATTGCTGTACGTGACATTTTGCCGATTTGAGGGTTTTTTTTTTAATGAAGATGGTTCTCTCACTCCAAATTTCTTTATGATTGCATACGTCTCATTCCAATCGGTTAAAACCTTTTCGAGATATGTGTTTGTGACATAATCTTTTATGCGTTTTAGCCGCTTTGCCGACCAAATTTCAATCCTCATTTTCTCGAAAAGGCAAAGCAAAAATATGGCAAATGCACAACGATATAATTACTTGATTTTGGATCAGCGAGTACAATTTCGAAACTCAGCCCTACCTTTCCACGTCAAGTGTCAAACACGTTTTTCCAGTCCGTTTTTCGTAAAAGAAAAAAACCCAAAAGTTCCTTCTTCCGGTGTCATCTTTCGGTAGCCCGGCGGCTCTTTCCGGTGCTGCATTAAATTTTTACGCTGTTTAAAACCGTGAGTACTAAAATGCGGGTCAAAGTACTGTAAGCTCGGACACAGACTGAGCCATCATGCTTGCCTCTTTATAAAGCCCAGGCAAAGAAGAAAATAAAACGTCAAGAAAAACCGTGAGTACTAAAATGCGGGTCAAAGTACTGTAAGCTCGGACACAGACTGAGCCATCGTGCTTGCCTCTTTATAAAGCCCAGGCAAAGAAGAAAATAAAACGTCAAGAAAAACCGTGAGTACTAAAATGCGGGTCAAAGTACTGTAAGCTCGGGGACACAGACTGAGCCATCATGCTTGCCTCTTTATAAAGCCCAGGCAAAGAAGAAAATAAAACGTCAAGAAAAACCGTGAGTACTAAAATGCGGGTCAAAGTACTGTAAGCTCGGGGACATAGACTGAGCCATCATGCTTGCCTCTTTATAAAGCCCAGGCAAAGAAGAAAATAAAACGTCAAGAAAAACCGTGAGTACTAAAATGCGGGTCAAAGTACTGTAAGCTCGGGGACATAGACTGAGCCATCATGCTTGCCTCTTTATAAAGCCCAGGCAAAGAAGAAAATAAAACGTCAAGAAAAACCGTGAGTACTAAAATGCGGGTCAAAGTACTGTAAGCTCGGGGACATAGACTGAGCCATCATGCTTGCCTCTTTATAAAGCCCAGGCAAAGAAGAAAATAAAACGTCAAGAAAAACCGTGAGTACTAAAATGCGGGTCAAAGTACTGTAAGCTCGGGGACATAGACTGAGCCATCATGCTTGCCTCTTTATAAAGCCCAGGCAAAGAAGAAAATAAAACGTCAAGAAATTAGGGGAGGGATAGCCTTTGTGGAGAGATAGGCAACAACAACAACAACAACAACAACAACAACAACAACAACAACAAAAAAGAATAAATCTTCTGGAAAAAGAAACCTAGCATAATCAAACAGAAACATATAGAGACATGTAAAATAATAATAATATTTTGAAAAAAAAAAAATGATGATAAAGTCTAAAAATTTCAAGGAAAAAGATACAAAAGGAGATATATATAGAAATGAATAAGAAAAAAGTGACCGTAAATTAAAGAACCGGGCAATGGCATATTATTTTGCAAGAAAAAAGACATCCATGGTGAGAACTCGTGGGAAAAAAAAAAAAGATCAATAAGGTCAACATGCTTGAAATAGTAGAAAGATTTGTAGTTTTGCCAGCATATTGTACTTCAAACGATGCTAATCTAGCTGCTGAACTACTCATGACCTCTCCGATAGCAACCGAACTTAGCTGACCCCCCCCCCCCCCACGTCTCCCGAGATCAAACAAAACACAATCGATCTATTGATTTGTTACATTAGACGTACTCACATCACGGTGCTGTAAAGGTCTGATGGTCGATATGAGAGGGCCAGACATGCATACCCGCAAACACACCTGTGTACACACAGAGTCTCTCTACCAAAGACACAAAGAAACAGGCACTTAATGAAAGAAATGGGACGGGGAGCTGAAAGTAAGAAAATGAGAAAATGAAGCAGGCGGATAGACGGACGAGTTGACACGAGCCAAGCAGGAAGATAAACAGTCGTGAGACAAACAGAAACGAGCAAAGCAGACAGACAAACAGAAATGAGCAAAGCAGACAGACAAACAGAAATGAGCAAAGTAGACAGACAAAACAGAAATGAGCAAAGCAGACAGACAAACAGAAAATGAGCAAAGCAGAGAGACAAACAGAAATGAGCAAAGCAGACAGACGAACAGGCGTGAACCAAGCAAAGGGACAAATGAAAACGAGCCAGGCAGACGGACAAATAGAAATGAGTCAGGCAGACGGACAAATGGAAACGAGCCAGGCAGACGGACAAATAGAAACGAGCCAGGCAGACGGACAAATGGAAATGAGCCAGGCAGACGGACAAATAGAAACGAGCCAGGCAGACGGACAAATGGAAATGAGCCAGGCAGACGGACAAATGGAAATGAGCCAGGCAGACGGACAAATAGAAACGAGCCAGGCAGACGGACAAATGGAAATGAGCCAGGCAGACGGACAAATAGAAACGAGCCAAGCAAACGGACAAATGGAAATGAGCCAGGCAGACGGACAAATAGAAACGAGCCAAGCAAACGGACAAATAGAAATGCGCCAGGCCGACTAACAAACAAAAGTGAGCCAAATAGACATACAAACACACATAAACGAAGCAGCTAGACGAACAGAGAGAGAAACAGACATAAGACAGACAGCTAGAGACCAGACACACAGAACAAGACAGACGTATTCCCAGAGGCAGAAAAAAAAACAGCATCGACGAGGTTTGACGATTGAGGGCAGTTTGCTTCTCAGACAAACTCAAACAAGCGATTTTGTTCTCTATACATGTTGTTGTTTTTCTTACAGGTCTAGTGTGTAAAAAGGCGATAATGAGAGTAGTGAAGGGGATTAAAGCACACGGACACAGAGGGAGAGACTAAGTGAGATAGCTTTGATTCCGTTTCTGCTCATTATCACTAGCGTTTCAAAGCTTATCATGAAGTTCAGTTTAACGACTTCTGAACCCACTGATTTTATTTTGTGTATTTGCCAGGGGCTGTGGTTCACTGCTCTCGTGGGGTACCCGAAAGTATACTTAATAAAGGATCAGATTATCAGCAGCATGATCATATGATGGGTTGTTTTGTTGTTGTTGTTGTTTTTTTGCACTTCAATTTTTGCTGTAGGATATAAAATTCTCGGTTTCTAGATGACAGAGTTTTCCAAGTTGTTTATGACTTATGTCCATGAATAAAATTTATAACTATTAACATGCAATGAGAGCGATCCCCTCCGCCACATCACCTAACTCGCGTACCAACTTCAAGGATGGCCCCATTGCAATGAAGATCTGCCTACAATGTGATAGATGGCGTGACTCTGGCTTTGCGCAAAGAATGTAGAAGTAACACTGTGGTAGGAAAAAGCAAAACGATAGACAGAATAATATAAATCGGTAGAGTAGAAGAGCCAGCTCCTGGAGCATCTCTTTAAAAAATGGACACTGCTGGCACAATACAAATCTGACACGCACAAATCAGACAATATTTGCATTAGCATCGAACTGGGTAATGGCATACAGCCCTGCAATACAAGTTTCAGTCTCTTCTATTTCCCAATGCTTTCTCCATTTAACCGTATCTATGCGAAAGAGAAAGTGATCGTTCGTTCTTTGTGAAAAATAGAGATAATAATCACTTTTCGCACTGAATCGGACAAAACATTGCCAATTGTCGTAATTCACCATGACGCAAACAGAAATACTTTAAAACAAATCCCTGTCCAGCACTCAAGACAAATGCTCAACCCGAGACAATATGAATGGCAGATTTGTAATGATTTGTTTATCATCACACCATTGCGCTCTCATTGAAATCTTTACACCGGGAGTCCTCATCTTAATTATGATCCGGTGCCCAGTCCATTTTACGTCATGTTGAAAACTTCCTATTACAGACATAATGATTGCTATAGAAATTTTTTTTAAACGTAGCTAGGAGGCTGAGGGAAAAAAAAGGTGCATTATTCAGCCCTGCAGAAACGGGTAACAAAATGTTATGAAAAATAAATCTAAATGATATCTGATTTTTTTCTTTGTAACATGGCATCTGACACCTCTCTTGAGATTAAAAAGCAAACCAATGTAGTGAATCGTCAAAACTATGAAAAGATTTCCGTAGATTTTTGCTGCCAGGTCTCCGCCTTACTGAAATTTTTCCACAGAACTGACCCGAGCTGGCAGAGTTCAAAATGAAAACCGCTGTCTGCTGGCACGAAGAAGATAAAGTCTAAGAAGAAGAAAAGAAGACTAAAAGTAAACACATGCACATAAAAAATGCATCTGTGCGCGTCGAGTGCACTATAAGATTATTTGTCTTAGATTGGTAACATGTTAATAAAATATTCATCAGGAGTATGGGGATGAACAAGAAACTATTATGTTCCACGCGGAGAGGGCGTATTAAGCTTCTCATTGTTGCATATTCTTGGTATATCACAACCATCGTGACGCTTTCCTGAGCCAGTTTGTAAACACAACTTCCCTGGGCAACATCAGGTGAGCGGTCCTAGCTAGGATTTTCAGTGGGTGTTCAATGGTGCTTTGGATTCCACATTAAATCGACCTGTTGCAGGAGTCAGTGTTTTTGCCTGCACTTATGGTGCATAAAACTTTCCAAGAGAGCTTCTGTAACTTTTATTTTATTGAGACAGGACCGTGAACCTCGAATGTTTTAAAACCCCTGGTCCAATGTGACAAAATGAATAATCTCTTCAGTCATGCAGAAAGTAACCTATGCGCTCCCACGGACATCCAAAGATATCGGTAGAATTAATCTTGTGTGTCTGTAAACTGTAATATTTGGGATGAAAATACATCTCGTCAGTACTCGCCACTTGCTATTTTCTGTCTTATTCATCATCATCATCATTGCCTTTCTCAGTCTGGATCAGGGTATAGGCCACCAACAAACACTTTCCATCCCTCTCTATCATGGGCCAGTCTCTTTACATTATTCCAAGTCTTTCCGCTTCGTTGCACATCATTTTCTCTGGCTCTTCTCCACGTTCCGCGCGGCCTTCCTCTTGATCTCTTGCCCTGGGGATTCCAATCCAATACCTTCTTCGTGATGCTGTTTCCTGGCCTCCTGAGAGTGTGGCCGATCCATCTCCATCGCCTCCTACCAATTTCCTCTCTGACTGGGCTCTGTCTTGTTCTTTTCCATACAATTTCATTGCTGACCTTGTCTGTCCATCTGATCTTAAGTAGCTTCCTCAAACATCTGTTGATGAAAACTTGGATTCTCTTTATGCAGGCCTGGGATGCATTCCAAGTCTCACATCCATACAACAGGACTGACTTCACGTTCGAGTTGAATATCCTCAGCTTTGTTTTTAGAGATATATCCTTGGTTCTCCAAATCTTGCTTAAGGACGTAAAAGCTGCCTGTGCCTTTCCAATTCGTGCTTTGACTTCTGCCTCTGTTCCTCCCTTATTGTCAATGATACTACCAAGATAGCAGAAGGACTCTACATCTTCCAGTGGTTGATCTCCTACTCTGACTTGTGCGCTTACTGCCCCAAAGGACCGACCATAAATGTGGTGCATGTAGAAAATGATTTACAAGAGTACAAAGCGCGCGCTCACACACACAAACACACACACACACACATACATACATTTTCTCGTTCCTTGTGATGAGTCGGGCTGATACTTCAATTTGTAGGAGAGAGCTAGAGAAAGTGAGAAAGACACGGAGAGCAAAACCTTACTTTCAGATATTTCAAGCTCGTCTAATTACATAAGTGATGGGTGAAGTGCAATCATTATGAATTAGAGATAGAAAAGATGGTCAGCTGACAGTATGACCATATTTGGTATCTTCTATGACGACGGGGCTAAGTGGTTAATTTGTTGAACAACAAAAGCTGCCGTGACCCACATACGGGATTGAGCGGGATTTACACGCGATGTTTTCGATCAAATTTTTTAATTTGGCGTAGAAGTCATTCCCTCCCCTCCCTCCTGGGGAATGAAACAGAATGGGGTCAATAATGAGATTGCCTGGTTTTTGTTTTCTTTCTTTCCCTGCGGTGAGAAGAGCAACGAGTAGCACTTGAAAAAAATTGCAGTCATTAATCTTTGTTTGAATGAACCAGAATCAAAGACAGTACAATAGAGAACACGGTATAGTTACATTCAAAGTGCTAAGACTCTGAAGATAGACGCTATTTCTTGCCTTCTGCACTGTGGAAGAAACTGTGTCTATTTTGGTATTACGAAAAACAGTGAGCTGATTTTGCAAGGTATACTAAATTCTTCAGGTGTGAAATTCGAGAATTGCAAAAGCGTCACCAGATTTTGACCACACAAGTCCCCAGTTTTACATGTCCTTCCCCAAGTCCTGAAACTCCATCCCCGCCCACCATTTGTGTTGACCACAGGCTAGCAATTTACGCGATAAACAAGTCGGACTCGCCCCCTCAGAGTCTCCAGGCTTCCATCCCGTGGGTCAAGGTCGTGAACAGCTCGACCACAGGAAAACGATCGATTGACAGTGTCTATAAAAACACCTCTTGCCTCTACAGAAGGTGTCGCTCATTCCACTGGTCAGATGGATTAGGATGGCTATCAGGAAACATAATACTGGATCGATACTATGAAACACTATACTCAGAGCAATAACAGAGTATGTAATTCGTCGGTAATTTTATGCCAGCGTGTAAAGTCAGAATATTTGTTCTTGTCATTTTGATCTTGTGTCATCACATAAAGTTTCCTTGTGTTTAATCTCAAGCCCGTATTTCTGGCCCCATTGCCCTATCAATGTTCACAGCCTGACTAGTTCGCACTTTGACTTAAGTTCAAGATCAAAGAAATTGATTCGAAATGTCATTGTTTGAAGGTTGTTTTCTCCAAGACGCTCGCGTTAACTATTCGAAGATTTAGTTGCTGTGATACATGAATAAATACCTGAACTGCTCTCCAACCCCCCAAACTCGTTAAGGTTGACATTTGAGATAATCTGGTAGAAACTCAAGTCTACAAAAACAAAAGTATGATTTGATAACGACAATAACAAAATCTGATTGAAACAATTGAGATCAGACACCGACATTTACAAAACAGCAACCATTGACAAAAGACACATTTGAAGAGAGCACGGTCTATTATCGTATTCAAGTAACTGTTTCTTCCCCATCCATGAAGGCTTGAACAAAGTCTTTTTAAAGGGGAGAGAGCGGTAGGTAGAATGGTAATAAGGTAAACCATAACATTTACAAAATAACCTAGTGATTAAAAACCCTTGGCTAGGTTTGAGACGATCTAAATAAAAGTGAATGTGAACGTTCAATGCCTTTCACTGGCCATCACTTCGGAATACAGAAAGTGAGTCCGTTGATAACTCCCTTGTTCTCAGAGTTATTTACCCATGACCACTTCGACCTTCGGGTCAATCTAATACATTTAAGAGCATTAATTCTCATTTAGAGATAATTATTCACTGGCCGACACAGTTACTGGAGTGTCCGATCACTAATGTCATTTATATTAAAGCTATCCTCCTGGTATGCATCACAGTCCACATGAAAAATGCACATTCTCTCTCGCATGGCGACCCTGTCTGGTCCAAAATGTCAGATGAAATAGAAATGGTGATGATGTGCCATAGAATGGAAAGTCTCGGTGACATTTCTGCCAGTGCTGTACTTACTACAGTTGTATGTACAAAGAAAGACAGAGAGAGAGACAAAAAGACAAAAAGACAAAAAGACAGACAGACAAATAGACAGACAAACAGACAGACAGATATGCTGACGAACAGGCAGAAAGACAGACAAATACTATCACGTAGCCTATGATCTGTTCAAGCCATGTTTAACACGCAACTGATGTAACAAATCTGAAATCAGTTAGCAATTTTTAACTACACGTTAAATAATTTTTTTTCCATGGAAATCACAAGAAACTTGCAAATGAATGTGGCCCATCCTATTTTTTCTGGAGCATCATTAAGCTATCAGAAGATTGTTCTAGAAACCCCACACACATCTTCACTTTACTGAATTTCAGCTGCATTTAAAATTATTGTGCCCTTCTTCTGCATCCAAAACTACAAATTTGTTTTATACCTGAAAGAAGGCTTGTAAAATGTAGTAGTTTTAACACAAAATTCTGAAAGTTATCCATTTATAATATCAAAGGTTGCCACTTGTCTCTCTTTCTAAATGCGGGGTCACTATAGGACAACCATAACCCAGAATGGAAACAGTGGGCGATGGAACAGCATCCATTCATACCCGTACCATGGTGGTCAGCCAGAGCCATTTCGGGGGCCCTGCTAGTGTAGTAATCAGCAAAGTGGTGCTAACCATTACAGAGCCGAAGCTTTCTGCCACAGTGACGCTGGAACCGAGGACCATCAATGGTGATTTCAATGATCAGCCTGGCGAGCACTAATTGATTGAGTCAAAAGCACAATTGATTTTAATGCAAGGCTTTCAGACTGGAAAATACTTCAAAGAATTCCCCAACACAGGTTTGAGAGAGTCCATACACAAAAGCCAAATTAACACAGGATTAGGAAAGAGAATCCTATGGTTAGAGTGTGTTTTAGCACATTGGGTCTGCCGGGTTCTCTGGCGTGGGAATGCCTGAAAGCTTCGATGGTCTTAAGTGACATTATGTAAAGTATCCATTATGGATGTAACAAATCCCAGACTGGGAGATGTACTTATTACGACAGGACAACAATCACGAACGAACAAGTATAACACTTAACAGAACAACCAAACAGACTCACACATTTATTATATATAAAAATAAGATATCTAGGCAATTACACACATTACATTAACTCAATTCAAATACCATTCAATGGTCAGCATTCCCCACATTCATTCTTCTCCGGGTCCACAACCCGATAGTTACTTCCTAACTATGCTCTGGCCTCAGCCTCACATCCATATATATATTACTTGCTGGCCTCTCTTATTGGCTGCTGCTCAACCCAATCTCCGTATCTCAATCTCCCCTCGAGGTCTTAATAGCACATTAATATTTCAATAGCACATTAGCATCTCAATAGCACATTACATATTAATAGCAACAAGGACAATAACAACGTCCCTGTCTGTGGCCAGACTGCCACGACTCATGTGCTCCCGCTGTCCTGCGCGACAGCTTCACTCAGGCAGGCCTGTGGGTAGCCTCCGACCCAACCCCGGCACAAGTCCGCTCACCGCGGGTGGCTTCTCTGCCCGACCCCGGCACCTACAAGAATAACATTACATTTCTATAACACCATACAATTACTATCCACTTCACCACTCATTACGAACCATCAAGCGTACACACAATAGTCCACCTTTCACTCACCACACCTCTTACGGTAACACACCTCTACCGTACCACACAGCACTCAGACTCGCTACGAATCCATGATCCGAACTTACATCTATCGCTCATTGCGCACATCTCTATACACAGTAATCAATGACTTTCACATTCCTCACATATAACTTATTTACATCATGGTCATAGGAGAATATAGTACATCAATCATCATAATTATAAATCATAGTTCAACCTACCAGTCATCACTGGAAAACACACAATCTCCCGACTGCTCTCTGATCTCACGTCTGTCCCCTTGGACTTCTTAACTTGCAGTGATCTGACTATTCAGATTTTGCCTCTACTACGCCTCAACTCCACTCACAACATGCACGCTTTAATTCCCTTCCCCGCACTCACTGACCCCCGCTCACTCGCTCGTGACAATGGATTTGGTCTCAACATCTTTCCAAACAGAAATCAAACTCACCTTAAAAAACTGTGCGGATGGAGATCATTGTAATGCCTCCAGTAACTTCATATCTCAAAATTTATCAGAAAGTTAATACAAGAAAATCACATTCCAAATGGAAATATAAAACAACGCAAGATTTAAATCACTGAAGACATTCGAACAGATCAAAATACAACTTGAAAAAGTGTACAAAAAAAACAACACATTTTTTTCTTTCTTTTTCGAAAGATTACGTTCTGAAAAGCGAATACGTGGAGACTACCCAGTTGTGCCCAATCAGGTAGTTCCATATATCATCGAGACGGGAAAATATTGGTCATAGGTGGCCATCTGTCATTTAGTTGTTCGACCACATGGCGCGTGGGTTTATAGAAGGTTAAATTAACTATAATTGCCATCAGTCACCTCGTTTGTCTCTTTAACGAACACGGGAGATGGACAGGTAAGGACTATTGCAGGTCGAGCGTAGCATGAGTGGATATGGAAGGTAGAATAGAGTGGAAAGGCGTCCATGTAGAAGTAAGTCTGACGCCAGTTAAGAAAGGATCAGTAGTTCAGTCATTACACGGACGCCAGAAGTTACTAAACTGTTGACCTCTGGACGCATTCCTTGTACACAGGCTGACTAGCAGATACCTGGTCACGCACATTCCAACTCTTGCACCAGTAGGCTACACCATTTTATACCTACATATTACTCGTCCACGCATGGTCTTGCGCAATTTTTCCGCACCCCAAATTAGATGAACTAGGAGACAGCTTTCTCACGAGAGATCCACCGACCCTATTCGAAATTGCAATATCCCTTTTTCCTCTCCCAGTTATCCCCCATCTCTCTGTCTTTCTCTTCCCCGACCCCCTTCACATCACGTGACAAACTGTGTTACCAACGATCATTTCATCAAATTCAGCTCTCATTCATCCTGTTTCTCTATAATATCTTCCTTTTCTCTCTCTCTCTCTCTCTCTCTCTCTCTCTCTCTCTCTTCTCTCTCTCTCTCCCAAACACACACACACACATACAAACATACACACACTAACCCCCTCCCTCCCTCCCGTCCTCCCCTGGCGACTGACGCCAATCAATAATTTATTGCGCACGCTGGCATCCACAATCAAGTTCTTGCCTAAGCCAGTTTTATACCTCTCAATAGCTTTCCCTTCCACAAGGGTATTACCACTCCGATAAAACCTCAATAGCTTTCCCTTCCACAAGGGTATTGCTACTCTGGTAAAACCTCAATAGCTTTCCCTTCCACAAGGGTATTGCTACTCTGGTAAAACCTCAATAGCTTTCCCTTCCACAAGGGTATTGCTACTCTGGTAAAACCTCAATAGCTTTCCCTTCCACAAGGGTATTGCTACTCTGGTAAAACCTCAATAGCTTTCCCTTCCACAAGGGTATTGCTACTCTGGTAAAACCTCAATAGCTTTCCCTTCCACAAGGGTATTGCTACTCTGGTAAAACCTCAATAGCTTTCCCTTCCACAAGGGTATTGCTACTCTGGTAAAACCTCAATAGCTTTCCCTTCCACAAGGGTATTGCTACTCTGGTAAAACCTCAATAGCTTTCCCTTCCACAAGGGTATTGCTACTCTGGTAAAACCTCAACAGCTTTCCCTTCCACAAGGGTATTGCTACTCTGGTAAAACCTCAATAGCTTTCCCTTCCACAAGGGTATTGCTACTCTGGTAAAACCTCAATAGCTTTCCCTTCCACAAGGGTATTGCTACTCTGGTAAAACCTCAATAGCTTTCCCTTCCACAAGGGTATTGCTACTCTGGTAAAACCTCAATAGCTTTCCCTTCCACAAGGGTATTGCTACTCTGATAAAACCTCAATAGCTTTCCCTTCCACAAGGGTATTGCCACTCTGGTAAAACCTCAATAGCTTTCCCTTCCACAAGGGTATTGCTACTCTGGTAAAACCTCAATAGCTTTTCTTTCTGATCCACATGTTACAAGTACGCAGATAACAATGGGAGAGGCTGTCGGGCGTGAGAGCCTACAGTCCTATGCCAGTCTTCGCTTGTTCTGGGTGTTATTTTCTTCATTTCTTTTGTCATTCAATGATATTTCAGCCACTGTTTCATTTGTGCGTTCGTATTTTCTACTTTCTTTTTCCGCCAACCGTATTTCCTGGAAAAGTGTAAAGGATGTTTTAAAGATAAAACAACTTCCAACTGAGCAAAACAAGAATTTGCTTTCCAACGCTGGTCGATATTATTCTCTGTTCCCTCTAGCTACGCGTTCTACGGCTTCAACTGCAAGCTGTGGAATTACACGATCTAACGGTGTGGCGCTGTATCAGATTTCAATAGCGAGAATTAGCCGAAAGGCCAGCAGTTTCCGAGAGGATTACCAAACAATCAAAGACGCGGTGCCCAACTGCTGATTTCTCCCTGATAAAGTGAAGTAGACGTACTGACTCAGTGACTCGCGGTCTGGCCACTGAGCAATGGATTAGCTGGCTGGTTTGGGCAAAGAGTCTCACAGTCAATGTTATTGTGAACAGCGTCGACAGAAACTGAGATGGGACAATAGAGGAAAATGTCAATATGGGAGAGATTTGTAAAAAGGAATTGTTTCCAGCACTTCCTATTGTACCAGGGTGTGGATTTGTCTGAATACCATCTATACTGGGTCAATTCATGAAAGAATGATACTAAAGTACCCGCCTTTTCACAGACAACCGACTCTTTTGTGGACGTCCGGCCCTGAGAGATATGTGAATGTTCCAGGAAACGGAGAGTGGTGGTCGGCATGCCGAGATTCTCCTGGCTGGAAATTCCCTATTCACAATCTGACATTTGCATTATCAGGGTTTGCAATCATGTTCCCTCCCATAATATATCCTCAGTGTATTCTCATCTCTGCAACCCTTCATCTCAGAGAAATGTTTCACTGTAAAAACTATACCTATATTAACACAATAATGTCAGCCCTTTACCTAAACAATCACTACTCCTGTCCCATCGTCGCCATTGCTCTACAATGATGGCAAATGTCAGACTTCTGCCAAAAGGCAATTGACGGTTCATTGCATTCCTGAAAACGGGGAGGGGGGGGGGGGCTAACAGATAATGTAATAGAAAAAAAAATGCGTCAACAGGAAAATGTAATAATCCAATAGAATTATAATAGCATGAGGCACCAAATGACAGGAAAAGAAACATGTTTTTTTCTTAATATCTCAAAAGTGACGGAAATGTCTTATGTGGAGCAGTGATGACATATTAAGGACAACCACTTTTTTTTAATTATCTGATCAACGTTCAAAAAAGACAAAACAACCAACACAGGTCAGTGAGTTCCATAAACACAATCTCTTACCTGATCTCCTCAAGATTACAAAAGTGCAAGATCTGGTCACTCCTTGGGTCACTAATAATCCTTTCCAGTGACCAAAGTCCCAGATTTCAACAGGACTTAAACAATCCAAATAAATTCATAGAATGGTGGTCTCGTACAGTATTGAGCAATTCTGTGACGGTAACTCACTGTGTTGGCCTGCTCGAAATTCTGCCAGTCTTGTCTTAACGCAGTTCTTTGTAAAATTGGCCTACACTGAATGTTTATTATAAATTGTATCGCTGAATTTATCAAGCCCTTCTAAAACGTCTTTCTATCAGAAGGTGAGTAGTCCCTGCACCATGTACATGAACACAACAACATTAATGTGATGGAGAGGATTGGTGTCACTTTTAAGCTAACAAACCCGTCATGAAGTTGACCGCCTGAAAGTGACAGAGTGAATGGCGTTTTGGACCATTTGTTCTGGTGATTGCGTGATACGAGAGAGTGAGTGCCTGGGAAACAATAGGCTCATTCACAGTCAGTGCAGCATTACAAGGCGCCACCATTACTGCCACGGGTATAGGATTTCTCACTGCGGTTCCAGGCTTGTCATTAATGGCAAGTTCTCTCTTCCCTCCCCCCCCCCCTTCCCTTTCCCCCTTCGCCACCCCAACCCCACCCGACACCGTGAATTAAGCTAACGGGAAAATGATAGCTTTTTCATCTACTCACTCAGAAATGTATTATGTCAATATTATAGGAACTATTTCAACTTAAGCCCCACAGATCTCTGAATTCGTATAACCAGTGATAAACATTGTCGAGGCTATAATACAATTACACACACACGCGCGCATAAAATGAAAACAACTCCAAATGGGATGTGACTTAATTAAAACCTGCACAGACAGGAGATTTAACTTCATTGAACAAACTATTGGGAAAAAAAACACACATAGTTCGGTGTTTCTCACGAATTAAACTAAGGAACAACGATGTCCATATTGCACTGGATTAACCTGGCGGACAAGTGTTTAAAAAAAGCAAACGTTCTCACTGAAGTAAATACTATACACCACAAACACACCACTGAAGCAGCCAAAAGCACATATTATCAGGAGAAAACACTATTTAACGTAATTTCCCGTGTGGAGATACGAGATAAAAACACGCTGACAGACAGCAACAAAAGTGACTGCCAGTTTCACCTGCTGGGACCAGGCCTTGTCATCCAACGATCTCAACCAGTGATGTTTACAGCTGGTTTCAACAGTCCAACTGCTTGCTGGGCGCCGATGTCCAAGAACTTTGCATGCCTCGCTGTCCCTTACAACAAACCTTGCGAGCCTGTGAAGTAATGAACCCCCGAGTGCCACGCTGATGTTACTCATGCACAACTCGCGCTATTTTTGCGGCGCGCACTGTGACCGTCGCTGCCACTGCTGCCGGAGTTGGAGATCGATACGACCTGGTAATTCCCTCATCTCTACCCAACACTCCAATCATGTTTTTTCTTCCCTCAATCCTGTTTTTTTCTCCCCTTTTTTCCCAAACCGACCGGGAAATCGACACCCCTTGTCCTTATTCCATCTGCTTTTATTTCTCTCTTTGTATGTAAAGTGGATCTGGTGCGACCAAATTTAGAACAGTGCTGGTCACAGGATCAGCAGTTTCTTTAATAGCATCACTAACTGTAATACACTATCAAGAATGGGAACGACATAGAAAGAGTACCGTAACACTAGACTTTATATTGTTTTACGGCATGAAAACTATTTGTATAAGAAACAGTGGACATAACTGTCCGTATGGGTTGTTTAATTGTTGATATTTTCAAAGCAGTTATTTACATGTCGGGACCTGAGAACAACAAGATTGTATGGGGCATTGTTATATTTTAACCGGAAAGATTCGGAAAGGATATGAAAAGATGTAAAGGAGGCTCAGATGTACGATTAGGACCTACAGCCGTCGCTCACATAGTAAAATCTTTGGAGGGAATGGGTTTTCATACTTTGTACTATAAAGACACTGTTTCTTCAGCTGCATGAGTGATATAGGCCCGGTTTGATGATCTCGCAAACTCAAAAACTAGTAACAACGTCTGGAAAAGCTGGAAAAGTATTCAACTTTTATAGCACACACGTTCAGCTCCCGTGCAGGGGTAGGAGTAGGCTAGGTCCTGTTGGCGAGATTTGAAAGGGAGGAATAATTGATTAAATGATTATGACTACACTGTGTTCCTGCCAACGGTTATTACGCCAAGAAATGACATGTTACTCAATGAGAAAAATCAATAATTTATTATATTGCCAGCTCCAATGCACCATTGTTGATTGGGGGAAAGTGCTACATGACAAGTGGCTGTTACTGGATTATATTGTCATTATAATTTCTGCCTGAGTGCACTTTCGTGACAAACGCAGTGACCACTGACACCTCAGCAAATCCTGATTCTGGGCTACGCCTCTGGACGCAGTTCGAGTTTGTGTAAATAACTGAATATCCATGCCCACTTCCACTGCGCCGATTGATAACTCGTGTATCAATGTCAAACACAGCATTATCTCCCTTTTCATACAACTCCTGCCCCCCGTCGGTGTTCCCACACTGTTGGTATGACGAATGAAGGAAAGAGTCGGTGAAAGAGGGTGGGGTGGGTTGGGGGAGAGGAGGCAAATCTCTCGTTTTTTGGACATGGCCATCGACTACTTAACAACAGACAAGACCAAAAAAAACTACACGGGAGAATGGATGGCTATGGGCTGTTTCAGAGGATCAGAGTCAAAATGACATACGTCAGAACCAGATGCTAAAAAAAAGGTTTGTTGGTACCGCTGGTGCCCTGACTCTGGTCTGCTTTCTCTAACTTCTTCGACACGACAGATTGATAAGAAGTGCCGGTGTAGCAGGCCAGATTATACCCCCGCCAGACTATACCCGGGGTTAAACTGGCCTAGCCCAGAATATCCCCCGGGGTATATATTCTGGGCTAGGCCAGTTTATACCCCGGGGTTTACTTTGGGCTAGGCCAGACTATACCCCCCCCCCCAGTCCAGATTATACCCCCTACTTTTTTTTAAAAACAAGTCAAGACCGCAGTTTATTTCAACTTTAGTTTGAATTGTCCAATATCACTGTCATCAGATATCATACTGAAGCATACATTTTTGACTCTTGTAAATTATGATACATTTAAAAGGAAATAAACATGCTTAAAAAGCATTGATATACAAAAGGATTGAAAATCCATTGAAATTGATATGATTTGATTTTAACACTAATTTTACTTGTGTCCGTTGGTATTATTATTGTTTTGGTTTTTTTATAATTAGTTGTCCATGAGTTAAACATCTATGGTAATTTTTTTGTTTGGCCCCACTAACATATACTTAGTGGCAAGGTATGAACTAATTATAAGACTCATAAGTGTAAAGTTATCTGAATTTTATTTTAATTTTTGAAAATCAGAAATGTGCTTGATATGTCGGAACAATTAGATCTACATACAAAGTTACACTGATGCAGAGAGAAAGGCCAGGAAAGAATACATAGAGAAAAAAACAACGACAACATTTTAACAACTGAACTGGCAGATGGTGCAATTCCATCATCCAGCAGACATTAAATACTTCACACAAAACTAAATACATACTAACATTGTTTCACATAATGAATTTAACCTGTCCAGATCCACTTGAAACGTTACAGAAAGCTAACCAGTAATATACAATAATAACAATAAGAACACCAAATCATCTTATTTACTCTTGAAAATAAAGAGAATATAATCAATATCAGAATCACCATCATCTTGGAATAATATAAAGATAAGAGGGAATATAAAAATGACCTACACATCATTCTAGAATCTATTAGCAGCAATAATATATGCGTGTATATACCAAGTACATGTAAAGAAAAATATGTTAAATCTTTTCAACTATTCAAGTAGAACTGGATTGAAAGCTTTAGCGAAGTAGCTTTGATATTCATGTAAAATGACAGATTAAATCCAATGAGACAACAGTGCATTGCAGAAAGTAATTACAGTATGTTATGGCAAAAATTCAATGGATCATGTTGCATGAACATGTCTTGTTAGTAAATTCTTTGATAGCGTATTTGTAGAAATGTATACATTTTATGTAGCTTATGGTTTAAGGCACTGGATTACTTTCACTCACATTCGTTGGCATGTTGTAGTTGTTTTTGTAGTTGGTTGCCATTAAGTAAAATTTGCACGGTACTGTTTGTTTGGCATTGACATGCACTTAGTCCCAATGGATGAAATAATTAACGGACTCATAAAAATGAAGTCATTTTAAATATTTTTTTGTGTACAAATACACAGTTGTTAAATCCCTTGGCAAGGGACGTGTTAAGCTTAGGCAGGTAAACACAGACAAGGTCTTTTTTTATTATTATTATTATTTCACTCGCGAGTGACATACCCTTATTTACTATAATACATAGGTTCAATCTTTCAAAAGCCTTGCAAACTAATCCAGTGTCTTAAACCGTAATGTACATGAAATGTATATCTTTCTACAAATAACCTATCAAAGAATGATACTCACTAACAAGAAATACTGTTAATGTAACATGATCCATTGAATTTTGCCTCAACATGCTATAGATCTAATTACCTTTTACAATGCACTACTTTTGTCTCTGTGGACTTACTCTGTCGGCCTACACAACTGTCAAGGCTATTTCACTAAAGCTTTCTGTCCAATTTTACTTGAATATTTGAAAAGATTTAACACATTTTTTATATATAGTTGATACACATACATAATTGCTGCTTATAAATTCTAGAATGATTTGTAGGCATACGCTGCCATTTTTACACTCCCTCTCATATCTTTGTAATTTCCAAGATGATGATAATGATTCTGATATTGATATTTCTCTATATTTTCAAGAGTAAATAACATGATTTCGTGTTCTTATTGTTATCATTATTACTGGTTAGCATTCTGTAACGTTTCAAGTGGATCTGGACAGGTGGAGTTTATCAGTCGCAAACATGTAGTGCCTATTTAGTTTTATGTCTGCTGGATGATGGAATTGCACTATCTGTCAGTTGGATTATCATTATGTTTTGTTGTTTTTTTCTGTGTGTTCTTTTCTGGCCTTTTCTCTTTACATCATTGTAACAAAAAATACCATGCATGTTTTACTCATGGCCAACCAACTATCAAAATAATAATAATAATAATAATAATATATCATCAACACACACGAGTGAAGTTAATGCTGAAGTCTAATTATGTCAGTTTGAATGGATACTCAACTCTTTTGTATATCAATGCATTTTAATGCATGTTTGTTCCTTCTAAAATGTATCATGATTTACAGGAGTCGAGAATGTATGTATGTACACCAAAGTAAACTAAGGCTGAAATAAACTGTTATTATTATTTTCTCTATGTGTCAGGTCAGAAAAATCTGCTGCTGGTAACATGTAATCCAGTACAACCTGTTTCATGAACTGGTACGCTAGCATGGTATCAGTGGGCGTGCACCTGTCGGTGCAAACGGCCAGGGCGGAGGAGGTTTCATCTAACCCAACGGCCACATGCTAGGGCACAATGTGACCCTCAGTACTTGAGTCCTTCATATTGGCCCTTGGTAGCGGTGTGGTCATAGGCTTGTTTGCCTAAATCACAGACGAAGAATTGAGCAAACTTCCCGGACGCAGCTTCGAAGCTGGCGGCAGCAGGCCAGTGGTTGATTGATAGGGCAGATGGCAATATACCGTCACTCTGGCCTGGATATCGTGACACAGAGCATCCACCAGTATTGGTGTTCTTTGGTTTGGGTCTTTCACCCTAGCCAGTTGGGACTGCGAGGCTATGGAGTAGCCTACAGGCAGCCGGTCAGGCAATATGACTGTCCCTCTGGCATCCTCCTGCACCTGGATACATTTCCAGTCGTCTTGACCCTGTCTTGCCACTTGGATAAGTTGTGTCCAGGCGAGAGAGTGAGTCTGATGTTTGCGCAGCTCTTTCTCACTAAAAACAAATTCTTTGCGCCAGTCTTAACACTCACCTCGTCTTCTTTCATCTTTGTCTCGTCTTATTTCCTCTCAAAATTCCAACGGCGATGGGCGAGTGCGGTGGCAGCAGGTTTGGATAGACTGGAAGCTGTTAGCAGAGACCTACACGTTGGTGGCTGTGGGCTATGGTCGCTTCATCGTCGATTGAAGTGGAGGCGTGGGGAGGCAGCACCCACAGTAGCTGAGCAGCCTTATTTAAGGATAGCACTGCTCACCTCAACTGAGGAAGGGGCTAGAAAAGGTGCCCTAAAGAAAGCCCACTTCACATCACCCTGACTGGTATACCGCGACCAGTGGGGATCCCTTTTTGCGGTCGAAACAAAAAGAAATTCAGCTTAGGCTAGGAGCCTGGAATATACGCACACTACAGGACAACTCAAACAACCCGGAAAGACGCACTGCACTTATTGCCATTGAGCTCAGCAGGTACAACCTGGACATAGTGGCACTCAGTGAGACCAGACTCCCTGATAGTGGCCAACTCAAAGAGCTCAGTGGTGGATACACCTTCTTCTGGAAAGGCAAGGGTGCAGTCGAGCCGAGACAGCGTGGTGTTGGGTTTGCAATTAAAAATGACCTTGTCAGAAACTTGCAGTCCATGCCAATTGAAATAAATGACAGGCTAATGACACTCAGGATCCCAGTTGGGAAAAGCCAGTCAGCCACCCTCATTAGCGCATATGCGCCCACCATGACAAACCCAGATGAAGCCAAAGACAAGTTCTATTCTGATCTAGAATCTGTCATATGCTCTGTCCCGGCAGCTGATAAGCTGATTCTCTTGGGGGACTTCAATGCTAGGGTTGGCTCCGAAATCTCAGCGTGGCCAAATGTTTTGGGCCCTCATGGAGTTGGTTCATGCAATAACAATGGGTTGCGCTTACTTACTTTGTGCGCTGAATTTGGCCTGTTCATTACCAACACAAATTTTAGTCTCCCCGTGAGAAACAGAACGTCATGGATGCATCCCCGCTCAAAGCATTGGCATCTCATAGACTATGTCATTGTGAGGAAGACTGACAGAAAGGATGTCCTTGTAACAAAGGCGATGTGTGGTGCCGAGTGTGGAACTGACCACAGACTCATTGTTTGCAAGCTCAGACTAACATTGAGGCGCAATAGACGCCCTCAAGGGAAAGCGCCACCTAAACGCCTAAATGTTTCAAAACTCTGCTCAGCTGAGAAACAGAGCGAGCTCTCATCAGAACTCTCCTCAAAATTGGATTGCGTGACTTTTGACCCTGAGAACATTGAACAGAGCTGGACTGACCTAAATACGACTGTACACTCTTGCGCCAGCAGCACAGTTGGTTTTCCTGTCCGCAAGCACCAGGACTGGTTCAATGATAATGATAATGAAATCAAAGTGCTCATCAAAGAAAAAAATAGTCTCATCCAAGCTCACTGCAGTGACCCCTCTTCCACAGCAAAAGCTGATGCACTGCGTGCATGTAAGGGTGTACTCCAGAAGAAGCTGAGGAAAATGAAAAATGACTGGCTTGAAGAGCGAGTAAGAGAAACTCAGAAATATGCCGACACAAACAACACTAGAAAGTTCTTTGAGAGCCTCCGAGCTGTGTTTGGACCATCCCGCTCTGGCACAACGCCACTTCTTGCGTCAGATGGTTCAACACGCATTGTTGAATTGAATGCCATAATTCAGCGTTGGGCAGAACATTTCGGAGGTGTGCTAAATCGGCCATCAAATATAAATACTGAGTCCATTGACCGCCTCCCTCAGAGTCCTATTAATGCAGCTCTTGCCAAGCCATTCACAGCAAATGAGACCCGGACTGCCACAAATCAGATGTCCTTTAACAAATCACCAGGCGTGGATTCAATTCCTGCTGAGGTGTATGCCTTCGGTGGAGAAAAGCTAATTGAAAGGTTGACCGAGTTGTTCAATCATATGTTGAAAGCAGGGAAGCTGCCACAGGACTTCAAAAATGCTTCAATCATCCATCTGTACAAAAACAAAGGGGACAGCCAAGTCTGTGACAACCATCGGGGAATCTCTCTACTTTCAATTGCTGGCAAAATATTGGCTAGAATGCTTCTGAATCGCTTCTTGATCACCTCTCGTCAAATGACTTGCTTCCCGAGAGCCAATGTGGTTTTCGTAAAGAGAGGGGAACGGCGGATATGATTTTTGCTGCCAGACAGATTCAGGAAAAATGCATGGAACAAAATAAAGCGCCGTATATCACATTTGTTGACCTCACAAAAGCATTTGACACAGTGTGTCGTGAAGGCCTCTGGAAAATCTTGGCGAAGTTTGGGTGTCCACCCGAATTCATCACAATAGTGCGCCAGTTTCATGATGGCATGCAAGCTGCAGTCAAAAGCAACGGCAGTGTTTCAGAGCCCTTTGCTGTCACAAATGGGGTAAAACAGGGTTGTGTCTTAGCCCCAACTCTGTTCAGCATCATGTTCTCTGCAATGCTACAAGAAGCCTTTAGCTCTCCTCCTCAAGGGGTAAGCATCAAGTACCGAACTGATGGCAGTCTATTCAACCTCAGGAGACTTCAGGCAAAAACCAAAACCAAAAGTACTCAAGCCTGTGACCTACTATTTGCTGATGATTGTGCACTTCTGGCACACGATGAGTATAGCATGCAAAACTGTGTTGATAAGTTCTCTAGTGCCTGTGACAACTTTGGCCTCACAATAAGCACAAAGAAGACGGAAGTGCTCCATCAGCCTACTCCAGACGACAAGTATCCTGTGACCCCAAATATCAAAGTCCATGACAGTCTTCTGAAGGTGTCGGAGAACTTCACCTATCTTGGCAGTACACTGTCTTCCGCGGCTCGTGTTGATACTGAAATTCTCTCAAGAATCAGCAAAGCCAGCTCTGCATTTGGCAGGCTTCGAAAGAGAGTGTGGGATGTTGCCGGCATTCGCACAGACACTAAGCTGAAAGTGTACAATGCTGTGGTCCTTCCCACCCTACTCTATGGGGCTGAAACCTGGACAGTGTACCAATCGCATGCCAGAAAGCTAAATCACTTTCGTCTGGCCTGCCTTAGAAAGATCCTAAGGATCAAATGGCAGGATAAAATTCCAGACACTGAGGTCCTCAATCGTGCCAAGGAATTGAGCATCTTCTGCCACCTGAACAAAATTCAGCTACGTTGGGCAGGACATGTTGTCAGAATGCCCGACTCCAGACTCCCTAAGCAAATCTTCTTCTCTGAGCTCTCCAATGGAACGAGGAATGTTGGGGCCCCAAAGAGACGTTACAAAGACACTCTCAAGCAATCACTGAAGGCCTTTGCCATTGATGTGAGTGAGTGGGAAAAGCTCTCGCTTGATCGTGCAAATTGGAGGGCGGCCCTTACCAGAGGCAGCAAAGCATGGGAAGCTGACAGAGTCCAGCAGGCTATCAAAAAAAGAGAACGGCGCAAGAAAAGGCCCAGTGGTACTGAACCAACGGAGCACTCTTGTCATTTATGCGGAAGGGTCTGCAGGGCAAAAATAGGACTTATCAGTCACATGAGAAGCCATAAGTCATGAAAGAACAGTCTTTCCATTCTGTCCTCTGTGTCCTTTAGTTCTCTTTATTGTCCATGTGTTGAAATTCTCAACAATTTCTGTTCTTTATTCCTCTGGTGTTGTTAAGGTCATCATCATACCTGATGGACGAACTATTGTTATTATTATTATTTTCTCTAAATTGCATTATGACTTGTTGGTGTCAAGAATGTGTTCGTGTATGTATTAATATGATATCTGATGACAGTGATGAAGAACAGGCTGAAATAAACTGTGGTTTTGACTTGTTTTTAAAGAAAAAGCAGGGGGTATAATCTGGACTGGGGGGGTATAGTCTGGCCTAGCCCAAAGTAACCCCGGGGTATAAACTGGCCTAGCCCAGAATATACCCCGGGGTATATTCTGGGCTAGGCCAGTTTAACCCCGGGTATATTCTGGGCGGGGGGTATATTTTGGCCTGTTACACCGGGACCTAATAGATTTATTCAGATTTACAGAGCACCTGCTCTTCTATTGATCAGCCCCATAGTCCACACACACTCTCTCTCTCTCTCTCTCTCTCTCTCTCTCTCTCTCTCTCTCTCTCTCTCTCTCTCTCTCTCTCTCTCTCCCTCTCTCTCTCTCTCTCTATCTCCATCTCTCTCTCGTACGATAAGGAAAAAAACGTGAAAGGCATTCAGTGGCCGTTATCGTGTCGACACGTCGTTAAACCCAAACTCAAACTCAAAACTCTCTCTCTCTCTCTCTCTCTCTCTCTAGATATAGATATATATAGATTGATAGATAGATTATGTCTGTCTGTCTATATCTATCTATCATTCTCTCTCTCTCTCTCTCTCTCTCTCTCTCTCTCTCTCTCTCTCTCTCTCTCTCTCCCTCTCTCTCTCTAGATATAGATATAGATATATATAGATTGATAGATAGACTATGTCTGTCTATCTATATCTATCGATCATTCTCTCTCTCTCTCTCTCTCTCTCTCTCTCTCTCTCTCTCCCTCTCTCTCTATCTCTCTCTCTCTCTCTCTCTCTCATATTCTTCTTTCTCTCCTCTCTCTCAGCCCAACCCCCTCACACATACATACCCAAAATGTTACACAATTACTTCGGTAATGTTTACTATTTCGCTGTTTCACTAAAAACTCATTACTTCCATACTCAAATTTACTCTACATCTTTTATCCTCTTCTGTGTGACATCTGATCCCGCTCAATCCGAACTCTTCTCCGCTTTATGTAGATATCAGAAACTGTCATATCTGCCAATAGTCCTGTAGTTCTGTTTATGAAAGATTATTCACGTAACGTTAAAAGAAAATGAAACAACGCTCTAGTGAAATCGATCAGTCACAAGCTGATGACAGACAGGACACTGAATGCCATCTACATGACGTACATTATTTTAACAGTAAGTTCACTGTTTGCCTGATAGGAGAAAGGAACACGCCCTGCTAGGAAAAATCTGTTCGTTAGAGAAATGAAAACTTTGACAGCGACATGAAAGATAATAACCGTTTTGTTGGAGTTTTTTTTTTAATTGATACAACAGATTACACAGGATAATGTCAGCAAACAGGGGAATCATTAAAGGTTTTGATTGGTTTGCAGTAGCAATCTCCTAGTTAAAGAAGACCTGGGCTCCTGGGAAAGTGTATTATGTAACACTAACAGGCAACTGGGCGAGTAATGATGTATCCGGATCTTACTGTATCCAGGACAGATTTACACATGCATAAACACACACACACACACACACACACAGAGGCTGAGGAGTTGCAACAGTGCCAGATTTAAAGCCAGTTGGGGCTAGCACAATCCTGGGGGGCCTCGAGCAATTTCAGTTTCTTTTTTTTTTTAATTTATTCATCCTTTAGACACAATAAATTTCAGTAATGTTTTAAGCCCGTTAAACATCCAATTAGCCTCACTCATAAATTTTAATTTTCGACTAATTAAAAGGCATAATATGTTTTCAGGTGTTGTTTTTTTTTTGGCAACTCAGGGTAATGATTTTCGACGCAACTTCCAGCGATCTTTTGGTGTAGGCCTAACTTTTTAACAAAGGGCCCCCACGCTTTATCTGGCTTGGGCATCAACAAGTTGCAACAAGACCTAACACAAAGTAATACAGTTTTAAAACATTTTTAGCGAATTGTTTCGTTTTTGTAGAGTCTTTTATTCCCTTGTTGTTTCTTTTTAATTTTGGGCATTATGAAATACGTTGTGGCAAAAACTTTTTAATTTTTTTTTTAATTCTGCCACATTTTAACATTAGATTTATGACAGTTAAAAATACAGCACCACCAAGCTCTGTCGTGGACAAGCTGGGAACTTTCCAGGTATTTACAGTAACTACAAGCCATGTCATTCAGAATGAGAAATTTGACGAGCTGCTATTTTAGTGTTTGTTTGCAACCAAAATAGTAGCGCAGTGGTACTAATGGTAGACATAATGATGAAGATCTGAAAGTTTAGTTAGAAAGTAAAAGTCTCGGACCAATGTAAATATTTTCGATTTTTTTTTTTCAATGTTTGGTGGTAAGGCCAGTAACCTACCCCAAATGCTGAAAAATTGATGTTAATAGTGCACAAGCTTAGTTGTCCCCCTTTTTTCTCGCTCTGAGCTTCCCGATCCTTACTCTTGATTATTTCCCTTATGTCACACATACACCAGACACAGATAACTTGTCGCATTCAGTGTGCATTTGTATTTAACATCATTATTTAGATTTACACTAATAATTACAGAGAGCAGATTATGACTTCACTTGAAGACTTGAAATTATAGCAGTACAAACCCTTACTAGAGGAGTTTTGTTGCAGATATTGTACTTAGGAATTAGTGCACTAGTCGCCCCTTTCGCAGTAAAACAATAAATTGTAGACAAAGATTGTCAAATAACCCGTGTCAAAAAGTACTTCTTATATTGCTGGCTTCAAATCATCTGGTGTACTTCAAGAACAACATAAAGAACAACAAATGTTTAGAGCGAAACCAGAGAGACAAATCAGCTGAAAAAACGAAGGATCCCATTGCAAGTCCAGGGATCCTGTAAGAGGTTTCAATCCTAAACGTAGCAGCCGTAGGTCAATGGGTCTGAACGTGAGCAAACGGCGAGTTTGAGTTTGTTAGAGATTGAATTTGGGTTTAACGGCGCGGCGACCCTATAAATTTTACAGTTTTGTTTTATTGGATACTCCAAGTAAGCCTGGAACTTAGAGATTCATGAACTGAAATTTTACAAAATCTAGAAGAAATTAGTAAACGACGAACAGTTGCGACTCTGAAAAGACAGAAAAATGTTCCAGGGGTCGGACATCGCAGTGAACCTCTAACACTGTAGTCAAACTTTCTATTCACACAGTGTGTTACTTATTCCCATGCCGATATGTGACATAGGCTACCTCTGTCGATATATGCGTGGACGACATGAACTCACCAGAGTGTGCAAAATGGTCACTAAAAACTGATTATGCTGAACATTTTCCATCACAAATTGTGTCAGGAGATACTAGAGGCGCACCTGTCTGGAACTCAATGGGTCTGCGCAGCATTATGTGCTAAATTACCTTTTCCGTTGGTCATGGGCAGAAAATGTTCCCACAGCCATCTTTAAAATTCAGTATAATAAAACACATCATTTTCAGCTGAAAATCCATGTATTCTTCAAGTTTCACAAGAGAATACATCTGATGCTATAAAATTGCATGTTTGTTAGTTTTAATGGGTATCATTTTGTACCGAGTTGGGTGCATTCTCTCTCTTTCACTATCTCTCTCTCTCTCTCACTTCCTTCCTGCTCCTCTCTCTTTCTGTGCATGTGCGTGTCTGAGTTAATGTGTGTGTATGTGTCTGTGTGTGTGTGTGTGTGTGTGCTTGTATGTACACGTCCAGTCTGTGTATTTGTAGCTTGGTAAAACGATAAAGGAGAAAAAGAAGGAAAAAGAGTTTCATGTATGAAATTCAGACGTATTGTTTGTCCTGACCAGCAGTTGACGATTCTCTCAGAGCGAACAGTCAGTATCGGTACTGAAATGTTAGAGAGTTCTGCGAACTTTGTGTGGATGTGAGGTATTTGACTTTTCTTTCACTTTCCCAACATTTCTGAATATCAATACTCACTTTTGAGCCTGACATCTTTTTGGCTTTGTAATTTGACTTACGTCCCCTAACAACAAACTCCCTTAAAAGCCAAGCTGCCGATCTATTTCTTTGTTTTTGTTTTGGTCCAAGCATAATTTCCTCTGCTGTTCTTGACAAAACTGTTCAACAAAATTTCATGGCTTTGACGTGACCCATGAAACGTGTAAGTGACTAATAAACTCGAACGTTCATGAATGAAGGTTAGCAGCACCAAAGATACGAGACCGTATACATCTTTGGCAGCAATGGTTAGGCTTTGAGAATGGTTGCCACTGTTGGGTATTGGTATCTGAAACCGAGGGTACAGAATCTGAGAGACAAGTATGTGTGCAGGAATTGTTTGCTGTAGAGCCTGAGCGCGAAAGTACCTGGGTTGGAAGATTGCTGTTATTTCAAAGTACGGAGATGACCATTTGATGCTGGGAGAGATAGAGAGAATGTCCGTCACAGTTATAAAAGAATGGCCCAAGTCATTTTTTTCTTTACTACTTTTAAGGTAGGGCCTAAGTGCCCAGATAAGATAAAGTTAGTTTGTTTCCGGAAAAACATGACGGTTTGTATCGAACCTTCAAAGTCTGAATTTTGACACGGACCATTTAAAATCGTGCAAGTTTCAACTTTCTCACGCTCTCTTCAAATTTTATACGACTGACTTAGGGAAAAAATGTGTTATGGCTGTGCGATTTGCACCAGTTGTCACAACAACGGCAGGTAAAGCACGGTTTATAAATATACCACACGCACAAGTAAAGAATGTACGTTCTTTGGTACAAGGCATGAAACTAGGGGCATCAGCCGAAGTGGTCATTTGTTCCAGCAAAATCAATGGACACAGCGTGTGGTGACGAGCTAAAGCGTGTGGCTCAGGTGTGGTGTAGATAGCGACAATTAGGGAGTTTAGATTGTTATTCTTTTTAATCTCTCTCTCTCTCTCTTCGACTATGCTACCCCCACCCTACTTACGTGCCTATCAACTCGACCACCTGAATGTATTTTCTTACAGGCCATTGACTCCGTCGATTTGGTTGACCTAGTTTCCTCGCCTTCATTCAAAATTCAATAGGTATGTGTGCTGGCATCACACACTGTTAATGTGCGGTAACACAACACACATTTACAGCATAGCGACATGACAGACTGGGAAACCCCGTCAACTACACACGATCGCACAAGGCCGAGGCGTTCTCACTACAAGGCACAAGATGTCGCTTGAGAGTTTTGCCCACTGTGAATAACTTAACACAAACAGGATAAAACGTCTCGTTCTCACCATATATGATTTCAGGCCCGACAGTCTCACTATATAAAAGAGCAGGAAGTGTGGAATGTGACACATTCATACAGAGAAAACACCTAGATTTTAAATCAGTTGTGCATGCTTTTCTTCAGACCATGCACCGGCGAGATCTGAACAAGAATGAGAAGGTGGAGCACTGGTGGGACATGCGGAAAGTGCGGCTCCTTCGATATGACCAAATACCACTCTGGCAGAGAGAACCTAGTATATTAAGTGGTTATAGGCCTTGTGGTATGCCTTGGAAATACTACTGGCTTAGCACTGTTTCTGGGGTGAGTGTTACTGTTCTGCTTAAGATGAAAAAAAAAATACCTGGTGTCTCCAAGAATTAAGAAAAAATGATACACACTTTGAGTATTAATCATACAACGTCGGTTACAATACATCTAAGATTTATATATTTTCGTTATTGCATGTATCCAAGCTCGTGGTGGGTATTGGCCAGACATTGAGAAAATGAAACATGTCTAGCGCCAAAACAAGCAAGAGATGGACTGCTTTCCATACTGTTAACAAAAAATAAGTTTTTTCCTGGGATCAAATGAGACCACATTGTTTGTTGTACTGGCTTTCTTTGCTAAAGTACAAGAACTTTTGTCTGCAGAGGCATGTCAACTTGGTAATTGTATTTTTTTCTTCATTTAAATAACTATTGTCATACTTTTCTTTTAAACATTAATTCATTTGATTGATGAGATCAACATATGTATAGGCTTCCACTTGATGAAACATTTGATTATCTGAAAAACTGTAAAACCGTGATGCAGTTAGCACTTGAGAGGCCTCCAGCACTCGTAAATTACTTTTGAGTCAATCAGTTAATATTATTTCCAACATCTGTTCACAAAATGAATACATGTATTCCTAATTTGTTGAAACAGGTGGTATCTGCCCTATGTAGCCTACATTATATTACTAATTATAATAATAATGATGCACCATATATTATTATCAATCAAGTAACAAATAATTTTGAATTTTAAAAAAAAACCATTAACTTTGTGTGCGGATCTTTCTGTGCTCTAGCGCTCACTCATCTGGTTTAACTGTTTCATTTGACCTGAGAAATAGTGTCATTTATGCTGACAGGTGACCAATGAAACAGTCAATTTCTGGACTCATGCAGTTGGGGCCTTGCTGGTGTTTCTGCGTCTCTGGGCTTCCTTCAAACATATGGACATTCAACAGGAGAAAATTGCAGTACCGATACTGACCTACTCAGTTTTCTCGATATTTGCCCTGGTTGCCAGCGCTGTCGGTGAGGATTTTTCTAAAGTTGTGTAAACCCGTATAGTGTGATAATAGATTACGTCACTTAACAGAAGCTTATTTCATGAAAATAATATTTTTATACGACGTAAACTCACCACATTATTTATATATAGTTTTTATTCAGTCCAGAATTGTTTAATTGATATTAAATTTCACATTCTCTGATAACCCCATTCTCCTTAGATTCAGTAAATATCCCAAATAAATTGTTCAGTAAATTATGTTTGCATTTTTCAGCCCATTTATTTCACTCCAAGTCGGCATGGCATCATTTTGCATTTTTTTTCATCGACTACATGGGCGTCACCCTCAGCACCTTCGGTGTGGGAGTTTGTAGCATGTTTATCAGTTCTACCAAATGGTACCATGACGCTGTACATGACTGGTTTGTGCCTATGAACGCGTTCTTCACATGGCTGGCCTTCCTTACATGTTGTGTGGCCAAACTACATCTTCATGGAACTGGGGTGAGACATAAATATATTGTCAAATCACTTGTTTTACCAGTCAGTACTCTTTTCAAGAAGACAGTAGTATGACGAGCACAATAAATTAATTACGTGCAAAATTGTTTCGGTACCAGCACTGTCAGGCACAGCATTGTTCAGCTAGAGCACAAAGGAAAATATTGATCGCACAAGCGGTTAATTGTGAAATATTGATTGAAGTTTTATTTAATGGAACAACAACCGCCACAAGGGTGTATAAAGTGTAGAATAAAATTTTAACGTAATTTTTAAAGTTGAGTTTCCATCACCAATGTGTAAATTGTGGGGCAGAACGAAATTTCCTGTCATACTTTTTCATTCTGCTGGAGAAGCAAAATGCTTCTTTTTTTTTTTTTTCCGGCTCAAAATGTCGGAACGCTTTTTTCTGTTCAACTCAGTTTGGCTTGAAATCAACGAAAGTATTAAAAACATAGCGAACTTCAAGATCTTTTATAATATTACGTCTTTCTATGCGTGATATGATATACTGTAGAATTTAAGGCTCAGCGGTTAAAACGCCTTTCATGATTAATTAAAACATTGGAGGCCTTACTTCCTTTGTAATGGGATGACATGATGACGCAAGCCATTTTTGAATTAGCCATTAGTGTAGAGATAGGCAATGCCAAAAGTATCTGAAACAATTTCAAGTTTACATTTGCACAAGCATTGACGCACATAACCATCTATCACAGGAAAATAAAATTGCACACATAGATCTACTTATGATTAGAAGAAACAATGCTCAGGCCCACCTAGGCACTAACTTATGTAAAAAAAAAAAAAAGAAATCTTTAGGAACCAGAGAGAACATAAACAATGGTGAGAGGAGAGAAGTAAATCTCTGGGTTGTTCTAATGTTGTAATAATTGTGTCACTTGTTAAATTCTTCTTGTTTGGATGTACAGGCCTACATACACCCTAGACACAGGATACCGGGACGAATCAATTCGTCATACTCCGCCGTCGACTTGCGCGCGTATTCATCCATGTCAACAATGCAACAATTCGCACCACACCCCTTCATAATTGAATGAAAAAGAGTAGTACTCACCGTATTCATACGCGGGCAGTTTGTGGACATATCGTGGGAGAAGGAATAGTTCGTCTCGGTATTTTGTGTCTAGGCATAATTATTCCACGATCAAAGTGTACAATATTTTATTTTTAGTACTCGTCAACACTGTAACCCATACTTTAATTTTAATCTGTCATTTCGTTCCTTTTTCAGGTGAAGAGAAAGTTAGTCATGCTAGGTGGCATCCTCATCCAGTCGGTTTTTGTATCATTACCGACAGTGACCCGATATACTGATTGCTGGACTTCCCCTACCTGTAGTTTGTCGTCACTTAATCACATCACCACAGTGTATGCCTTGCTCATTCTGTCTGGCATATTATTCGCTGCCCACTGCCCAGAGAGATTCTGGCCTGGCAAGTTTGACATCATTGGAAACGGCCATCATATCTTCCACATCACTGTCATTGCCACTATGATGGTGGAAGTGGATGCAATTGACCATGAAGTGGGCGTACTACGGACGCCTGACCACTTGCAACCAGATGTAGTCCAACTCGGTTTGTCATGTTGCGTCTTGCTCATATGTAACATACTGACATTAATATTTACTTTGCTTTTCTTAGGCGTCCATTCATCCGAATCACAAGAAATGATTGACCAAAGCACGAAGTATGCTTTCTGTACACAGATAAATGGTATATCAACATTCAAGTCACATGGTCAAGACAGGAAACATAAATGAATTCATGTCTTTGTTTGTACATTCAGTGTCTGTGATCCTTTCAGGCTTTCAACGTTGGGCGAGTCTATTAGTCTCCAAACGGACATTAGTCTCACCCAAACAGATATTACTTAGCTCTCTAGAGTCCCAAGTATCATATTTGCAACATGTAAAACAATCTATATTAATTAGCTCTCTAGAGTCCCAAGTATCATATTTGCAACATGTAAAAACAATCTATATTAATTAGCTCTCTAGAATCCCAAGTATCATATTTGCAACATGTAAAACAATCTAGTGTCCAATGGTTTTTTTTTTTTAATACATTTTTTTTTTCTTCTTTAACTACGTCCAGCGAAGGCAACCATCTGACTGGAGGAATGTAATAGAAATCAAGAAAATAAGTAAAGTAAGGCACAATATTTCGACTGAAAATGCCATCCTATTGGTAAATTCGCTTGTCTTGTCAGACTACTGTAACCCATCACTTGCTGAGCTACCTCAGGAAAAAATGAGAAAACTGCAAAAAAGTACAAAACAATCAGTAATTACTGTCTCGCTGAAAACTCAAGACTTCAATACCTAAATTTACCCTACATCTTCTATACTCTTCTTTGTGGCATCTGATCCCACTCAGTCCGAACTCTTTTTCCGCTTTATATAGACATCAGAACTGTCCTATTTGTTAATAGTCCTGTCCTGTTTTTGAAAGTGTATTTAGATAATGTTGAAAGATAAAGAAAACAACGCTAGCGTTAAACCAACTAGTTACAAGCTGATAACACTAACAGACAGGAGACTGAATGCCATCTAAACGTACATTTAACAGTCCACCGTTTGCGTGATAGAACACGCCCTGCTAAGAAAGATTCGGTTAATAAGAGCAATGAAAACTTTGACAGCATGAAAGATGAAGACATTTTGTTCTTGTTTTACACGGCAGATTGCGCAGGATGATGTCAGCAGACAAACAAGGGAGCCATGAAAGGTTTTGGTTGATTTTCATGGTATTTCCCCACTTAAAAAGGACTTGGGCTCTTGAGAACGTGTACGCATAACACTAGCATATAAGTGTGCGTGAAATGATGTATCCAGATATGTGGCTAGGACAAATTTACACACACACACAGGGATATCCACACACAGATATGGAGAGAGAAAGAGAGAGAGAGAGGGCGGGAAGGGGATGGGAAACTCCATGGGGTTGCAAGTGCTGTATTTAGGTGTTAACTAAACAAGCCACCACTTGTGGCTATTACAATCCAATAATTATGATCTCACCCAGTTTCAATATGCTTTTCTTCTAAAATCTATTAATTCTTTACATGTAAATAACTGAAGAAATTATTTAAGCTCCGTTAAAAATTCATGATGTAATAAGTCTCACTTCTAAATTTTAATTTTTCTACATATTCTTTATTGGAAAAAAAAAAACTTGACACAAAATTAAACAGTTTTAAAACATTTTAGCCAATGGTTTCATTCTGTTTGAGCATGTTGTATAATTTTGTTGTTTTTTCTCATGTTGGGCGTTGTGAAATACAACTTTAAAAAAAAAATTTTATATTTTGTTTTGCCACATTGGATCTAGGACCTTTAGAGCATCCAAGGCCACCAAAGTCTGTCATGCGCACACGTTTCCAAGTACATGACCCCATAATGTACAAAGTCAAGTAATTGGGGACGAGTAATTTGACAGATGGTATTTTGGTGTTTGTGCTCAAATATTGATGATGGACCCAATGATAAAGATCTGAGAGTTTTAATTTAAAAAGGTAGAAATCTCAGACCAATGTAAATATTTTTAATTATTTTTTTTTTAATTTGGGTACCAAGGCCAATAACCTATTCCAAGTGCTCAAAAATGGAGGAGTATTATGAACAAGTCTGCCTTTTTTCTCATCCACAGTTCCTTGCCTTTATTGTTGATTATCTCCCTTTTGTCACACGTACACGGGACAGACAGATAAAACATCACATTCAATGTACATTTATAAAACAATATTATATAGAATCACAGAGAATAGATTGTATTAGGACTCCACTTGAAGATTTGGAATCACAACCAATCAAACGCTTGTCCATAGCAGTTTTGTTGCAGATCTTGTACGCATGAATTAGTGCACTTCTCACTCCTTGTAACAATCCCCAGACTGGGAGATGTAATGATTATGACAGGACAACAATCACGAACGAACAAGTATAACACTTAACAGAACAACCAAACAGACTCACACATTTATTATACATAAAAATAAAGATATACGTGCAATTACATACAGTACATTATTCAATTTAAATACCATCCAATGGTCGTTATTCCCAACATTCATTCTATCTCCGGGTCCACAACCCGATAATAACTTTCTAAAATATACTCCGGCCTCGGCCTCACCTCAATGTATGTACTACTTGCGGGCCTATCTTACTGGCTCCTGCTCAACCTAATCTCAGTATCTTAATCTCACCTCAATATCTCAATATCACCTCAATATCGTAATATCACCTCAATATCGTAATATCACCCCAATAGCTTAATATCACATTAATATCTCAATTCATAACGTCCCTGTCTGTGGCCAGACTGCCACGAATAATGTGCCCTCACTGTCCTGCGCGACAGCTTCGCTCAAGCTGGCCTGTGGGTAGCCTTCTGCTCAACCCCTGCATCTCCTTATGCTGGCCTATCCCCTGCACCAGTCTCTCCCCCACGGGTAGCCTCACGGCCCGACCCCGGCACCTATAAGAATAACATTACATCTCTATAACACCATACAATTACTATCCACTTCACCACTCATTACGAACCATCAAGCGTACACACAACAGTCCACATTTCACTCACCACACATCTGCACTTCTATACGGTAACACACCTCCACCGTATTACACAGTACTCAGACTCGCTACGAATCCATGATCCTAACTTACATCTATCGCTCATTGCGCACATCTCTATACACAGTAATCAATGACTTTCACATTCCTCACATATAACTTATTTACATCATGGTCATAGGAGAATATAGTACATCAATCATCATAATTATCAATCATAGTTCAACCTACCAGTCATCACTGGAAAACACACAATCTCCCGACTGCTTTCTTCACGTCTGTCCCCTTGGACTTCTTAACTTGCAGTGACTGTAAGCACACCGATCTCACCTCATCCAAAGCCCCCAACTCACAACATTCCATGCTTTCCATTAATTGTGGGCCGTGAGTTAATCTTACTCTACCCCCATCTCCCCGTAACTATCGATCCTCGCTCACTCGCTCGTGACATCATCCCCCACCCCAAAAAAATTAATGCAATTAATTTCCAAATCGCATCAAGATAATTGTCAACGAGTGAGCGTGAGCGATATTTACGTAAAAATGAACTACTCATGCCCATAGCACATATGATACCGAAATCAGGGGAAAACATGGCGATCAATTTGCCCTGCACTATGCATATATATATCACATCATCAATACCTAACTAAAACACAATACCTAATACAGAATCAAAATCACTCAACCTATCAACCATTCTTCATATAATATTTATAATGTCAATGTTTTAAGATCGACGAATCGTTCCCACAGATCACTGTCAATGTTCATATGGTTCCCAATTGTCAATGACATACGTTTTCAATCGTGCACAATTTTGCGATTCTTCGTTGTTCTGTCTGTGCGTCGAATGTTCCTGTCCTCCGATGTGTAAGCGACCGAAATCTCCACCTAGGCTCGACTAAGGTAGTCGGCGATATGATTGCTGGTTCCTGGAATCGGTTGAATGACGAACGTATACGGCTGTAAAGCCAATGCCCATCTAGATAAGCGAGGGCTAGACGAACGATTCTTAGATAAAAACGTTAGTGGCGTGTGGTCTGTCTGGATGTAGAATTCTCGTCCCATCAGATAACGTCCTAATTTTTGGACGGACCACACAATGGCAAGACACTCCCTCTCTATTACAGAATATCTTCTTTCTCTCTGTAGTAATTTAGGACTGACATAGCACACAGGATGGAAACATTCGTTCTTCTCCTGTAGAAGACAAGCGCCGATACCAGAGTCCGATGCATCTGTTCTGAGGATAAATTTAGATCGAAAATCTGGCAATATCAGAATGGGTGACGATGATAATGCTGTCACCATTTTATCAAATGCTGTCTGACAATCAGACGTCCACTGGACCTTATCGGGCTGTCCCTTCTTAGTAAGGTCAGTAAGAGGAGATGACAAAGAGGAAAAGTTCGGAATGAACTTCCTGTAATAATTTAAAATTCCCACTAAGCTTCTCACTTGTTTCTTTGTCTTAGGGATTTGCAACCCTACTAATTTCTCAATTTTTGTTATTTCAGGTCTCTGAATACCTCTACCCACGAGATGTCCTAAGAATACTATTTCTGGACATGCCAAATTCATCTTTGCGGGTTTAGCAGTTAACCCAAAATGACGCAATCGTTTAAAAATTACTGTTAGTGTCTGAATATGTTCAGACCATGACGACGTATGACACGCTATATCGTCAAAGAATGACACGACATTAGGTATGTCCTTCAATACCAGTCTCATTAATCTTGCAAACGTAGCTGGCGCGTTTACCAACCCAAATGGCATGACCTTAAACTGAAACAATCCTATGGGCGTTTGGAAAGCCGTGTACTGTTTAGATTCCTCAGCAAGAGGAATTTCCCAATACCCTTTTGTTAAATCTATCTTCGAGAACCACGTGGAACCAGCCAATGAAGCTATTAATTCCTCTTGGAATGGTATAGGCTCCCTATCGCCTACCGTAATAGTGTTAAGTCTCCGAAAATCAATACAGAACAGCACCGATCCATCAGGTTTTTTTTTCGAGGACGATGGGTGATGAATATGGCGATGTTGACGGTTCTATCACGTCTAACTTCAGCATGGCCTCAACTTCCTTTATAACTCTAGCTCTGGAAGAAAAAGGCAACGGATAAGGTTTAAGAGATACTGGCTTATCCGAAGTCAACTTTATTTGGTGCTGGATCAGCGTAGTACGACCCGGCAAATCTGTGATAACATCTGGGAATGACGCTAACAGGGTCTGAAGTTCCCTACTCTTTGAACTCGTAAGGTCAGGGCTAAATTTTACGTCCCTGTAACCTTGTGTCGGAGTTAACTCCGGCAATTGAATTTGTACCTCTTCCTGTGCCTCGGTGTCGTTCACGTCACTGTCTGACTGGTCTACGACCCCCGTAAAAGCAATAGAGAAGACACTCTCCTCTGGTTTCGTCTGAGAACACAGATACTCTGGTCTCTCATAAAATCTCTGCAGCATATTGACATGGAAAACCTTAACAGATCCATTAATCTGAATAGCATAATCTACCTTTGAAACGACTCGCTCAATAGTATACGGACCTTTCCATGTCATTAATAACTTATTATGATCCGTAGGCAATAACAACAAAACCTTGTCTCCTGGCTCAAAAAGTCGCAGTTTGGACCCTCTATCTTTATAGTTTTTTTGCTCTTTCTGAAGCGATACTAGAAGCTTCTTCCGCGATAGTGCGCGCCGAAGATAATCTCTCTCTTAAATCAACAAGGTACTGAAACACTGAAATTTGCTCATCGTCTCGCGATGATGGCGACGTCATCATGTCCCGAAGAACATCAGTTGGACCCCTAGGACTACGACCATACAACATCTCAAACGGAGAGAATCCTGTTGACTCCTGACGTACCTCCCTATACGCAAATAATACTGCAGGGATATATCTATCCCAATCTTTAGGGCGATCAGCAGCTACCTTACGCAACATCGACTTTAGCGTCGAGTTCAGTCTCTCGCACATGCCATTAGCCTGCGGGTGATATGGGGTGGTAGTGATGGGCTGTATGCTAAATAAACGAAACAATTCCTTCATCATATCCGACGTAAATTGCGCGCCCCTATCAGACAGAATATGTTCCGGTATTCCCACTCTAGCGAAGATTCCAAACAACGCTTCCGCGACTGCCTCTGACGTTATGGTACGAAGAGGAACCGCCTCTGGCCATCTCGTAGCATTACAAATGACCGTTAAAAAAAATCGATTCCCCCTATCGGTAGCTGGGTGAATGGGGCCAACAAGGTCAATCGAAACCTTCTTAAAAGGCTCCGAAACCGTGGGGATACTTTGAAGAGGAGCCTGGGGTGTACGACCCTTGTGCGTCGTCTTTTGGCACGCACTGCACGTCTTACAATACAACCGTACATCTCTGTGGATTGATGGCCAATAAAAATTCTTGAGAACTCTTTCTTTGGTTCTAGCTATTCCCATATGACCCGCTAGTGGAACATCGTGGGCCAACCGCAATACTCTTGCAATTAGCAACGCTGGCACGACGACCTGCTTTAGAACGGAAGCCACCGTGACATACTTACGGAACAGAATGCCCCCCTGGATAAGAAAGGAAGATGAACCGTTCTTATACTTCCCCGTTTTCTCAGTTCGCGCCTCCCCAAAACATGGAATCAATGATGGATCCTCGTTTTGTAATTTCGCCAAGCGCTCTGGTGTGATATCAAGGTTGACCGCTGGCGTCGCCAAAGGTCTAATTTTACCCTTATCAGCTACCTGCCGACGTGTCTCGACTGCGGCACAAAAGTCAACACCTTTAGACTGTGACCATGCCTGTACATGCTCTTTAGAAGGGGAAACTACCCGAGATACATTACCAATGATGAGCTGGGCGCCTGGGAAAAACCCAACGACTGCTTCGACTTCCCCGCTAAGAAAAGGTGTATCAATCACTATCTTTGCCATAGGTAATTTCTCAATGGCCCCTGAAAATTGAATGCATGGGACCGTCTCACCTGTAAGCTGTGACTCGTGAATGCAGTCTCTATGCACTCCCACAACGGTAGATCCTGTATCACGTAAAACCGAGACCGGTTCGTCCCCAACAAACCCCGGATAAACCCTAAGACCACCCCCTGTATGACATGAATTAATAACGGGAATCCTTCTCCCACAAGGTAAAACACCGGAAGATAATAATTTCTCACAACTGGGACACTTAGAATACTGTCCGCCTCCGTTGTCCGATGTAACACACGCGGCTGCATGCTGAAACTTACTAGGAGAACATTGAGTGGAGCTACTATGCTTGCCATCCACGCTCGCCGCTATCCTACCCGCAGGACAATTGACGCTAATGTGATCTGCTCTTCCGCAGTTCCAACATTTCGCGGCCCTACACTCCCGTGAAAAATGACCCACGCGTCCGCAAGTCCAACACTCCGCTCCCTGTGCTCCGCAAGACCTGGGTCCCCGTGACCCATCGCGACCGGAACTCAAGTCCCTCTGCCGTCGATCATCGGCAAAGGTTACGAAACGCCCTCGGCCATTACCTCGACCTCGGCCTCCTGCTCGGTCAAACTTACCGGCCCCATATGCAGGTGATTGGGAATACCCTCTACGTGGGACCTGGGCTTGCCCATTAAAGCCACCACGCTGACGCGACCTGTCTCTACTATGTCCTGTCGGCGACCCCTCAACAACGGCGACGTAACCAGCATCCTGCACGTACGCCCTCGCCACTGGGTTGGACGGATGTGCCGTACGGTATGCTTCCGCCAACTTTGACGCCTCCTGCACCGTCGCGGGTTCGTTTTCTTTAAGAAAAGCCACTAAATCTTTATGGCACGACGCGTATAGCTGGTCACGGATCATTAGGTCCTTCAATTTCGCAAAATCTGTGCCAACATGCGACAAGTCCAACCAGTTCGTAAAATACTCCGTCAATCTGGCGACGAAGGCCGCAAAGTCCTCCCTAGTATCCGCACGCGCTCGCCTAAACTTCTCCCGGAAATATTCCTCCGTACGCGCAAATCGGCGAAGTAGCAAGGACTTCAGTTTATCGTAATCATGCACGTCTTCGCGCTGCAACTCTTTAAAATAGGTCAACGCTCGACCCTGCAATAGAGATGCCAGGTACGTGGACCATAATTTCTTATTCTCCCCTCATTGCAGTTGTGCATTTAGTTCGAGCCTGTAAAGGAAGGCGTCTGTATCGTCCTTCTGGTCGTCGAACGTAGGCAGCTTAATCCGAACACCACTTTTATTTTGTCCCTGCCGCTCAACTGTTTCTGTTGGCGCACTCTTCTTGATTTCCAATTCCGCGATTCTTACTCGCGCCTCTATCTCCCGCTCTTGAGCTTCTATCTCCTTTAACTTTAATTCTCTTTCCTGCTGCTTATCTTTAGCCTCTCTTTCTCTCTGCCGCTCTTGAGCCTCTTTTTCTCTCTGCCGCTCTTGAGCCTCTTTTTCTCGCTCTCTATCTTTAGCATGCTCATCGCGCAGCTCCGCCTGCTGCTCCCTAATCCAGCTGCGCAGCTCTTCGCCTTCAAGGCAAAGTTCCTTACCCACTCTCATGAGTTCCTGGAGCTCCGCCATTTCACGGATTTATGAATTTAATATACTATTTGAAATATAATACTCTGTCGGTATACTAATATAGACGACACGACCAGAGACCTGAGATCACACCAAATATAACAACACCCAATTCTCTCAAATGCAATTCAGAAAAATACCTAACTGAACATTTTATAGCATACTCTGTAACTAATTCTATGTTCATAAAACGTATAGCTCTATTAGGTAACAAAAAAGAATAGAAAAGACACGAATGAGGAAATTCAGAAGAAGGACCACAAGGACATCAAGGACAACGAACCAGACTAGGACAAAGGCTTCTAAACAAAAGAAAAATATACTGGAAAAAAAAAATGCAACCTAACTACGCCGATTACACTACAAGGTACGAACAAGAACAGAGCCTGAAAAAAAGAACGTATCTACAGATAGGTAAGAAAGGCGACAAGAGAATACGTCTTCCTGCAGAAACAAAGAAGATATCGACGCTACAACTAAACAAATAGAAAGCCCTAAAGAACTGTTCACTGTGATGAACGAAGTTCCAAAGTTTACCACACCTTTTTAAAAGGATAAACTAAGTTCAACACAACAAACCCACTCCACCGCCCGTATAATCTATAACAACAAAAACAGCAAAAACAGAGAAAAAGACAGATGAAAAGACAGCCCTCAATCCAGGGCACAAAATTTCAGTTTCACTTAACTTTAAGTTCTGACTTTACTCGGAGCTCTGGCTGCTTGACTCCTCAGGCTGGCACACACACTGTCTCTCTGAAAATTTAATTACACATTAGTACATATTTATAGCAATACATGCATCAATACATATTCATAAATATACATAAATCATATCATCATGAAATTCCCATTCATCCAACAAACAAAAGACAAATTCCTACCACAAAAGAAATACAACTAGGTATGACGAATACACAATGTCAAAATGGCCACAGGTAAACAATGTAACAAAGGACGAGCCCCCACTGTAACAATCCCCAGACTGGGAGATGTAATGATTATGACAGGACAACAATCACGAACGAACAAGTATAACACTTAACAGAACAACCAAACAGACTCACACATTTATTATACATAAAAATAAAGATATACGTGCAATTACATACAGTACATTATTCAATTTAAATACCATCCAATGGTCGTTATTCCCAACATTCATTCTATCTCCGGGTCCACAACCCGATAATAACTTTCTAAAATATACTCCGGCCTCAGCCTCACCTCAATGTATGTACTACTTGCGGGCCTATCTTACTGGCTCCTGCTCAACCTAATCTCAGTATCTTAATCTCACCTCAATATCTCAATATCACCTCAATATCGTAATATCACCTCAATATCGTAATATCACCTCAATAGCTTAATATCACATTAATATCTCAATTCATAACGTCCCTGTCTGTGGCCAGACTGCCACGAATAATGTGCCCTCACTGTCCTGCGCGACAGCTTCGCTCAAGCTGGCCTGTGGGTAGCCTTCTGCGCAACCCCTGCATCTCCTTATGCTGGCCTATCCCCTGCACCAGTCTCTCCCCCACGGGTAGCCTCACGGCCCGACCCCGGCACCTATAAGAATAACATTACATCTCTATAACACCATACAATTACTATCCACTTCACCACTCATTACGAACCATCAAGCGTACACACAACAGTCCACATTTCACTCACCACACATCTGCACTTCTATACGGTAACACACCTCCACCGTATTACACAGTACTCAGACTCGCTACGAATCCATGATCCTAACTTACATCTATCGCTCATTGCGCACATCTCTATACACAGTAATCAATGACTTTCACATTCCTCACATATAACTTATTTACATCATGGTCATAGGAGAATATAGTACATCAATCATCATAATTATCAATCATAGTTCAACCTACCAGTCATCACTGGAAAACACACAATCTCCCGACTGCTTTCTTCACGTCTGTCCCCTTGGACTTCTTAACTTGCAGTGACTGTAAGCACACCGATCTCGCCTCATCAAAACCCCCCAACTCACAACATTCCATGCTTTCCATTAATTGTGGGCCGTGAGTTAATCTTACTCTACCCCCTTCTCTCCGTAACTATCGATCCTCGCTCACTCGCTCGTGACACTCCTTTCTTAGTGAAACAATTGCAGAAAATTAACGCTTGTCAAATAATTATATTATTCAAATCCGTGAAAAAAAAAAAATATTTAAATGGCATCAAATCAAATTGTGTACTTCAAACATAAAGATAAACAACAGTAAATGTCTAGAGAAAAAGAGTCCGTCAGCATCACCCACAGACAAATAAATTAACCGGACTGGAAACACGAGCTTCGGGCTGCGTCTTTTTTTACGGAATTCCCCGAGCGGCGGCCGTATAACCAACGTGGCCGCCGCTCGGGAAATTCCGATTCCAGTTCTATCTGCAGTAGGAATTTCTTTTTATTTGTCAAGATTGGTTGTACATGTATCAATTTCTTGGTGCGGAACCAAACTTCCGCATTCAGTTGGCGCGTCAAAATGGTATCATTCAAAATTGTAGCTATGCTGAAGCGACGGTCGCTACCGTAAACCTACAATGGCGGATGGTTCATGACCTTTAGCTGTTTTGTGACGTCAGACAATGGGATCATCCAGTCTGGGTATTTTATTAGTCTGTGGCATCACCACATCAATCCGAAGTAAATTTCCCTAGGCTTGGTAGGATTGCTGTAGTGGCGGGTTCCTTATCAAACCTGGGTCGGCAGGATGTCGTTACCAGTGGATCTACGTTGGAACGATGGCATTCCTTTGTGTAAATTTGACGCTAATACTACGCGTCAAATTTCCGTAGGGTTGTTATAGTAATGTGCAAGTTTCCAGATTTGGAAACCAATGATACTTTATCACACTCTCTTCAAATTTTATACGAATGACTTAGGCAATTGTGTTCTGGTTGTAGCGGATTTGCATCAGTTGTCACAACAACGGCAGGCAAAGCACAATTTCTAAATATACCACCTCATAAGGCATGAAAATAGGGGCATCAGCTGAAGTGGTTGCTTGTTCCAGAAACATCAATGGTAGGCCTACACAGCGTGTGGTGTCGAGCTAAAGCTTGGGGGTCACGTATGGTGTAAATATGGTGGGAAGTCCAGATTGTTTTGTTTCTCTTTCTTTCTCTCTCTCTCTCTCTCTCTCTCTCTCTCTCCCCTCCCCCCTCTCTCTCTATCTATCTATCTATCTATCTATCTATCTATCTATCTATCTATCTATCTATCTATCTATCTATCCATCTATGTATCTATCTTTTTTGTTTATCTTTACCATCCCTCTACTTCGTGCCCATCCACCTATTTTTCTTTCTTTGCCTACACAGGGTTTGTTATCGTGACTTCATGATCTCTACCGCCCGAATGTATTTTCTTACAGTCCATTGGGAACACAGATACGCTTGACCTATAGTCCGTTCAAAATTCTATGGTTTTACAATTTTCTTGCTTTAACATCTCCGGACTGCCTTGATCGATCTCCGTCAAATTTGGCATGGCCCTCCTGTTTCAATTTGTCTTAACTGGGAACTGTTTATTCGCTTTTAAAGAGTGAAAAGCAAAAAAAGTTTTGTTCATAAACATAATTATGTAAAAAAAACAACAACACAGAAAACATGATGACACAAAGAGCAGAGCTTTTACCATGCGCACAGAAAATAATGTCGTCCCTACGTCATCCTGTCTGCATAAGAGCAATTCCAGCCATTTCAAATAAAAGGCATTTCATATTTCCGCCACTGGAGGATTACAACTCACATCGGTTGCATGCGACTGCGCAGCAAAAACAAGGATAACAATACTGAATTTCGTGATATTACGCATCTTTGCGTACCTAAATAACGTTTATTTTGAACAGACCAAACAAACCTTCAGCCTTGAGGTCTTACAACTCAGCCAATGTGACATAGCTCTAACGAATTATATTTAAAAAAAAAAAAAAAAAACATTTGAAACGGTATCAGTAACAGTCTCTATGGCCCGACAGTAGGACCCTGACGCATAGAAAATTGCTCTGAGAACACTAAAGTATCGTGGATGCAAAGCTCAAAATCAAAGCCTCCAAGTTTCTTTAAGGAGCCACGCGGGTCTCCCAGAGGCGATAAAAAGTATAATAAGATGAATTTGGGTCCAGATATCAAAAATGGGATTATTCCATTTTTGGGTAACTTGACATCTTACATAAGCAATAAAATAGTTTTCTTGACTTAATTCTACTCATAAATGTGTTAAAAAGATGTTATTGTGAAGGTTGTTTTTGACAGTGAAGTCTTTTTACTCGTTCTCTCAAATTCACAATTTTCAGCATTTCTGTGTCACGGGGACATGTGTAAAAATATGGGTTTTAAAGATAGAAAGTTCAAACTTAAAGGAAATGTAGATAAATGTATATGTAGGCTACAAAGTGACCAAAGGATATTTTGATACATCAATTATTAATGTCAGGGTAAATAGAAACTTTCAACCCAAGGTTATGAATCGGTTAATTATTTGAAGCAAAATAAGAGGCAAAAAGTCAGGACAATAACTTTACAAGTATAAAAGATATTAAATTTCTCATTGGCCACTTTGTAGATACATATCTATCGAACACACACGCCAAATTTCAGCAAAAAACCACTGAAACTAACTAATTTATTTGTGTCCCAGGTTTTGATACGAATTCAATATGACTGTCAGAAATTGCATAATAAGGGCACATTTTTTTTTTAAAGATCACAATTTTACACAAGACACTAAATTAATCAAAATGACAATGGAGTATGAGCTCTGCACAATAATACGTGGAAAAATAGCCCTGTGCCCAGTGCAGCCCGTGAAATTATTCTATGAAAAACCCTTGTGCGCGGTTGGGTGTGAAAATCACTACACTGAAACGTTGATAGAACGAGTGGCCAGCCAGATATGAATAAAAATAGCAGAAAAGGCTAAAAGCCGATCTTGAACACCTTTGACTTTGATGTTGTGGAAACTGTTTGAGGACAAAGCATAACTTACTTTAAAATAACTGAGACATAATCTTCACACAAAGCATAATATCAGCGTCAGCAGTGGAATTCTTTATTTGGCACTGAAGACCTCGGGGTTCAAGTTCTAGTCCACAAAAAGTGAAAGAAGATTCCTAAAGCATCTTGTTGCAGCAAGATACGAATACCTCAGGTGAGTGGAAATATTTTGGTTCGGAATTTGTGGGAACATTTAACGGTGCTGACCAAAAAAAAAACAAATATCCTGATGTCAGTCATTTCGGAGGTTTTCCTACACAGTATATGAAAATTAGAAGAAGATTCTGGACGAAATCAAATATGAAGTGCCCCATTATGTTTGGTTTGTACCAAGTTCAATATCTATGGTACACGGACATTATTTTGTGTAAAAGCTTGCTACCAGCCTAGAGACAAGATATTATATCAGTACAGCAAAAGCAATCATAGCTGCGATCTAAATAACTATTGATCCAAATAATATTGCCTCTATAACTGATGCGGCGACGTCATTTCCGTTGTTATATAGTCCCTTCAAGATATTAAAGACTGTAATTAATTTGTTTGCTTGTTTGTGTTCAAAATCACAAAGAGTTCTATGGTTAAACCTTGTTCGGCATAACATTTCTCTTTAAACGGTGCAACGTGTTTATCCAAAACATGCACCTTTGCATTTACGAAAACTCCGTGTCAGCGGTGCACTATTATTGTTGATACTGTAAACAACCTCTGTGTTCACCATGTCCGACAAGATTTTTATATTATTTTATGAAGAAAAAAATGTATTTCTACCTCTATGAACGTCAAAACATAAATCCCTGTTAAGACAAAGTGAAACAGGAGGCCATGCAAAATTTGACCGTGACTGATCAAGGCGATCCAGAGATATCAAAGAAATTGTACAAATGTATAATTTTGAATGGACTATAGTTTCATCATCTTCTTGCAAAATTCAGTAGGTTTGTGTGCCGGCATTACAGAGTGTTAATGTGCGGTAAAACAACACACATTCACATCATATTACATCATTATCTCAGACTGGGAAACTCCGTCAACTACACGTGATCGCACAAGGTACAAGATGGCGCTTGAGAGTCTCGCCCGCTGTGAATAACTTAACACAAACATTTCTTTTGGCACAGGACAAAACGTCTCGTTCGCACCGTATGATTTCAGGTCCAACAGTCTTACTATATAAAAGAGCAGGAAGTGTGGAATGTGACACATTCATACAGAGAAAACATCTAGATTTTAAATCAGTTGTGCATGCTTTTCTTCAGACCATGCACCGGCGAGATCTAAACAGGAATGAGAAGGTGGAGCACTGGTGGGACATGCGGAAAGTGCGGCTCCTTCGATATGACCAAATACTTCTCTGGCAGAGAGAACATAGTATATTAAGTGGTTATAGGCCTTCTGGTATGCCTTGGAAATACTACTGGCTTAGCACTGTTTCTGGGGTGAGTGGTATTGTTCTATTTATGTTGGAAAAAAAAAAAAACGTGATGTCTCCAAATATTTAAAAAAAATGTATACACACTTTGAGTATTTATTAATCATACAATGTCGGTCACAATACATGCAAGATTTATGTATTTACGTTATCGCATGTATCCAAAACTCATTGTGGGTGTAGGCCAGACATTGAGAAAATGAGACATGTCTAGTGCTAAAACAAGCAAGAGATGTACTGCTTTCCATACTGTTAATAACAAATTAGTTTCTTCCTGAGATCAAATGAGACCACATTGTTTGTTGTACTGGCTTTCCTTGTTAAGATAGAAGACCTTTTGTCTGCAGAGACATGTCAACTTGCTAATTGTTGTTTTTTTTTCATTTAATTTAAAGGACGATTATTACATTTTGCTTTTGAACATTTCATTTGATGAGATCAGTACACTTCCACTTGATGAAACATTTGATTCTCTGGGAAACTGTAGACCTATAACTTGTATGAAACCGTGATTCAGTTAGCACTTTAAAGCCTACAGCACTTGTAATTTACATTTGAGTCAATCAGTTAATTTTATTTCCAATCTCCCGACATAAATATGTCTAATTTGTTCAAACAGATGGTGTCTGTCCTATGTAGCCTACATTATAATAATAATAATGCGGCATATATTATAATCATTCAAGTAACAAATAATTTTGAAAAAAACATTAACTTTGTGTGCGGATTTTTCTGTGTTCTGGAACTCACTCATCTGTTTTAACTATTTCATTTGATCTGAGATATCTTGTCATTAACGCCGACAGGTGACCAATGAAACGGTCAATTTCTGGACACATGCAGTTGGGGCTGTGCTGGTATTACTGCGTATTTGGGCTTCCTTCAAATATGTGGTCACTCAGCAGGAGAAAATTGCAGTACCGATATTTACCAGCTCAATTTTCTCGATATTTGGCCTGGTCGCCAGCGCTGTCGGTGAGGATTGTCCTATGTGTGTATACCCGTGTTGTGTGACAATAGATTGCGTCAGTTAAGAAAATTTTATTTCATAAAAATAATATTCTTATACGACTATTCAGCTCAGAAATGTTTTTTTGATATTAAAATTCACATTATCTGGTAACTCCACTCTCTTCATTCTCAGTAAATATCCCAGATAAATTGTTATAATATAAATTATGTTCGCACTTTTCAGCCCATTTATTTCACTCCAAGTCGGCATGGCATCGTTTCGTTTTTTTTTTCATCGACTACATGGGCGTCACCCTCAGCACATTCGGAGTGGGAGTTTGTAGTATGTTTATCAGTTCTACCAAATGGTACCATGACGCTGTACATGACTGGTTTGTGCCGATGAACGCGTTCTTCACATGGCTGGCTTTCTTTACATGTTGTGTGGCCAATCTAAATCTTGATGGAACTGGGGTGAGACATATTGTCAAACCATTTGTTTGACCAATCAGTAGCATTTTCATAAAGACAGTGGTATGAAGAGCACAATAAATTATTTACGGACAAAATTGTTTCGGTACAAGCACTGTCGGGCACACGCATTTAGCAACTAGCACACAGAGGAAATTATTGATCGCACAAACGGCTAATTGTGGAATATTGATTAATGTTTTATTTAATGAAAAAAACAACCAGAACAAAGGAGTGTAAAGTATAGAGAAAAATGTTAACTAAATACCTTACTTTGCAGAATGCAACCATATATATATTATATTAAAGCAAGCCATTTTTTAATTGGCCATTAGAGATAGGCTATTCCAAGAACAATGAAAACTATGAAACAATTTCAAGTTTACATTTTCACAAGCTTTCCCTGCACACAAACATTTGTCACAGGAAAACAAAATTGCACACATACTTAGAATTAGAAGGAACATTGCTCAGGCTGGCTGAGGCACAAACTTATGTTTAAAAAAAAAAATCCTGCTTTCGAAGCCAGAGAGAAGATGAAACAATAGTGAGAGTGGATTGTTCTAATGTTGTAATAATTATTGTGTCTCTTGTTCTTCTTGTTTGGATGTGCAGGCTTACGTATAGACCCTTTTCATTTCCTGTCCTCCATATCACGTGATCTGCAAACAAAATGGCGGCGTGCCCCACTTGTAGGGCGGAAGCGGTGGACAACGGTCGAACGATGCCATCCTCTTGTTGGGCACCCAACTGTACAAACCCGTTACATGCTGATTCTGGTATAAAAATGCATCTTTGCTTAGACTGTGCACATATTCAGATGCCATCACTAAGGCAAGTGGAGGTTTTTACCCTACACGGTGCTTTTCGAAGCCGTGCGGCTCCCCGCAAAGAATCGTAACGCGGAAGTGAAAAGGGTCCATACCCGAGAACACAGAATACCGAGACGAATCAATTCCTCATACTCCCTCCTTCGACTTGCGCGCCTATCATCCATGTCAACAATGCAACAATTCGCACCACACCCCTTCATAATTGAACGAAAAGGAGTAGTACTCATCGTATTCATACGCGGGCAATTTGTGGACATAGGCACCTATCGTGGGAGAAGGAATAGTTCGTCTCGGTATTTTGTTGTCTTGGCATATTCCATGGTCAAAGTGTACAATATTTTATTTTTAGTACTCATCAACACTGTAACCCATACTTTAATTTTGTTCTGTTGTTTCGATTCTTTTTCAGGTGAAGAGAAAGTTAGTCATGCTAGGTGGCATCCTCATCCAGTCGGTTTTTTCTGCATTACCGACGGTGACCCGATATACTGACTGCTGGACTTCCCCTACCTGTAGTTTGTCGTCACTTAATCACATCACCATAGTGTATGCCTTGCTCATTCTGTGTTGTATATTATTCGCTGCCCACTTCCCAGAGAGATTCTGGCCTGGCAAATTTGACATCATTGGAAACAGCCATCATATCTTCCACATCACTATCATTGCCGCTATAATAGCGGAGGTGGATGTAATTGACCATGAAGTGGGCGTACTACGGACGCCTGACCACTTGCAACCAGATGCAGTCCGACTCGGTTTGTCATGTTGCGTCTTGCTCATATGTAACATACTGACATTAATATTTACTTTGCTTTTCTTAGGCGACCATTCATCCGAATCACAAGAAACGATTGACCAAAGCACGAAGTATGCTTTCATTACACAAATAAATGGTCTATCAACATTCAAGTCACATGGTCAGGACAGGAAACGTAAATGAATTCAATTCTCAGTTTGTACATTCAGTGTCTGTGATCCTTTCAGTCTTTCACGTCTGGGTGAGTCTATTAATCTCACCCAGAAAAACAACAATATTAGCCAGCTATTCTGTGTCACAAATGTATGCACCAAAACGCACCAACTTATTTAACTGATCTTTTGACTCCCTATGTACCATCAGGACATCTTAGATCATCTGCTAAAAAAGTTTAAAATTCCAAAGACGTCTCTGAAGACCAAGGGTGAAAAATCTTTCTCTTTTCAACGGCCTCAGATTTCGAATTCTCTGCCTCTGTCTTTGAGAAAGATTGGAAAATTTTTTACTTTCAAACATCTGCTGAAAAGTTCTCTTTTTACACTCTGAATGTTCATCAAATTTTGTTTGTTCTTGAGTATGTGTGTGTCTACTGTGTGTGATTTATATGATATAAATGTCGTAAAGCGCTTAGGGCCAGATTGTTAACAACATGGAGCGCCATATAAATGATATGTATTATCATTATTATCATTTATCGTGCAAGAAGTTTTCATGATTGGTATTGATATTTTTGCATTCATTTCACTAATTTAAATTAGTTTTGCCTGTTCCAAAAGTTCTGGTCAAGGCAGTCTTTGTCTGGACATTAGGTGGTTAAACAAGTGGCATCCATCCTGTGGTCATGTTAACATTTGTCTTGACACTGAAAGTGTTTGGTTGATTAGAAAATACGCTTTTAAATTTTTCAGGTTAATCATAGGATCGTAATTTTAAAAGTTACCCTGTCTTTTTATCAGTCGTCTTTTGTCATTGTTTTTCTTTTTCATAAGTTTGACTAATTATTGTCTTTAATGATAATGATCAGTTTAATTTATAAACCTAGGCTTCAACAACATCAGCCTTGCCTATACATGTACACGAAGCTCTGGAAATGCAGTAAATACCTATGTAATATATAATTATCTTTAACCCCTCTAGAGCCCAAACAAAAACTGCCAATCCCAAAAACTTCTGAAATAATAAAATAATATGCTGAACCGATTTTAAATAGTCAGATTATTGCAAAACTATAGATGTGTAAATGGAAAAAGTATTTGTTAATGAAATAAGAAGAGAAAGTGTATCAAAGATAGAGCATTTTGGCGCCAGGTGACTTATTTCAACTATTGTATAGCACGCGTTAGAGGGTTAACTCAACTCAGCTTTCCGCCAGGTTCATGTTATTTTCAACCCATCTCCAAGTATAAGAGGTGTGCTTTTTCCCCTAGTAATTCTACAAGGCTGATGAAGGATACTTCCATAAAGAATCAAAACAGAACGATAGTGATTTTTATAGTTCTAGCACCACCTGACTTTCCCATACATCTTTTCACATTGCTGCTTAGTCTTACACATTCGTTTACCTACAATTTAAGAAGACACAGTGTACCTCATCCTAGAACAAAATACATGTGTATAACGGAACACAGACGTGTTCGATGAATAGGTTTGCTTTACATTAATATTCTGTCACTGACACCACACTGCAATTTTCACTTCTCCCAAATTCTGTGTGCTGAACATTGTGAATATTCAATTATTTCAATATTAACCATCATCTTATGGCTCTTTTATGATTCCATAACTGGATTCATCGTCACCCTTCGGGGACTTTTCTATTATATATATAAATATAAATATAATGAGGTAATAGTGCTATACAGCACGTCAGACAGTGTCCAAAATTTGAAAGATGGTAATTTGCAAAGTTTGCGTCTAAACGTAGAATCTCACGAGCTGGGTTAATCATAGGTATTCCTTGTTATGGCCTATTGAAGTTATCCATTCGGAGCTGCTTGAGTGTCAAATAGAAATTGTCTGAATGTAATAGTATCCTCATCTCGTCTTATTGAGTTAATTATTAAAATAAATTTTACATTCTCTCTATTTCTCTCTCTCCCTCTCTCTTTCTTTCTTTCTTTCTCTCTCTCTCTCTCTCTCTCTTTCCCTCTCTCCTCGAGTGCGCGTGCAGTCTGTCTGTCTGTCTGTCTGTCTGTCTGGCTGGCTGGCTGGCTGTCTGTCTGTCTGTCTGTCTGTCTGTCTGTCTCTCTCTCTCTCTCTCTCTCTCTCTCTCTCTCTCTGAATCTCTCTCCAGCCTCACCCTGTGACTCCATTACAACTTCACTGAAGAGCTAGTAGACACCTTGATCTACTCAGCAAGCAGGCGCTACTGCACAAGGCGAGAACAACAGCCTAAATGATCACAGAAGAAAACTGCCTACATTTCAACCCCTCCTGTGCAGTTTTTTTTTTTGTTTTGGCCCTGGGCCATGGGCCAAAGCCACTCACTGATTATAGTCATTACGTTCAATCAAAGTCTGACGGTATCAGTCGTAGCTCTCTCAAATTTTCTACCATAAACAATAAAATAGTTGGAGAATTTTGTTTTCTCACATAATTCTTAGTTACATGTGATTCTAAAGCAGCAGCGGCAACACAGACATTTTTTTTATCGATACGCATTTGGAAGAACTTCAAAAACAAATTATTCTGCATTGGTGTCGCGGAAATCAAGACAACCTTGCCTAGAATGTCAGCAGTTACTGGCATGATTGTCAATCTCAGCAATCAGCAAACTGTCATTGGTTACATGTCAGTTCTATGAGGTGATCTGCTCCTCCACCCCCAACACCCTTTTACACATACACACCCACACACACTCCTCCTTACTCCAACCCCAATTCCTGGAGAGGGGCCATCCACAAAGTACGTACGCGCTTTTTTGAGAGGTCATCCCAGCATGTGAAAATCGTACATGGTTGGATGGGAAGGGAGTGGTGCGTCAAGCGTACGAATGCTACTTAGTTACGATGATGAATTGAAAATTTCAGTTATATGTAGATTTTTTAAAAACAAAAAAAGTTGTAGGTTTAAAAAAAAAATATGTAAGAGTCAGAAATAAAATAGAAACATATTGAAACAGCCAGTCAGTCCGTGCAAAAATGCCATTTAAAGTTACAGAATCTTTATTTATAGTATGCTCTTGCAAAAGGGGGGGGGAGAGGCTAAGCGTATGAAGAGTATACGGGAGGGGGGGGGGGTCAGAAATTGCCAGATGGAGCATGATTGTGTACTTTATTGATGACCCCAGATGAGACTGGAAGTGATGGCTGAACCAGCTGAGCTTGTCGGTGTACTTGAGCTGATGGCCGTTGTCGTCGTCAGACAGAGAGTAATTACAGTGATGAGCTCGAAGCTTCAGCCACAGAAATCATCAGGTGACAATCAATAAACCCAAGGTGAATGTTAGATTCAACAACACAAGAGCTTATGGTGGTCATCAGAATGAGATTTGAAGGATGACATAAGTATTATTTCTAAACCAAATTGTGCAAAGTTAATCAGCTCTCTATTGGTGTGGTTGTAATTTATCTCTTGCAGAAGAAATGTTTTAAAAAAAACATTTGGTTTTTCAAAGAAAGAAGAACTGTCAAAGAGTAGAGCACAGGAAATGTATCAGTATGAAAAGACTTTCTGATGATGTGTAAAAGAACACGCAACTGCATTTCCACATTTGAAACATTTTCATATTTGAAACACCTTCTAATTTATGAACAACTACATTTCTGATTTACTCTTTATCAGTGTGCAGGAGGGCGGCACCTGTAGGGTACCACAAGGTGGTCTAGAGGCAGGGTGCTCGCCTCTCATGCCAAGGGTCCCGGTTTCAAAACCCGGCCGGTGTAAGCATGTTGGAAGTTTGGGATTTTTCTCATATTTTCGTGTCCCTGGTCCTATTAAGGGGTAGGCTCGAGTACCTAGTCTTCTCGGATAATGACGTTTTAAAGATACCTTGACAGTTAAAAATCGTAAAGAGCAGGCCGAACAGGCCGCTGCCCGGCCAAAACTAAATAAAATTCATCCCTACCATTCCCTCCCCCTCCCTCCCTCATCTCCCACCGCCCCACCCCCCAAAAAAAAAAAAAACAACCGCAGACCGGCGCTGCACTGTGGCGACGACGTGCCTGCTCCAGTTGTAACTGGGCTGCAATGGCACAAAGGCAAATTTCCCAAATGGGATTAAAGAGATATACAAATACAAATACAAAATACAAATACTATGCAGGTTAATGGCATGGCGGCCTAAAAGTTTGACAGCAATGGTACACTCGCGGAGATAATTGAAATATACAAATATCAAAGAAAGTATAAGTTAAACCTAGCTTGAGGTGAATTCTATCAATCCTGAAAATTCGCCTTCTCCAAAACCTACGACAATGGAGGAATCGCGGTGACGACGCTAAGTTTATCCCATCCTGTTAAACTGAGTCATGAGTGCAAGTTACATGCACAACCAATTTGGAAAAACAGGATTCGTTGTGCAAAAAGTATGATATTGCACTGGATCGTTATATATGAATAACGTCTATGGCCGCCACAATAATAATAACAAGGTCGTGGGATTTTCTTTTACCACCCCAAAAAGGCTAAACAGCCAAGTGCACGAGCGAGAGAGTAATTTTTGGTACAGGCTTCATTTCCTTTGCCCATACTGTCGCTATTATTTTCAGCAATTAACTGTCGAGATTTTCGTGAGACCTAAATTCATTAGAATAGGGCCATTATACTAAAAGTGTTGCTAACATGGTTTATATAAAGCATCGAAACATTCGCGAAGAACTAAATTCATTGGTAGAGAGCCATAATATACTGAACGCTTTGCTACCCTAGTTTATATGAAACAAAGTTAGCAACCTGCTGGCATAGCAACCTATTTGTATGGCCCCAAGTACTGGGTCTGAAAGTGAACGTGCACTCATGTAGAGGCGTGTAGGCTAGGATTACATGTAAGTAGAAAATCCCCCAGTATTGTCTAGACCTCAGGTCATTCGAGTGTCGGGGACACGAAAATAGTAAGTAGACCAACTATGTAACATCAGCGTCATGTAACCTATAAATTAAATTCAGACATTGCAGTTTATCACCAGATTTGGTCCCACTGATCAACCGGCTATATCGTGTTCCCGCTGTTTTTAACGTAACTGATGATTCCTATGTCTGCATTCTCTTCGCAGATGTTAAAAGTTCTCTTTTAAATGAAACATACATTTGGGTGCAGTAAACTGCCTTTATTTTTAGCCCTTTGGATTGTTTTAAAATGTATATTATAATATTATGTTACTTGTTAGCACTCTATTCCAGAGACAAATTGTTTGCACAGGGACGGACAAACAGTGTATTTGATCTGGATGAGACAATTGTCAGAAGACAGAAAATTGTTACCGCTCACTGACATCTGAAAATCCAAGACACCAGTTCACTTTTGAGTCCTAGGTTTTTACAATACATAATATCTGGAAATGCATCCTCTACCCTTGATCTGTCTGTCGTTGGACGTTACCCGGAAATGACTTATTTGTTGTTTGACCTGACCAAAATGTGATATCGTTAAGTGTAGCATAATTTTTTTGTTCGTCTCGCTCTTTCGCATAATGATAGACCTGGTGGCCTAATGACCCTGTGAGCCACTGAGAGAGATTGGCCTAGACAATGCTAAAAGTGGAAGGATTGGTTTCAATATTATATAAAGTCATAGCAAACATTCTTTCACTACATTTTTCACATTTTTTCGATCCATTTAAGGGAAGCTATCTTCCTCCCCATGGTTATTTCCCTGTAAATCTTACTTAAGTAGACCGTCTTTGGGGAGACCTTCACCAGGACTACAGAAATACACTTCACAATGTACAGTGAGTGCCCAGCGGCCATACAATAATCCTCTGATTGGCTGACTTTCTCCCTAATTGTTCAACACGATTAAGAGCATTAACAAAAATAATCGTCCTCTACGCAGCGGTGCAAACAAGGCAGTTCGATCTGCAGAGACTTTATGGTCTAGTCAGCTGACTACAGCCTACTAACGTCAATTTTGAGCAGAAAATATTTATCGGGCATGTCAGAAATGACAAAGCATAAGCATGCACCTGGCCTGTTTTGCTTGGGAGAATTTTTTTTTCTTACTTGAGACATTTAAATCACTTTCGGTGACAGCTTCAATAATAAAGCAGGGAATGTGTCAGTGAAAGAGAAAATCGACATTCTGACAGGGAAAATAGTCCTCTTATGATAATTAGAAATACACGAACTACGGTACTTCACTGGAATTATACAGTTAGAATGCTATAATGTCAGCCTAAGTATTGGCAATTTCTATGATGAAGAAATCTCTTGTTTAATCCATTCAAATGAACAAGATTTTCTTCATTCGTGCCAGATATCACATTCTGTTTTGGTAAAGCAACAGTCAAGTTTTCTTCCGTTTTTTTATGATGTATTCCTTCACATGAAAACTTTGGGCTGAAATTCTTGGTCACGTGTCAGTAACAAGAATCCTGTCTGCATAGGTTTTACGTGCATAAGAGAAGTTTGAAAATGAACAAACATTTTTTTTCCGTTTAAAAGAGAATAAATCAAAACGAGATAAAAAGAAAAAAGTCAGGATGTGCTCAAACGGTTGGAGGAAAGGGCGATGAAATACCAACGGCATAAAGATCCAAGATACTGATATTATCTAAGGATTCTCAAAGTCGAGACACCTAGCTGCTAGAGGAGGACTTTCAAATCTGAGACATGAGTCGGGGGGGGGGGGGAGAAATTAGGGAGGAATTTCAACCAGAGGAAGATAATCTTATAACGAAGAAACAGCGGTTTAATGATCCGTTTAAAGAAAAGTTTGTTTTTTCATTTGAATGCAAATAACATAAAAATTTCATTCGTAAATTGTGTAAGTAATTACCATTGTATAAATATAATGGTGAAGAAGTTTTTATATGAAAATTCAAAAGGGGGCGGGGGTGGACGGCTCAGGGAATATGTGTGGCGCTCCAGGAAAACCCGTCGGATGACGCACAGGCTGCTTTTGAGATACAGGCCTACAAAGTCATTTTTCTCAGTTTCTCCTCTCACTACACCTGACACTTTAAACGGCCATATCTCAAAAACTATTTGAGATACTGACTTCAAATAAAAAGCAAAATACACAGAAAATGTCCTTCTTTCCTAATAGTTGTATATCTCAAAATGTGAGTTTTGACCTAGGCCTATGTGACGGGTTTTCCTAGAGCACCACACATATGGTTAACTGGGGTAGCAGAGGGAGGAATTCAATATGGCTTGAGACTCTGAGAACCATTGTGTTACAGTCAGGCATCTACTTCAGTTGCTAATAAGAAACTACATGTACTTGCTCATTATTTAATTCTTCTCCCTTTTGCTGGTAAACAGAACAAAAATTTAAATAGTTTCCCAAAAAAAGCTACGGCGATACAACGTTCTTTTGAAATTTTAAAATAGCTTGTCCACAGCAGACACGTAAGTCATAATATCATATGAGAGAAGTGAAAGGTAGTTAAATTAATCTGAACGTGGTAGAAACGAGTAGTCTTTGGTCTGATTGTAGTTTAGTGTTTGTTTGGTTCCCGGTGTTGCCTGTCAATGGCATTTACTGGATTGCAATGTTATTCATATTTTTGTCAAATTATTCCTTTCGCCTCACCCCCAGAGAAATCACTGCTATTTTCTCGGGAGGTCGGGGCTTGAGGAGTGGGGATGGGGGGGGGGGGGCGTCAAGAAAGAAACGGAACAATCTCGCTTGCGTATTTTTGCACGTTTGTCTTTCTAAGCAAGATTTACACATTTTCAGTGCTGGCCGGGTCAAAAACATGTAAGTGGTCTTGTCGACAGCTTCCGCTCCGCTAGTTTCACGGAGAACGACGATAAAAAAAACACTCTTTGCCTCTATAGCAGTGAGGAGAGGAGCGGAACGAATGCTGTGGTCAAGTATACAGAGACAAAGAGTGTTTCATTTTTTCATACGTCATTTTTCCGTAAAAATAACGGAGTGGAACGGATGCTGTGGACAAGAGCACTAATTCTGAAATGTGCTACGCTACAGTATTTCTCACTCAACCCCCGTGTCATTTCTGTACCAGTGCTGATGCCTTTGTTGTCAACTTTACCTCGACTCAAGCTCATTTTGTGAAGGTCAGCTAGCTATCAATGCACCAGGACGCACCGAGTGGTTACAGAATCATACCCATCATGAGACGTTACTTCTGCCATGTAGAAAAGCGCATGAGCCCATTGTTTCAGCCGAAAAGTCAATGACAGTTGCTGGTGAAGAACTTCTGCTCATTGCCACTGCAATGATTGTGACAAGAATGTGATCTGGGGAGTGTTTCCCTGGAGGTTTTAAGTGCATGCCATTGGAATGTCCACGCTGTGTCTAAGGTTGAAATTAAGCCACTGCTTCTGATATGGTTCGCGTAAGTATGAAGTTTGATGCTGGTTGTGGGGGAAAAAAGAATGCGTTCGCATATTTCCAGGGGTGGCTGAATATTTTTATAAATGTTCAATTCTGTTACAAAGATGAACTTTATGCAGATATGACACAGAAGAGTTAAAATTCCTTTAAACTTACCTTTTAACCAAGCCGCATACAGTGTAATGTTTATTGTTATTTAACTTGGGATAAATCTGCAGGAGGTTTGGTTGATCGATTCTCTTTATATTTTTATCGTGATGAGGCGAGGGGAGAGGGACATGCTGACGTGTGCATAATTATGTGTGTGTGTGTATCTGAGCGGGTGTTACTGTTTTTGGTTTGTGAGTGACATTTGTGAGTGGATCCGGTGAAACCGGACTTAAAACCCCTCCAGAGGGGAAAGATTTGCCTATAGTGTGAAAGATTAGCCAGTTTTGTGTATTCAGACAAAATGCTTTGCTTGAAATCGTCTTGAAATATTTTATTTCAATTTTTTTAAAGAGGTACAAAAAATTTAACTTAAGCCCGATTTTGCCAGATCCAGTCACATTTCGTGCTGCCGAGTAGCAGAAATTCTACGGCTGATGGCGCACTGAATCAAGTGTGTTTTGTGTCTGTTTTGACTCATTGTGCCAGGTTTCTCTTTCTGCCAGCGGACTCAATACAGTTTTTGACACGCATGAACTCGTGAGGCAGACTTGTGTTGGTCTCGTCAGTGCGCGAGGTTTCGTTTAACTCCATAATAAATTACATCTCACACTAGGACAGGACAAAACAGACTTGACGGTGCGCCACTGCAGTCACTCGAAGTGTTTCCCATTGTTGATTTCTTTTTTTCAATTCTGTAGCTCGATATAATGCGCTGATGTGTTAAGCGTCGAATAACAATTACACGCTCCTATTACTGTATACAGTGTTAACTATGTTGTGCTGATAGGTCGGGAATGCTAGACATTCATTGGTAGAGTGATAAGCTGAATTTGCCATTGTCTAGGTTTAGCGTCTTCAGCAATCTGATATTTTGGAAATACATAACGTCGGTTCAGTGCAGGAAGAGACATCTCTGTTTATGTGAAAATGGTGATAATCAAGTCTTGCACTGAACCAACAACATTATACCTTCCAAAGTTCAAGAGAATGGAAGTAATGAGATTAAATTTGAAGTTCAGTTTATGTTATGTTCGGAAGCCATTTAACACAGTGCAGGAGACTTTCAATAATTGCTCTTTAAATTGAAATTTTGGCTCGGTTCCCAATTTCCATGTTTAGGCACGTATTTATCGCCACTGGGGTATACGGTTACAAGTGAAATGCTTGGCTGTCATCTTCCACTGCCTTCTAATGCAAGCCGGGCAGTTTTGAAGGAAAATCTTCACTTACAATGTCCACCTTTTAAAAGGAATCCTCTTTATATCTAAATTTCATAGAAGGAATAAAGCCACCCCTCCCCCCCCCCCCTCCGCGTGTTCACTAAACAAAATTTCCCCTTGCGCACGCTGCTGCAACTTTACATTCACCTTTTATGCATTGCCCCACACCCCTCCTCAGTTTTATCTTTGTTAGATATAATAGCTGAGGTGGTGAGGATGAGTTAGGTTGGCCTGATTAAAGTGCGGAATGGGATAAAGTTGGTCGGTCGACCAGTCAGTAGGTTTGCAGACACCGAGATACTGCTGCCTGAGCTGGCTATCACAAAGTTTGGAGGCAATTACCGTTCTATAGTTCTGTCAAGCAACGCCGCTTAGGAGCAGTACGAAAAGAAAACGTGCTTTGCTTTAATAGTTTTAACGCTTTCTCCCCAAAAACAAGACGGGTATGAAATGAATGAACGCAATATGATCCGTATGGCGCTCCAAACTGAACAAATTATGTGTATGTTCACCAAACATAATAGCCCCTGCACACATCGTCACAACTTTCTCCTTCTGCCTATAATTATGCTGTCTTTTTTTTTAGTAATTTAGGGTTGGGAAGTTAGGGTGCTGCAAGGGGTGAGACAAATAGGCGGACAAGTCAATTGGTTCAAAAACTGCGGATGCTCAACATCTGGAAGGGGTGCAATAACATCACCATCAGCACCACTTATCTATGGGGTGCCTCAGCCTTAGGGCCCATTCTGTTCATCATGTACACATCACCCCTATCAGACATCATCAGCAGTCATGGATTGGATTATCACCTGTACGCTGATGACACCCAAGTGTACATTCCCATCTGCCAGGGTGATGAGCAACAACGGATCCAGGCCATTGAGAACTGCTTACAGGATGTCAAGCAATGGATGTTTGACAATAAACTCACTCAATGACAGCAAAACTGAGATAATTTTACTTGGAGCAAAAAATTCTAGATCTAGATCTAATGTGAAAATTGATAACTTAAATCTGGACGGTACTACCATCAACGTAACATCTGGAGCCATTAAGAACCTTGGCGTCTATTTCGACTCAGACTTGTCCATGAAAACCTATGTTACAAAACCTTGCCAAACAACGCGCTTTCACTTGCGGAATATCAGTAAGATCAGAAAATGTATTGATGAAGAGACCGCAAAGATTCTGGTCCAGGCATTTATTGTCAGTCATCTAGATTACTGCGACTCTTTGCTCATTGGTATCCCTGGGGCAACTCTATTTATAGTTTACAAAAGATCCAGAACAAGCCTGCTCGACTTGTTACTTTATCAAAAACATCAGAACATATTCAACCAGTTCTCCAAAACCTTCATTGGTTGCCTGTTAGAGATCGTATTCAGTTTAAGATTTTATGCATTGTGTTTAAATGCCTCAATCAAAGCTCACCAGAATATCTTTCAGAGCTCATTGAAAAATACATTCCACCCAAAAAATTGAGATCAGCAGAAGCAAATTTATTAGTAGTGCCTAGATCAAGAACAATCATGGGAGAAAGAGCTTTTTCGGTGTGTGCACCTAAAATGTGGAATGAGTTGACTGATCATGTGAAACATTCAAACAGCTTGATCCAATTCAAAAGAAATCTTAAAACAGCATTGTTTACAAAAGCGTATACGCAGGATATGTAACATTCTTGAGACAGTGATTATGTATAAGTTGATGAAAATGTGTGTTGTGTGACTGAGAGAACTGTTAGGTGCTTTAGAGCACTCTTCTGTGGAATCAGGCGCTATAGAAATGACTTATTATTATTATTATTACGGCGGCGTCATTAATACACTAACACAAAAGTCGATGACGTCAATCAAATTCATTGAGCACCAAGTAAAAGAATAAAGCAAATGTTTACTTCCGCAGAAGCGCTAAATTCCTTCACATGTCCTCTAGGCTTATTTTTATAAGCCCCTTCCGGCATCTAAGGTGAGCATTTTATCGCCTTTGATCTATAATAAAAGGCCGGAAATGCACTGTGCACTAATGCACTTGCTTGGCTTGATAAATTACAGATAATGGATGGGCTATTCTTGTGTTATCTTAAACGGCATCTTCAGGTTAACACTAGCAACAGATAGGCTACTATAAATTTGTTTAATGCTGTTTTGCGTGTGTGAACAACTCATGAACTCTCTGATTCAGAGCATTTCGATGAAATTCCCCCTCTTCCATTTCCTGAACATAAAAGTGTGACTGTCTTTGCGTTCACAGGAAAAACTGGAGAAATGGTCACTGGTAAGTGGTAAAGTCAAAAAGTGGTGAAAAGAACAGGTTGTATGTAGCAGAAGTCTCGCGAAAGAAATAATACCCGAACAATACAATGAAACACAGACTAAAATGGAAGACTTTGCTTTAAGCCTTGCTGTGACCTCACAGTATAATATTATTGGTAAATGGTAAAAACGATCCTCCAAAGCCACATTACTGTTTTTTCTTTGTTGGACTTCCTGAGATATTCCTGAGGGTAAATGGGACTGTCTATTTCACATGCAATTTAGTGAGTTCCATTTTCACTGTTTCTGGTTCCCTCAACCCTCCACGGCCGTAGGAACACAGCATGGTGGAAGAAGAAGGCTTGTACCACAAGCTTCCATCTGCTGAACTGTTCCCTTGGGAGGTGGCAGCACAAAGGGATGCAGAGGGGGCGGCGGTTCTGGGATTCATTTCACGAAGCATCCAATCAAAAAGTGAAATTTAAATTAGTGTTTTTTTTAATTTGAAATTATTGCTGTTAACTTCGTTTTAGAACCTGCCCCACAGTCCCATACGCTGATTTGAATGTGGATCAGTGTTTTACTAAGCCAGACCAGAGTAGAGAACCTGTTACACGTAAATTCTATGCTGATTAAGACACAATGAAGTAGCGTTTTGGGGAATACAATCATTGAGTCAAGGATTTGGCCCCGAGCATGATCAAACCTCTGCACGCCACTGCCTGAGGGATGGTCTTGGACAGGCCAAATGCTCTTCTTATGTGTCCATCTCATTTCATTTTCACAATAACGTAATGTTTTGATTCATTTTCGTCTCCGTATTTTCTCTCATCAAGTACATGCAGTCATGATACCCCCAGCCGTGTAGGCGCTATTCAAGATGGCGGTAACATTCACCCAGCTACGTCTGGGCGCATCCAGCTTTCTGTCCTACTTCCGGTCTGAAAGAGTATATCGAGCAGAAGATTTGTTGTCGGTGCAGCAGGTACCAGACGTGCTCAGAGAACCCTACATATTTACTGGTTACCGCCGGCTGGGGCAGCCATGGAAATACTACTTGCACAGTATCCTTTTTGTGAGTAAATCATCAGTTTCATCTCACAGAGTGTATTTACTGATGTTGTCATTGTTGATATAGCTGTTGCTCTTATTGGTGCTGATAATAGAGAATTAATGAGAATTAATGATAACATTGTGGTTATGACTACATAACAATTCTTTTAGGTTCATGTGTATTCAATAGAAAAGTCAGAATGTTCCATTCGGTCTCTCTCTCTCTCTCGCTCTCTCTCTCTCTCTCTCTCTCTCTCTCTCTCTCTCTCTCTCTCTCTCTCTCTCTCTCTCTCTCTCTCTCTCTCTCTCTCTCTCTCTCTCTCTCTCTTTCTCTTTCCTTTAGTGTGTGTCTCTCTCTTTCTCATACAGTCTTTTTTTTCTGTCAGCCTGTCTCGCTTCCGCCCTCCTCCCTCTCTCTTTCTCTCTCCCTCTCTCGCTCTTTTTCTCTTTCTCTCTCTCTCTCCCTCTCTCTCTCTCTCCCTCTCTCTCTCTCTCTCTTTCTTTCTCTCACTCACTCTCTCTCCCTCTCCCGCCCTCCTCTTTCTATTTTTCTTTCTCTCTCTCTCTCTATTTCTCTCTCTCGCCCTCCCCCTCTTTCTCTCTGCCTCTCGCTCTCTTTCGGTTGCTTTATTTGTCAGTTGCACCCTATGGCCTTAAGCTTACACAAGACATTCCACATTATTGTACTCTTGGATTCTGCAGCTCCACAATGAATCCATCAATGTTTGGACCCATGTTGGTGGTTTCTTCCTGGTTCTGTTAAGTCTTCTGGACTATTTCAAAGATAAAGATGTCTTGGAGGATAAGAATACCTGGCCGGTGCTGGGTTTTGGCTTGTGTTGTCTGTTCAACTTGGTCCTCAGCTCGGCAGGTTTGTACCAAAGCACAGTACTGTAAAAGCTATAAAGACCAGACCTGTACACAGCAAATTCAGAATGTTACATAGCCTTCACGCCCTTGCACAATGTGCCCGTATTGTGCTGGTGAGCTGTCTCCAAACTCAAACTCCACTAGCTGATAGGCTGCTGTAGAATTTATTAGAAAAAAAAATGATGTCGTATTCTTGGAGATTATTGCAAATGAGAAAATGACTTAACTGTATACAGGCTTAATGGGTGGATGGATAGGGGCACTGTTGGATGGGTGGATGGATGGGTGGACGGGTGGATTAACCGACGAGTGGACAGACAGACTGATGGGTAGGTGGATGGATGGATGAATTAATGGATGGATGGATTAACGGACGAGTGGTCAGACGGACTGATGGGTAGGTGGATGGATGGATGAATTAATGGATGGACGGATGGATGGATGGATTAACGGACGAGTGGTCAGACGGACTGATGGATGAATGGATGGATAGGTGGATGGATGGATGGATGGATGGATGGATGGATGTATGGGTGATGGATGCTAATTGTGAGGTTACGATAGCAGAATGTTCATCCACCAAATCTAATAATTGATGAAACCCTTTACTTCTTCATCAGCTCATCTGCTTCACTCCAGGTCACGTTGGCACCATTTTTTGTTCTTTCTGATGGACTACATGGGCGTCACCTTCTACACATTTGGTACCGGGATAAGCTGTATGTATACCCTTTCCCCAAAGTGGTATCACGATGCCATTCATGATTGGTTCTTGCCTCTCAATGTCCTGTTCAGTTGGTTTGCCTTCTTTGCCTGCTGTGTGGCCAAGACAACACTGTCTCATGATAACGTAAGTGCTTTTTCGTCATTCTGCGTGGTAAATCTCAGGGCAACCGTTTAGTGGGAATTTTCTATAGTAGAGATAGGGGAGATAAAGAAAGTGTAGACGTCTTGAGCATTAAACGTTCCACATCTTTGGTTTGTATTAAAAACAATTTCATTCACTGCAGTGGGCGTAATAACTACATTATTATTAACTTTGTCACACCGAAACTTTGTGCGATTGCCATAAACAGTTATGTACCACAAATTATTTCATAGTATTTCCAGTGCTATCGAATTTGTGAGTTTATGTAGATGTAGTTGTGGCAGGAGTGGCGCCACGTCTTGTATTGTCAACCCTTCACTGCGCTACTGTCACTGTACTCGATGTAGAGCGATTAGATTTAGTGCTCGCAGTGTAGCACTAGCTGTTGATTTTCCATTGCATTTACAATATTTTACGTTGACATTTCACAGACAAAAAGGAAAGCACTAATGGTGGCTGGCGTGTCTCTCCAAGGTCTGTTCCTCGCCATTCCGTGTTTGACTCGCTACGCGGAGTGTCTGGCCACGCCATCTTGCAGTCTTTCCTCACTCAATCACATGGCCGTGGTCTTTGTCCTCATTGTCTTCTGTGCCATCACTTTTGCCTGTCACTGCCCAGAGAGTTTGATGCCTGGCTGCTTTGATATCGTGGGACATGGTCACCAAATCTTCCACGTGTTGGCTGTGATAGCCATGCTAGCGGAGATTAGAGCTATGGACATTGAAATTAATGTCCTAGGGTCAGCCAGAGACCTTAGACCCAACTTAACTCATATTTGCATAGCTCTTTTTGCATTGTTCATGCTGGAGACCTTGACACTCCTTTATTATGTTCAATTCATCGTCTTCCGGCGACTATCCCAGGAAATTCCCAGAATAGATGTACAGCAAAGTCTTCTCAGTCAAGGTGAAGCAGTGGGGGAAGCCCACAGTCACTGTGCCAGTTGTCAAAGTGAAAAGAAATCCAGTTGATTGGTCGATAAAAATTGGTGCCCTATTTCATATTCCACGGAAGCGTCATTATACGAGATTGCAGAATTCCATGCCCCTTTGAATCTCTGGGTCTCATTGGAAAGTGTGCCCAAGTGCCGGGATTTCAGTCAGGTCTCCTTCTCGTGTTATACCAACATTGTCCGGTTGACAACACTGTGATACTACATATATATTGAAATGTCGAAATGTGTCTCCCCTTCGTAAACTTTGGGGCACCGCCTGGATATTTTCCCTTTTTGAGATCTCTAAATACTCTCCTAGTGCAGGTGAAATATATCTGTTGTCTCTGAAATAATTACATAGCTGATAGTGGCAATTTATCAAAATGAAGATTTTGAAGGACACAAAAAAATTATTGAGTCCGGTGAGCAGGACCACACCGCTTCCTCAGTAAATAGACAATCGCCATGTGTCAACTCTGTATGAAAGTGAATGTATAATATATAAGAGAACAAACTGGTGGAATATCCCCCTTACTTTTTTTGATGTAAGGTGAAACAGTTTACTTCTGACACCTACGGTGCTGTGGCTGCATTTGTGAGAGCTATAATAATTATGTATGCATCTATGTAAATTTTGAATGTCTGCACATAATTATGTATAGGACCATTCTCTAATCGGTTCGTCTTGCATGTGGAGAGTGTCATGCCGTGACCAAATTTCCCAGTTCCCCGATCAAAATGATCTATCGGTAGGTCTGATATGCTGGTCTGCCCTTTCACATTCTCTCCCAAGATATCACCCGGTTAGTATATTGTCATTATTGTGCGCTCGATGCTGTGATCACTGCGTAAATTTTTCAAAATGAAGCTCTGTATTCATAGATAGGTGTGAATGTTGTCAACTGATTGTTTCCAAGAAGAAATCGTACACAAGACATATTTAATTTTTAACGTTTTTTTCGAGGATTGATTCTGTTCTTTCAAGATTAACCTGTGAATATGACCCCTGTGGTTGTTCAAGTGTAGCAGCCGAATGTAGTCCTCTTTATCACCAAAATATTCAAAGTGATATTAGCATTAAACCACACTGAAGATGAAAATTTCAAGTCTGTGGTGGAGATCAGTTGCTCCAGTAGACGTAGTTTTGTTTGTTTGTTGTTGTTTTTTTGGGGGGTTCAATAAGTTGATATTAACAGAAACATGGTCATAGCATGGTTTAGAATGTAGAAGTGAAAACTGTTTCTTAAATGATAGTTAGCATTTTTGTTATCTTTGTTTACTAAATTATATGTCATTTGGACTGTCCTAAAATCAAACATCAGCCAAATTCTTGAGGAACGTATATATACGTCTGTCGCCATCTCTCTGTCTATACATATGCAAACACAGTCATGCATATTCTATTTTAAGAACGTGTATCAGTCTGTCTGTATGGGCGTAAGAGTATATGGGATGACAGAATGTATTTCTGCGTGAGAATGGTCAAATTGTGTGATGGCGTTTTTCTGAAATTTGTGATCATTGTTTATTATGTTCTGTGTTTGTTTCACTATATCGCCATCCATCTTCTAATCTTATTGGTTGATAAATACTGTGTGGCGTTTCTTAAATCTCTGGTCTTCCCAGCTTCTACTCATGAACTAGCAAGGAAATATGAGGTACCACAGGCGCCATGTTCAACCAAGCAGTTCACACTGAGCCGTCTGTGGGGAGAATTATATATATAAATGTTGAAATTACAATAATCCAAAAATGGTTTACTATACATTGTTATTTGTTGAAACAGTAAGCCTGGATAGGTCAGACTTTAAATACGTAAAGAACGAGGATTTTTACTTGGAATACTTTTCAATGTCAGTTTTCTAGTTCACATTGCAATCGCTGTGGTGTTTCCCAGGCATGTGGAAGAGTTTTCATTCTCGTTTGTTTTTCGTTTGTTTCAAACATTTCGTCTGTTGCGCCATGTAGATATACATTTGTTTATTTGTTTGTCTTTTTCAGTGTGTTCCCGTATTTGTTTTGCATTTATGGTCAGTCTTCATTCCACATTCGCTCAAGACATTTTTGACATTTGAGAAAGTTGAAAAAGAATGAAAAGCAAAAAATACCCTGATGTATGTTTTGGTTTTACTATTTTTATTATTATCATAAAAACACATAATAGCAAAACAATGTACTTTATTGGTCAGTCATGCCTCAACTTAAAAAGGTGAACCGGGGATTATGGTGGAATGGACAGCTCGAAACACCCAAAAAATGACTTGGGGCTATTGTGGACTAAGCATGACTATAATTGTGTCAATTGTCCTGAAATATTAGAACTAACGCTTTTTTTTTTTCCTTTTTATGGTGGATGCAGCAAGTAAATTATTGATAATGCGGTCTATATTCAATGTTTTATGATTGGCTTTGGATCACTGGATCTGCCCACAGGTTGAAAGGAAACAATACTACTATTTACCACAAAACCACGGAATTGTCACCATTTCACTAAATGAATGCATTCTTTTCTAGAATATAGAATATTAACAAGTAAAATTAATTTTTGTTATCTGGAGCATACGTAATATTTTGAATTTACTTTCATTTCCCACTCAGTTCATAAAATTATTGGTATATTCTTTATACACAAAGTTGCCATGTTGAATAAACTGCGCTTCGATGCTGTGAAGATGAACTTTTATTTGAGTCTTTTTTTGTCTTGCACTTGACTCGTTTATCTTATGTCTAATGTACAAACATGGATGCATGTTAAGAGAAACGGTAGAGACAGAAAAACACTCATCCATAAACAGACAAACATATCAAAACAAATAGTGAATTCAGAAGACCTAAATGAATCAATATGAAAAGTGTGTGTGTGCAAGATCTGTATGATAGTGTATGGGGGAAACAACGGTCTTTTAGTGCAGGGAAAGTTCTAATCAACAAGCCATGGCAAATTGCCAACATTATAAGAGAAAAAGCACTTTATTTTCCATGTGGTGCACAAATGCGCCATGCATCCAGTGAGCAATCGAGGAGGCCATGTTCTTGCAATGGCCATAATCTATGTACTGGGTAGTATGTTTAGTGAGCACCCAGTACTGTGGAAACAATTTAATAATAAAAACGCGTCTTTGAAAGGAAAGGGCTTAACTTTGAAAATTGTCAGTGAGCATAATACAAAATAATCATCCACAGTTTTTGTTTTTAATTTAGATGAAATCCACATATGTCTGGGCTTTGTGGATATCTCAGATTTCTCAGTTTAAGTTTTGCAAGTCACCCTTATATCATTTATTTATGTATTTTGTTAGTTATTTATCTGTTTATTTATGTATATATTTTTATTTTTTTGAAAGAGGGTAGCATCTACCACATGATTTAAAAGGTTTTGTATACATTTGCAATACTCTGTTCACATCCATACAAAACGACTTGAAATTTTATCAGTGTCATAAAGTTATTACTGAACTAATTAACTGAACATGTGAAATTTAAATTCATGAAGCTCTGAATACTAGACCTAAATTAAAGTGCCCATATAGACCATGAAACGTGCAAAGTGACCGTTATCGAGCCGATGCGCCACAAAACCCAAACTTAAACTCAAATGATTTATTTAAATTTTCATGTGAACATTGCTTGGTACGTGGCAGTTGCCGAATTGGGGTCGATTAATGCTGTGTGTTACATAATTCAGCCTTACTGCTGGAGCACACGTCCTACTGTGCTTTGAGGGCAGATGACATACCGTAGTATGAAAATAATAGTCGGAATAATGGTGCTTATTCTCTCCAAAATCTCCAGAAGGTGTGGCATTTCACCACTCTTCCAAAAGTTTAACAAAAAATACATCCAAGCCAAACATACATTTGTTGGCCGTATGGAGTACATAATGTAGATTGTCATTATTATTATTTTTATCCATTGCATGACTTTTTTACCTGTTATGTCTCGAGGTTCTAAACACAATGGGATATAACCGCTGTCGTAGTCATTTTATATTTATTTTCTTGACAGCTAGTGTTACATTTTCTGGGTTATATCCTGTGTTAAACAAAACAGGGAATAAAATATATCGTTGGAGTAACAGTGTTGTATTTTGGGGGTTTATGTTCCATTATTATATTTTTAAAAATGGGAGATAAGTATTGTAGCTTTACCAAATGCGTTGTGTTTTCTTGGTTATGTTCCATGATTGTAAAATTAAATAGGAGATAAGCCTTGCTGTCTTAGTTGGAGCCTTGTAATATCATGGTTATGCCCCATTATTGCAAAACAACTTCGGAGAGAAACTTTATTGTCACATGAGAGTAGCAGTGTCATTTTTGTCTTTGATTGTTGCCTCACCATTGTAAACAATATGGGAGATAAACATTGTCATCTTAGAAACAATATTCAGTTCTTTTTTCTTACCTCCTGTGATTTTAAACACGTTGGTACATCGTCTTGTCTCAACGGTTCAAATGTTTGCATGTTCACCTTCCAGCTCAATCCTAGTACTTTAGTAGTAGGATGATGATGATGATGGTGATGACGATGATGATTTTTAGTATCGACACAGTCTAATGTCTGTCGTATGAAACTACATTGTCCGTCATTTTAATCACGTTCCATGCGTTTAAACCTAGCTACAAGTAGCTGAAGCAGAGATGTTAGCCAGTCTGCCTGTTTGTCATTTCTCTGTCCAACTATTTCTTCCAAGTCATCGAAAGGAACGCGCAGTGCACCGATGTGCAAATATTCTGCTATAAAAACGACGTTTCACAAGCTTTTAATCTGGGACAATAACAAGTTTTAGTCCATTATCCCAAGAGATCAAGGCAGTCCTGTTCTCACACTAGTCACCTGTCACCTGTCACCTGTCGGCTTCATCGTCATCGATGTTAGCTGCTACAGTGGATGTCACGACAAAATCTCCTCCACCCAATCCTGTCCTTAGCTTTCCTAGTTAGTTCACTTATTTCCAGCTGGCTGACTTTCTTGATGTTATCGTGATATGTAATGGGTGGTCTTCCTTGTTTTCTCTTTGTTTCTGTCTTTCCTTGAAGGATTGATATCATAAGGGCAGTGCTTTTGTTTCGGGCCGCGTGGCCGATGTATGCAAGTCTTCTTTTATTTATTTCAGGTGTTATTCTTCTGGTGGTGCCAAGCTGTTCTAAGATGCTTGTATTTGTTCTCCTTTCTGTCCAACTTATTCTGAGTAGCCTTCTGTAAAGCCACATTTCAGCTGCCTCCAATCTTGTTATGTCTGCCTTTTTGAGTGTCCAGGCTTCACAACCATATAGTAGGACTGGCCAGATCAAGCACTTAAGTATGTTCACTTTGAGGTCCGTTGGTGTGCCTCTATCCTTCCAAATGTTTAGTTGAACCATTTTGTGTTTTGCCATTCCTATCCTTGTTTTTATGTCCTTTGAGCAGCTTCCATCTTGCGATTTATGTGATCCTAGGTATTTGAAATCAATCACTTTTTCTAGTGCTGTTTTGTTTACTAGTATCTCCTGGTGTTCATGGTGCCCTCTTCCAGTATGCATGACTTTCGTTTTCTTAGCATTTAGGTGTAGGCCTGCTGTCTTGCCCGCTTCATCCACTCTGTGCAACACTCTTTTCATGCTGGTGATGTTATCTGACATAAGAGCTGTGTCATCAGCGTAGCGAAGGTTTGTGATGTTTCGGCCTCCGATCTTTATTCCCATATCTTCTACGTCTGCGTTTCTCATGATCTGCTCAGTATAAATATTGAAAAGATGAGGTGAAAGTATGCAACCCTGTCTGACTCCTTTCTCGATGTTGAAATATGGACAGTTCTCATTGTTCCATCTAATCGTTGCCTTTTGTTCGTGGTATAGTGCAGCGATGAGGGTCACAAGGTGTTTCGGGAATCCCATCTTAATCATTATATCGAACAGGTGATGGTGCCTAACGCTGTCGAACGCTTTGCTGTAGTCTATGAACGTGATGAAGGCTTCGTTTCCATTGCTTCTTATCTGTTCAATCATTATTTGCAGTATGAAGAGCATGTCAGCGGTTCCTCTGTTGGTCCTGTAACCAGCTTGACATTCTGATAGTTCCTCTTCTACCTTAGATTTCATTCTGTTGAGTATGATGATGAGCAGGATTTTGCTGGTGTGACTGATGAGGGCGATGGTTCTATAATTTCCACAGTCTTTGACATTGCCGCTTTTGTATAGCATGACGAATTCTTGTAGCTTCCAGTCTGTTGGCCATTCATTTGTCTGCCAAATTTTGCAGATCATTTGGTGGAGTGCTTTTATTCCTGATTCGCTGGTATGTTTCAGGAGTTCACCTGGTATGTTGTCTAATCCAGGGGATTTTCCATTCTTTATTTGTTTTATTGCAGCCTGTACTTCCTCCAAGAGAGGTTCTGGTTCTTTATCTATCTGTTGTGAGTCTGGTTGTTGGAGGTCCCTCGGGTCTGGTCTGATGTTGTCCGCAAACAGCATCTTGCCGTATTCGTGCCATCTTGAGAGCAAATCTTTTGTGTTTGTCAGTGTTGTGCCTTCTTTGTTGTTCAGACTCAAGTTCTGTGGTTGGAAATCCCTCTTTTTTACTTTTCTTATTTGTTCAAACATTTCTTTTGACTTTCTTTGTGTATTACATTCTGTTATGTTTGCACACTCTCTTTCTAACCATGCATTCTTGTCTCTTCTGATCTTTGTTTGGATTTCCTTCTTCAGTACATGATATTCATCTTGTTTACTAAGTTTTCTGGCTTTGCTCTTTCTTTTTGCAAGCTCTATCACTTCTTCACTGATGTATGGTTTGGGAGTTTTCCTCGTTCTTTTCCCGAGTTTCGATTCAGCTGTTTCACTCCAAATTCTTTTCATGTCTTTCCGCAGTGTATCTGGGTGTCTTTCTTCAGCTGACCACTCCTTGAGTAATGCTGAGAAACGGTTTTCTGTTTCGATCTGAAAAGCATTGCTGATTTCAGGGTCTTTCAGTATCAAGGAAATTACATACATGAACATGTATATTTAAAAGAAGGAAAAGGAGATTGTATGGTCATGTATCAAGATCAACAGGACTTACCAAAACCATTCTACAGGGAACATTGAACAGTGCGAGGAGGCAAAAGGAGGGGAAGGTAGAGAAAACGACGGGAGGACAACATGAGTGAATGGCGCGACCTCACACTCAGCATTTCCCTTAAACCATTTGAGAACCGAGAGGAATGGATGAAGCTAGTTGCGAAGTCTATTGTGTCGCCCCAACGGTCCTCTAAGTCTCCGGGATATATATGTAGAGAGAGAGTTTGAGTTTGGGTTTAACGGCGCATCGGCACGATAACGGCCACTTTGCACCTCTCACGGTTTTTTCGTTCTCTCTCTTTGGGCTAGATTTCGGCCCTCAATTGTCTATAGATAAGATCTGTTAAAAGTGAAGTTCAACGGGGAAAGGCCCGTATTAAAAATCTAACGGGAAAATGCCCGTGGTGGAAAATATGTCTATGAATTTTGTAAATACGATAAAAGTCTGTTAAATCAGCTCGTGGAGTTCAACCTCTTTCAGAAATGACAGGATGCGCTGCGGGTCCGCGTCAGACAATAATTCTTTCATGGAGTCACAGGCATAGTGTCTTCTTCGGATATGCATGAAATCTACGCATTCAGTTAAAATTGTTTTATTGTTAGTTGGCAGTTGCATGTCACACATTCGGGGATCCCCCCCCCCCCAACAAAAAACAGTGTGTGAGGTGGGTATGACCCAGACGGAGTCTACTAAGACAATTTCATCTCTCCGATTTTGTTGAGAGGCATGAGTCCACTGTCATGGTTGATCTTGGACAGAATGTAGTTTATTCGATGTTTGTTGATCCCACCTTTCCTGCCATCTCGATTTAATGAAGTTATTAATAGCGGGTTTAAAGTCAGTGTGTGGTATTTTTAGGTTTTGTGGTGGACGTTTCAGTGTTTCTTTGGCCGGCGTGTCTGCTGTTTCATTACCCTTAATGCCAATGTGTCCAGGGACCCAACAGAGAACAATTTTATATTTCCTGTTGGTGAGTGTATGAAGACGTTGTAATAGGTTATTGAGAGAGAGAGAGAGAGAGAGATTTTAATAGTTACAGCTGCCTATAATGAGAACCAAAGCATCACTGTTTTGGCGTAGTGTTTGAAAACTTCAACAGCATTTCCATTTAGGCCAACTGCTCAGCAGGGCAGAGCTTTTCAACCTTGGGAGCCAGCCGGGACATTAGGAGGTTCCTGAGTAGAGCAACAACAACAGCAACAACAACTCGTAGGCGGGTTGGTACATTATTGGCTGATATCCAACAGCGTCTCTCTCTCGCTGTCTCTCTCTCTCTCTCTCTCTCTCTCTCTCTCTCTCTCTCTCTCTCTCTCTCTCTCTCTCTCTCTCTCTCTCTCTCTCTCTCTCTCTGTCTGTGTGTGTTTGTGTGCATGGGTTTGGCTATCTATGCATACATGTATGTTTCTTTTTCTCCCGCTGTGCGTGTTCAAGACAGGCAGATAGAGAATACATTACCGTGGGGAGATAGGGGTGGGTGGGACGAAGGGGGCCTCGGGGGATGATCACAGATTTGAAAGGGGGTTGTGAAGAAGAAAGAAAAAAGTTTTACAACCCTGCATAAATGAAAGAACAAGTTCCGGCAGATCCAAATAGCATGTGCAAGCAGTCCCAAAATAAAAAGCTGCAAAAGCATGTTTAGGGGGACCACACAGAGAAAACCTCTCCAAGCCGTAGGCCTACTTTTAACAGCCGCGCTATCAGCCGCTTGAGCTTTGGAAAGTGCCTGCTTGACCCCACATAGAGAACGCTGTTATACGAGGCCGTTTATTACAGTTGGCTCTGAAAGCTACTAGAGATTAGTGTTTATGAAAATGGATTCGTCATCTGACGAAGAGTTCTTTCTAATTGACGGTCTGTTTCCTAAATTAATCAGCCCAAAAACTAGATGTGGAGTTCACAACATCAACAAAGAGAGGGCATCTCTTGGTGAATACCATCATTATTTTGTTCAGACAACTTAAGTCCTACCCTGATAGGTTTTATGCCTACATGACGATGACCATGGAAACATTTGGGTACATCCTCAACAAGATCTAACGTACACTGATGATATGAGCGCATCTGTGTCCATGTTTGAATCACTTGCAACATCAAACTTGTGAAAACTAGCCACAGTCAGCTTTGGACGGCCTTGGAAAGAATGCAGTTGCGATTCTGCGAAAAAACGTCAGTGCCGCTCCGCGCTGACGCATGCTCAATGACAACTTTATCTATGTGGGACGCAACGGTTTTCATTAGGGGATTCTTTTAATTTCACAGCCCCGGGCAGTGCGCTTGCGTGGGCGGAAGCGAACGGCTTTCTCTATGTGGTCGCCCTACCCATGTCACATACCAGGGGCGGCCAAAATTGATTAAAGTAAGAGCCACATACGATAAACTTCAGGTATTCGAGAGCTACAAGATATGAACAAAATGCCTTTTTAGTTTCATTTTTGGCAGTCTTTTGTTACAGAAATGCAAATTCTCACGTTCTTCTTAGCTGTTCCCGTAGATGCCAAACATCTCATAAATAATCGAAAAATACCAATATCATCCATCCCACGAGGCAATCTCATTATTGCTCTCCTCGGGTCGACGTCATTCGCAGACGACTAAAAAAAAGTATCCTCAATATATATAATTCACATAGCTCTTATATTGATATCACCTCGACACTGATACAGACTCTTCCCCTGAGACAATTTATTGCTCCTTCGGGCGGCGGCACCAGCCGACAATAAAACCAATACTCACTATTCATCACTACACAAAAAAAAGGTCACCTCCCTGAACAGTCTAATACTGTCCTCTCGGGAGCCCGTCAATTTAAAGACGAGATCAGTATAAATTAATAATTAGCAAGAACTGGCAGTGTACTCACTGCACGGATTCCAACAATTCAATAATAGTTGTCACTTAAACAGTGTTGTCACTCTACAGCACAGGAGGGTTAATTCTTAAAAACTTTTCCCTCTCACCAAGCCAAGTTACCTCTAAAAACCGCTCAACGTGTCAAAACACGTGAATCAATGGAAGTATGTAATCAAAAAAAATAAAAAAATAAGTGTAACCAAGAAAGATAAATACTATATAACGAATATATAAAAAGGTAATACATTACAAACAAGACGCAAGACTAACAGAACGAACGATAAATTACAATAAGACGCTAGACTAACAGAAAGCACGAACGACAACAGACCTGACTAACCTGAACTATGTACAGAAAGGTAAGAAAAAGAACAGGAGAGACGTCTTCCCAAAAGTACGAGGAAGATAGAACGCTAACAATCTAAACGATTAACAGGTCCCTACAGAACTATTCAAGGCAAAGCATACCTCACACCCGGTTTAAACCACCATCTAGATCGGCTAGTCTGGCAAGAAAGGTATGCTGAGTCTCGATCCCTTCCAACCTCCCGCGTATCTAATCTAAACACAAAAGAAAAAAAAATAATGCCTGTCAAAAGTAGGGGAGCTGGAACGACGAACCCCTCAAACGAAGACTAATACAGATGGTTCACTTAACTGGGTGAAATGGACTGGCTCTTTCCCTTGGTCCACAGCGCTGGTCTTGTCTTTTCCTGTTACTGGCTGTCAGTCCCTCGTAGTGGTCCCAGGATCAATGACGAGAGGACATGCCAGACATGTGGGGGAGAAACAAAAAAAAATTAGCAGTATACAAAACTATAAACTACAAAAAAATGACATAAATAACAGTGGAGTCTAGAGTTAGGGTCTTGGGGAGCATTCGACTGCACGAGAGGCAGCTAACTCACACTCGGACACAACCACACAAGAAAAGTATTAAACAACTAGAGTATCTATATATGTCAGGCCGGTCAGGCCATGATTTACATAAATATTAATAAACAAAACAAAAGACAATAGAGGTATATTCAAAGCAATAAATTCTAATTACTAACTTAATTATTAATACTCATGTAATTATGGTTCCTTATTGGATGTACTGCAATCAATAGCAAATAGGTATATTATACGAAACTAGATATCAATTTAAAGTGACTGTTGAGTCGCCACTGGCCAGTCGCCAGGCAAACTCTCCCTAAATCATATGGGCTTGAATGTTAGGAGAGCCCAGTACGTTCCAAGCCTACAGAAGCACACTTCGGCTTGTAGGTAATTATGCAGTTGCAAAAAAACTATTTATATATATGCACAATCATTATTCAATTCATCAACAATGTGCCATATTACTTCAATCATACTATGGAAATAATTCTATAACACAGGCCACTCGTCGTCGAGTGCCAGCTGGGGTTTCCTTAGACTTCCTATGAGGCTGTGGTTCTCTCTCTATCTCTGATCTTCTATTATGCTTGAACAAATAAGATATATTACCATTGGTCACGCCTACTGGTAGGCGCGAACATCAAAATAGCGCAGCGTGGGCTTTCAAAGGTCAGCCCACTCAGACCTTTCTTTCTAGAGCTCAGTCAGTCCGTTAGCAAGGACTTCTAGTCTTCAAATCACAGTTCAGGTACTGGCCAACCGGAGATACTTCACGACACGATGCTTCTGCCCGTCTGTATTCAATAAATCTGAACGTTACACGATGTTTTATACTATCTAACTACCCAGCAGTGCTAGTCCGCTGGACCAATTAGTTCAGCTATCTCATTGGTCGAAACCTCCCACCATTTTAATTGTAGTAATACGTCTGCACTATTCTACCAGCCAGTTAACGTGCAAAAACTTGTCTAGTCATACTTAACAATGTCAACTATCCCCACCTTGTTTCACCCCTACTCCATTACTTATTAATCACGACCATTAAAACCGACAAGCGTGAATCCAATAGTTTAACTTTACATTTATTTACTCACCAGCTATAATTCGCGAGGGCCGTTCAAGGCCACCAGCCAATTTCTCATGGCCCTGGTAAAACAACAACAACTCACTCTCTGCGTGAGTTTTAACAACATCCGAATCATGACAATTGCTGTATTTAATACGTTCAGTATAGTTAAAACAATCATCCATCAAGATTTTGAAAATATTTGGTATGTATGTTTACTATTTGATTACTGGAACTAATACAAATTAACAGTCTAAAACGCTGCAAGCAGGAGTAAATATTGTTGTATACATGTATTTCTTAATATCTATATAAATATTTTGTAACAATATGCGTATGTGACAATGTGATGAAAGAAAAAAAAGAGCTCAGCCAACATATTTCCGGGAGCCGCATATTGAAGACTAAAGGGCCAAAAAAAAAAAAACACACAAGAAAATCTGTGGGGTGGCAGTAAGGCTTGAAGCAAAGTCAAAATGTGGCAAAAAGAAAACTTGTATGTTGCAAAGCAGCCTATAAGAAGTGATAGAGAAACGATACAATAACGCAGAGGAAAAGGTTACGTTTTATTATATCGTTTCTGTATTATTTCTTACGCGAGGCTTTGCAACATTGTACGGCTTTTTCTGTTTGTTAAATTTTGACTTAAATCATGTAGCCATGCCACCAAAATGGTAATGAAAAAGGAAAGGCATAATTCTACATTCTAGACTTCATTACATTCAGAAGGAACCCCCCGCCGCCCCTGCATGTTCAGCAAGAAAAGAACAAGTTACTTAGCTGACATGTCTTCAGAACGTGAGATCCAGCTTATGGCTTGTATTTATGTTTTGTTAACAACGCCATGGTCAAGTTTTGTTTGTTTTGTTTTTTTAAAGATATTTTGTTGGCTTACTCTGTAGCGTGAGGCGTTAATCTCCAAGAAAAAGGCCACAGATGAAGGAAAACGGATTTCACAGTGACATGGAAATTGCAAGAAAGTGCAGTTAAAAATATTGGACCATTTTATTTAGAGTATTTTCTGTAAGAGACCATCTTTACCGGAGACCGTACAATCCAATTTCCGACATAAACTTGGGTGACTCAAAGTTTCAGCTTCGGCCTACCAAGCAGAGGCTTGGTTGGGGGTAACATTATCTGTATTGTGCGCTAACCATCCCAAGTAGTCTTGCGGCCACGTTTGGTTTCCACTTGCGGAACAGAGATCCCTATGTGAACCCCGGCATTTTCTGGTTTTGTGAACCCAACCGCAACATTTGAGCTTTCCCGTATTAGGGCCTACTATTACAACCAACTCAAGCCAGTCTCTCCTCAGCCTGATTATGATTTGTGAACAACGAAAAGGTTCAAGAAGCTCGATATGCTGCTGATCACAAGATTGCTGACTCACATGTTTACATGTGCACACTACAAGCATATTCCAAACGGGGTGCATTCAAATTCAAATTGGTTTTAACTGGCTGGAAATTCCAGACCTTGCTGCATAGTGCACAGGAGGAAGACGCGAAATTGCTCTTACGGTCAAACTCACCATGGAGACACAGTCTGTTGAATCGCTGCAAGAACAATGCTGCACAAGCATCAGTATTAACTGTGAATGTTATCCGGAGTCTCTGTTTGAAGGTGGGAGGAGACTTTTTATTAAAATTTTCATCTTTTTTACTATAAAGTTTTGTGGAAGGTATTTTAGTTTTATATTAATCATCACACAGTAAAAATATTTGTTGTAGCCTTTTTGTGTATTATTTGTAGATGTCGCTGTTTCATTGGTTAAGGAAAACTAGGCACATATCTGGAATGTTTCGGTTCTATATTGGAATTTGTTGCAACTGACTTGATGTGTTTTTTTGCAGATTATGAACTAAAAACTTCCAGCCTTGTCCTTGCCAGCCGAAAATGGACAGGATATCAATAGCAGTACAGTCAGGAGGAAAAAAAATGCAATGTTATTGATAAAATTGTCTTGTTTGAAGTAATTTTGGCATTTCAAGGATCAACAGAATGAAGTTAAATCATTTTTACATCATAATAATTAACAATTTTAATTTTCATTCTTTACCTTTGCAGAATTGAGTCAACCATGTCTGGCCCTGCTTGTGCAACATTTGTCCATGTATGATCTCCTGAGGTTAGAGGATCTCCTAAAGAAAAGAGGTGAGGGAGATACATCTTTTGCATTTAATGCACTTTTTTGAAGCTGAAGAAGTATTGAAATAATTATAAAGTCTGAAGTTGCCAAGAGAAACAAATGAACATCAGTAAAGGATGTCGGATTTGAGTAATTTTATTGAAAAGCAAGCGTGACAGCAAAATGATTTTAAGTGGCTAGTCTTGTCTTGCACATAAGAAGAAAAAAATCCCAAGGAAACAGGAAAATTGGGGTAAGCTGATGTACTTGAATTAATAATTATTGGTGCCTTTAGTTTAATTAGGGGCAGCAAGTTTGTCATTTGATCTTCACTTAGTTTTATGGAAAAATCTATTACATACATGATACAGTGAAATGTTTCTTGGTGGTGCTGATATAAAAATCTGTACCAGGCTTTATTTTAAAAGAGGAGAGAAAACGAGGGTGATTGTAACTGATTTTTGGACAAATATGGCACCTTTACCACTGAACATTAAGTACTGATAATATTTAAAGAAGTTGAATATTGTATACATGAAATTGGCATCCTTAGTCACCACAGTGTGGATTGGCACACACGTATCTCAAATGTTCATTCAAGAGCCAGAGAATGTACTTCTTGTGCAAGTTGAGACCCTGCTTTTGTTTAGAAAGCCACCTTTGAAAGTATATATAATTTGTATTACAGCATGGGGAGGCAGTGCTAACGGAAATGAGAAGAAACCTCGCAATGTGACAGACACAGCATTTTTCAGTTTTGACCATCCATACTAGGATGCTTATGTTAAGAAATTTATATCCATCTTAATTGACAGTTACCATCCTTGTTTCATCAAATTTCAAGATCACCCAGGAGCAATAGAATAATACACATCAATGCAAATAGAGAAAGACATTTAAGATCGTTTTTACCATCCGCAGTTCACCTCAACAAGACATTACAACTAGATAGTAGACGTGTACCATATTTTACTAAAGTTCCATGCCCTGTTACTTTATGTGTTGTGTCTGCTTTTGAGTATATATATTCATGTTTACAATGATGTGCAAGATGTGCGTACGTGGATGTGCTCTTAAATGCACAAAGAAGTCAATTTCCCAAATGGGATTATGAAAGCGATTCTTATCATATCTCGTCTTATATTATCTTATCTTATTTTCAGCAATGAACTTGTGTGCCCATGAAAGTATAATTTTATTTTAGTTTGTTTTATGTACTTTTCAGGATTTGACACGAAAACTGCCTTTTATCAACTCAATCAAAAGTTGTTCGTGAGCGCAGAGGGTTATTCCATCAAACCAACTCAGTGTCCTCATTTGCTGGAGCTTTTTCCTTGTGAACATTTGGACTGGACACTTTCAAAATTGCTGTATCGCAGAACCCTGGCAGTTTTGATAGAAGAACACAACTGTCCAGAAGAGAAATGCCGAGAATTAGACAGTGGTGAGAAGTCATTTATTAGTCGTTATGAATTTTAATCCTAGTCCTGCGGGAGGCCACTATATTGGCGCAACACGCGAGACACGGGAGGCCGTTATTTTGTCCGACACGCTTAACCGCGGGTCCTGCGGGAGGCCACATTTTTGTATAGGAACGGTGCGCCTCGCGCTTTGGTTATTCGGTTGCCAAGGCTGTCGTTGGTGTTGTTTTTTCACGTTTTTTTTCCACACTATTTTCGCGTGTTTATCTATCCTGTCACCCCTACTATATCTAACAAAATGGTATCGTCCGATTACGTTTATTACGATGCAACTATTCGCAACTATTCGTCATACTCATGTAATAGTACTGATGGTCTGAAGTTTGAACTGGGGAAAGTCTTGGGGAAACTTTTACTTTGATGCTGGTTGTCATCTACGTGTGAAATGAGAAGAAAGGGGCCATGTGCATATTTGAGACGCCGTTCTACGTCTGTAATTATGAATTCCGATGTAATGTTAGGGCATGCTGCATAAAGGCGTCTGTCAGTAGGTTTTTCATCAGGGAGAAAATGACCGACTTTGTTGTTGGTCGTTGTCTTTATTTGATGTGGTAATTAGAGAGATACTGTGTTCCTTTGATTAAACCGCTTTTCAGTACATGTATGTGCTCTACGACCTGGAACTGGAAATCAAATCTCTCGCTAAAACTAACATTATAGTAAGTGAACGCTTTACATAGTAGAGGAGGGAGAAGGCAATGTCACGATACATGTAGTTAGTAAATTAAGCGAATGGCTTAAAAAATAATTTGTTCACCTGAATGGCCTGACATAGGGACAGAAAAAGCGCAGAGGTCTTGGGAACATGATAAAACATGTGCTAAACGGCATGTAAATGCAGAAAATTCTTGATTTGGGGCCTTCCATTTCACAATAAAACCTACTGCATATCATCACAAGTACTTTATCCAAATATCATAGGGATCCCTTACGATTTATCCACCACTATAATTGTTGTTATTGCGTCCTGGAGTATACGCGATACAGGTGTTCACACGGACCCGATTGACCCGACCGCCGAGGTTATCGGCAACACGCGAATGATCGGCTGACTGGCCGCTGGCTATCCCCGCACGGGGCGTTACGTGGACGAGTTCACTCAACGCAGGACGAGGGTTAATTATTAATTTAGGATTAATATTCACACTTTTGAAACTCTTGTATACAGTGATAATTTAGATACTGTACTGTAGACAATCAAATTAATTGGCTTTTTTTCACAGTTCTTGGATTTCCTTCATTGTATTTTCTTTCTTCACTTCTTTCATAGTTTACACTGCTGCCTAACAGCCAATAGATGTTTGTTTTTTTTAATTCATTTCATTATTGTAGTAAGTCCCAACTGCCTGCAGTTCTTTACTGACATTTTATATTAAAATACCTGTATTAATCTCATGCAGCAAATGCAAAAGAATTAGATCTGTATGCCTTAAAGGACAATTAAATTGCTTAAAAACATATATTACAAGAAACTGAAATATTATGTTGCATTTCTTGTGGTGAGCTGGTTTTTCATGTGGTGAGCCAGTGTTATCAACCACCACAGAAAAAGCACAGAAGGAGAGTTTAGTTGATATACATCAAGTCTGACTTTTAAAAAGATATTGTATTTCATTCGTATGATAATTATATTTTTATTCATTGTTATGTCCTTCTATCATAGAAACTGTTTATTACTGAAATTTATGTATTGTTTATAACATTTACTGGTAGATTCATCTTACATATGAAGTCACAGCTACATTTAATTTGAAGAGAAATGAATTCTCCAATTGTTATATCCCCACCCATTGCCATTGTATACCGAGGTCATGAGAATTTGACATTAGATGATTTGGTGTCCATAGTGAGGCAGTAGTTGTTCAGTTTGTTGCTGAATGTTTGCTATGAATCTCTGTTTTGAAATGTTAAAACTTTTTCTTCTTTTCCCATTTCAGAGATGCAAGGACTTCTTATTAAAAGGAATGATCCACTCATGGAACTATTTTGCCCACCTGGCAGAACCAGCAAGGAAATTGTTCAGAGTAAAATTTCACAAGGGATAAATTTAGTGGAGAACCTAACAACTATGGCTGCGGCTAAAATTTTCTTCATCAACGTGGATGTAAAAGCCTGTAAATTTTATCTAGAGAGCCGATTTCAAAACATCCTGCAGGCAGTTTTTGACTCTGTTCTTATGGTGTCCTTATTATTGAAAAACTCTGTGTTAATTTTGGAATTCATCAGAAGACTCCGCAATGAAGCAAAGCAACTTGAGCGCATCTCAATATATGGAATTAAGAATACAGAGTTATTACAGCTAGATGCAGTTTTGTCAGTATTGAGTGGTGTGCCTGGCTTTTACACTACACCCAAAGGGCAGAAGGAGAGAGAAAAGTTAGAGAGACTTATCAATACAGAGAACACAAACAATGGTGTGTGCACAGGAAATTCTCTCCAGCAGGCTGATGTTGGCACTAATTATATCTTACCAAATCCATCCACATCAAGGTAAATTAAAATACTTATAAGTCTGTTCCATCGTTTTGCTTTTTACTTTTATTTCTTTGCATGTATCAACGAGCCAGTATGGAAAATATTTCTTGTGGATTAATTATCAAAACATGCAAAGCAGTGGTTAATTAATGACAGTTAGCCTAAGAAATAAACCATTGGAATCTGGCACACCTTACCTGAGACAGTTAAAGGTACTGTGTTAGCAAATGTCATGACATGAAAAATAACAATCTGACTGTCCTGTTACATGTATGTTAGCATAATTCTTCTTTTGCTGCTTTGGTTAATTAAAAAAAAAAAGAAATGAGCATTTGCTCTTTAGCATTAAGTACATGGAATGATTATGCCTACTAATAAACTTAATACTTATGTTGATTTGTATTGTTTCATTTTGGATGAAGTGAACCAGTGTTTGGGTTACCTTTGCACTATATTATTTACTTAAATTACAGTAATATACAGTAGTTTCCTTCTAGTGTTGATTTTGAATTGAACTGTTAATGTTATTGTAAATAGCTGGAAGAATCGAATTTAATGGTTATTTGTTTATACTGTAAATGTTTTCAGTCAAGATGAGGCTGAGTCAATGGAGTGTGATCTCATGGACGATGCCTTGCTATTTGGGACTCCGTGTCCCCCATCTAAATTGTAAGTGTCAGCCTCATGTTCTGCAAGAGGTAATTGTGGTACCAGTAAATAGTACTTAAATAAGTATTATCCCCAGTTGTTTGATTTTTGTTCTCAAGAAAATTCTAAGTTTGCCTGAACAAACTCTGAGGCTAATATCTTATTTTTGCAGAAAATATTCCTCTTCACAGTATTGTATAATGTAATGCATCATGTGAGTTTCAAGTAAGTGACCTCATGGTTTATTGAATCAGTTGGCTCAATAGTGGAAGTGGCAGTATACTTTTTATTGATCAGCTGAAACACTTTGTTATTGTTCCCAAATTGTAGACGTATTATAAAATGTATATCATGCAAGGGCTAGTAGGGCAATCTACTGTTTAAGTAACCAAAATTTACCATAATATTATTCTTGAATAAATAAGGAGTATTATATGGCAGCAAATTACAAGAAATTTTGAACATACAAAAAAGTATTTATAAAATTCCAAAAAGCAGTATTTCATCAATAAAAATGTTAGAAAGCTCATTAAGAAGTTTACCTGAAGTGAGATAATTACAGAACACATTAGATGTATTGTGTTCATTGGAGAACAATAAATTCAATGCGTGTGACAATTTACAGTAGTGTTACATTCTCGGAGTGAAAGAATGAATAATCTTTTACCTTTCAGTGATAGTGAGTCTGGCATCAGCAAAGTGGATTTCAGGTTTTCCAATCTGGTGAAGATCGAATATTACACATTTGTGCTCAACCATCATTTGAGGTCTTGGCTATCATTGCAAGAGTTATGTTTAGGAGGTAAGCCATGGTTGAGATGCATGGCTCAAACATCAATGGTTCGTGACACATACCGTCCAGGTCTGGAAAGGTTGTCAACTTTACAGAAAAAAAGATTTTTGAAAAAATGATTAAAGAATACTTGAGGTGGAAAGAGTGAACTGACCTAGGCAGTTCAGTCAAAATGTTTTGTTTTTTTTCAAAAATTGACCTCGCCTGTGCAAACCATGCTTTTCACAAATCACGTAATATTTTACTCACTGCATTAATTTTCCAAGGTTACTTGGTGTGTAAAATACAAGATTTGACTCTTTTTTGTGTATGATGTTTCAAAATGTAACATTTGAATGTGAGAAAAATCATACAGAATTGATGACAAATAATATGGCTCTTTAAGAACAGTTTATTGCCTGACTAGAGTGCAATAATGTCATATTCTTGACAATGATTCTTCCAGTGCAAGAGCTCCACCCCAAAACAGTTAAATGTCTGGGATACCTGCTGCAGAGACCACAGTTGCGGCGTTTTACTCTTTCAACAGCTAGCATCAAGCCTGCAGTTATGGAGGATCTGTTGTTTGCAGTAGCATCTCGCAGGTAAACATTTGAATAGCATTGCAATGTATAGAAGAACAATTTTGTTTGTTCAGTTCTCACACCAAACAAAAATTTAGGAGCTGGTACATGGCGAAAGTCTTGGTTACATCACTTTTCACCAAGTGAGAAGTCTGTAGAGGATCTCTCACTATGTAAAGGTGACAAGTTATGCCATATTATTTCGGGGTTAGGACACTTGGCTTTAACTCTTTTGTAACCAATAAGAAATGTCTTCACATTGCCAAGGCTTTTTGGCTACAACTGGTCATCTTATAAATTTGGTATTTAGATCTAACATTGTGCTGGACACCATAAAAAAGTTTGTATTTCTGGAAAGGCATCCTCGTTAGATTTGACATCACGTCCTTGATAAACTAGTCAACAAAATTGGACGATTAGCAGGGTTAACATAATTAACAGGGAAGGTTTTCAGTGAAAAGTATTTGTGACACTTGCTTAGTCACAATGAGGAAGAAAGTTATATTTTGGAATGGTAGAAAATATCTATAAGACAAAAATAAGTCACCTCCACATGCTACATTTGTTTGTTCTGTTTGTTTGTAACAACATATTCAACATTTGTAGGCTTTGAGTTAGGAGAGCAACTTTCTCTGTGAGAGAGAGTCAAATGAAACTTTTTTTTTTTCCATAATTTGTCTTTGTTCCAACTTTCTGCAACCCCATTTATTTTCTGGGTTTTTTTGTTTTTTTTAAACAATTGCATTAAAGAAATTAGAAACACACTTCACTCTCTCTGACTTGGACCTTACTCAGGAATTTGGATTTTATTTTTGATTTTGCCAATAAAATATTAAAATTGTTCATGAAACTGATATGAACATTTTTGCCTGTCACAATTTTTACCTAGTACAGTAGTCTCCGTCTAAGAACTTGCCGCCTTAGAACCCGATCCGCCTTAGAACCTGCTGTTGCTATGAAACCGAATTTTTTCACTGTAATTTACATGCGTAAGAACCCGCTCTGAAACGAAAAATCCGCCTATAAACCCGGCATTTGACCGAGAGACAAGCACACTCTTACGTAAACTGTCCATATTAAGGGGGTGCGCGGGTCCTGAAATCGAAAATTCGGGTCAAAATATCGAATTTGCGATTATTTGCTTTTCGGCAAGCTCAACCATTTCTGCCTATGATTTTATCACTCATGTGGTCCAAACTGCAATATTTTTGATCTAAGCTAAGCTTTTTCTACATGGGGGGTGCCTAAAACATCACCCAAACTCGTCCCAAACAGTCAAGTTGACCTGAAGTTTTGAGGCCTTTACAGTAACCTAGAAGGTATTTCTTGGGTATCGAGACCTTCCTCAACATGTCGCCCACCGCCAGTACGCATGACAGCTCTCTTGCGTTTCGTTTTCTCCTTGCTACTGTCTGGAAATAGACCAACACACTCCTAAAGTCCTATGATAACGGTGGCTTCCCAGCCCACTTATCTGACCTTTGGGGTCGCGCTGTGACCGCGACCTCATGCTCGTGTTTTTTTAGCTCTGTGATTGGTCGGCGGAAGTTATCCAGCGGTAGGAAGCGTTTTCATTGGTTGCTGTCCTAGGGCAGGGGAAACTACGTTACGCTCAATTGTAAACAGCTGATAGACAATAACAAATTGGTGAGTGCGATTTGCCGAACAATTACGCCTCTTCGGGAGTTTTTTTTTGATGTTATACGAACGTGTGGCTAATTATTCCAAGATGCCAGTCAAGCCTATCAACCAGGAATGTTTTGAGGAGGTAACAGCACATTGTATCTATAGAAACTGGCCAAAAATCATTGCAGAACTTTAGATGCGATTTTCTCGAAGTATACTTTTTGAGAACATTTTTCCCTAAGGCTTTTTTATTTACGGACAGATTTACTTGAAATTTGGCATGAATCTTTTTCAATGTATGTAAAATAATGCTAAGTATCATTTTTTCTTTATCTTATATACTTTTTGAGAAAATGATATGAGAGTGATAGAAAAATGTGAAAAAGATCAATTTTGCTGAATGCAACATTCAAAAATTTGTGAAAAAAAAACTATTGCATATTCTGAAAAACTGATACTTACGGGTATGCACATTAGGCCATAGTACATGTGTATAAAATTTGAAACGATTTCTTTGAAAAACACAGAAGCCTTAGGCTTTTGAAAATACGCATTTTTCGGGGTGCAAAATTCAATATGGCGGCGTTTCCATGGCAACCAAATAAATAAAAAAAAATTCTGCGATTTCCTTCCTCTAATTTGGTCATGCTGAATCTAAATATCAAGCTTAAAAATGCCTTAATTGAATACTTTAGAAAATCACTCTCAGGACCCCCCCTTAAACACAAAATTTTCTTTCAAGTAGACGGGATAGAACAAAGCCACACAGTACAGTGAAAGAGAGCGGGTGGAGGGAAGGTAGGGGAAGGCAAACCGTACAAAGGGCGGAGACCATTGCATCTTTCGTATGCAAGCAGACCTCTCCTAGACTAAATTATTAGCATAGTCATTACCTAACATCTATTGTTGTCTGACTCGAGTGCCAGAATTTTATGCGTAATTGACCACGCGCTTGGTTTGCATGGCACATGACTGTACATGTACTGAGGGCTGACTGTGGTTATTACACAGAGTATCACTGGGCCTCATGTTGTATCCGCCTAAGTGCCCGGTCCGCCTAAGAATCCACTTTTTCTGTCTCCCGTTGACCGGGTTCTTAGACGGAGACTACTGTACTACCTTCATTTTCTTCATCACTTTGGTGTTGACCAACATGAGTGTGTTTATTCTTTCATCTCCCAGAAGAATGAATCCGCTTGAGGCCTTGTGTTTTGTGAGTCTGAATGAAAAACTGGAGTCAATGGATCAGCTGCTTATTACAGATCAGCTCATTACACAGAGTAAGTCACATTTCTCGTCCTCTACCTTCAAGCTAAGTTAAATCCGGCAAAAAAAAAAAGAGAAAATGTTGGGCGTTGCAAACCCCTGAGTAGGCAACAAAAAAGAAATATTACAGTGAATCGGAAAGAAAAATTTATAACCTTTTCTCTTTTTTTTTTTTTTGTTAATGCATATTTTAACTTTGCTTCAAGCCATGCTTCAACCTACCAAGGTTTTTGAAATATTGTCTTCAAGCCAGCGGCCTTTGTGTGCACATAATGAGAGGACTAAGATATCAGTTCATGTGCACATATTTATGTATGGCATGGTATGAGTTCTGCGTGCAGGGAGACATCTCCCTAATTAGACTCGCTTGCTTTCACAACCCACTTGTTTTCATCAACCCCGCCCTCTTATTTGCCAGCAATTAATTCTTAGTCGAAATGGAAAAAAACTTAGTATGTCTGTAGACCTTACAGCCAAATGCAATAGGTTTATCATTTACTCATCTTCTTGAATCACAAATGGCAATGTGCCTTTTTCATGGGCACCCTCAGTCTGAATATTGTTCGTCAAGATTGCTATTTCTCTTAATTGGAAGTACAGGATTTATAGTGTTGGTACAGAAATTTAGGAAAAATTAAACAAGGAATTCATATTTTGATAGTTATGTCATAAACTAAGCTTGCATTCTCAGAAAAAAATCTTTGGGACAACCAAGGAACCAATACAACATAGAATGTTCACTTATAATTGTTATATGGAAAAAAATCTTACTGCTAACTTTGGATAGCACCATTCATTGTGGGTCAATACATCAAGTAATCCAGGTAAATGAGTTTAGTATGCCTGCAGGGGTGGAAAGAGTACAGTCAGTCACTTATATCAGCATTGTAAATGGTATTCCTGAAAGCAAATCTAATTGTATGACAATAGCATTCTATGATTTTATTTTCATGAGAGAGTTTCTTTCAAATATATCCGTTTGTCTTTTTTATATATTTTTTTGCTCTCATTTGTGACAATTGCAGGTGAGGAAGAGATAGATAACTTTGTGACACAGAACGGATCCAAGAAGTTAGCAGGCCTGAGAGGTAATAATAATAGTTCGTCCATCAGGTATGATGATGACCTTAACAACACCAGAGGAATAAAGAACAGAAATTGTTGAGAATTTCAACACATGGACAATAAAGAGAACTAAAGGACACAGAGGGCAGAATGGAAAGACTGTTCTTTCATGACTTATGGCTTCTCATGTGACTGATAAGTCCTATTTTTGCCCTGCAGACCCTTCCGCATAAATGACAAGAGTGCTCCGTTGGTTCAGTACCACTGAGCCTTTTCTTGCGCCGTTCTCTTTTTTTGATAGCCTGCTGGACTCTGTCAGCTTCCCATGCTTTGCTGCCTCTGGTAAGGGCCGCCCTCCAATTTGCACGATCAAGCGAGAGCTTTTCCCACTCACTCACATCAATGGCAAAGGCCTTCAGTGATTGCTTGAGAGTGTCTTTGTAACGTCTCTTTGGGGCCCCAACATTCCTCGTTCCATTGGAGAGCTCAGAGAAGAAGATTTGCTTAGGGAGTCTGGAGTCGGGCATTCTGACAACATGTCCTGCCCAACGTAGCTGAATTTTTTTCAGCTGGCAGAAGATGCTCAATTCCTTGGCACGATTGAGGACCTCAGTGTCTGGAATTTTATCCTGCCATTTGATCCTTAGGATCTTTCTAAGGCAGGCCAGATGAAAGTGATTTAGCTTTCTGGCATGCGATTGGTACACTGTCCAGGTTTCAGCCCCATAGAGTAGGGTGGGAAGGACCACAGCATTGTACACTTTCAGCTTAGTGTCTGTGCGAATGCCGGCAACATCCCATACTCTCTTTCGAAGCCTGCCAAATGCAGAGCTGGCTTTGCTGATTCTTGAGAGAATTTCAGTATCAACACGAGCCGCGGAAGACAGTGTACTGCCAAGATAGGTGAAGTTCTCCGACACCTTCAGAAGACTGTCATGGACTTTGATATTTGGGGTCACAGGATACTTGTCGTCTGGAGTAGGCTGAATGAGCACTTCCATCTCCTTTGTGCTTATTGTGAGGCCAAAGTTGTCACAGGCACTAGAGAACTTATCAACACAGTTTTGCATGCTATCCTCATCGTGTGCCAGAAGTGCACAATCATCAGCAAATAGTAGGTCACAGACTTGAGTACTTTTGGTTTTGGTTTTTGCCTGAAGTCTCCTGAGGTTGAATAGACTGCCATCAGTTCGGTACTTGATGCTTACCCCTTGATGAGGAGAGCTAAAGGCTTCTTGTAGCATTGCAGAGAACATGATGCTGAACAGAGTTGGGGCTAAGACACAACCCTGTTTTACCCCATTTGTGACAGCAAAGGGCTCTGAAACACTGCCGTTGCTTTTGACTGCAGCTTGCATGCCATCATGAAACTGGCGCACTATTGTGATGAATTCGGGTGGACACCCAAACTTCGCCAAGATTTTCCAGAGGCCTTCACGACACACTGTGTCAAATGCTTTTGTGAGGTCAACAAATGTGATATACAGCGCATTATTTTGTTCCATGCATTTTTCCTGAATCTGTCTGGCAGCAAATATCATATCAGCCATTCCCCTCTCTTTACGAAAGCCACATTGGCTCTCGGGAAGCAAGTCATTTGACGAGAGGTGATCAAGAAGGCGATTCAGAAGCATTCTTGCCAATATTTTGCCAGCAATTGAAAGTAGAGAGATTCCCCGATGGTTGTCACAGACTTGGCTGTCCCCTTTGTTTTTGTACAGATGGATGATTGAAGCATCTTTGAAGTCCTGTGGCAGCTTCCCTGCTTTCAACATATGATTGAACAACTCGGTCAACCTTTCAATAAGCTTTTCTCCACCGAAGGCATACACCTCAGCAGGAATTGAATCCACGCCTGGTGATTTGTTAAAGGACATCTGATTTATGGCAGTTCGGGTCTCATTTGCTGTGAATGGCTTGGCAAGAGCTGCATTAATAGGAGTCTGAGGGAGGCGGTCAATGGACTCAGTATTTATATTTGATGGCCGATTTAGCACACCTCCGAAATGTTCTGCCCAACGCTGAATTATGGCATTCAATTCAACAATGCGTGTTGAACCATCTGACGCAAGAAGTGGCGTAGTGCCAGAGCGGGATGGTCCAAACACAGCTCGGAGGCTCTCAAAGAACTTTCTAGTGTTTGTGTCGGCATATTTCTGAGTTTCTCTTACTCGCTCTTCAAGCCAGTCGTTTTTCATTTTCCTCAGCTTCTTCTGGAGTACACCCTTACATGCACGCAGTGCATCAGCTTTTGCTGTGGAAGAGGGGTCACTGCAGTGAGCTTGGATGAGACTATTTTTTTCTTTGATGAGCACTTTGATTTCATTATCATTATCATTGAACCAGTCCTGGTGCTTGCAGACAGGAAAACCAACTGTGCTGCTGGCGCAAGAGTGTACAGTCGTATTTAGGTCAGTCCAGCTCTGTTCAATGTTCTCAGGGTCAAAAGTCACGCAATCCAATTTTAAGGAGAGTTCTGGTGAGAGCTCGCTCTGTTTCTCAGCTGAGCAGAGTTTTGAAACATTTAGGCGTTTAGGTGGCGCTTTCCCTTGAGGGCGTCTATTGCGCCTCAATGTTAGTCTGAGCTTGCAAACAATGAGTCTGTGGTCAGTTCCACACTCGGCACCACACATCGCCTTTGTTACAAGGACATCCTTTCTGTCAGTCTTCCTCACAATGACATAGTCTATGAGATGCCAATGCTTTGAGCGGGGATGCATCCATGACGTTCTGTTTCTCACGGGGAGACTAAAATTTGTGTTGGTAATGAACAGGCCAAATTCAGCGCACAAAGTAAGTAAGCGCAACCCATTGTTATTGCTGAACCAACTCCATGAGGGCCCAAAACATTTGGCCACGCTGAGATTTCGGAGCCAACCCTAGCGTTGAAGTCCCCCAAGAGAATCAGCTTATCAGCTGCCGGGACAGAGCATATGACAGATTCTAGATCAGAATAGAACTTGTCTTTGGCTTCATCTGGGTTTGTCATGGTGGGCGCATATGCGCTAATGAGGGTGGCTGACTGGCTTTTCCCAACTGGGATCCTGAGTGTCATTAGCCTGTCATTTATTTCAATTGGCATGGACTGCAAGTTTCTGACAAGGTCATTTTTAATTGCAAACCCAACACCATGCTGTCTCGGTTCGACTGCACCCTTGCCTTTCCAGAAGAAGGTGTATCCACCACTGAGCTCTTTGAGTTGGCCACTATCAGGGAGTCTGGTCTCACTGAGTGCCACTATGTCCAGGTTGTACCTGCTGAGCTCAATGGCAATAAGTGCAGTGCGTCTTTCCGGGTTGTTTGAGTTGTCCTGTAGTGTGCGTATATTCCAGGCTCCTAACCTTAGTAAGCTGAATTTCTTTTTGTTTCGACCGCAAAAAGGGATCCCCACTGGTCGCGGTATACCAGTCAGGGTGATGTGAGGCCTGAGAGGTAAACATATAATATTAAACTAGTTGCTGATAAAACAAAGTGGGAATCCAGTGATCTTGTTTTATGTTATGTCAGTAATCAGATGGCATTAAGTGAAAAACCTTTTGTGTTGTTATATGTCTTTTGCTTTCAGTTTACCTTATGCTGTCTAACAACAAGACAGAACTTAATGGTTTATATTTCTAGCAAGGACTACTGTATGAAAGGACGCGCACGGCCGATCTTCTGACATCGCTGGCGAAGGCCATTTGATTATTGACCCCTACAGCCTTATTATGACACCTAAGACTAACCAATTGTAACCAATGTTGCATCCAAACATAATCTCATTAAATAAAGCAGTTTTACCACAGTTAACCCTTTCGCAACGACGCGTTTTGCATTCCTGTGTACGACAGGTTTTTTAGCTATTTTGGTTAGCCCTTACGACAGCGCGCGAGTGGTTTTTAAGGTTATGTTTTAAAATTGACTGCGATCAGTTTATTTCTACAGTTATCCCCATAAAAGTATACATTTTCTGAAAGGAAATTAAATGTAGTTTCTAAATATGCCATGTTTTTTCATCTCAAGCAATATACAAGGTCACAATACATGAAACTATGTGAAAATTTTCAAAAAAAAAGAAAAACAATTTTTGTGTTTGTCTTCATTGAACACACATGTAATATGAAATTATGACCTCCCAGGCACTTTGAAACATGTCCATAAACACAATCAGCAATGTCTCATCAAATGTCTATGAAAAAAAGATCAGACTAGAAGGTTTTCATGATGTGATAAACCTCGAAGCATCGACCAAGGCACAGGCCAGGTTGAGATGGACACCCCTAGATCTAGATGTCTTGCCTTCTTAGTTTTATCAGTGGTCACTGTTCTTTTCATACCTTTACCCTTGCCTTTACTAGTACTAGTGCTAGAACTAACACTGGCTCCACTAGTACTAGATCTAGATTTAGTACTAAATCTAGCACCCTTCGATGTTGTAGGCCTGGAGTCACTGTCAGAAGAATCTGACCACTTGACAAAACATACTCAGACCCAGAATCCAGGAAAAACTCGTCTTCACTATCACTCTGTCTCACAACATCTAGATCTAGCTCAAACAGTGATATTCTTTCTCTTTTTCCGAGCTTGTTTACAAAGTTATGATCAAGTCGACAGTGACGAGAGGAACGCAATTGATCAAAGATTATTTGCCCTGATGAAGCGCTAGCAGTAAAGAAATTTCCAAAAACTGGAATCGAGTACGCGTAAAATTCAATGCTGATTCAGAATTTCGCCCATACTCGCCCATAGCTTTGAATACAAAGCATTTGTAGAGCAGTTTTAGTATGCCGTACCTGGTACGTCTACATGGTGTTGCGGAACCCAGAGTATCGCAACTTTCGTGACGTACTTGGTACGGCACAGCGGCAAAAATTGCACAATTTTATGACGTACCAGGTACGTCACTATGGGATCGAAGGGGTTAATGACGATACCAAACAGTAGAACCTCTGGCATAAGACCTCAGTATGTAATAACACATGCAATTTGACCTTGAAATCAACCTTTTCTATTGGATTTTTTTTAACCACCTTAATTATAGCCCATTCCATGAATCAGGACCATTTCTGTAGTCTTATAGCAATAGTTCCTCTGTATACAGAAATGAAAAATAACTCACCATGTTGCAGCCCAAATTAGTCAACGAGCCGTGCCTTCTTGATGGAGGTCTGGTACAGAGCTGAATTTCTTTGATGGTCCTTTTCCAAATTATGAATCCCATGTAGAACATTTATTTTGCCAGGCGTCGCAGCAGATGTTTAGAAAATAATCCAAAACCATAGTAGGTGTTCATGGTGAGAAGAATGTTGACAAGTCTTTGACGGCAGCATGCTTTATGTTTGGATTTCTTCACAAAGCACAAACCAGTCCTTACGAACTCATATGTGCACACATGTGGGACAGTCAAACAACCCCTTGAAACTTCTTGGATGAAGTCTTTTACTTCGCTTGACAATAAACACTTCAGCAAGTGAACTGAATCGTACACAACAAATACCAAGCTCGCTGATCATTCAAAGGATGTACAGTCTCAAAGTCAGTTCTTCTTGTGAATAATTTGCAGTATTGCTGATTGATTTTATGATTGTCAGTCATGGACCCTAAAACAATCCCACCGGTCTTCTCAACAACAGCAGCAGCTTTCTTGACAACAGTGAATTGGTGTAGGCAGCTGTTAGGTTGTGAACAGGGGTAACAGATACCATAACACTAGGTCCACCATGCAAACATTTCATCATGACACATAACATAGAGCTTGCCTTGGAGTCTGGGTCATTTTTTGACATGCCATTGAGAACACCCCCTGAAAAGGCGACTCTTTGGCGAATTTTCACTTCATCGACTAACAAAAAACAATGTTTCTGCTGAGCATTCTTTGCTTTCTGAAATGTTTTCTCCAGTACTTGGTCAACATCTGTAGACGAGATCATAGACTGCAGCTTTCGTCTACTTGGGAGAACAAGAAAGTCACGCAGTTGATGGTAATTACAGTGAGGAAAAGATTCAATTGCAAAGCAGTAATCTGCCACCGAGAATGCCTTGTCATATATGAGTTGAAGCTGTCTTGTAAGAAATTTGAGTGTCTTGCCTTTGGCAGCTTCAAGCGACTCTTAGGCTTGAACTTGTTGAAGAGTCGTTGTCACTTTTTTAACAACACCATCCACAGGAAGGTCATAGTTAATCGCTGAGTGCACAGCCTCAAAGAATTGTGTGCAGGATGACAGACCAGTGTTTGGACTTAAGATTTTACCCAAAGGCACTAATCCCATTCTTGAAAGCAGAAAGAGTAAGAGGTGAACACAAAGTAGATTTGTTGTGAACAATTATTGACAAGAAACTCTCTCTGTAATCTTTCACCATGAAAATACACACAAATTTGTCTTCTGGACGAGATATGAGAAGATTTTCATACTTTTTTAACAACTCTTTGTCAGGAGAAAACTCAGAAAACGAAGTGGTTCTGTCTTTCTTGATGAAAGAGTTCAGCTGTTGATCCTCAGCTTTAGGTTCGCGTGGTGCTGGTTTTGGTGTTGGCAAACAAGAAGAAGGAACATTAAAAATACTTGGTGGCAACACAGGCCGAGTATGTCCACCTGGTATCTTGACCATAGGTGTATCCGCTGGCCAATGTCTCTCACATATAAAAAATTTGGTTGGGTCGACAACGAAATCCTCACGTGGGGGGAGAACGTTCAACCATTTCTGTGTTTCTTGTTCGTCTTTAGGTAGTTTAAACTCACGGCATTTGTTAGATTCGTTGTAGTTGCCTTTGCAGTTCACAACACCACACTTGTTTGGCATTTTTAAAGAATATAAATCCCACAACTTGCAAAAAATATCCACCAGTATCACATTGTTTCACATGTCTGTTTCAATGTTTATATTTTCCCACACAACCAAAGCACTTGTTCCGGTAACGTAAACATCCGGGAGAAAAAGAGTGCAAGCTTTCTGCACTAGATCTAGGCCTAAAAATAAAAGTTTTGGCGTGTTGGATATTCACTAAGTAAATTAATGCCAACAAATCGTATGGAAAATGTGTTTACTTACTTAATTGACATAAACTTCATCGCATCTTATTAATCTAGATTACTACGCTAAAGCGCACTATTTCATTCGGTCTAAAAATAGACTATTCATCAGAAACTGGGTCAATGCAATGGCCTTCGCTAGCGATGTCAGAAGATCGGCCGTGCGCGTCCTTTCATACAGTAGTCCTTGATTTCTAGCTAACCTAATAAAAATAAGGTTTTGTTCATAGCCTTGATGTAAGTTAAATAGAAATTTGGCAAAATTTGGCATTTCTTCAGGTTTGCCATGTGAAAAGGTATGAATAGTCTGAAGGATGTAGATTCTGTCCAATAGCAAAAACTGTTATAACAAGTTTTCAGGAGATTGCGATAAATCAGGAATGTAATCTTTTTATATCGTGGTATTTACGAGCCACACATCAGAGTATGGAGAACAGAATTGTTGAAGTTAAAAGACTGCAGAGTTTCTTTCTGAAGGAAAAATAAGCTTTTGTTTCATGAGAGTATAAGTTTGATTTGTAGTAAAACAGTCTCATCTTTATAGAAAAATCCTTGTTCACTCAAACATTGTACTGTATCATCAGTGCAGTTTGTGTTAGCGTTAAATGGAACATAATAATACTAAAAATGAAGCCTTCACAATTTCCAGCTTAATCACTTACTTAATCATTTCTTGTTAACCTATACACAGACCACCCTGTGAATATGAATTTACTACGATACATTGATGCATCTGTCCTTTACATTATGTTCTTCTCTGCAGATTTTCATGGTACAAAATTGCTTGAAGTCTCTATGTGTGTTCTGGGTGCCTGCACAGAATGTATGCTAAATCAATTTGTGGCGAGAAATCAAGCTTTGGACTCCTTGTGTCTTAGTAAAAGTATCAGTCGAGTCATGCTTCAGACCATTCTGAAAACTGTGGCTGCTACCAGTAAGTCACTTGAACCATACATAAATACATATTATTGACAGGAATAAATTTCTATTTCATCATATTCTTCAAGTAGGTACCACAAATCAATGTTTTATTGCGCCTGAATGGAAAATTTAACTGCATATTTAGGAAGACAACGATGAAACTGTCTCAATAAAAAGTGTTTACTCAAATCAGTTAACAAATAATTTTTTGGGGAATTTTTATTCAATTCACCTTGTTTCAAGGTGAAAATGTTCTGAAACCTTTTTGGAAATTAATAAACTAGAATATATAAAGGCACAGAGAATATATTTAGGTCATATTTCCAAAAACTAAAAGATATTCAATATTTTGCAGAGTTGGCAGTTACATAATGAAGTCAGAAGAATGTTCAGCACATTACTGTTTGTAGTCTCTGCACTTTACTCTCCAAATTTCTTTATCAAAACATCCTTATAGTAAGTCAGCTCAATTTTTTTCAGGCCCCCCACATCAGTTTTCAGGCAGTTATAATATGCTGAACATGGCATGCGAGCTCAAACTGCAGCTTAGGCAAATATTAAACAATGTTACAAAATTTTTCAAAATGAGTGTGACTCACATTCGAATCAAGTGATTTGAATGTCGCTGTTCCATTGCTTACCTTTACTCAACCATCTGAGCAGGTCGGTTTGTTACACCTACTTCAAGGTTTGAAAATGTAAAACTGTTCATGATAAGGGAAATCTTTACTATTTTATGTCCCTGCTGAATCCATCCTGTCAGCAAACAAAGCCTGGCACTCATGTATTTCATATTGCAAACACACAAGCCAATGATAGTAACCTTTAAACTCATTTGCCTGAGTATGAGGTCTCCACAGTAAATGAATGTACAATGTTCAAAAGAGATAATAATCACAGAGAAGTTTTCAATGTAACATGAGATTTTCAAGGTAAGCGATATCTCTGCTTCTAAATATTTAGATTGGTGGAATATAATTTTATATTTCATTTCAATTTTCCTAGATTAAAATCTGGTACTTGTTTTGTTTTGTGCATTTGAGATAATAATGTTTTTTGCTCTTGTTTTCCTTTTGATTTTCACTAGTTTTTTTTGTTTCCAGAGAGACCATTGAAAAACTTGATAATAGAACAGTGGCATATCCTACAAGAACCAAGCTGCAGGGCCATTTGCAGTGCATTACTTTGCTCAGCCACCTCATTGGCCAGCCTTAATCTCAAAGGCTGCATAACTGTCAGGAATGCTTTTAACTATGAAGGTAGGCATGGCTCATGTACTAGATCTTTTCACTATTCACTTATAAATTATATTTCTAAAATTTGCATTCTGAACATAAGCTTGCTTAAAATATGATGTTATGTTTGGGAGTTTTAACAAACACATGCCTTTACGTTGGTGTGTGAAAGTCATTAGTTCCTTCATATTGAAATGCAGGTATGGAATATCTTAAGGCAAGATGAAACTGGTTAAAGGTGTGTGACAGAGACAAAAATTTTAATTGCCAGAACGTTACGGTCGCAGTTACATATGAATCATATGAAGTAGAGGATCTTCACAAGAAAAAAGCAACCCATAGGAATCTTGAAATATTTTGAAGCATTGGCTGCTCAACTGTAGGCAGCGGGCATCACAATATATTTTGTGAAAACCTTTTTCCTGGGGGGGATCACACAGTGAGTCAGTCATGTGATTGTTCCTATGATGACCAAACCTAGGGATAAACAATTCAAGGATTGTGTTTTTGTTTTGTTTTCGTTTTTGTAACAAAATAGGAATAATTCAATGTGGATCGTTGTTGAGTAAACTGCATGGAGAGGACAAAACTGTGTATTCTAACTTTTGACCTTTTTCACAATTTAAAAAAATAGAAGTGAGTAGCCAGAATAATGGCTCATCATAGTTGAAATCAGTCATGAATGAAATCTGGTGCTACCATAATGTTGTAGTTTGTATAAATAACCTAGATTGAAAGTCAGATCTTGATACTATTGGCTTACTTTGAACCACAGATCTGTGTCATGCCATCTTTGCTTGTGCAAGTTTGAGGTACATTGACTTGTCAGACAACATGCTGGGTAAGTTTCATATGGATTTGTATAATAATTTCTTAGGTTCATTTATTTCTTGTGATAACTGTAAATAGACATTTTTATGGTGTGTGAGTGCTGTTGTTTCAGAGATGGGAATTGTGTAAGACTTATGAATTTATATAGGACCCAGTCTGTCTGCAGCCCTTCAGTGTATTCTGCTGTGGAGTGATTTTGTTTAATTGTTTCATTAAAAATCCATTTTTTCTGTTTTATTGACCAAGTAGGTGCCTTGGTTTAGTCAGGAACAAAACTTTTTTAAGGGATAAGTGATTCATTTCTCATGCTTGCTTCAGTAACTAAATTGAGCATGCAAGATGTAGTGTAAACACTGCACTTCATAAACTTCAGAAAGCCAGACATACTGTATCATTTATTCCTTCAGCTTTATCTTTTTGTCGTGAAATTTATTGTGAACTGCTTTGTTTTGAAAGTGAGTCATACACTGTTTACATACAATTTTATGTTTTCTTAAGATCTTAGTTTATGCTTGCAATAGATAGCATTCATTATTTTGATTTCCCTTGTAGGAAGGCTGAGGAAATTATCAGTTGGTTGTGTTAAAAAGTACAGGTTTGTTTCATAAACTGCATTCAAATTGTATGTAAGTGCTGATTGATGATAAATTGCTGTGTAACAGCTGAGGTTGTTCTAGCACGTTATAGTAGGGGGGAGTTAGCTGATCTAACTACAACCCTTTAGAAAACAAAACTATTACAGCTGTAGAAAAAATAAACATGAGACATGACGATCGATTAAATATTACTAAAGTTTAATAACTGTATACTGAACAATAAAATACTAGGAAGGCACCAGCGAAGAACTAAATATCCTACGCCACACGAGGAAAAGAACTCACTTACTCACCGACCAACCACTCACATGGGTCCATATATACAGGTATTTCTGTAGAAAATTCCCGAAATTAATCTGACCTCTGCCCCTGCCCGTAACACGCAAACTAACCAATCACGTATCAATACATCACCAGGTTGCATCACTCAAGGCCAAATCTGGCGTAAACATCTATATCCACAATGTTATCGAATGTTCGGGAACATACTAATATTTACGAAAGGGGTCAACAACGACCGAGCGAGGAAAAAAACTACTCACAAGAAAAGGGGGGGGGGCAAGGTCACGGAGTACACTCTGGCGAACGTCAACAATAAAATGAAAAAAGAAGTGAACACATGCTCAGTCACCAGTATGACAAGAAAAACGGGGGAGGGCAAGGGGTAGCTTGCAGATGCTACATGCTGTATGGAACAGAAATTGTTGTTTCTTCCTCTGGCTGAGATAATTTGTTTCAGGTCTTATTCAAACATATGACTGATCCTTTTTGTATTTGTACTGAATTATACTTCAGAGGCGGACGGGGTAGATCTGGTGAAAAATATTTTCAAACACACGAGCGTCACAGAACTCAGTCTCAAGTAAGTTTTGTAATTCTAAGTTAAGGATTTTGATATATTTAGTGTTATGACGATATTCACTTTCTGTGTAGCATTTCGCAGCACATTGATATGTACATCACTGTTTTGGCAATGGTTGTTTGATTTTCAACAATATTCAGGGAAACAGAATAAAAAGTTGTTTTTTGTACATATCAGTTTACTCTTGGCATGTTGCCTATATCTTTAATTTGCCATAGCAGTTTTACTTAGATGGCAGGATTGGAGGCGGCTGAGGTGTGGCTTTGCAGAAGGCTGCTCAGAATGGGTTGGACAGAGGGGAGAACAGGTGCAGGCATCTTGGAACAGCTTGGCGCCACCAGAGGAATGGCACCTGGGATGGATGGGGGAGGACTTGCGTGCGTCGGCCACGCGGCCCGAAACGGAAGCACGGCCCTTGTGATATCAATCCTTCAAGGAGGGACAGAGGCAGAGGGAAAACAGGGAGGACCACCCGTTGCATATCACGATGGCATCGGGAAAGTCGGCCAGCTGGAGATGAGTGAGCTGGCTGGGAAAGCTGGGGACGGGATTGGGTGGGGGGGATTTTGTCGTGACATCCACTGTGGCAGCTAACATCGATGACGATGGGGCCGACAGGTGAGGTGAAGGGAAGAATGTTTCTGGTACATTTTTATTCATTAATTTATGTTTATTATTCACCAGTTATTCAGATTTTGAAGTATTATTGTTTTTTTCCGGCAGGAATAATGATCTGTCAAAAGAATCTGTGTTGTCCATATTGCAAATAGCATCAGAAATCTTTACCTTAAAGAGGAGACGGCCACTGGATATATTAGACCTGCGACAGAATCTGTTCCTAGAAGCTGACAGAGTGCCAAATAGAGAGTTACTACATGAAGTTTCCAGAGTCATTCTTTTGGATTACCATTATGTGAAATTTTAACTGAATCATTGAATCAGCAAATGTTGTTCAGATTGCCTTCACAGCATGGCTATTTCACACATGTGATTTAGTTTCACTTGCTGTTGAGAGGGTTCAGTAACATTATTTTGTATTGCCATGCATCACCTACCTTTCAATCTGGTGGCCTGGTCAAGACTCACTGTTACCACCAACTGATACATGTATACTTTTGGTTAACATGTCTTTGCAATTGAGTGTGTCTGAATTTTAGGGGAAAACGAATAGAAAACCAATTTAAGAGTTAGGATATGATGTCAGAATTCAAACAGCTAAAGGCAGGAGCAAATAAAGAGTAGAAAATAAAATGGTGAGAGAAATTTTTGTTTACAAACTATTGCCTAAATAAAATTGCTCCTTGGCCACTTTCACACTCCAAATAAAAAGCTTTAGAATAATAGTTAAACCATTTAGCCGGTGACAAAATCCAAATAATCCTCTTCTTTGAAAAATTGTGCTGCTTTTTATATTTCACCTCCATTGCACATGGTGCAAGTTCATGCTTTCAACTAAGTCAAAGCAAAAAATATTCTTAATCCCATGAACTCGAGCGCGACTTGTGCATCACGGCACCTTACTTAACTATATACTGAGTGCACGCTCTACGTCGTTTTGGGTGTTGATGTCAAAGCATACCTACAATGCAATCCTAATAGCTGTACATGTCCTGTCTATGCGTGATGTCTTTGTAAATGACCTTATGAAGAGGGTTATAGGATTTGGCTCAGGAGCCCAGGTGCAGGGTCATGTAAGGCTCAGGGGGTCAGGGCTCATAGGGTTAAAATATAAGAATAAAATGTTTACAGCTTCTGCCATCAAGCTGAATGTAACTGTCGTACATCAACAAAAGGTGGCCATTTGCTAAATATACCTTGTAAAATTGTCGTTAAAGGAAAATGAACCCATGTCATATTAAGTAGGCTTTATTTCATTATGCGTTAATATCCAGGGAAAAATAGAATTACAAAATTTTTAAGTTTTTCACTTTTGGGGATTTTTCATCTAATTATTTTTTAAAAACCAAACTGATTTGCAGATACATTTTCCTATCTTTTGTGCTATTTTATGTAAATTTCAAGTAAATAAATACAGAGGTGCTGGGAAGGTTCAGCAAAAATGGGAAAATATGGAAATCAGATGGACCAGATACAATCATTACACTGTAGGTAGAGATGAGCATAGTTCATTCTGGTTAAAATTAACAAAAATTTTGACAGTTATGGATTAAATGTGCCCTACGTGAAATGAATAGCGTGGTCAACGGGGAATGAATGATATAAGAAAAAAATCATACTCACTATATAGTGGATCATGTTGGCCTAATGTTAAGTGTTCATTCTTGGGGCTTCAGGGACAGATCTATCTCAGTCACAACTAGCAGAGACAATCTTTAAGTCTTGCCATCACTAAATTCTTCAGAATAAGAATGAAGTTTTTGAAGAGATATGCCAGTAGTGCCATAATCACAAACTTCATTATCCTCCGTGATTGTCTTTTTCAAGCATGTCTTGAAATTTTACAAGATTTCATCTCTCTGCCTGCAAAGGGTCAAAATACAATATATTGTGGTGGACCTGGTCATGTGTCTTGAAAACATGAGGTCTGTGATGTCTTCATCTTTACAGTTTTCACTTGTTGTGTGTTGTTGTTTTTTGTTTTTTTTTGTCTACTGTACTCAAAAGAACAAAACATATGTCATGAAAACAGGGAATATTGTTAGCAATGTATTGAAAGTTGATAATAAAATGATATTGCAATATTATAAAGAAAATGTACTTGGCAAAAAAGAGAGACTCAAGTTTACGCCGTGCTTACATTCGATGCACATTGATCAGTTTTATAAATCATGTTCGTATCATTACATAAATATCAACTCAAATATTTTTTATGTTGTTTTTGTCAGATTGCCTTCACTGTCATGTGATGTGCGTTATTTTTTATTTCAAATGGAAAGAAATGCATTTGATCAAATTATGCAATTTCAACTCATATGCAAAAACTGTGCGTTGTTAGGGCATTGATTTCATTGTTGTTTTATGAAGAAAAATCTTCTACAATATGTATCAAAATATAAGGTTTAGAAATATTTTGAATGTCTAGCATGGAAGTCATTGGCTATTCACACAGTCATAGACGTGAGAAAAAATATTATAGGTGGTAGATGAGAGAAAAACAGTAATTAATTTTTAATAGTTTTAGGTCCTTTTTCTGTCCTTGAGGTTTTTTTTGTTGTTTTTTTTCTTCTCTAAATAGGTCTGAATTTGTGCAGAAACGTTTCATAATCTCATGTTGTGAGACTGGTGTATTTTGGCTGACAAGTTGTGGGATTCACCATAACTCTTAATTCAGGCTTTGTTTGAAGAGGGGAGAGAGCTACATATCTCATGTGGATATTGATTGCTTGAAATATGATCTGAATGTCTTGCCAAGTATTCCTGCCATCCTACTCAGAAATTATTTACCATGAGCAGCATTCAGCAAACTACAGCCATCCATGATGCAAGCAGTGAATTCAAAATCTCTAGACTATAATTTCGTTATATTTTTATTTTTTTTGTTATCCTTTGCGAAAAGAGAATCGCTTCAAAATGTGGTTGCTATTCATTGTACAGTTAATCGGTTGTGATTCTGGTCTAGTCTATGCATTTGCCATTTTGAGATGTCTCAAATGTGATTTTCAGTTGGCATAATAAAATTTCCTAATTTATTATTATGCAGTTCTTTGAAGAATTGCACACTGACATCATAACAAAACACTTTATTGATTTTTAAAATTAGGTAAATGTCTGAGGCTTCATTTAAGTCTATTTTCATGTGTGAGCATGTCTTCCAAGTATAGATAACAATTTCACTGATGTTCCTCTGTCTGGCTCCCTCTCAGCTGTTTTGCCTATTGATATCATCAGACTGTGTCCCCTGTATCTTACTGGGGTAAAATGTTGCCTTTTATCATTGGTTATATTGCATGTAGATTGGTTTTTGTTTTGCATGTAGACCTAGTGCCTGACTGGGGACCTTTTGTTGTTGTATACTGTAATTTGTACAGGATTGCAGGGGTTTCTCACAATGCATTTTCAGGCTTGATAAGTTCAGTCCTCCATTGAATATCCACTTTCATGCTTGAAATTTGAAATGTTACTGACCTCAGTTGTGCTGAAGTACATCGTAGTGCATAACTGTGGTTTTAAATTAATTCCAGATAAGATTTTATATAAGTCAAAATATGGCAAAAAGAAAAAGTTGTATGTAACAAAGCCTCGCATAAAAAATAATACCAAAATGATACAATAAAAGGCAAAGAAAAAGGGAAGACAAGTCAATAGTTCGGTTAAAAATCTTCTTCCGGAAAACAAAACAAAAAAACAACCGCAAAAAAACACACACACACAAAAAAGAAGAAAGAAAATTGAACAGATAAAACAACTGAACAATAAAAAAAATTATAGAGTTATGAATTATTAAGTCAATACGATCATTTATCTGCAAGTCCTGACTATAAGACTTGCTGCAACCCCACGCTTTTCTGTAATTTTTATAATATTTCGTCAAGAGTTTGTGTTATCGTGGTTCACAAGTAGGCAGTCTTTCACCTATACATGCGTCCAGCATTTAACTCTTTCCCTACCACACAATCTGGGGAGTATTCCACGGTTGGACCAAGCTATATTTGAGCCACATTTTGTTCCCTCAATAGACAACCAAAAGATATAAAATTGTGTGAAAATGAATGTAGATTCAAAATATTCAGGTTTGAATGTACAACAGTGAATTGTATTTACAAAAATGTTTCGTAAACACTGAATTGGAATTGAACATGAATTTCATGAGCCGCATTTTGCGGCTCGCGGTAGGAATCGGGATTTCGCTTGAGCCGCAAAATGCGGCTCGCGGGAGGGAAAGAGTTAAAGAAAAAGTAGGAAGTGAAGGAAAACACCTCTGACATCCATGGTGCTGGTGATACTCTGCTGTCATCTGCGGGAAGAATTTTATAGATCTTTTTTTTTTTTAAATTGTAGATGTACATGACCTTACAAAAAATGAGCTAGAACTAGGCAGACTTTTTCTTAATTTGGTGTTTTTGCATTCACTGTGTGATATTTTTGTTTACTGCCATTCTTTTTCCTTATATTTTTTCTTAATCAAATCCAATCCTCTCATATTGCAGTTACAGGTAATACTGGAATGATTTGTGCATATCTGTTTTTTGGTATTATTAATTATTACTGTGTATGCTTTAATTAAATGTATAAATTATTAATGCAAGTTTTCAACTCAGGGCTTCACCATCAGTGTGCAATCATCATCCTGTTTGAGTATAATAATATGTAGCATTAGCAGTGGTGTGTATCAGTGCAGTTGGTTAATGAACATTCATATGGTCACTTGGATGAGGGGACATCTTCTCCCTTAATATGATGTTATTTTAATGGATCATTTTTTTTTTTTTTAATCAATGCCTGTCTTGGCTTATAACTACACATGCATTGAAAATTTTAGGAGACTGATTTTTTTTTTGTGTCTTTTTTTATTTTTAAATTGAAAATCAATGCTTGTTTTAAAAATATAATGGCTTTGAAATTTTAGTGGCCCAATTTTTTTTTGTTTTAAATTGAAATGAATACCTGCCTTAAAACTACCTGGGCATTGAAATATAATCATACCATGACAGTCATACCATCTGTTGGATTTTTTTTTAGTACAGCTTGAGCAAGGGCCACTGATTTGGCCTGCAGAATGACAATTTGACAAGGGATATTAAAAGTAATCATCTTTTCTGCCTTTGAAACCATAATTTCATGACCTCAAATTATTGGAATTCAACCTACTTTGACCTTTGTTTTGAGGAACTCATAAAAGAAAATATGATTATGTTAAATGAGTTTGTTTCAAGACATTTATGTGTATATTACTTTCTGTGAAAGTTGTAAGGATCTAGCTTCTTGTAATGATGGCAATTGCCAAAGTAAAAGTTATAAATATAACCCCTTTATATTGGATTGTGAAGATAATAAGTAGAATCATAGCCCTATGAAGATGATTACAAAATACTGGAATGAACTGAAGATCACATTTCAATATTTCAACATATTTTATCATCAGTGTCCAAACACAAAAACATTTCAGTGAAGCTTAATAGAGGAAGTAAATGTATCGAAATGGGACAGAAGGTGGGTTTGCAGCCCAATTCCTATACATGCTGAAACAATATCTGGAAAAGGTAGAAGTTTTATTATGCAGTTAGAGAATTGATGTTGAAAACATGTTCAGAAGGATACAGTGTGAAAAGAAAACAAAACACAGTACAGTTATTGCACAAAATAACTGAAGTTAGAAGTGACTGGTTAAGGCTGAGTTTCTTGTGACTGCGTATCCGTGTAGAATTTGTTTCCTAAAACAATCAAACTATATAATTAAAATATGCTTATGCTTTGACACATTTATGTGAGTTTATGTATTATATTATTATATCTTTTTTTCATGTGAAAATCTGTCGCAGCTCTTCAGTTCCACTGTCCAGATACTCTGCACATAGTATCAGGATTAAAAGTAAAAGAGAGGTGTTTCAATTTCAGTACACCTTAAAATGTCAGTGTGTCTTCTCAAAATCAGTTTGTACTTCTACCTTTAGTAACTAGATGAATGTTTTTATCATCTTTTAATGATTTGCTGCTCCTTTTCTTGAAAGCGGTGATTTTTTTTTTTCTTTTTCTTGTATTACTTCAAGGAATGTGTGTATTAAAAATTTTATTTGAAATTTTCATTTTCATTAACAAATTAAACTTTCACAATTTTTATAAGCCATGTTGCACATGTTTGTGAAGTCCTTTGAATATAAGTGTATTAATTTTGTATGTGAAAAGTGAATCAACCAGACAGAAAGCAGTTTTGTATGTTTTACAACAGCAGCCCAGAATCTTCTGTAAAATATTCATTTTTTGTGTCAAGCCCAGTCAGTGCCAATAATATAAAACATCACTGCTCTGCGCTAATGGCATAAGTCATTTTTGACATTTCTGAGATATTAATGAATAATGTTTCTTTCCCTGTCATTTGGTGACTTATGCCATTATGAATCTACTGGATTATGACCTTTTCCTGTCAGGGCATTCCTTCTTCTATAATATTATCTGGCAATGAACCGTCAGTTGCCTTTTGGCCTAAGCCTGATATTATCGTAGGGCAGTGACGATAAGCAGTGATTATGAGAAGCTTGTGTTTGTGAGAATGTCACAGTTCATGTTTAGAAGGAAAGTGGGCAAGTGTCGTTTCGTGGGTGAAACTTGTGGGGTTTTCCGCTCTCCCTCACTCATCTTCATAATTAATGGTCCGTGAATTGATCTAGTGGCGGACACCAAAGGCCATCTGCGTTTCGGCGTGTCTTCATGATGAAGAAAAACTCAATGATTGACACTCATAAATGCAGAGTAGGAAATTAGTGAAAAAAATCATAATGTTTCAGTTGATGAGAACGTCACGAGGTTTCATTCATGTATCCCCTTTGCCATACTTTTTTTTTCTTTTCCTAAGTGTATTGCAAAAAACGTCCTAAAACAACGAATATGAGTCACTGGTTTTTTGGGGGTACAATTGGCCAGTGGGAAATAGAAATTGAGGTTAACAATTTAAACGTGGGGAAAGATGTTGAGAAGGGGTTAAAAAAAAGAGAAAGGGAAAGGAAAAAGTTCACAGGCTAGGATCAAACCAGGAAATTCTCATTGTAGGGTGGACGCTCTTTCAGTAACATTATACTGCGCGATCAAGAGGACGTTTGTCTTCCAGTTCAGACAAACCCGGATGGCCACAAACCTCTCTACTGATCTCTCGTGAAAATATTTTTAATTTTATGATGAAAGAAGTCGATTAACTCCTTGGCGAATTATACTAAATTTATCCACTGGCACAAGTAGTGATCAGCGGGTACATTCTCGTAAAGGGTTTTGTTCGAACTGCGGACATGGGGAATTTTGCTCATACATGTACTTTGTTTTGAGTGACACCCCACGCAAATTGATCAGGGATTCCTCGGGAATACCAGAATCTCCAACCTGTCTCGCCCACAAACAGGGGAGCAAACAGCCGGGGCTGTGGATTTATTAGTGGAGAAAAAATATAATAATATAAATAGTTTTAAGCCAGTTCGTCTCTTTAAATATTCTTGATTATAACACTATAACTGAATGTCTTTGATTAGTCTATCTGACGCAGAGGGCATCGTAACAATGTTGCCCAACGTGATTATATTTTTTGTTCTTTCATCGTTGTTGTTTTTTTAATTTGGACATGTTTTTATTTTTAAACAAAACAAACAAAAAATATGTATTTTATCGGCATTATTGTCATATTGTTGATACCGTAATGATAATTGTTGCAGCAACTGGTGCTGAATCTGGGTCATATAAGACCCCAAAATGACCCATGGTCATCCCTGAATTATATCTCTATGAACAGAATTCATTTCCCTCGGTGAGAGTGAGACATGAGGCCAGCGTCGCTTGACGTTTGAAATTTGGCTATTTAAAATAATAGAGATGGAATTTGTCACATTTGCTAGCGTGAACAAATTGGGGACAGCACGAAAATGGCGCCCCGTAAAAAAAATTATGAAAATCCCGTCACCTCTGCGACGAAGTTTAAATTAAAGACTGTATGGAGCGTTTACTGAGGGAAACCCGGTAGTCAGATCCGGTGACCTTGCTTGTTTGTAGCACGGAAATCGTAAGGGAATGAGTCACACTGGCTATTTATAGCACTGTAAGCAAAGGAGTGTTCGTCATACAGGGGATTTTCTGCCGTGATCGACTGAGGCCCCCATGTGTTGGCCTCCTTCAGCCCATCGATTTTTTTACTTTGTGCCTCTCAACATCACTCAACCTCCCCGTGCTTTCGTCTAGTCAGTCTGTCCTGTGTTGAAATGTTCCCTATCGTTTGAAAGCTTAAATACGTCGACTGGATGTTGTCCTAGTTTTGAAATTTCCTCCGCCATCAAGCAGCTTCAGCACTGAATAGTCCTGTCGTATATCGCGATTTCCTGTGACTTGGGACTCTCCCACCCCCCCCCCCCCCGCAACTTTTTTTTTGTTTTTAAAGCGTTAACCGAGATTTCTAAACTACAGCGCGGGATGATTTAATTTCCTGTTTCGGGCTCCATAACATGTTTAATATTTTATAAGGCGCACATTACCGCACCGTTTTATAAGGCCTGGGAAGCCAGCTGCTAGACTTTGCAGATCGCGACCACGTAAAACAAAGCATGCCTATATAATTATTACCCAACAAAGCCTTACTTCTATAATTTTATATAAAGTAAGAACTATTTTAGATGTATGCCATAATACTGTAGGTCCACGTGTGAAACTTCATAATTTGTAATGGCTGTTGTTAAAGGACGGTACGATACCGTAGTCTAAATACAAAGCCAAACAGAGAAAATAGAAAGCTGATTTCACTGGTCATCTGTAGCTTATAATGTAAAATACCGTGGTCTAAAATTTAAAACAGGAAACCACCAAGAATTCCATCGCCGCATCGTGGATTTACCGGAAAAATCAAACACTGACACAACCGTTTATCACATAATCTGCAGCGGGAGACCAAAGTACATGGACGTGCGAGCACTGATTCCATTGAACATGATTGTCTTATCGCAATAGTGACATACGCGTAGGTCAGTTTTAATGCTGCGCAAATTGGGCTGCAACATAATCGTGAATCCACACGAGTGTTATTACACGCGCATTGTGCTTTGTAAGCAAAACCATCTCATCATTTGCTTATTTTACGTATGCAACACACACGAACTTTTATTACAACTTTTTTTTTTTTACATAACACATTTACCATATGCTGCCTCAATAAACAGCGGTTTTAAATACCTAGGTTCTACAGTGCATCACTGACTAATGTATGGATAACTAAGCTTAGATTAACGTTCGTGCACATGTTCTGCCTCTCTCCTCTCCCACTTAAATAAGGTGGATTAAACAATATTATTAATGAAATCATGTCGGTGGGGCCTTTTTTGCTGCCGGAATTCTGTGTGAGCAGAGAAGTTTCATTGCAAGTTTAACGTTTTATTCACATTTTTTTTTGGTTTGTAATCTGTCTCTGTATAAATCATATTGGACGACCCGGGATTTGATAAGGCTTTAGTAAGAAATGCGAGGCTCAACATCTTGATGCCATACAGTGTTGCACCTGTACTTGTTCTTGTGAATAGTGACTCGATGAAAAGCTTACAACTTTAATGACACACGGGAATCCGGGAGGGGTAAAGCACTGAGATGTTGATCTACCGTTTCGCACAAAATTTTTTAGATAAGACTCTTATTAAGAGACAGTCCATAGGGTCGCCCACAGAATAGACAAGACTTTCCGTGAGGTCGCCAATAACGCTAGGCCTTTTTCCTCATGGAAGGACCTGCAATCGCTTGATGGCTTTTTTCTTTTTCGAATGTTGTGTTAAACTAGGGTTTTTTAGTATTATTATTATTATTATCTTAACCCGAAGAAGCTCTTTGGTGATTGAAAACTTGTTTTTCCCGTCTACGTTTCATTATTGTTTGTCCCCGGCGCAGGGCTTTATAACACATAACCTTTTCTCTTTTGTTTTGTCACAATTAATTTCATTGGTCTACTGGTTTGATAGTTATCTTTGTTGGGCTTTCCTGGAGAGGGGAATGAATGTAGGTGGGAATAAATGAGAACAGATTTATCTATCTATCTATCTATCTATCTACCTACCTACCTGTCTTTCCGTCCGTCCGTCTGACTGTCTATTTATCTATTTATCGATCTGTCTATCTCTCTATCTTTCTATCTATCTGTCTGTCTGTTTATCTATCTATCTATCTATCTATCTATCTATCTATCTATCTATCTATCTATCTATCTATCTATCTATCTATCTATCTATCTATCTATCTATCTATCTATCTATCTGTCGCTCTCTCTCTATCTATCTGTCTGTCTATCTATCTATCTATCTATCTATCTATCTATCTATCTATCTATCTATCTATCTATCTATCTATCTATTGCATGACAGCATGTCCGTGTGTCTATTTGCATGTGTTTTAGACAATCTTAATTGCTATTTAAGGTGGCAATTATTTTTTATAAATTAATATCGCCCATTCACACTTCTGTCGCATTATTTTTGTTACGTGAAAAAATAATCCCCACTTCCAACACACTGCCAAGATTTCCCCGTGGAACAAAGAAAAGTTCAGCTAACAACGAATGCATTCAACACTGGCACATTAATGTAGGCCTTATATCGCCCGTTCGCTTACGCACGTCGCTTTTTTAAATAGGCCCATAAAGTCTGTTTACTGACATTGGAAGTTCCGCCTTTACGTTACCGTATAAATCCGTCTTGTTTTGGAATTACCAGCTTTGTATCATCCGATGAGCAACAGCGCCGTATGACCCCGGGGAAATCAAAACTTGAATACGAACTCGATTTCTCGTTATTTCAGACTGTAGATCGGCCACATTTTACTGCGAACTAACAGATCTTTACGACAGGCACACAAAACTGAAATAAACACTGGAGAACGGGGAAACGGGGAAGAAAATGTGAGAAGGAGCGGGAAAGAGACAAAATAATTCTATTAGATCCCAAAATGTCAGCCCACGCGCTAATGTTTAATACGAGCAGTGGCGAGTCCTTTTTTTCTCTCCCTGAGATGGGGTGTCTTCTGGGCACTGGGTGGCATATAATGCTCATTATTTATTTATTCATTTCTCTTTTTTGTCGCTCTTGATTTTTTAAATTTATTTTTAATTATCGGTTTTCTGCCACTGCAAAAGATGGTGGCAGATGCCCACCACCCCCACCCCCGGCTCTCTTTTCACCACAGCACCCTCCTCCCCCCCGGATCCGACGCTGATCGGTGAGAGTTTTGCTATTTTACAAGACTTAGTGTAGATCCTACTTTTCACACACAGGCCCAAAGAGGACCAAAATTAACCCCAGGCCCTGATGCAATTCGAGCGAGCCACGTGACTTGTGAAAATCTGGTAGTGTTCACACAGTGAGCTGTGTAGGCGATACAACGAGCTAATTTTCATGTGTAGCCCATTACATTTACATGTAACCACTTTGTTAGGTCCTAGCTCTCCAAAGAATCTACGATACGTGGTGTCTGCACACTGGGAACCACTTGAATATATCGTGACCCTAGTTCTTGTTTGTTTTACCTCCATTTTCTGAGAAACTGGAGATCGTTTAGTTGCCTACTTAGGAGGTAAAACACTTTGATACTTGCAGTAGGCCTACTCATCAGGATGTTTCACAGTTCCGATTTATTCCATCTCCTTATCATAAAACTAATGCCGCAAATGTTTGACGTCGAATTTCTAAGTAGTGCAAAAATGAGAGTTGGAACAAACAAGAATAAAGGTCGTGATATGTTGTAGAAAATAAGTTATACTGCACTTAGAAGAGAACCTTGAAACAGAAACTGAGAAAGAGGAGGGGGGCCGGGGGAAGAGAGAAGACAAGCACCAAAGCCCCCCCCCCTTTTTTTGTCTAGTTTGTGTACTACCCCGGTACTCTTAAAGGTTTGAGAGCCCTCATAACGTAAGCCCCTGCCTATGATTGTGTAATGGGTCTTGGGTGCAACTGTGTGCTAACTGACGTTACTAATAAATTACTGAATGCTGGCGCCAGCGTGCAAGTGCAAGGCTAAAGTTGTCTTCCTTTCCCTCTCCGAACAACCATCGCGTGAGCATCCAGTTCAGGCTTAGAGTCTGTGGTCATGGTGCACTTAGACTTATCTTTCTATCCTGTTGCAATGCTCGTGCCAGGCATTTGGGAGTCAACCTGACTCCAGACAAAGGACCTCGTTGTTGTTTTCGTTGTTGTGTTTAAAAGATTTCGTCACCTCTAGAAAACGCTATGGCGGTAGGTTTAAGATAAGAGTTAGGATTAGTAATTTAATGTCGGAAATTACAGTAGAGGCGGAGGGCGTAATATTTTAATGGACTATAATTTTACACGTAGTTCTTCTTCTGGGTGTTGGGATTTTACACACGGCTTCTTTACTTCGTTCAAACTGCATATATAGGATGTTTGTGTGCAAAGGACTTGAAATAAAGGAGGGTGGAGGAGGCAAAACGAGCTATAATTTGTTAGGTCTCAGTATAAAGCGTACCTTAACCCATTTTGGCATACTGCTTCTTACAGTACAGGCCTATAAACAGCTCAAAGATATGAAGGAGTGGAGAGGAGGGGTTATTTTCAGGGGAGAGGTAACATAGGCATTGTGTAGATTAAAGCCAGAGGGGGCGATGAGCAAATATTGAAGAGACAACCTAAAGTTAGGACTGAAGAAAATAATTTTAAACCCAGGCATATATCCCATATCCCATCTATACACAGTGTAATTATCAGAGAACCATAGTACAGGAACTCGATCAGTTTATCATTATTCTCAGATGCGACTTGACGAAGCAATGGCTATTGTTTCCACAAGAAGGGCTGATGCTATGGCATGATCATAAATAAACAAAAATGAATGTTTGTGAAAACCTGTGGGAGATCCTTTCAAATCACCGAAATAATATTGAAACATAAAGACGAGGCGAAGAAAAGTCAGAAAGGGTAGTCATAAAAAAAATGGCGCCGATCTGGAATCGAGAACTCTTCGGCCACTTCCATTTTACCGCTACACAGTCCTATCCCAATATACCCAGACTGCCATCTCTCAAGTCTCTCAAGACTCAAGAACTCCTATGTAATGTAAATAAAGTCTAAAGCACAGAGTTCCTAACAATAGTCATACCGCCTGTCCTAGTTGATATTTGTTTGTTCAGTTTTTTTTTTGTTTTTTTATAATGGGTATGTGGCAATGTATCTTAGAGTTTTAGCTATCTTAAATTACTTCTTGTCTTCTTAAAACGGTGAGCTTACGTGGATACTGTAAACTCCAGGAAATATCGTATTCATAGTATTTCGCTCATAAACAATGCCACAACATAAAGGAAATCTACGTCCTTGAATCTGTCATGATGTTAAAGTCGCATGAAAATTGTTGCTATTATTATCTTTCTAATTAATATGCAATGTCTTTTTCTAAACAATGATAATATGATACATCCGTTAAATACTTTATTTCTAATGAACCACATTTTGGGATTCCCCACTGAGCCACTCAATAGCTACACGTACACGGCATGAGTCACGCCCTGAAGTAGAAGTTTTTTTTTTGTTGTTTAAGGAGCTAGGATCCTGTTAGGGCATTTTGTTGGTCATGCTATACATCAACCTGGTAACATTGAGACTATCGAGAAATTATCAATCTCTCGCCACAGTAATTCATTCCGTGCTCAATACATGTAAACAAAAACGATCTTGTTATGTCACTCTGTACACTGTTGGGGGGGAGGGGGGTGGGGTTCCATTATTAGGCCCATATGTGTCACGACACTTATATGTATACCGGTATGTGATTAGTAATATTATACTAATTGACATTAATAACGGCGAACTGTGTGCCAGTATTAGTTCACAACCCCAGTGAAAAGTTAAAAGATTGAATCTGAGCCATGTTTATGTTGTTGGTTACAAAGCAAAGCATTAAATCTCTATCAAGGCATATCATGTGAGTTTTATCTAGGAGATTTTGATCAATTATTTTATATTCTGGTAGCCAAACAAAAACATACAAAATATTTCTCTTCTGTACTAACTCATGGTTGGGGCAAGTTAATACGTCATGGCCGTCCTGGAAAATGAGCTTTAGTGTAAATCAAATTGGATTACTTCTAACATTAAAATATGTAGTTATATTTTATGGCCCCGTTTTGTTTATGTGGTTAAGGTGTAGAGTGGGGTCACGATCGAGATAACGCCAGGAGATCACAATTGCCATTACGACCCTATTGTTAGTATGTTACACACTGTTTATTTTGATGATGGATCGTGCGAATTGTTATACTATCAAGATACTGTAAATACCGGTACCAAGTTGGTTATTGGTATGCAGCATGCAAGTTTTGCGACTCCGTCGTTGGTACATAGAAAACAATACCCACATTTCATAGTAAACAGTTACTGATAGTGATATTGTCTTTTTTTTTTTTTTAAATATGAAATTTACAAACCTAATTATTCATGTATGTACAGAAAAAGCATTTCATGAAAAAAGGGAATAAGTGTATGGGATGAAATTGTGAGGCCATAGGTCCAAATCTAATGTGGCAGACAATTAATACCGTCGTGGTCATACTGTTGAAACTGAAACAGTAGTACAGGCGGATTGGTGGAGTATTGCCAGTTTTTGAGTTGATCATTGCCAACAGTTTCTTAGTTTATTAATAATAATGTAGGCCTACTAAAATCTCTTGTTGTTATTGTTATGTACATGCCAGAATTAGTACACTACTTTCTTTTTTTCTTGATTTTAACCAAATCATACATTAATAAGATTAAGAACCGATCTCACGTGTGTGATGAAGATGTGTTTTCACGTCCTATAGGATACCTTGGGAAAGAATAAGACTGCTTACATCTTAGTTCCTATATAATATTTTAGTGTGTTGACGTGTTACTATAAAAAAACCACAACAAAAAAAAAAAAAAACCGAAAGCCTGATAATATGTCTACCACTTTCGTTTGAATTTTATTGCATTGGTTCTGTATTATTTCGACGGCAAGGTTTTGCTATATAGATCTGCCTACAACTTTTTTTTTTTTTTTTTTGCCATATTTAATTTTAGTTATTGTGATATTCACACGTTAATGGACCGGAATGATTTTATACTAGCTCTGGCCACAAGTTGGTATAAAGCGGACTGCTGTTGGACAAACTTAAAGGAGTTGTAATGTCTAACCCTAGTTATAAGACATGTTTTGTTTTTTTCCAATTTGAAGCCCTTTAATAGTTCGGTTTCGAATACTAATTTCCTATCAGAAAGTTGCAAGTTGAGGGCGCAAAATATCATAAAAACCACAGTTGAGGGCGCGTAAGAGTTTGGGCAAAAATGGATGAAAATCAGTCATTGCAATGCAAAAGATACCAAATACATTAGGCTACTTGTAAGTTGTATGTATGCATGAGGATTTTCTCAGAAGTGTAGACTAACCTTTGTACCTAGAGCATTTTAATTTCAGCCCCACTTTAATGCACGACACATTGTTTATAGGAAACATTGGACAAGATTGAAAGGAAATTCAAGTAACCACGAAAGGAATTACATCATGTGATAATGGAAATTTGGTAATATGCTTCCCCATGCCGTCTAATTTCGTCTGGACTTCTGAAGGAAGGAAGATGGGCGTATTGTTATTTTTGGGAATTAAATTGGGACAAAATTAGCAGTCATCAAATGTCTTTCCCCCAGTGATTTCTGTCGCCTTACTTTACTACAGTACAAGGCGCTCAAAATGTGTCAGCCAAAATTAAATAGGCTTTCATATATAAATGAGGGATAGGCCTATATCGGAAGGAATCTAGGTGCCATTTGAGTGCTTGTGAGAAAAATGGAGAAAAACGTCATTTCATTTAAACCAATCGAATTTAATAAACGGTTGCAATACTGACATCAACTCTTCGGGTAAATCATGTGTCGATCGGATTACAATTTTACATGTACATGTATAGTGAAGTTTTTTTTCTTTTTTTTTTTGCTTTGCTTCTTTCTCAAAAGCAGCCAAATGGTACTTAGAAATTAGATTAGTTACATCCTTTCTACTACGTCTGACCTCATCGAATTTTGACAGGCTACCTTTTACTTGCGCCCGTGATCAGTTGACACCAAATAGAACGCAACAATATTGGGATTTAAAGATGCAGAGATTTTGCAGACTCCCCCCCCCCCCCCCCCCCCCCAAATCCCCTTGATTCTGGTGTTGGTCACCCAGATATATATATACATGTATTATAAATATATTCTTTACGATCACATGGCGTAGACGATGTGAGGGCAACATGCGTTTCCCGTGAGAAACGAACTGAGAAGAAGTTCCTCTTTCGTTCTTTTTGTTTATTCTTGCGTTACCATCAGAGATCTCACCCTGATGCTAACAAACTCGTGATAAAATGCACGTGTGGCGTGCGTGTCATACATTACTGAGCTGATGTTAGCCTACATTTCATTTTGTTCAGAATTAAAAATTTCAGTTTCTCACAACTGGACTCATTGTGATAACATGAACATGTAAAATATTGTATACCGAGGTTAAAACTTCCAGAAAATTGCGAGTGTCGCGGCTGTCATACTTATGTACTGAAATTGAAAGTAGTTCCCTAGTAATAGCCATCGCGCCAATAACAGCCTGTTATGAAACATGATTCTATGGCGAGCACTGCCGTTTTAATGTGCCGACACATAATTTTAATGCAGTTCCTGGTCCAAATAATGCATTATTTTATTTGACAGTAGTGGTCCCTGATGTTTAATTGACAAAAGATACAATTTCAGTTAGTCTCCACCACCACGAGCCACAGACAACTCACTCTCCCAGTCCCACTCCCCATACTCTTCCAGATAGCAAATAAATAGCCTATAATTTAGATGTAGGCATAGGTTTTCCTGTGGACTGTAATGTGACTAGGTGTATAATTTATCTCTCTAAGTATTTATACTTCCAGAGAATGGCCCTTACAAATGTGCTTAGTACAGAATTTGGGGAGAATTTGTGACAAATAAAATGATGAACAGTATTTTTATGTTTTTGTTTTTCATACTTGTGGAATATGCCTCTTTATTACGAGAGAAAGAAAATACAGAGCGAGGAGAGCTCTAGAACATTATTTATTTAAGCATTTTATTGTATTTTTTAGTAGTTTTGTTTGTTTGCCAATTCACTTTTCTTTCCTCCATCCGCATTACTTTACCCTCGCCATCCACCCCTTCTCTGCCATCATCTTTTCCACCACTCCTGATTTTGGATGATGCAAACTGCCATCACTACACTTATGTCAGTCACTGAGTCATGTGAAGGACAAAATCACAACAAATAACTGTTCACTCATACATCCACGGATACAAATCATAGATCACAGCACATTTTGACTATGGTACACAAGAGGTCTTAAGCTCTTTCTTTGTCACCGGAAGGTAGAATATTTTACTTTATTTTAAGATACTCTCAGTCAAATTTTACTGTTGCAGAAATGACAAATTTGATTCTTCTTCAAGCTAAGGCACAAATAATCATAAAACGTGTGAAAGATTGTCTTAATACTCTACACATCACAGACATGTTGCTAAATGTTTTCTATTACAGGTAACTTACAATTCAACTACCTATGCAGTGGTGATTTTCTGACTGTCATTAGCATGATTATTAAACTGTAAAGATATTATACTGACCACTTGCACCTTAATCCAGCATGCAACATGTACTAATGATCAACAAAACTGAACAAACAAAACACGCTCACAACCGTACGCAACAAAAATCAGCAACAACGTGTTTAGAATTTATAAACATTATGCAATTGTATGTATTGAGAATTCATAATGCATCACAAAATATAATTGTATTTGTCATAGAGATAATATATCACAAAAGCATCAAAATACAACAACATGAACATAATAATAACCCAATACTATGACACAAGATTCAGTTCTTTAAAACTTGCATGAAAAAATAGCCAACAAAATAGAAAACATGCTTCACTTTTTACCCTGTTTCCACTACACTATTACTGTATGAATGACATAAAATTTTCATGCCACTGTTCTGTGCAAGATGGAAAAACCAGTACGATACAATGTATACTATGAAGTTCCAAATCAAAAGGCATTATTGTCATTGAATGCCAGGGCTACATTCTTGTAATTTTCATTTTTTAATCACTTCACTTTTACTGACATTGACCATCATTCAGTAGTAACTTAATACAAACTTCATTTAGGCCAGTAAATTCCAAACACCTCCAAAACACAAAAATACAAAGTGCTCATCTTCACAAAAGCACCAGTAGACAAACTAAATAAAGTTTACCTTTCATCCAAATCTAAGATGGTACTAAATCTTAAAGGGAAGTGTATTATCTGACTCTGTCCTTGCAAATGTTTGTAACACAAAGCTCTTATAACACACAGATGTACAAGTAGTTGTAAGTGGCAATTTTTTTACCTTACTTGACTAAATGTGTCATTATGTAATAAAATGCCACTGGATCCATTGTGTAGTTTTGTAATTTTTAACACAGTACAGTGTATCTCCTTTCAATTTGAAACTGCTCACTATTTTCATTCACTTGTCTGTCTTTGATTAGAACAGTAGAAGCATTATATATCACTTTATCTGGTAGGCCTACAATTAATATTAATTTATTACTATTTTTGATGAGAAAAACCCACTATTCAGACAATGAAACAATTGAAAGGTTACTCATTTATGCCAGATACACTAGGTGATGTTAAATAATGAGTCCTTTCTGTCCTCTGAAGTCAATGCTGAGGGTGCCACATGATAATCCAGCCCATTTCTTGAACAGAAATGAGATTTTGGGTTACCGTTGCTGGCATGTGGCATTTACATTATAAAAATAATTACTTGCAAAAAACAAATTAAGGGTCCTTCTAATGCAGCAAACAATAACATAAGAGGTCTTCAAATGCATTGGAGGAAAACACAAGCAAAAGAAATGCTGAAATAAAATACCTTGCATCAAAATACTAATTATTACATATGGACATGTTTTGCATTTCAACACGCCAAAGTCATCACAATCAGACTGGAAGCACCTAAACAAAGAAAGAAACAGATGATAGATGTATACACATTCATTGCTGGAGAAAGGCTTCTTCATAAAAGTTATGTTTTCACAAAATGAAGTATAATGTATAATCCACTGACATGGCACACAACTAAAATGCAATGTTCTGAGCCATCATAATCTGACAACCACTATTCACATGTTCAACAATTTGCTGCTTCAGTTTCATAACTTGGTCCCGCAGACTCCCAGCTGTGCTAACGAGATCACAATTCTGTCCTTTCAGTTCTTTGACACGATCCTCTAATCGTGAAATTCTTTCCAACTTACGTGTGCGACATTTGCGTGCTGCCACTCGATTTCGCGCACGTTTACGCTCCAGTTTAATTTTTTCCTGAGATTCCATGTTTATGGGTGATAACGGTGGTGATGAACTGAGGCAGGGAACAGTTTGTGGTTCTTCTTTGATTGTTGGTATCCTCACATCAAGTCCAGCGGTGGACACTGGCATATTAGCCCTTGACGTTGGGAGAGCAGTTTTTGGAGGGCTTACGGTAGTCGGTGCTCGACTAACGGGGCCACCAGGCAAGGATGTTGTCGCTGAAAGTTCACTAGCTGATGTAAAAACTGGTAGTGTCGCAGCTGTTGGTACCGTGGCACTCTGAGAAAGGGCAGTTGGCACAGTTAATGTGGTAAATGTCCGATTAAGTTCTTGAGAGCGGGGTCCCGTAAGAGCACCACTGTTTTGAAGCTCTGCCAAAGCATCCACAAAGCCCCGAGCGTAAGCCTCTTGTTCCTCAGTAACACACTTAGGAAAAATGAACTGAGTCGGGGTGGGCGTTGTTGTCACCATTCCATTGGCCTGTATAATCATCTTCTCAAGCTCAGGAGAGGCCAATTTCAGCATGTTGAGATCTGGAGATGCTAAAACAGTCGCCAACTTCTTTTGCTTATTAGCAGAACTCGAATTAAAATCAAGTGTCATACTTCTCTTTAACTTTTTCACAGCTGAATCGGGTCCGTCCGTATCAGGATAAAGCGAATGCTCCATCCTGGACTTCGAAGATGGTGTTCGTAAATCCAGATTGAAAAAAGGACACGCGTGTCAGTACTGACTCGCCTCTCAGTTCAAAATATAATGACTCACTACAGCCTCGGCTGCGTTCCGTTCAAAGGCCGATGCCGTTAGTCACAGCAAGACGCTATGCCACAGACGATCAAAGCTACACTGTTATAATGTCGAAGAGGACAGCCTATATAGCGAATGAGTCACTACACTAAATTCGGAACATGACAGCATTTTCCTAAATGTTCATTGGCTGGAAATGATATCATTTATCACGTGGTTGAACTATTCCGAGTCGGCGGAAGGACTCCTGGTTTTAAAGAACACGTTTTCTGATGACGTTTACACCAAATCTATTTAAGGGTAAGGGATTCTCCTTCCCAAATGACCCTCGAACCCACTGAGAGGTCGGGTCAACTGTTTCATCTTGGCAGACGTAGAGCAATGGAAAACGGTCTTGATAAGTGGGTCTAAGTACCCCTACATGAGGACTTGGTGAACATTTGCCAAAAACCTTGAAAGAAGGCGTGAGTTGTGCAGACAAGAATAACACATTGCTTGTCTTGTAGACTTATTCAGGGAAGTGTTTTGCGCAGCCACACAATGAACTTGAACCGAAATAACCCCGTTGACCTCAACTAAAAATTATTATAGTCGAAGTTATCATTGCATCCACTGCCACTAGACTAGATCTAAATCTAGATCTAATCCAGATTCTAGGTCTACTCAAGCAGTTTGTTTAACCAAGAGGTCCAGGTCTAGGTGGACAGATTTTGGTGGGATTAATAAAGTACCAGTGTCAGACAATTGTAATGAGAGATATTTTGCATTGTAGTGGTTTCACATAATTGCTTTCGTAGAACACCAGAAAATGGTCTCGTCGATTGCGTAGTTTGTTTATTATTATTAGATCTAGTCTATGCCCTCATTTGCAAAAGCAGTAGGATCTAGACTGTAAATTATTTTGGGGTGAAGGGAAAATGACATAACATTAAATTTGTTAAGCGTGTTTGTGTTTTTTGGAGGGGGCGAGACCACAGTAGGACCAGTGTAATGCACGTACGCCCATGTCGCAAAAAGAACATTTCACCTCAAAAAAAAAAAAAAAAACATTCCCAGCTCTCACAAGCAGACTCATTTCATAAACTCTTCAGTTTCACCTTTAGACATAATGGTGTAGGTAATACATGTATAGATCGAGATAACATATGATAAAATAATATCAGTCCATTGGGCTCTTCCACACTTCTATCTAGGCTAGTGTCTGAGAAATCCACGCCTTTACATAATATATATACATATAGAACTAATTCTGCGTGTACGCCCAACTATCGAATAGCCTTGAATGACTAACCGCTACATCTGGAAGACCAGAAATCTATAATCTGATCTAAAAGTAGACCTTGACTCAGCCTAGGTAGACAGACAGGTGAGAAACTGCGCCATGCTGGCACGGGGAAATACCCGTGCGTTCCCAATTGCAAGAGAACAGTCACAGCGTGACTCATTGTGTTTATCTTGTTCATTGGGCGGGCTGGCCATTAATTTTGCCAATGTGATAAACATTACCTAAGGGCCCCGCCACCAGACCTTCAGCCACTAGAATGTGAAGGCAACCTGAGGAATGTCTTCAAAGAAGGCATGTGGGATTTATGAGAGGGGGAAAGTAAGGCAACTGTGATTTAAGAGGAGGGGAAAGTAAGGTAACTGTAATTTAAGGGAATGTAACTGCTGTAAAACTAAGAATGAGAGATGCAAGTGTCTAGAACGGTGTTCCACGAAAACAAAGCTCCTGGGAGCCAGGACTGGAAATAAGGAGGGGATACAGACCAATAGCAATTAAAAGGAAAAAAATACAACTATACAGGCAACAGTAAAGCATATTTTATATTACAGGAAGTGAAGAATTGCGCAGCTGATTCAAGCCATGTACAGAATTTGTCAGTCACAGTGTTCTACTTGTTCTTGTAATCATACATATATGCGCTGTGTAGCACAGGCCCATTGCAAAAAAAAAAAAACACAAAAAAAAAAAAAACATCCAAGGATGGTCCCCGAAATTGTTTGTGACTCCAAACTGTAAGAAGTATTCATAAAATTAATCCCAAACCCTAACTCTAACCCTCTTGTCATTTTGTTTGTGCTCAGTTGTCAGATTAATTTGACCAGTTTTCTTGTTGTCTCTGTCTGCCAGTAAAGATTGCACACCTTTTAATTCTTAAATTGAGATTTGTTTATCAATACTATATGTATAACATAATATTTCAGGACTTGCCGATGCTTGGCATGAATTACTGATTCAACAGCGAAACATAAAGGCTTCAAAAGTTTTATACAGGCTACAATTAATAATAATATTGAGATCATAACACGACCATTGATAATTACTGATTCTAAGGTGTTTATTTATTTTTTTAAATATTATTTCGATTCATTGCATCCTTGCATGTTGTCCACTTTTGTCTTTTATAGCTTTTATTTGACTGCTCTTCAAGATATGTGTTCACCTTGAACGGAGAAACAATTGGTGAATACTCACCAAATAATACTCCACACACTAAACTAAACACACACTTTTTATTAATTCACGATTGTTATCCTTTGGACTTTGAAAATATGGGCAAATCTAGCTTTATAGAATCTATTGGGGCGGGGCATGGAGTGGGGAAGGGGGCAAGGCGCAAGCGGGTTATCCCTGACAATTATGGGATCCGCAGCCAGTTTTATATTGTATGTATGTGTTAAGATAATATGTTTTATATATGCTTGAAAATGTAAGGTGATAAACTTATATATTTGTTGTTTTCTCATGTATTTTCTATTGGTATTAGTGGGCACATATTTTCTTATTTGCAAGTATTTCATCCCCTACTAAGGTATGTCACATTTAGTAGGAATATTTTCTTATGAGATCACTTTCTATGAACTTTGCTTTATTGAATGTCATTTTCACTGTTGTGAATTAAGGATTGAAGGTAAAGTGAATATGTTTCAACCAATATTTTAAGCTACATGGAATGTTTTTGTCATGATGTCTGCATAGGTGAAACAATTTAAACATGAGAAAAGGTTGGCAAAAATAATATCAAGAAAAAGATGATAAAGTGTTAATACAAAATTATTCAGTTTGTGTTTGTTTCTTGTTTCTTTTGCCACACTGGGAGTATTTGTTCAGCGAGTTTAGCTCTGCACCCAAAAAAGATAAGTTTTTTTTTCTTAACATACAAAAGAGTCATCTTTTTCAGAAGATCTGACATTGTTGACTATTCTACTCCTGAAAGTAGACTTTTGTATTAATTTTGGCTTCTAAAGAACTTTAAATCAGATGCTGTATATAAAACTTCATGTATATATAATGCTTTGTTTAACCAGATACAGTGTTCATGGCATCTCTCACATCTCGCAGTGCGCATGGCACACCAAATCTTGCACGGTCATCTTGTTTACTGAATGCTGAGAGTGAGATACTCTTTGATGGTAATTGGGGTAGTGATGATGAAGAACTGAGCAGAAGCAGTGAAAACTTGAATCGAGAGGTAATTATCAATTCAGGACAGGAGTAGTATTGAATTCTCACCTCACAAGAATCGTCTTGTGTTAAGTGAGTCATGAGTGTTAAATCTTCATGTGATGCATTTTGTTGCTTGTTTAATAAAATAAGTACATAAAATGTTCAAATAAAATGATTTATAATAATCTGATGAGGACAGTTCATTTTGGAATGAATGTGTGTATAGGCTTAGTATTTAGCTGTAGAGGAATAAAGAAATGAAAAGAAATTGCATAAGCTGACGTTGTTGTCAAAAATATAATAATCCAGTGCATTGTTTCAGGAAATCAGTTCATGTATACTTTCAGCTATGTCCTTAGTTGACAGGCTTTGATAATCCACAATATGTATTCCCTTTGTTAAAGTATTTGGTCGCTTCTGAGTCACTAATGTTTTCTAAGTGGCACTTGAGTATAAGAGACGTGTCATTAGCCACTTCATTTGTGTAAAATAGGATGCTGAGTCTTAAGAGGTAATGAAAAAAGCGTGCCAATTTGTGAGGAAGGAGAGCCTAGAGAAGGAAAAAGTGAGAAAGAATGAGGAACAAACTGTGAACAGCAGCACGGTGCATGAAGGAATAATGAAGAAAGCATGGTTTAAAGTAAAGTAGCAGGCATGTCAGAAGGTAGAAAAAAGACTAAAAATATATACGTCCCAACATGTTACAGACAAAATGATAAAGATCAAATTTGAAAACAAAAAGGTCCAAATACCTCAGTTTATACTCACATAGAACATTAGAGTTCTTGTTCCTCATTCTGATGATTTATTCACCTAAGTATTACATCATGTACACATTTCAATCTAGCAATGGAATATTAGACTGTACAAAATAAATTGATTTCAACAAAAAAAAAATGCTACTTTTTCAGGTATATATGAGTTTAGTGTGGCACGGTGGACATGTGGGTATTGCTCATTATGATTTGTCCAGTCTTCAGATACATGTTACAGCTGACACCCTGGAGAATGACAACTTCTCACTGATCAAGCAAAGTATGCGTATATGTGTTATATGCCTGTCAAACAAACAAAACAAAAAAACGCTTGGATAAAATTGAAAATCATATGTCCTCTCTAGTGAGGGGCTGAGTGCTGACCTTATTGCCATGTAAATAATGAAAAAGATTATCACAGATTGTGTCACTTTGAATGAGTCAGATTCAACAACAAACCATCTTCTATTTGACTGATAAGCTGTTTGAAGACAATACATGGTTTGATCCTCAAATAATCTGTATTATAAAACAACCAGCTGGATTTTTAATAATAAGAGGACAATAATTATTATTCCTTCCCAAGAATATCCCTAGAAACAAACATTGGGGAAAAGGTCTTTAATGATGTATATTTATATGTGTAATATTTGTTCTGTCCATGTACATAAATAATTCTGTAAAGAAATTGATGACATTTCAAGATAATAGTGTTACCAATGTTAGTGTTTAAGTGAGACTTCCCTCAGATTTTGCAGGTTGCAAATTCACTGTAACAAGAGGACTTGAAACAAGAGCAAATAAACCTGCTATTCACTGTGGTTATGAAATTGGATTATTCCCTGAACATCTAAACTACCTATCTCAATATTTGAGGAGATATATATAGGTATTACAAGGATTATTTGATGCCTTTCCCATCAGTTGTAAGTGAAGAGAAAATTATTCTGCATCACTCCACAGTTGTGAGAGAAGTTCAACCTACTGCTATGGTTCTGAGTGCCTTGCAGGACAATCAACTAATAGCTTATCTCAAGAAAATGGGTAAAGTTAGAGCTAGCTATTTAACAGAGGTTTTGTTGTTGTTTTTTTCTTTTGTGGAACAAAAGCATGAATCAGTGCTGCATTTACTGTGTACATGAATTGATTGGCTAGGTTGGTGATGAAAGTTATTTCATCTTTAATGGTGCTTTTAAAAGTAGAGAAAAAAGACTATATGTTAGATGGATTTTAATGTCAAGAGAGTTACGATGGACCGAGAGTCCTATTTTAAATCAATAAGTGACAATTTCATGCCATCTTCATCTCTTTTCTAAAAGCATCTAAGTTTAGCGTTAAGCCTTCCCATTGGTACTGAACTTGCATTATCTGATATTTTACAGTAAATGACAGAAGTCCAGGCTCGATGCTCTATACAGACACCTGCAAGTTGGAATTCTTGCCAAACTCTGATTTCAGTAAGCAGCAGAGATTGAAATGGGTGGATCAAGAGTGGCGGTTTTGTTACATTTCTGATTACTATGCTGTGGAAAAAGCCTACCTTTTGTTCAGTGAATCTTTACTCAGTATGTAGAAAAATTAAAAACCAATCAAAGAGCTAGTATCCTTCACAAAGTTGGTATATATCTTATTTGATGTATGGATATGGGAAAAGAAAAACAAAAAATTAAGACCATAGCTTTAGCTGAGCTTTTATTGAGCCATATTTGAATTTATCTACAAGAATATGGAAGGTGCCTTAGTGGCAAAAAGTGGATAATTTCTCTGAAGGAATGAGCAAGTGACAAAATAGTTTACCTGATAATATATTATACTACTTTACAGGTTATGAAGTGAGCAAAAGACGCATTTTGACCCTGAATCTACCATCGGTACCAAGACATTTCACTGTTGAAGAAAGGAAACTTTATTTTTCATCTCTTATTTCACTGGACAGTACAAACATGGTAACCCTGTACTTTTTTGGATAAATGTGGATATTTTAAGTAATTTTTTCAAATCCTTAATCACTTGCAAATTCCAGAAGGCAGATTTTGAACTGTAATATGACAGAGTAGTCAACAAGCAAGTTACTCTCGTATTTATTTAGTACAGTTTTTAAAAAATCTACTTAAAAGCACACTAACGTGCTTTCAGTGGCCTGGTGAAATGGATTTGATTTCAACTGTGATTTACGATGTTGTTTATTGTATTTTTCCCTATCAAACGAATTTAACATTTCAATTGATTCTAGATCCGCTCTGTTGGGGGTCTCCTGAAATACCTTGAAAAGTTGAGAGTGGGAATTGAGCTTGAGGATACCCGAACTTGTGTGCCCGTCCTTGGTTTTAGAAAATATTCTATGTGAGTATAACCTGTAGAAGTGAAAAAGGTACGGAGTGAAGAGATGTATTTGTGCAAAGGGAACTTAGCATGAAACCTAATATTGTAACTCTGTTCATTTGGGATAACAGCTTATTGGGCATTTGTATCATGGATTTATGGCACATTTGCTAGTTTGCTGTACATTACACAGTGCTTTGACTACTAAGCTGCCATTTCGATGGAATTTGGGTGACATAAATAAATTTGGTTTCAACATTCAGATTTAACATGAATAGAACAGTATATACTTCAGGTATTATAAGAATGCAGATTGAAGTGAAAGTAAATAGTTCACAATTATACCAGTGGTTTTTGTTTCTTTGTGAAAAGTAGATCCATTACATGAAAAACTGAATGGTAGACATTCATTTCTGAAACTACATTATTTGATGTTAGTACTGTGAATAGCTCTGTATTTTTTCCCAGATTTAATTTAATACTGCAAATTGATGAGGTATTGTTACATTTATTTTGTAATTATTTTTTTTTGTCATTCTCTTTCAGTTGTGGGTGAGCTCGGAACTGTCATAAAGAGAATTTTTTTGGTGCTCATTGACATGTCTTCTCATAGTTTACTCTTTTTTATATGAAAGGAATTCCATCTGAAAACTTAAATGGGCTGATGTTTTTGAACTTCAGCTGTATTGTCAAATCCAATTCATCTGTAATTGATAAGCCACATTTCTGAGTACAACTTCGAAACTATTTATGCTGTTATTATACTTTTTTATCGTGTGACATTTCTTTACTTGAGAATGTGAGATGTTAGGAGTAGTAATAAGGATTTTTAAGTGGAAACTTCATTTTATTTGTCAGTGAAAGTATGATCCAGATGGACACTATTACATACTGTGCCCTCAACATTTTCCATATGGAGCTTCACCCATCTGCTTATAAATTTGGCTCTAGTGGAAGCAAAGAAGGGCTAAGCCTCTTTGGTAAGAACATTATTATGTGATGTGCCACCTCATGAATACTGCATGATTGAAACTTTTAGAATGCTGTAATGCAGGATGCCAACTACCCTGTGTAAATTATATTTACAATAAATAGATTGTGTCCCTAGCTCATGGAAAATCTTATTCAGGTATGTGATTTAAAAGATTGGCCGTGCTAGTGTATTTATCATGTTTTGTCTTGAACCATATTCTGTGGGATATTTTGAAATAGGACCAAAACACTTAGTTCCCATGCTAAATATGTCATAAAAACTTCTTGCAATTTCCATTAAAATCACATACTTATTTTATTCTCCTAGTTGACTTTGTTTATATTGACCAAAAATGTTGCTTTAGAAAAGCTGGAAGAATTCTGCTCTTTGATTGCTTATGTTTGTATGGAACTATCTGCATTATGAACTAATTTTCAGGAATACTGAACCGATGTAGATCTTCAATTGGCAGTAAAGTGTTAAGGTAATATCTGTAGAGATTTTGATTGTGATTTACTTTTTTATAACTTGTCTGAGTGTTATCACCTGAACGATTGAAATGTGTCTGTGTGATAATTTTTTTTGTTTATATTGAAATATTCTGTCCGCTCTACATGAAATAAGTACAGTTAACTCAGAACTCCTGATGATAGAACAATATGGTTTACATTATGCTGACAGCTTGTCAGGAATTTTTTCCTCTGTGGTTTGTACTGTTCAAGAGAATGCACATGCTACATACTGGAACGTCTTTAAACAAAAAAAAACTGAAATGCAACAGCATAATGGCCTGCCCAGGTTGAAAGCGCTCTTGGTCTGCCCACTCAAACCCCATCAACCATCTGGGCAGTCATGTATAATGCTGAAGGGACTCGCAGACATGATATGTGAACACGTGTTTCATGTCATACATGGGATGCAAGACTGCCTGGCAACATGGCCAAGGCAAGGGAAACTAACTTGTGCCACAAATTTTAAAATGGACAGCAGACACGATGCCTGGCCAGCAGATAGCTTATCTGTAGATGAGGGGACAGAACCAATCCATAAAAGGGTGTGTGATGTCTATCATCTTGCAAATAGGGAGAGAAGTTGCAGGAATCTCTTTAGATTACTCAATGCTCAGTCATTTCTTACAGAGGCACAGATACTTGTCATGCCTCTATTATCTCATTCTTTATTGCACTACATGAGTGGAGGCAGTGAAAATAAAACACAGGAGCATTTTTCAACTAAAAATTTGGACATCACAGCTAGAGAGAGCACAAAGACCTGCAACTTAAACTTAGCAAGAAATAGCAACTCAAATGCTCCTGGTGTTGATGATGCTTCTGTAATATAGTCCAAGCAGAGACTCGCTCATTTTTTTTTTGCCGGGTAATGTAACATCATGCTCAGGCATGTGAACCAACCATGTTAGGCAAATTCAAATGTATTTAGGATTTAACACTTTAACAATGAAATTTAACACTCTACGTACACAGTAATGCAAATTATTGTAAAATCTTCACACTCCATCACTGCTTTATTTCTGTGTTAAGGTCATGTTTATAACAAAACGTATCATTTGACATGAGTGTGAGAGTACATCTAATAACATGGATATTGAGTTGTAAATCTGTCTTTTGTGACGTGGCAATAGAAAAATTCATGATGAACATGACTTATCTCTACACAGGTCTTTGAGCTACTGCATATAGTTTTTATTAAATTTGTTGCTTTCAAATAATCATTTAATGTGACAAGTGTCCAGCACTTCCAGATCTTCTTAACAACCCCATGAAATGAAACTATTATCCTATGGCAAAAGTGGTAGTGCTCACAATCTTGCTTAGTGAAAATATTGCCACACGCTTGGGGCAGGCTTTCAAGTTTTTGTAAAGGATCAGAAACAGACAGGTCAGATGTTCTCAGAATATTAAATGACCTTGGACTTACTTGATTTATATGTGCAATATCATAACTGTACATGGATTTATGACACTGGCAAAGTCGGAAAATTTCTTCATTTTTATTGTCTATTTGGAATGCACTGTTACACCTTTACTTAACCACCTGATACAACCATGCTGTTTACTTTCAGGAAGATATTTTCTGAAATATACCTCAGTTTGACCTATTCTATATTCTTTTCTATGTCTACTAAAAACTACCTTTGCCTTTAAACTGTTGTTAAACAGAGATAGCTTGGTATTGTTCATTAACCTGAAGTAACTGCGATGAACTCTTGAATTTACGGAGAAGAGATGCTGTGGAATTTTTGCATAAGTTTAGTCTCTTAAGGATAAATATAACAGGCAGTTTGTATTGCCCTCAAGAGGCTCTGCTTTCATTTATGTACTTCACCACAATCCTTCTTCATGTATACAACATGTGTGTACAAAACACATATGTTTAACATGTGTTCTGAACATGTCAAGAAGGTTGTTACTGTGAAAGATGATGTCATCAGAATGTGACTCAACATCAGACTAGGAGGAGGAGGGAGTTGGAAGGATATGACAAATACAAGGGAATAAAGATAGTATATTGTTTCATTCTATTGTACATTAAATGTATCATAAGTTTTTCACTGGAATTTTTTTTACACATCAGTATCGAGGCTTGATGTGCAGTGAATTTTGCTGAACACTGTGTGAGTAATACACAAGTTTAAATTATTATTTTGTCGTCTTGAAGTAAAATTAATAACAAAAAAATGAAAAGATCGTCTTACCATCTTTTGCACACTTGTATCATTCTTTTCCCACACAGTCATGAGTAAAAACAGCCAGGATATTAAAGATTATATTTTGTTTCCATAGACAGTGGTTCACACGCCCTTTAAAGAATGCATCAGTGCTTTGTCAGAGATATGATGCTATCAGTTTCTTCATGACACCTTGTAATGTGGAGATTGTCACTTGTCTTCAAGGCTGTCTCAAGCACATCAAGTATATTCCTGTAAGTTGGCCTTATTGATGCATCTTTGTACATCAGAACCAATTGCAGCAAAACTTTATTTTGGTGAGGTGAAGGTGACATGACAAATCCAGGCTTTCCCTATGGATAGGTTTTCATCGACCCTTCCTATTGCTCAAAGATTTCAGCCCGCTCACTGTTTTGACACTACCTTCATGTTGGGCCCCAAACATAATATCCAATCTTACTGAACTAAAATTTTCAGTTGTCCTTCCTGTCTGAGTCAGTCAGTCTCATTTATCATTTTTCTTGACCAACCCCTTTGCAATCTGTATCTCTTCTACAACCGATAGAACTATATAGGAGCAGGTATGTTTTTAAAATCATCCCTGTTTACTTGATTTTCCAATTTTTGACTTTAGAGTACATGAAGCTGACTACATTTGCAAAAATGACAAATAAGTTTTGTTTTTGGCCTAGACAGATAATAAATCCGCTGTGTTAATACTAACAATTTTGTTATCTCAAACATAGAAGGGAGTGAGAGGATTATTTATAATGTATTTTGCAGAAAATTCTCTTGAGAATGTCAAAGGCACAAGCAACTATTGGGGATTGGCTTGCATTGTCCAAGGTAATTCTTATTGCCGAGAAAATCTTGTCCCTTAAAAACGTACCTGATAGTGATGTACATGTTTAGGAATGTGACAGGGTTAAAGACTTCACCCCCAGTGGGTTTACGTGAAATTTAATGGGACAGGTTATACTGATTTAATAATTGGAATTTTCTGAAAATGTTTCATATGGACCTGAAGAATGTTGACAAGTTGTTTTTTGAATTTGATGAAGCGGACAGACGCAAAGCTGGTTTTTGAATGATTTCCTAATTTCAGTGTAAAAGACAGGAACAGTGGGGGAGAGTTCAGTATAATAATTCATACACTGTCTTTGCAGCTTTTCCTGCAATTGAGGCACAATTTATGACAAATGAAACTGATGCTGTGACTGATTATGAAAACAAGGCCATAATTTTTATTTTATCATTCTTTAATCTGTAGACTATTTACCATGCAGTTTACATTGGCGAGATCTGCAGGGCACAGAATCAGATGGTGGAAATTTTCAGAAAGGTACATATTTTGATTACCATTTGTGTTTCTAGCAGTGAAACCTCCATCAAGCAGTTATATTTGAGGAAGGTAAAACTAACAACCTAAGAGTGTGACACCTTGTGTCACAAAACATTATGGTACCGTCTTACTCCTTGAGATTCTGAAAATCAAGCATGTCTATATTTATGATGCTTGGTTCTATGTATGAAACAGCATAGGATGCTTTCATTATGAGCATCTTGGGTTGGCTCATATGTAGTGATCTTGAGTTATAAAAAATGTGCCATTTTAGCCTAAAAATTGTTTACATGATTGATTTGTCTAACTTTGTTGCTGGTGTCTTGAAAAGTGGCTCTGTTTAGTAATGTGAAATGTTGTTACTGTCAAAGTAAGATGGAAAAATTTCCAAATGAGAAATTGAGATGAAAATATAATAAAATTGCTTGAGAATATTAAGCAGCATTTAAACTATATTTTGATCATCTCACAGATTGGTGCAGCTTTCACAGATGACCTTCATAGATGTGCTAACATCATTTGCAAAACAGTAAGTAAATACAAATCCATTTTCATACATATGACTTGTATGTGTGTCTGCACACTAAACTGTTAGCCATGTTTTCATTTTCTTTTTGTCGTACATATAATCTGCATATTAATGAACTTTCTGATGGTAGAAATGAATTTCTGGTGTATAAAATTCATCGAAGTGAGTACATTTGTATTTTTTTCGCAGTAGCTTATTGTGGTTGAAAAAAGGTTGTCTGCATTGACTCCCAGCTGTTGGACAAAAATTTCCTATGCTGTTTAGTGTTTAACTGATTTCTCTTGATGATATTTCTGCACAGTAGATCTTACATCAAATATGGAAAAATGAATCTGATCAACATTTATTTCAGATAGACTTTGAAGCTTCAAAACAGAACAAAAGATTTGTGGTCAAGGCTAATGTGGATGATGAATTGGATGCAAGTAAGAATAATGAGCAAATGATTTCGTCTCAGCAAAGTCTTCATTGTAGCCTGACAACTTCCCCCTTTTTACAAAGTTCATACACTACTTCATGCAGGTGTCAAATATGCTGTTTCCTTTTAAAGATTTCATTTATGTGGATCAGGTGATTGAGAGTAAACGCTAATTGACGGTGCCTTAATCTTTTGCCTGTGTCTGTCAGTACCTCATGTTGTGGTAAGGAATAACATTCTTTGTGGTGCCTTCTTAATCTGCCTAAACAGATGAAATAGGTCATGTGGTGTTGGAAAATATTTTGGAGTGAAGAGAAGGCAGGATTCATTTTATTTGTGACAGGGCCGTGTTTGTTATTCTTGCAGAGAAACGCACTTTTAACGGTTTGCCTGATCTGATGAGTCAAGTTGCAAGAGAAGAGTTGGAAGGCTTAAGTGATGACATTCCTGGTTGTGTGGTTAGCTACCTACCACAGGTGAGAATGCCAGTGTTTGAAGTAATTCAATCTACAGCCTGTCAAAATGCATACATTATAAGTGTGTGTGTTATGTAAAAATGGTAATTGACAGAAATTACTTCATTTCTTTGAAAATTATTTTGTTTCAGTCAGTGATTCACTTCATCGATTTTTATGCAGATTGTGTAGAAATCTGAGTGATGAGTTTGAAATGAGTACCTGGCTCAGTTTTATCTCAAGAAAAGAAATTAATTACTGAAAATCTTGTGGATGTTGAGTTATGGTATATTGTATTAAATGCCTGAGCGGAAATACTTTGCTCCAGTTTACATCAGTAATTTATCACGTGATTTTTGTAGGTTTGATCAGATAAGCACTCCCATTTAGGGAACAGAGTACATGGAATATAATTTTGAAATTATTTCCTATAGGTTGGCTACCTGCTTGTAATTGACATGCCTGAAGGTAAAACAGAATCAGATGACCACACCATTGAAGGATTGCAATATAAAGTAAAACATCTATATTCTATTTTGTATACACTCTTTTAGCCACAATAAGAGCCTTTCTGTTGCTTTGCTTTCCAAAGGCCATTAGTGAATCATGGCTTTTCAGTTGATATGTTGCAAACTGGAGGGTTGTCATTCAGCCCTGCTAAGATGAGGTCACCTAACACTGTACATTTTCTGCCGGCTTCTTTATTATTTAAATTGCAACAAGTTTGTTTACATTAGTCAAGTGATATATAATCTCATGCATCATAAAATTAATGAAAAAAGAAAAGTGCTTTCTCATTTCATTGTCTGTGATCCACTGTATTGTCTTTTGGGCCTCACTAGCAGCAATTAAATTAGTCTGTCTGCATACATAGTTTAAATAGCAATTTGCTGTTCATGACCAATTTCTACAGGTTTGAGCCTTTTCCATAATTTTTATATCTTTCAAGTTGTTCTTTAGAGGCTTTGTTTCACTAGGCAAAAGAAATTAGTCTTTTGACTGTCTATCTCTTGTCTGATCATCTATTAATAAAAATTATACTTCATTCTCTTGAATAGTGTCAGTCCAAAAATGTGTTCAGTCGCGGAAATTATTGTGAAAAAATGCATAACAATGGACCCAGAATTAAGTCTTACAATTAGTGTCAAAAAAACAACCAGTAGCATTTTAAGTTATACAACTTACAGATTGTTTCTTCTTTAATATTTTTTTGTTTTTTGAGGTATGATTAAAACTGTAGATAGTCCTTAACTTGCTGTGATAATTTCGCTTTCTGTGTGGATGGTAAATGAAAGAGTTTTTTGAAATTAATTTTTTTGCATTTATTTACCAAATTTTCGCAAACATTTTTTTTTTGTGCACATATTTTGAGGGATATGAGAGAGGGAAAATTGGACATTTTTCCTCTTTCATGGACTGTATCTTAATATTATGCCTGAACCCATTTTCCACACTTTTGAAACAAATATCTTGTGGTGGGAACGACAGTTGATTTAATTATTTTCCAGTTTGCATCCAATAATCAGCTTTTTTACAAGTCTCCAAAAACTTTGGGTAACCAGTAATCTTTGTGTTTTGCTTCTGTAAATTTTTCATATTCAACTTGTTGCACTTGGCTGTTCATAGAGTTTGTTATAAAATTAAGTTGAGTTTGCATGAAGTTATTGATTCTTATAGAAGTACTTTCTAGATTCTTTGACTTGCTTGTTTTTGCTTTCATTATGGTAAGAAATCACCCCTACATTATGGAATGTTTTGGCCATGTTTCTCTATACACAATTACATGTAAATACACAAAATGTTGCTTGTTTTCTTGTGAGAAAGCTAAACAGCCCAGATGAAGAATCTGAACTTATTTTAAGAGGATAACATGTTATGTGTTAAATAAATTTAACTTATATCTGTTGCATCCAATCACTTTGGTGGCACAGCTGAAATTCTGTAATTAATCTCTAAATTATTTTTTACCTGTTTTCAGAACTTGACAGGATATTAGGGGACACACAGTTGGATATAATAGGTAAGCACTGTCTAGCAGTATGAAAAATCTTGTATGTTGCAGGCATGATTGAGAAGCTGACTGAATGTTTTGTAAAGGTCAACATAATCCATAATCCCTTTATCGAACAGCTTTGAAATGAAGCTTGTGAACTGTGGACAAACATTGGAGTTCAAAAGTAATATGACTTTTAATCAAAACTGTGTAGGATTGAGTATAGAAATCAAGTAGTGAATTGTACATTTGACTTAGTTTTTGAGGAAATACATGTAAATTAAGCATCTGTGAGAAAGAAGGCAGAGACTTTCCTTTTTTTCATTTATACATTTTAACCTGCTTAAGCCAAAATTCAGGGGACCAACAACTGTATTTTATATTAACATATTTTTTATTAAAGAATTTTGATTTCAAATCACAATATTCAGGTTCTTAAGGAGAGTAAGGAAGCAATACAAGACACCTTAGTAATTTTTTGATTGTTTGCTTTATTGTCTCTCTTGATATATTGTATTGGAAATCTGAACTCCATTTTGTGTATGAGTACATCTAGGTACAGTAGCCTAAAAGAACCACTATAACAGTGGGTGGTGATTGACCAGTTGTATCAAATATACTGTATTCTAACTGCCCAACTGGTACTGTCAGGGAATGTATTGTGGTTGATTGACATGCATGACACATTCATAACTGTCCACAGAAAGGTGTGAAAATGAGAGAGTGACAGGGATAAAAAAAAAATGGTTTGTATCTCACCACTACAGTGGCTTTTTGTGTTTGGTGTTTGTGAGCCAGTTAAATGGCATTATTTCATTTCCCCATCTCCCTCCATCCCCATTAAGTAGGCCTGCATAGTCCAGCATGAAATATAGAGTCGAAATTTTTTTCTTTCACAACAAAGGCATTTGCAATTTCGAGGCAACATCCTCTCTCAACTGAGTAAATGAAAAACAATCTTTCACGCCAGAGAGATTTATATGATTTTCTTTACGCATAAGACCAGATATAAACTTACAGGAAATATAGAAGGATTACAGCCATGCCATGGAAATCTTTTGGATAAAGGGGACTTTGTATATAGGAGGTTCCATTGTATAAGTTGAAATCAATTCTTCCAAATGTTTTCACATTGTCATGTACTGGAATTAAATTGTCATTTTTATGCAAATAACATGAGTAATAGAAGCAAGTCTTTGCCAGTAGTCATGGTCTTGTAGCCCATCAGAATACTTATTGCATAAAATCTACACATCAGTACATAACAGTGGCGGATCTTCCTGCTGTTGTAAACGCATTATCATTTTTTTGTCCTGTGACCCCCAATCTTCCTAGATGGGTAACATCCAAAATACCCCCGTCTCCAAAGGATTAATATTATGCTTTTTACAAATGTGTGAAAATTTAATGATTGATCCAAAGGATCTGGCTGAATTGAGGTAATAGGGAAGGTTCTTCAGCTCTGAAATATTGGAGCTGTGAGGCAATACAATTTGTGTTATGAAAATATCAATGTGATCTTTAACGCTAAAATAAATTTTTCATGTAATGGATATGTTTTTATTCTGCTACGAAAATCTTTCTTCCCTGCTTTTTTTTTTTAGTTGTTGAAAATGGTATACATAATAACCAGAAACTTGCAGCCATGACTGAAAAAAGAGACATGATCATATAGTTTTACATGATTTCAGACATGGAAGTGAATATCATGCATCGGTTACAAAGCGCCATATTGGAAAACACACAGGTGTTGTTGGATGTCATGGAACTGGCTGCTGAGTTAGACTGGTAGGTAAATTGTTGTACACATTGAGAGAGAGAGATATAACGACAGTGACTTACTAGTAATTAATGATATCATAATATGAAACAATTAATTCATAAGATTTCAGAAACATTTGTGAAATCAGTTGAACACTTAACAGTGATAACCTTTTGTGAATCTACTTACTACTACCAATTGAAAAAAGTGAACTTTGGGTCTTTAACTCTAAAACCATTGGACTTTTTCTGTCTTTGGCATGTAGGTAGTTTGAAGGTATGAAACTTTGATAATCTGGGAATTTTGTGCCCGAGACTATCGATGCTATAGATCTGAATCAGTTTGTACAGCATCGATGTATATGATGTATATAGGTTTTTTTTATCCATTTGTTTTCTATCTCACTAATATAATTATTTTGAATGATTTCATAGCAAGATGATATTTGCTAGAAATACTGAAAATGAAATGAGTGTTTTTTATACTGGTTTATTTTTTATATAGTTTAATGGCTTTGGCAACTTGTGCTAGTGAGTTTGGCTACACTCGCCCTCACCTTGTGGAAGAAGATGTCCTTTCTATTAAGGCTGGAAGGTGAATATAATGAATTACAGTCGAATCCTTTATCTGGACATTGCTTTCATTGACATTCTGCATAATTCCAACAATTTTTGGGTGTTAACTTGTTCCTTCTTTAATGCTACTGAGTACTTCCCAGTAATTCAGAGTGTTATTCCATTCCTTCCTCTTATATCAACATATTCCCTGATCAGAGCACAATGAGTGCACTAGACTGACTGTATTGCCATGAAAACGCACACGCCACTCCCACACATCAGACTTCCTTATTTCTTTTGAAGTGCTAATGAGGAGGGGTGGATGGACAAAGAACATGGTTTGTGGCTTAGATAATGTGAATGTGGAGTGCGATGCATAAGTACTCAGTGGTAGAACTACAGACGTGTGTGTAGTTTCTTTTTCACAAAGCACTCGTGCACTGTTGGTACTAGGCCATCTTGACCTACAGCTCTTGGTTACTTGCCATGCATTTTTCTGAAGAAACAGCCATATGGTGGTTAAAAAGAAAAACTAAAACACCGAGCATTTGATGTACAGCTACAACATGTTGCTGATGTCTGTAAACAGTTTACCATGCCCCTGCAACTGCTTCACACAGTAATGAAATTGGAGGTATTTGTGATGCCATGATGCCCATTAGAAGAAACAAGGGTCACAACTGCATTATTTATCGGACACCGTTCCCACAATGGTTATCTCTGAACTTCACTGCTCATTTTCTCTCTTTCCTCACTAATCTGTTATTTCAACTTTCTGCTTACTTGACGCAATTCTGATGGTCCTACTGATGTCGAGATATTGGGATTAAACTATAATTATTCTGCTGATTATGCTGGGCCATATTCATGAACATTAATTTATGGGAAAACTGCAGTTGATTCTAAATACTTTTAAGGATATGGCAAAGCAAACTTCAGCCTGTCCAATGCATAGATGTATAGCTGAGTAGCTGTGACCAAGGTTAGTGATAACACTGCTGATGTGTACAAAGAGGCAGTACAAAAGTAGATCAAATGTACATGACAATTCATTACATTACTTCCTTTTCCATGGCACTGGTCTTGAGTTTCCATTTTGAAACGTACAGCATTTATGCTTTGTAATGTGTCTTCACAGATATAATAATTATTCGACTTATGTTTTGGCATATTTTCCGTTAAAATTTGTTGCTTACTATTTTATTTTGTGCCAATACTTATGTCATAAGGAAGGTCCAGCCAGATTCCTGATTGTATTCAGTATTAACAGTGAATTTTCCTTTCATAGTAAGTGGTATAGTGAGAGACCCTATCACCTATCCTACTCCACGCCCTAAATTGATACAGAAATGTTAAAAAGAAGTTCTCTTTCTCATACATATTTATTAAATATATTTTGGTTTTTTCCTGTGCTTACATAATCTTTGTTTTACATTAGTCCTTGAATTACGAAACCATTTTACAGCTAAAATATGAATGAAACAGTGACTTCTGAAAAGTCTCACCAATACAGGAGTGGTGGAAATGGGATAGGGAAACAGAAACTTTACAAATATTTCATGCTGCAGCATTGACAAAAAGAAAGCTATCATACCACTTTTGACAAAGAAAGAAAATGTGAAATATATTGGAAAGATGAGCAGGCATTTGATGATTGGAATATTTTGTCCCTAGACTGTCCACAGCTTATGTACTCAGTTCACAGTCTCGGTGAGGAATGTTTACGGGAAAAAAAAACATCATTTATGAGTAGGTCAGCTGAAAACTTGAAGTTGCACAGGGTTCCATGGTTAAAATCTATATACCAGCAGTCACTAATGTTGAATATTTTCAAAGTAGAGGTGTCAGCACACCAGGACAGTATTACAGGACCTAAGATCAAGTCAGTTGAAATCCCATTGAAATTTTTTTATGATAAAAAAGAACATTCATTTGACTCTAGAGATTGCTTGAAATTAATCTAGCAGAGTCTCTCCTAATTTGAGTTGACTATACCTTGTAACTTTGGATTGATGTACATGTCCATATATTGTACATCCCACAGTGATCAATTCTTTGCTGTTTCTCTCGAGGAGAATTAGGATCTCTTTGGAATATAATCTGTTTTTCTTTTGCATACCATAGACATCCACTGCAAGAATTATGTTGTAGCCCATTTGTGCCAAATAACTCAGCAATGGGAGGCAGGTACAGCAAAATTGTATTGTTAACAGGGCCTAATGCATGTGGCAAGAGTGTGTATTTAAAGCAGGTATGTTTATTAGTAGAACATCTTCTGGTGTGTTCATAATGTTTGTTTTAAATTTTGTATTCCTTTTGTTTGAGGTGGAATTAACAACGATTGTTTGTATCTGATGAGGTTCACAGCTGAAATAAAGTACATTTAAAATAAAAGATGCAACCTTTCTAACCAATAATTTGATATGGTACTATATTTATTGTGAAAAATTTCTTCCTAAGACCTTTGACAGCCTGAAGACAAAACATTATAAAAACCACAGAAAGACTGTGGGGTTGCAGCAAGGCTTAAAGTAGAATCAAAAATTGGCAAAAGAAAAAGTTGTATGTAGCAAAGCCTCGTGTAAGAAATAATACCCAAACGATAGTGAAACGCAAACTAAAATTGTTTTATCAATTGTTTTATCTGTTCAATTTTCCTATTTTTTTCTCTTGTTGTTTTTTTCTTTTATTTCCTTGATGAAGGCTGTTGTCGAAATATGTCTTTTTCTGTCTTCCCTTTTAATTTGCATTTTATTGTATCATTTGGGTATTATTTCTTATGTGAGGCTTTGCTACATACAACTTTTTCTTTTGCCAATTTTTTATTTTGAAGACAAAACAGCATTTATATCTTGGACTCTGCAGAGTTAGATTGGTGAACGAAAGAAGAAGAAAATATTTTGGATGATGGTGCCCATTACTTTTTAGCCCACAACAATTATTAATTATAAAATCAGTTCTTAATTCTGTTTGAAGTATTTGGAGTGGATGTTTCATTCAACCTTAAAATTTTGTTAAGAAAGGGACAGGAATTTGATATGATAAAAATATAAGAATTTCAAGAGAACTAAACTAGTTGAAAAACAGTAGCATTAATGTCATGTATTTATCCTTTTTTAGGTGGCTTTGATAGTATTTATGGCACACATTGGAAGTTTTGTGCCAGCAGAGGAAGCCAGAATTGGGGCAGTAGACCAGATTTTCTCCCGTATCAAATCCCTGGAGAGTGTATCTGGTGGGCTGTCAACATTTATGCAGGATAGCATTCAAATCTCCACTGCTTTGCGATTGGCAACATCCCACTCATTGGTTGTTGTGGATGAATTTGGAAAAGGAACAGAGACAGTAAGATCTAAATGAAATAATGTAATGTTGATAATGGTCTGAAATACTTTGTTACAGTAATCTGTTGTCACTGTTTCTCAAAAGCTATTAGCATTAAATATTGATTGTGTTCTAAGTTGGGTTTTTTTTTTGAGATTTCCCCCTTTTTCCTATGCTTGTATTGTAATTTTCTAATGCTGCTACTGATCTTATTCCCTTGAAGTAGATGGGTTGTATCGCTGATCCATTTTTTGAGGCATAGTGTTATGGCAATGCCTCATTAATAAACAGCAGTGAGTAGAGCCAGGCTGTTGTTTTCTTACATCTTCCTCAATACTTTGTTACTGTTTTTCGTAGGCTAATGCAATGTTAGTCAAAGATTTTCTTGTGTAAAAATGAGGTAAACTTAAATCCAGAATTCCTTGTTGTGTGGGAAACAGTTGCATATTGAGGAAAGAAGAGTTGAGGACAAATTGTATTAAAAATATCACTTTTGTTGTAAATGTTTCATCTTAATCATTTAATTTTATATTCAGACTGATGGTTTGGCACTTCTGACAGCAGCTCTCAAATTCTGGATGGCAAGAGGCTCAGCATGTCCTTTGGTGCTGGTGTCCACCCACTTCCATAGTATAATACAGCAGAAATTGCTGCCACAATCAATGCAATTACAGTTTCTGGTATGCATTTCAGTGTGCTTGAGATCTATGGTGTGGAGAGTTAACAGTTCGATAAATTACTCTGATGAGGATCTTTATGAAAACTATCATGAAAATCAGCTGACTTTTTAAAATCGATACCAGATTCCTTAAAAACATTGATGATGGGCATCCTTTGCTTCTGTTTCATAACGAATAGTTTCAGCTGTAAAGATTCACAATCTCTTATATGATTTCAGTGTCAGAATTTGAATTTCTTTTGTTTTGGAGAAGTACAACTGTATGCACTTAGTTATATGCAAATGCTCTTGTGGGATCTACTGTGAAAACTTTGGAAATATTGAGACAGTGTGATATTTATATGTACAGTTACAAGTTATAAAACTGACAGTTCCCACACTGTACGTAATTTTCTTAAACTTTTATTTTGAGAAAAGGGATCAAATGGAGGGCACAGCAGTTTTATTGGCTGGAGGTATTTGCTTTCAAAATGTAAGGTTTTCACCTGTAATAATTCATCAGTATTCTGTTATAAGATAACAAACATCAAGTATTTTCATGTATAAAAATGCATAGAATGCATTGACAGATGTTGATCATATGACCTTACTTCCAATTTTGCATAAGCTTGTCAAACTTTGTGATCTATGCTTATCATTATGATTGACTGACCTTATCTTGAGTGAAAGGAGCCATGAGATGTGTTAATGTTATTTTCTCGAAATGCTAACATGTTGTAAATGAAGCATAAATGAAAACAGTGGAATTTGGTTATAACGAGAGGTCATGTTCCACCAAAAATATGTCGTTATACCCGAAGTCTCGCTATTCCCGGAAAGAGTACAAAAGGCAGGGCAAGGGATTAAAATACTCCACTATGTGCAGGGCATGTCAATAAGGGAGGCAACCATGGAAAAATAGTGGAGTGTTTTAATGGTTACCTCCCTTGTTTGCATGTCAAACTGACGGCAGATCTCGGCCTTGATATTGATACTGCTTTTATTTTTATTGTTATATTTTTTTTGTGGTCTTTTTGTGCTGACGGTAGACATGTTTTGGTCAATTAGGAGAGAGTCAGATGCAAAAGTTAAAGGCAGACGAGTCAGTTTGTTTCCTGTGGTTTCCCGTGCTGTATCATTCAAAGTATGGGAACAGACTGCCCACGTGTTTGTGATACAGGGAGTGTAGGCCTGTGGTCATGAAGCCCGGTGTCGACAAAGAGTCGCGTGGCGATCAATTACGATCAAAGACCGTGGTGCATGTAATAATTATCACACATCACAGGTAGTGACCAGAGAGTGCACATGTCTGACGAAGCTACATGGTTGTAGCCTTCATGGCCTGTCCCACAGTGTGCGTCAGTGAGTGATGAGTCATCACCTTGAGCTGGCTGAGTGTAGTGTGCTGTCTCAGCACGTGGTCAGACGGGAGTGAAAGCTTTACTAGGCCTAAGTGAGAGATGGCCAGGTCGGGCCACAACTCGCAAGGCGAGCGTGTAGTAACAAACAAAGAACGATGCATGTTGTCATTGTCTGACTAGACTGACTCTCAAGATGTTGTTCTGTGGCCTCCCCCACCATTTGCCGTACGCACTCAAAATTAATTCTTTCGCTATAGCAAGTGCTTTGATTATCGATTGCTGTTATACGAGTATTTTATTATATAGCTCATATAGCAGATAAAAACGGAGATTTGAAATGTTTTCGCTGTTGGCAAAGGTCTCGTTATTAGCAGTGTCGTTAAACATGATGGTCCACTGTAGTATTTTGTATACTTCTTTAATCCCATTTGGGAAATTTGCCTTAGTGTTATTGCAGCCCAGTTACAACTGGAGCGACACATCGTCGTCACAGTGCAGCTTTTTAAAAAAAATATTTATGAACTTGTGTATATACATTTTTTTTCTTTCCACTTGACAGACCCTGGATACTGTCATGAATGGAGAAGAACTGGTCTTCCTCTACCAGATCAGAGAAGGCCACACAAGTTCCAGCTATGCGGGTAATATTGCAGTTCAAGTTGGCATGTCTTCAGCCATCATTAAGAGAAGCAGTGAGGTTTGTTTATGGCATTTATTCAAAATCGGTAACTTATTCATAATACTTGAATAAAAATGACACAGAATTCTGTGAAATTGTCAACTTGTCATGTTGAGTTTCTGGAGATGACCAAAGTTTGTCTTCATATGTATGTAGGACGATTGGGAGTATATTTTATTATTATTATGAATAGAAGTGCAATTTGCATTCATGTATGAGTGTTTGAGAGAACTTAATTAGTCTTAGAAGAGGTACTGGTGTAGTGAAACTTTAATTACATGCTTTATTTATGATTAGGACCTTCTTTCATTTAAACTTTTCAAACTGCATCCCTCTAGTACTCCATCTTTGTTGAAAGTAATATGTAAGCCCTAGTCTACACGAAAAAAAAAAATGATAGAGTTTTCATCCACAAACAAATAACAGTAGCACATGTTTTATTGTCTCGAATAGAGACTTTTACAGTGGTTCCCATTCACTCTGACAGAAGTCTAACCCTTTGAGCCCTGATTTCCTGACCAATAAATTCAATCAAAACTCACGGAAAACACTTGCCAGTTGGGCGCAGACAAAATGCATCTCCACACCGTTATATCAGTGGTATAGCATATAGCTGCCTGAGGTTCCCACTGGTATACCGGTGCTACGGTCTCAAAGGATCAATGATGCATGCCTTATATTTACTTTCCAGGTGTCGGATCTGCTTCGTCAGAATAAATCAGTTCCCCATTTGAAAGATACAAACACAAAGCAGCAGAATGAAAGGTGAGGATGAAAAACAAGAAACACTGTTGTTTGAATAAGAAAGCAAAATTTCAGAAAACATGATTTCACCAGGTTGTTATAAAAAATCTTTGTGACTTTACATATCTTTAAATTTGAATTAAAATACTTTTATACAATGAAAACAAAAGAACACAAATGGTGCATTTTTATCAATCAAGTTGCGCAGAAGTTGTTTCAGTGAAGGAAAATTCACATTTTGTATAAACTTACTAATTAAATTATAGATTTACAGGGGGACAGTTGCAGACATTAGCAAAGACATTGACATTACTGCTGAAATATTATGGTAAGAAAACCTCTGCAAGCATGTAGTCTGCTCTTCCATGAATAAGGAAACTGAAATAGAAGCAGATACTAATAACTACACTGCTTTGCATGTTTCATGTCTTTGATCATTTGCCAGGATGATAATTTTTTTTATAAATCTTGTGAACTGACAATTTCTATTGTTGCTTTAAATTTGTATGAGTTGAAATGTATCATCTCCAAAAATGTTAGCGACGAATTTGAAATATGCTTGACGAAATGTATCATACATGTAATTCAGTCTAGCTTTTCTAGGATAACAAGACAGACCATTGTTTGTGATATGTTCCTCAGTTTTGACTTTGAATTTCATGGCAGTAAGACAATAAATAAAAGATGGAAAGGAAAAAAAGAGTGATGACAATATTGAATTTTAATCAGTGTGCCATGTGAATGGCGCATAATTATTCTTATCATTCCGTCCTAAAATGGTGAGTGGGCTGTTCCCTTAACTACAAAGTAATTAACTCTGTGTCTTTTGTGATATAATACAGTGAACACCATCTCTTACTTTTGCAGACATGAGAGAATTGTAGATGCATTCCTAAAACTTGACCTAGACAGAAGTGATTTGCACTCTTTTTTGAAAGACACTGTTCTTCAAATGTGCTGTGAATCATCTGAGAGATCAAAGTCCATGCAAAATGCTGAACAGCCCCAGCGTGTTCCTGAATTGAGGGCAGTACACGGAAAAGAAAGTGCATCAAGCAATAAGGTCACAAAGGCAAAGAAAGCATTAGATAAGGATCAGCTTCGTACAGGTTTGGCTGGAACTAATGTAGAAACAGCATCCACAAATACTCAAGGAGAGGAGGTGGCCGACGGAATGTTTCATCCTACAACAAGTGATAAGTCAGGTAATGACATGATAAAACACTCTCTACCTAAATCAAGAATCTGTGACAAGTCAGGATTAAGGAACAGCTTTGGCGGTGCCCCTCATGTCACCAATATTCATTGGGAAAGGCATTTAAACTCTGTGAAAGAACATTTCGACAGAACTCCACTTCATCAGCACAGGGAAAATGTTAGTCAAGGACAAAATGTAAGTGTCACTGGGAGCTGCATAGAAAAACTTCATCTCCCCAGAAATGTTGCTGACACTTTGGAAAAGAGCATCTTGATTAGGACAAGAGAAACTGGTGAGGTTGACATTACTGGAGTTGAGAGGAGGAAAACTGATTTGGGACCATTGTTCCCAAGAACACTTGAGCAAAGTAAACAAAGCTTGCTTTCAGAAAGACAGGCTGGTAAGACACATAGACCTGACCGTTGTACAGAAGGTGCTACTTCATCTCAAGAAAGAGACAGAAACAGCACTCCACAGCACACAGGTTTGTTTTATGGCAGACATAAAAGAACCAGGCAGACTGACAGTATTACTGTTATGCCCAACAGTGAGACATCATCAGATGGGAAGCCTGAAACAGTCATCAACCTCAATCAAGTAATGCCAGATACTTCCGCAAATGGGTACAGAGCTAAAGGCCAGACCAAGCGCAGCAATTTTTCCTCAAACGAAACTGTATCTGAATGTGAAGAGAGCAGAAAACCAACTACTGAAAAAGCAAAGGCTGAGACAGTGAAAGGTATATGGACAGGACATACAAATACTTCATCACTTCCTGAGAGTGATACTTCTTCGAGCAAACGCAGAAAAACTTCAGCAACCACTGAAAGCTCTTCAGGATGATAGGCAAATGGCAATGTATATAATGGCATTTTAATTCTAAGGATTGATGTCCACTACACAGTCTTGTTATAAAAATATTGTCTGGGCCTTGTCAGTGTTGCCTGATTTGTGACTGGGCAAAACTTTCTGATTTGCTGTTTCTACTGGCAAACTTACTCAAACATAACAAGCATAATCCTGAACTCTCTGTTGTGTTTATCAGTTTTTAGTAATGTTTAATGTTTTGACAAAAGTTGACAAACACCTGCCATGTTAATGATATGCTATATCGGTTGACGTTGGTTTGCCAAAGTTTTTCTATTTTTCAGCATCATCCTTCACCAGGGTAAAATAGTTTTTGCATTTCATTGTTAGTTTTGGGATATTAAGTGAAACCTGCTTAAGCCAAAATTCAGGGGGGACCAACAATTTATTTCATATTAAAAGTGTTTTGGATAAAGAGCATTTGATTTAAAAATTTACCATTTTCATGAGTTTCAGTCCCTTAAAGAGAAGCAATACTTGGTAGTTTTACTTTTTTACTGCCCTTGGTAAACTGGAACCCAAATCCAGTTCTTTTGAGTTTTGTTTTTGTTTTTTGAAGGCATGTGTGTGTCAATGAGATGCGCCTTTATGTAAGTTGCGGGACAGATCCATCAAAATAGTGGGTGGTGATCAACCAGTTGTATTGAGTACATGTATTATTTATTTGAACTGCTCGACAAGTACTGCTAGTGAATGTAATGTGGTGGATGAGACACATATGGCACATTTGTAACAGCCCACTGAAGGGTGTGTGTGTGAAGATGAGAGGGTGGGAAAAAGACAAAAATAATGGTATGCTGTTCCGCCTTTCTGTCTGGTATCCTCATGGGCTAGCTCATTGACATTATAATTATCGTCTCCGCTCCCCTCCTCCCTTGACCCCATCAAGTAGACAGGCATGAAATTGACACATTTGGACCTTTTTCTTTCACCTCAAACTTCAAAGGCAATACAATTTTGAGACTGCACTTTCTTTTGACCAAGTAAATGAAAGAGAATCTTTCAGTTAAACAGGAATGCCATGGTTTTTTTTTACAGGTAAACAGATCAGATATGAACTTACAATGAATAAAGAAGGATTACAGTGGCACCATGGAAATCTGTTGCATGAAAAGAAATTCTTGTTGTCCACTTTCATATCAAGCAGGTTCACTGTATCATTTAGCTTATTGTGAATGCATTGAAACTTTATTCAAATGCAGATTATTTGATTGTATTTTGTTGTTGTTATTACGATTATTGAAATCCTTCTGTGCCATATTGCTCCAGTTTTCTTTGCAGACTGCAACTCTTGCCTGAATTAAAAACAATTACTACTAAACTACAGTGTCCTCACATGGCAGATATGTTACTGATCTATCATCATGCTCTTTTTCCACTAAATATTTGTATGTCTCATTGCCCTTCCTATTTACCATTTCATTGAAACAACATTCCATGCATTAACATTGTCATAGGCAAAAATTTTGGCCTATATCCTGGCAGCAGTCGCAGAGGATATTACTCCAAAAACCACCTCCATGTATGCATATGTAAGTGCCATACAAACATATGCATAAAATACCAAAACAGTTCATCTTCATCTTACCGTTTACTTGGTATACTGCACATAATTGATATTATGCTTTTAACAATAAGTTATACATTCCATTGAAATTCCAGCATGTCAGTCTCACAACCATTCAGGCAATTCAAATAAACTGAAAGTTAAAAGTGTATGAAAGTTTTGTGGAAGAGTATTTTCTAAATGCAAGATTCAAAACAGCAAATAAATGCAGATTCATGGGCTGAAGGAATTATATACAAATCTTTCCTATTGACATGATTGTATGTCTTACAACTATCCATATGGAATGCAGCAAATTTGATCTTTCAAACTAACTCAAGAAATTATTCCATCAGTGACTGCGAGGAAAGGTACAGAAAATTTCCCTGGCATTCGCATTTGTCGCGTTTGGTAGTCAAACACAGTTTTATGGTGAAGTAAAAAGAAAACAAATAATGTCCGTAAGTCGATCAGAAAAAGATAAGAATAGATACATTTTACTGGCCCAAACAACTGCATTAAAAAATTCATTGGAAGCTTGGACATTGAGTTATAATGATGCCCCCATGTTGTTGTGCGCACCTTACATACAAGTAGATACTGCAGTGCAGTCCACAACTTGCAAAAGAAACCTATACTCACCACACCTGTGTTTTGCTCAAACAGCTACAGTATATCAAATCATAAGGTTTGGGAAACCATGGGCAGTGTCACCATGGTGTCAATTTTTGGAAATCGCTGGCTGAAATATTTGAGAGAACAAAGATGATGGAGCTTTCGCAAATGTTTTGAAATAAACTTAACGGCCTCCTGAGATAATCATTCCTTTAAGAGACAGTTCACCAGACCAGGCAAAAATATTGCTGAATGGGAATAAAGGCAAAATGCCCTACTTGAACAGTGCTGTCTTACTTCAGTTTTGTTTCCTTTAACTCTAAAACTTCCCCTATCGTTATTACTTCTAAGCTGATAGGGAAAAAGCGACAATTATGGAGAACCCGTAATGTAATCTTGTGTCTGCTAATGATTGTCTTTAAAATCAAGCATCTATCCTCTGTCCTCATCCTGAGTTTTTACGGTACATAATATCAGCTATGACCGTCTCAACTGTTTCCACACTTCAAAGATTTTAGATATTTTATGCATGTCTCTTATTGCTATGCGTAGCATCCATCCTAAAAAAGGGGGCGGGGGGGGGGGGGGAGGTGCAAATTAATGTGCAAACCACCGGTTTCCAATGAAGTTTCCTAACTGGCAAATTTATGTGACAATTATTATTCTTTCAGTTTCAGATCTGTCGCTTTGAGGAAACAAAAGTAGTTTTTCCATGTTGTCTCCGTTGGGTTATTTTTGAAAAATAAAATATGCTCATTTCAAGGCAGGTACAACTTAGAGATATTCCCTGGCCGGCAAGCAATTTATCAACAGTAAATAATTTCGTTTCTGGCAGTTCTCTATTTGACAGAGAATTGCAACTGGCTCTTCCAACTAAAGATACCTTTAATTCAGTGTTTCTTAACTCATTTCCTACGGTAACTTTTGTGGGTGTGGACGGGAACTCTCAACACCATCCAGTTGAAAACTAGACGTAGTTCAAAGATGTTTTTTCTTTCACTCATTATAAACACAAGACATTATAATTATATACCAAGGACTACTATAATATAGTAGTCCTTGTTATATACACATTAGATGTTAAAAGTAAAGGAAAGTGAGTGAACCAGGATGGAATTCAATACTTCGAGAAGTTGGCTTAGATATTCGTGTTGAAAAATTGGTGTCCACTGGAGCCAAGTATTCGGCTTACCGTAGAGAATGCGTCAAGGTGGGGATGCATGTCCCACTGGTGGTGTGTGGCAATATTTTGGTGGGACGTGGGACTTCGGAATGGGGCGTAGGGATTTTTCATAGAAGTCTTATTTTACAGTGTATTTTTTAACTTAACTATAGGCCAATATAGGTGGACGGTCGTTTTTTTTTGGTATTTTTATGTCGTGTTGGTGGTTTCCTTGTTTAACTGGATACTGAATGTATATTTATATTTCAAAAATCTTTTTGTGAATATTTTGCACTCTATACTATGTCCGATTATGGTGGGGCGCACATTTTGTTAGGAAAATTGAAGTGGAGGAGCGAAACAAAAAGGCTGAGAAACACCGCTGTAAGTATTCAGTGACTGCCTGCTCGCAATTGAGATCCGTGTTCGTCCATCTGACAGACGGAAGTTTCGTCCTTCAGACAACTGCGCTAAAGGATAAAACCAACAAAATCTATTAAATCGCATGCAAGCATCCACATTGAACGTCCGTGGCCGTCCATTCTTTAATTTCAATGCTTTCTATTGTGGCGCTTGAAATGTGTGTTGATTACACGGATGGAAACGGATATAATTAGATGTGAACACCTACCCATACACCAACGCACGTGCGTGAAACGGATGGACGGACGCGGATGGCTGGTGGTGGGAACGGGCAGTGACACCGATTCTGTCAGCTGAGCAGCAGCATTTCAATCGTTTATTAATTTCCTCCGGTAAATTGGAACAGGGAGACTATGTGTGGCATGGAAGGTTTTAATAAAGTTAGAAAATTTAATAGTAGTAATACAGATAAACAGTTCAGCAATCACTGAAATGAACAGTTTCTGGCGAACAGTCAGCTGTAGTATCCCCAACCGATTACGTTAACAACAACGACAACAGAAATCTGAAATCGAAAGTAGCCCTACATGCAGTTGTGGTGAAAAGCTGGTGTTTCCATTTCGTGAAAATGTAAAATGTTTCAGATCTTATCAGTGCAGTACGAGCAGCAGACAATCTGATTGGTCGTTTAAAAGATCAATACTCGATTTGAAAACACATATTATAAACAAAGGCTATATGATGTGTGTCATATCATATCAATTGTGCGGGACAAACAACAACAAGATTATTCATAGTTAAAAAAATTACCATAATCTTCATCGATCCCCTTCTCTTTCTAAATATCACTATGTCTGTGTTATCTTGCCACACTATAGATTACCAATTGAGTGATACCTCTTGCTAAAGATATAGGGCCTATATTAGCCTATGTATCATTTAAGTTGGTTGACAAAGTGAATGATAGAAGTTGAATCAGTTGGCCCAGTTATGGCAAGTGAACAGCAGAATGGTTAAAATCTGATTATGTAGTTTGATTTCTTGCTGACTTGAAAACGAAAAACTCAGACCCTATCGATATAGACACAGTATTATACCCCCGGTACCAGAAGTTTGACCACACCCCCCCCCCCACACACACAAACACAAAAAAGGGGGAGGGGAGGCATAGCCTCACAGAGAGACAGCTAAAAAATTTTATGGTCTAACTAGGTATCTCACTCATTGACATGGTTTCTTGGAACTGATAATCCTTCAACAAAATCAATCAGTCACGATGTACAAAATACAATGTAGGATCCAAAAATACCTCAGGAGGAGTGGAAATAGGACTCTCGTTTTCAAGGGCCTATTCCACACCCCATTTTCAGTTGATTTGTTTATGACAATGGGAGCCTATTCCTCTAATTTTATACCGAAAGGGGGAAAAGATAATTGTAAAGTTTATGTAGGCCTATTAAGTATGACTGGTATGTAGGCTATGAAGTTGTCCTGGAATGTTCTAGTTGCCTAGCTAAATTCTGAATGATTCATCTTCTCAATTACGTGATGGGACATCTAACTTGCCGACGTTGCTCAGTATATTTGATTTAAACGGATATAAATATTTTTTATCGCGTTCGTATGTAAGTGAATGACGCACCTGTATTGTCGCGGGTTTTACACCTGGATAGGTTAACATGCCCCGCCCACTTCCCCCCACACTGTTCACTGTACGACTGCGTTTACGTCACTTCCTCCATAATCGCCATTTTGTCGTGCCTATGTGAGGCATTGATAGCTTCCTGGACCAACGGTCACAAGTACATCTTATGAGTGACTGAAACGATAAGAAAACATTTTTATCGATCATATTATTTATTATCACAGGTGATATTTCTTATTTTCGCGATCAGCCATGCCGCGGTTGTTCGGTAAGAAGAATAAAAGCAGCGAAAACCTCAACGATGCAGCACCACAGAATGCTAGCGACCCGCCCCACCCAAACGACACAGGTAACGAAGCTAACGGGGGATCGAAGGTTACTCGAAGTGCTGTCGAGCAGCAATTACCTCCAGTCCAGCCACCTCGACCAAAATTAGTGTTCCACTGTCAGCAAGCCCATGGCAGTCCCACAGGCATTATTTCAGGATTCACAAATGTCAAGGAACTCTACCAGAAGATAGCAGACTGTTATGATTTACCAGTTTCAGAGGTGAGTCGGTGTACACCTATAATATAGTCTAGTATAGATCTACATGTATCAATTCCAGTAGGCTGTTTATTGTTTAGAAATGCTGTGACTATGGTCATCAAATGGTTCATTTTATACTCATAGGACTGAGTAAAAGTGCAGTGACTGTGCCGGAAGGAGTTCCGTACTCGAGCGCCAAAGACCAGAAACTAACTAAACACAACTACCCCAGCCCCTTTTCGCCTGATTAGTCAATCTGACTACCGCCCATTGATACAAACTGACTAGACCCTCACGCCCCCAGGTCCATCTGACCATTCCATGTGTTTAAATTGATAACAGTGAAAGTGGCGCTCGAGTAAGGTAGGCTACTCCTCCCACTGTGCCACCCCCCCCCAAAAAAAATTGTGTTTCGCATTTTCATTAGGCCTACTTAGTATCGATTAACAATACATAATACATAGGAAATTTTAACAAAGGAGCAGGGATGCATTTAGTAGAATCAAAGTAACCAATATTAAGTAGGCCTAATCAAAATGCTAAACAGTAACACAATTTAGAGGGGGCTAAACCAAACTGCACTTTTAGCGGACAGTGCTTAAATTCGTAAAATTCTCTAAAGTGCCAGCACCATTTTCAGCCTTTCAGAATTCATTGTAACTTCTGTTTTGGTAAGTAGGGCCTAAGTAGAGAAGAGATCTGGCCTAACTGACGATTTCACAGTCTTATGTATGATTTTCATGAGAGGTTTTGGGATCAGATCTATTAAATAATAAAATGAATATTATCAAGTTGTATGCTGTATAGCTAACTACATGTAGGCCTAATTATTTGATGCATACTCTTAATTCAACACCAGAATCTCACTTTTGAATACACTGCACTGCATTTCATTAGGGAGGAGTACCTTACTTGAGCGCCACTTGATAGATTGATAAGTAACGACGTGAGGGTCTAGTCAGTTTGTATCATCGAGGCCGTAGGCCGATGTTCGTCTGGGCAGTAGTCAGATTGACATATCAGGGAAAGCCCCCGGGGTAGCTATGTATCATCTCTTTTACTTTTTTAGTTAGTTTCTGGTCTTTGGCGCTCGAGTACGGAACTCCTTCCTTTCATTACTGGTAAAGGTTTGTTTCTTTCATTAGACCATTTATAATCGTATTTATTTATTTAGCAAGGCGTTATTTACAAGGCATGCCTTGAAACTAACTCCAGCGTTATTTTCAAGGCATGTACCGTAACAGCTTCTGATTGGTCAATGAAACATGCCTTGAAAAAAATGCTGGCGTTAGTTCCAACTCCAAGGCATACCTTGGGTCCAATAAACAATACATAGCTACCCCGGGGGCTTTCCCTGATATGTCAATCTGACTACTGCCCAGACGAACATCGACTTACGGCCTCGATGATACAAACTGACTAGACCCTCACGTGTTACATATCAATCTGATGATGCACAGTCTTAAAAGTTAAAAGGCTTCACGTTTAGAAACAGCTTCTGATTGGTCAATGAAACATGCCTTGAAAAGAACGGTGGCGTTAGTTCCAAGGCATACCTTGAAAATAACCACTTTGATTTATTTATTTTCATTACCATGCTGGATTGTCTGGTCATTGAAGCAAACATTTCTCTGTAGCTTGACAATGACAGTTGTCTCATGCCAGTGTTGCTAGATTGTATCTTTTAATGTACTCTCCAATTAATTGCTGAGCCACACTTTAAAAATATCCCTGTAGAGGACTAATTTACCAGGGGGAGCAACACCCTGCACATGGCTGCTCCTAAAGTTGCACTGCCGTGGGGATCTGGGGAGAGTACCATATGAGTGACACAACTTGTGTGACACATATTTCATGTTTTATGTGTTAATCACTGAGCTGTGCATTTACTATAAAAACATCCACCAAGAGGATTAACTTGCCAGGAGCTCCCTGGTGCACACAGACTAAAGTCGTGTCTTTGTATAACAACCTTATAATTGTACATAGCTCAAATGGAACTACACCCGGGACCTGTACATCCCCGCAGCATGAAGTATTTCATTATTGTAATAAAGTCCGGCCAAGAGACGCATTTGGAAATCCTTCCTTCATCATTTCTTTGAATGTCAGAATGAAGTCAAGGGAGTGATGATAGCTTCACACAGAGCATCTGGTTCTATTTGATACTCTATCATGTTCCGCAGGGTTCACATTGTATTTTCATTGGCGGGTCCCCAAATGTGCTTATCCGTTAAATGTTTGGCGTGTCTAGTACAATTTTCTAATGTCAAGAACTGAACTATGTTTGGTAATTAAAATATGGGAAGATTTCTTGAAGAAACATAAACATGCAAGCATGGGTTCAGATTAAGGCTCAAAATGGGATTTTAGATTTCAGGTAAAAAAAAAAAGTGAGGTTGTTATTGTGTTCAGAAGGCCTTCTCTGGAAACCTATAAGTAAATTTTGGCACGCAAATTAAGATCTTTGGACTTGGATAATGTTGGACTATTTGTAAAACTAAAAGCCGTAGCATGATACAACTTGAAAGACCAAAGATGTTGTTAGAATCATGGTAATTGGTATACTAGTTTTTGGAAGACAGTTTTTGCGAACAGCATCCAGGTAGCCGAGTCTTGCAGGCATAGTGAAGACAACAAGACTCTTACTCTCATCAACCTTAACATAAGACCAAAACCATTCTAATTGTATAAATGCTTGCATCTCAGGAGTTTGAACTGGCAGTCTCTCATAAAATGGGTCTTTTTCCATATCAGATGATCCAAAAGCTCATCATTGCTGTTTGTAACTGTCCAGTGATAACACGACCTAAATGGGTGGCATTGAAGGGCATCTGAGATGAGTTTGTCATTATTGTCATGTGTTGGGGTTGGTCCTAATTAAAGTAATGATAATTTCTGGGAGTATGAATATTTCATGAGCTGTCATAACATGTGGATAAATTAAGTACATTAAATGGAGTTTCACATTTGCATTTTCTCCAGATTTTATTTTGTACACTCAACACACACAAGATTGACATGACGAGGTTACTGGGTGGACAGATTGGCTTAGAAGACTTCATCTTTGCCCACATCAAAGGTCAGCCCAAAGAAGTGGATGTAACAAAGTCAGAAGATGCTCTTGGCTTGACCATTACAGACAATGGTGCAGGATATGCTTTTATTAAACGCATCAAAGAGGGTAGCATAATGGACCAAGTGCCCTTTATAGCTGTTGGAGACCATATCGAAAAAATTAATGGTGAAAGTTTAGTGGGATGTCGACATTTTGAAGTGGCCAAAAAGTTAAAAGAAATTACTAAAGGATCAACATTTACCCTGCGTACAGTGGAACCCATGAAATCAGGTTTTGGTAAGTATGCTGAATGTTTGTCTGTTGTTTCAGAGCTTTAGTAAACTTTCTCTCTTAGCTAAAAGGTTTGAATTGTTCTGGTGAAGTGAATGCACATTGCATTAATTGCATCATTGGTCACTCTGCTCACAATTCCTTTGTTTGTACTGGTAGATGCACTAAAAGAATCACAGTATTTAGGTCAAGTGTACTTTTCAGGGATTATAGTAATCTGAAAACCCTGACATTACAAAACTTTAAAGATTTTAAAAGAAAACTTGAGCAAACTGAGCAGTGCATAATTTTGTTTTTGCCATCAAAGGTTGTGTTACTTGAAAGTTTGAACAGTTACTTTGGGATACAAGATATCTTTTACTTACAATTGTCTGCTCTGGTAAGCCCAAAAAAGGAGGTTTAAGGGAGGGGGAGTTGGGGGGAGAGAGGGATGAAGGATTTCAGACATGCTGTCACCTGGAATGAACTCATTTTGTCAGAATTAGAAGCATTCTTGCAGCCAGCTAATTGTCCATGATACCCAGCCTTTAAACAGTTCTTTGCATCTGGTGGCAGGTGACCTGTTTGATTTGATGGCATTTTAAACTAATAGACATATTGATCTGGGCCTCTTTGTAGTTTTAGCATAAACCATGGCAAATGTTGGAATCAGTCGCTGTTGAAATTTGAAAAAAAGAGAGTTAAGTTTGTACAGTGCTGCACAGAAATGGCACACATTGGCAAATGGCATTTTAACATTTCTAAGTGCTCTTCCTGATGTCAGATACTAGTACTCAAATGTTCAAAAGTCATTCTGGAAAGAAAAAGCTACAATGAACTTGCTAATGTTTTTGTACTTTTCTTTTTTTTAATCAGAGAAGCAGCACGGTTAAGAATGAGAATTATAAATCAAAGTGAACATTTGAATGCACATTTTATCAGTGAGTCATTTATTTGCCAGTAGCTGGCCTGTTGGGCTACATCTTTTCTGTTTTGTATGCATCACATTTTGAGAGATACCCCCCAGGACAGAAGTTTAAGTGCTCACTGCATTTTCTTCAGATGAATAAGTCAGTGCTTCCAATGTGTCTTGCCATTTATTTCATTGTCATCAAATTGTTATATCAGTAGAATGATTTTTATCTCCGCCCTTAAGGATTTGAGTCTGTGTGACCCTTTTTTTGTTATGAGTGCCTTTGAGAAAGAATTGCATTCTCTGTTTCTTCATCATTCATTCATGATTTTATTCTTTACAGTATTTTTCAAATATATTTTTATATACACGCCCATCTTCATAATTATGGCTTTATCAGTTTGCTGCTTAGCATTGCTTAGTGGTTTGATTTCATTTGAAGGTTTTAGCAACTTGTCAGTTTTTTGTGGTAATACTGAAGACACAGTGTACCCAGCGCTATACACTTTATTTTTATGAAATCCCATGCGCCTTGACAAATAATTATGTGGGAGGGGCCTTCTCATTTTTATTTGTGATATTCACTCGTTTATTTTTTAATTCCGATTGGAAAGAAAAATGAATCTAGCCTTTCTTTACGTAAGCTAAGCTAGCTTTGCCATGTTTTCATCGGTGTCTTTTTAGAGTGGCGGTTAAATATTATGTACAACATATTACGGCAGAATGCCACTGAAAAGTGCGCTTAAACGCAGCATATACTATAATACTATCAGTCTCTGCTGTCTATTGCTCCTCGAAGGAGACTGGAGAGCTATGTGAGAGGATCGGGGGTAAACATCGCGAGCGCTGGAGTGCCTGCATTGTGTGATCTTCTACAGCACAAGTAGGACAGATAGTGCAATTGTCTGTATGCTGATGAAAGCATTTTATGGAGAGCAGTAGATTTGGAAAGTGTTCAGATTATTTTATTGTGTAGAGGCAGGGAAAACAAAGACGTGATTTAAGTTTTAAAAAAAAGAAAAAGATGTGGCAGACAGAGAACAGTACGGTAGTAGGAAATGTCTGTGACCCAGAAACTTTTGGCTTTTCAAAAAGTTAACAGGCAAGAAATTGTCGGCTTCTTATGATTCTCTTTCTGCTGTCTGAAGGTGTAATTTTAATGTAGCGAAGTGCAAATTTATAAAACAGCAAAAGAAAACTGTCAAGTCAGATTCTTGTCTGATGCTGTAACTGTAAGTCATGGTTGATAGGGTTTGAAAAGAGAAATTTAAGCCGTCTCTCCAGTGGGTGGTTTGAAATTGGTTTACCTTGCTGTTTTCTCCCAGTGTTTGTGGTCCAGACTGAGTGACATATTAGAGCATCAACTCCTTATCTAAAGTCTTCAGCAGCCTTGTCATTCATTAGATCAACGTTTATACATCTTATGTAATTTCTTGATTGATTTAACGGAAAAGAAGAGCGATGGATACATTACGCACTTTCCAAGCGTTCAGAGATCTACATGTAGTGTACTTTGATATTAAATACTAGGCATGTCAACGCATGAAAGGAGTTTCAGAATGCGAAACAGAATTTGTTTCTTGTATTCATTCAAGTATTATAATAAAAGTGAAAAATTATGTTAGTCTGTATCCGATTTCACATTCGAACGCAACTCAGTTGTATGAACGTATTTACACCAAGCAGTTCCTAAACGTGCCGAACAAAATAAAGAGAGTGGGAGATGAAAGGCGATTTCATTTATGAAACCTGAAAATGTTTGCGCATGTATAAATACATTACGCACTTTCCAAGCGTTCAGAGATCTACATGTAGTGTACTTTGATATTAAATACTAGGCATGTCAACGCATGAAAGGAGTTTCAGAATGCGAAACAGAATTTGTTTCTTGTATTCATTCAAGTATTATAATAAAAGTGAAAAATTATGTTAATCTATATCCGATTTCACATTCGAACGCAACTCAGTTGTATGAACGTATTTACACCAAGCAGTTCCTAAACGTGCCGAACAAAATAAAGAGAGTGGGAGATGAAAGGCGATTTCATTTATGAAACCTGAAAATGTTTGCGCATGTATAAATACATTACGCACTTTCCAAGCGTTCAGAGATCTACATGTAGTGTACTTTGATATTAAATACTAGGCATGTCAACGCATGAAAGGAGTTTCAGAATGCGAAACAGAATTTGTTTCTTGTATTCATTCAAGTATTATAATAAAAGTGAAAAATTATGTTAATCTATATCCGATTTCACATTCGAACGCAACTCAGTTGTATGAACGTATTTACACCAAGCAGTTCCTAAACGTGCCGAACAAAATAAAGAGAGTGGGAGATGAAAGGCGATTTCATTTATGAAACCTGAAAATGTTTGCGCATGTATAACAATTGGAAACGCTAAGAGGCCTTGGCTAAAACTTATGGTCTGCAAATTGTCCTGATTTTGATAAGTGGGGCCACAAGTGATAAAGAAGTGAAACACGATCAATCAAATTGAAAAGCAGTTTGGTTAGGGTCCAAGTGAAATTAAAACGGAGTCACCCCACACACTTTCCCCACTCATTTGCAGGAGATCCTGACGACCCCCCACCCCCCTACTTCTCATTGTTACCCAACGATGGGAAGGCCCTACTTTTACACCGCGTGTTCTTTTTAACCCTTTTATAGACTGCACTTGGCAGGCAAACATGTTTCGAATTCTTCAGCGTCTCTATAAGCCTATTCACAAACTTGGTGTCCTCTGGGCTTAGCATTGCAGTGAGAAGGAGCTGGGGATCGTGGGTTACATTTTAATTTGTAGTCCACTCAAAGGAAGGCCTGATCACTTTTACCACTCCCGCTCCTTAAACCTTTAAAAAATATAAAAGTATGAAAAAGGGTTCACGTTGCATACGCGTTATTCAATATTATTAAGGAACAAAATTGAATGCTCACCAATTATGAATTTGCCGTATTAATTTGTCATGGCCTAGTTTTCGTGAGTTAGTGTATAGAACCGGATAGGAGTGACACATTTACGATCTTGTGACGCAAAAAATATCCGCCAATTTTATAGTCAAAGGGCAATTGTATTTGTGCCATACGAATAATTTACATGCAGATCGAAAGCGCACATTGTTATACAAATGTGTCATCTAATTTTATGATATGCGAAGTGGCAGCTCTGCTGTGTGCATATAATTATTTAGTTATAGTTATTTATGGCTGCATGGAAGAGGACAGAAGACAGGTGGTTGACATTCTTTGGTTGTTTGTGTGTCAGTTACAAATCCAATAGTCCAGGTCAAGAGGAAACTATTCTTCTTCGTATTTTGTACCTAAACATGATTATATGTATCATATCGACTGGCGGGGACCTGAGACTGAATGCATCGCGGACTAAATGAAGAAAACTGAACAAGACTCGAAGAAAAAAAAAAGATGAGGAAAGGACACAGTTAAGCTCCTGTACTATCGATGTTGCTGCTGAAGTGAAAAACACTCCTTGTCTCGATTTGATTGTGCTGCATAGCGGAGTTGCCGTGGCAACGCTTTACAACGATGCTAAAGCAGTGAAAGCACAGTTAATCACAAGTTGAAATGATCGAAAAGGAGAGACTTAACGACCGCGGCTGGCTTACCCAGGCACCGTGTCACACTTATGTAAAGCAGGATTTTCTACACCCTAGGTTTGAATGTTGCTGTACCCTAACACTCTTGATATGCATAAAAGGCAATCAAAATTCCAGATCCCCCACTTGTGCGAAAATAGAACTTCGTATCGTATCAGCCGTAGTAAGTAAGGATCGTTGTCGTGCTGTGAAAGGAACAGCAGTTACATGTCTTCGTAAAAAAGTCTAATGTCTAGGTTCAAAGCTTTCAGATTCAAGTTTGTTGTGGAATCATTGTGTATCGAGTCAGAGAATCGGGCGGCCCTCGGACAAATCTTGAATGACATAGGCGAAGTTATCTGAGGTCTATATTTATCAAATTGTGTGAAGAGACGGCCTTCAGCATCGCGCAGTTGAAGAGATTATTATCTTAGGCCCACATCCTTCATGGGACTTCAGGAATTCTGTATACCTCAGCACAGGCAACATTAAAACCTGCAATGTGAAAAAAGGAGGGTTGGAAATGGGGAGAGGGCGATGTATGACTTCTGAAGTAATCAGTGAAGTCAGGCTTGTTCACATGCCAGCAGCAAACAGACTGCGGGACAACTCGAAGCCACGCTAACAAGCAAACCCCTTGAAACAGACAGTTGTTGTAATTTATTGACATAGTTTTGACATGTACGTGAATTGTTGTTGCAGAAAATGTGCAGATTTGCACACGGCTTTGGGGATTGGAAAAACTGGCCCACGTGTACCTATTAACGTAAAATACGAAGTAAAGCAAACCCGACAGCGGAAGACGAGACACAGGATACTGAGACGAATCAATTCGTCATATTCCGTCCGTCGATTTGCGCGCATATCATCGATGTCAAGAATGCAATAAAAAGCACTGCACCCCTTCATAATTGAACGAAAAAGACTCACCTTACTCACCGTATTTATACGCGGGCAATGTGTGGACATAATAGTGGAAGTAGGAAAGGTTCGTCTCGGTATTAGAAGGTGTCTCGGGTGGAAATATTGCTGTACGTAAGGCAGGGACTGAGTCTTGTTAAACAAAGCCCCAAATAACGTGCTTGGATTCTTAGTCGATGGGAAATACTTGCAAAATCCGTAACAAATCAAAACCCATTTCACCAATCTCAAATGAACATTTCCATATTATTGTAAACACATATCACCGGTTCAAGCCAACACAGTCCACCTGATGGCTCAGCCACTCACACTTTTGAATTAAAAAGATTTTTTGTTGCCTACATGAAACCTGCATTTCACGAAATACGCCACTCTGTGGGAAAAATGGCCGTTTGTTGGCAGCAGAAAGACACACACACCCCTGTCAATAAAGTGGCAGCGAAAATATACTTTAGTAATGTCATGAAAAGAGCAGTGTCGTGGAACCATGAATGATAACATTTATACTTTTCCATTTTCCAGTGCAATTTTCTAAATCCTAAAGTCGATACAATGTGCGTTTATTGTGTTTCTAACTCACATAGTCTTTTGAGACTAGTTTTAGCATCTGGATGAGAACTTCAGACCACGTAACCCTCATTGTTAGCGGATGCTGATCGCTGAGACATATATTCTGTAGTGGCTTATCGATGGCCATAGTTTCCTCTTCGATCGAACCAGGAATGGTAAAAATAACTAGGACCGACACCGTGTGTTATAAAGGCACTGTCCTGCACAATTTCCTCAGCGTAAAACCGCGGAAAAGGTTCAGAAAAATTTTGATATTTAAGAATCGAAGCAGAAGAAAGAGGCAATGGCAATGTGTATTGTGTCAGCACTTCATTCGTTCTGTTTAACATAGCAAAAGCATTTCGTCTGAAAGAGGAAGAATGTTGAGCAAGGCACAGAAAAGATGGGTGTTAATGTTCCTCGCTGTTCCTCGCTCTGGAATGTCACATGAGCTTATGAAAAGCTGATGGAACAGAGTTACAATAGATGCAATATCAGAATACGAACAGGCTGCAATGAAAATGTATAATATATTCCGGGTCATACAAAAAAGTCAGACCCATGGGATCAGAGGATAAAACAACTGCATTAGGTCGTATTAACAGATGCTGGATCGTAGGGGTTGGTAGAGAGCTATGTCATCTGTACATGATTATTATATAGCGCAATAATAATACATAATGATAACAACATATTTCTTTCCTGTGTCTGCTGAAATTCTAGAATACAATATAATAAACCTATAATGGTGCTAGGGTGGGTTTGGTCGGAATGAAACAGGTAGAGAGAGCTGAAAGTAAACTGACATTTCTGTAACTGGTAACGTTTTCGTAATCATGGATATTGCCTATAATGATGGCAAGGAAGAACAAGACACTGTCAATTTACCATTGTCATGTCAATCACTGTTTGCTTTTGAATCATCCTCCATCTTCAGATGTTTTCTTAATTTTTCTCATGTGATTTGTCTTCTCGCACGACAGATGAATTTGGTAACTGTTGACATTGTACTTTCCCGTGTCTTGAATAGTTCTGTGTCTGTGTTTGTGCCTCTGTAACACCGGGACACACAGTTCTTGAACATTCGTAGTATTATAGTTATGCTTTATTGTTTCTTAAATAGGGAAAGCAGACAGTTGAAATTGATTATTTCTTCCAGCACAGAAATTGGTTCCCACTTAAGCCTCTTTCATGGGTGGCTTCTCTCGATCTCGTATGCACGGCATACAGAATACCAACCTTTTATCTTGTGCACACAAGGGGGGGGGGGTGAGGGGGGTCTTGTTACCACAGCTGTTTCCATGGCAACCCCAATCAGAAAACAATACATGTTTTTTGTTTTTATGTCGTACGAGTCAAGTCCACATTTTAGATTCAGGTCACGACAGATTAAAAAACAAATGGGAAGATAAAGATCAGTGCATATTAATTTATCATCAGATTTCCAGATTAGCAACTCAAGTTAGATAGCTACAGATTCATATGGAATGGGGAGGGGGGGGGGGGGAGGAAAATGAAATGAGTTATCTAAACGTACGCTACAATGAAATAGTTATTAACTGGATAGCTCATCGAATCATTTTGTGCTTACAACCTATGTTTGCTCTTATGTGACAAGTTTTCTGAAACCTACACATTTTCCTGGGATACAAGTTAATGAAAAATAAGGGGAAAAGGTGCTTGGGCGAGGGTCACATGTTACTGCAATGGAGGTAGAGGATATTGTGTATAATGCTTTCATATCTACGCCACTGGCATTCATGAAATTTGACCTACCATAGCTTTTGCGTTTGCGTATTTCCATGGCAGGCTAAATTGTAGATTTGATGAAGCTTTCATTTGGAAAGAACAGTGCATAAGTAAAGAAGAAATAGATTTTTTACCTCAACCGAAATGGCTGCCTGCGACAAGATTTCCTCCGACAAGAATTCGACATGGTGCAGTTTGAATCAATCAAGTGGAAGGGGGGACTTTAGACGGAAAAGCAGAATGGAGAGCTACTCAAAACTCTGTACTTTTACAGTCACTTGGGTGCACCAATATAGCAAAGGATAGAGTATTGTATTCACTTCTGACTGTGTATTTACAATCACTATTGTTGTCCTTGAAAAGATGTCTTCATGGAGGCTTTGAAGCAAGCATGAGCAACGTTTCATTTTTTTAGTAAAATGTGAGGATGTAGAGGGCTGATTACTTTCATCTCCTATTAAAACTTTTCTATAAATCGCGACCCTAGTTCTTGTTCGTTCGATCTCCGTTACCTGAAAAGCTGGAGGTCTTTTAGTATGCGTGAGAGGGATAACAAATGTACACTTTGGCACTTGTTTAAAATGCGTTGTGGCACTTGTCAAGCAGTTTCACAGTTCCGATTTATTCTAATTTCTTATCAGTATCATCATATTATAAATGAATTAGGGTCCCCAGTGTAACCTTGAAAGGCTTTTTAACCGCTGAGCCTTTAATTCTAAAATATCATACCATGCACAAAAAGACGTAGAGGCTTTCATGGGCATAATTATGTTATATGGTCTTGAATTTCACTATGTTTTAAACATTTTCGTTGATTTTGAGCCACAACTGAGTTGAACAGAAGAAAGTGTTCCGACATTTTGAGTGGGGAAAAGGACGCATTATAAAGTACTAGTAACTGCCCCATGCCCATTCTTCGAATGGTAAAAAAAACAAAGCTCACCACTCCAGACCGAAAGGAATCAGCACAAAGACATTGATGTCGAGACACTTTGGGCCATCCACATAAAATCGGCGATCAATAGATAGATAGTGCGCACCAAGCATTTTTCATGGGCTCATGTGTTCGTAAAAAATGATCTAAATATTTACGCAGTTTTCTTGGTACGAATGAATGGCACTCACCTCATCTGTATAACACTATACTCGGTATCACTATCAACGTTTTCTTGGCGTGGCTGGATCGTGAACTCTAGTTTACATTTCCGGTAAGAGGCGGAAATGACGAAATTGACAGAAATACATTATCAAGTCATATTTGCAATCATGAATTGATAACTGATAATTATAACTGAATTTCTGGGAAAAGTAAAGAGTTTTGGGAAAAAATGAGCTCGACACGTGCAGGCCTAATAAATTTTACATACATGTGCCAAGTTTCATGTCTCTACGTTACGTGGTAAAAAAGCCTTTGCGGTCGCAAAGTTGGGCCCAAGCTCCATTATTATATGATGACAGGAAATTTCCCTTTTTCCGGCCCAATTTACACATTGGTGATTGTCACGAGCAGAGTTATGGTCTTGGGGATCTAACGACAGCACGAGAGGCAGTTAACTCACACTCGGACACAAACACACAAGAAAGTATTAAATAACTAGAGTATATGTATGTCAGGCCGGCCGGGCCATATTATTACATAATATTAATATACTAAACAAAAGACAGAGGTATATTCAAAGCAAAAATTCTAATTACTAAACTTAACCTATCATATTCATGTAACTAAGTTCCCTATCAAAGGTAATGCAATTAATAGCCAAATTGGTATATTATAAGAAATAAGGTATTAATCTAAACTAACAGTTGAGTCGCCACTGGCCAGACGCCAGGCAAACTCTCCAGCAATAATACAGATTCTCAAGGTACACTGAAGGCTAGAACAGCCCAGTACATTCAAAGCCTACAGAAGCACAAATTGGCTTGTATGTATTTAAGCAGCTTGTAAAAGTATATATATATATATATATATGCAATCACTCAGTCACTATTCATTTCACAAACAAGGTGCCATATTTCTTCAATCGTATTATGGAGATAGCTTTACAATACAGAACACTCGTTCGTCGAGTGCAAGCTGTGGGTTTCTCAGACTTTCTACGAGGCTGTGGGTTTCCTCCCTATCTCTGGACTTCTATCAATTACTAGTGAAAAAGATGAGTTACCGTTGGTCACGCCTAGCTAGTAGGCGCGAACATCATACGAGCGCAGCGTGGACTCTTAAGGTCAGTCCAACCAAAACCTTTCTTTCTATGAGCTTTCTCTCTCTAGGCTCCTTCAGTCCGATGACAATGGACTAGTCTTCGTGCCACTCAGTTCAGGTACTGGCCAACCGGAGATACTTCACGAAACGATGCTTCTCTCGTCTGTATTCAATGAATTTCAACGTTACACGATGTTTTATACTATCCAACTACCCGGTAAGGCTAGTCCGCAGGCCAAATTAGTTCAGCAATCTCATTGGCCGAAACATCCCACCATTTTGAATGTAGGAATATAGTCTGCACTATTCTACCAGCCAGTTAACGTGCAAAAACTTGTCTAGTCATACTTAATGTCAACTATCCCCACCTTGTCTCACCCCTACTCTATTACTTCCAATCACGAACATTAAAACCGACAAGCGTGAATCTAACAGTTTAACTTTGCAATTCTTTACTCACAAACAATAATACGCGAGGACCGTTCAAGGCCACCAGCCAATTTCTCATGGCCCTGGTGAAAAAAAACAACTCACGGCTCTGCGTGAGATTTAATAACACTTGACTCATGACAGTGATCGAAACTCTTTAAAAATTACATCTGTGTATCCCCCCATTCTGCGGGCCTACTAGTCATGGCAATATTCACGCCGCAAACGTTTTATATGGAATAGTGCAAAAAGTGGAGCTGGAACAAACAAGGACTATGGTCGCGAAACAACAGAATGTTATTTTTTGGTTGGATGTTGATTTTTAAAGAAAAACTATTTGGGTCAGGGGGAGAGTTTGTATGCCTTTGGGGGGGGGGGGGGTGTATTAATTTTTTTCCAGCTTTGTGACCATTTCAAATTTTCAATCAGCCCCGAGGGTCGGCCAGATTTGCTTGGCAGGCAGTAGGTTGCCCATGTCTGTTTCACAAGTATGTGGGAAGGGAATATGAAGAAGATGAGCATGATAAGGTATTCAGATAAGGCCTTCTATCGGAGAAATTCATGTCACGTGGAAGCCAGACCAGAATTATAAAAACAACAACAACAACAGAGTAAAATGTTTCATGTCTAGCGAAGCTACAACCCTGTCATAGAAGACGGACCGCAGAAGATTAAGTGTTTTGGAACGTGTACAATTGAAGGCTGGAAGGGCTGTTATGTGTCTTGAGCCGTCTTGATGGTTAGATCAATCCATACCACTATTGTGGCCGGGGGCGGCTGTGGTTGGTCACCGAGGAAACAGGACTATTTCAGCGTAGAGACTTCCTCACAACGTCGGGAGTTTGAAAAACAGTAACATCAGCAACAGTATTTCTGATTGCCTGTCATAACCCCTAGAATATCTCACTGATTGCATTGTTTGGGAGGATCATCATCACCTTTATCAAAATAATGACCCTCAAGGTCCACCCATTGCTGATACCACCGAGGGTACTTAAAGATTCACGCTGGTCTACCCGAGTGATTGTGACAGCAATCAGATAACAGATTTGATTTTATTGTTTTGAATCTCAGGAAAGATAATAAATAAACTAAAAAAAAGAAAACGGGATCGTTGCAGAAAGAGCTGTCTTCTCATGGTTCTTTTAGCGTGCCTGCCCACAGAGCAGGCGCTCCAATCCTCATTGTTTCACCCGGTGACTGCAATATGAACTATCCACGCCCATATCTCGGAGTTAGTGACTCTGGATTCTGGTTATGACGTCAGTAATTAGCAAAGTTTTCGCGTTGGCTGCCGCAAAAAGTGTAGGCTTTGTGTCCACATAAGCTACAGGGTTAACACCGGGCTACTTCAAAGTAATCAATAAGCTAAATTACCCCCATTCGAACGTTTAGATGGAGACAGGCGACGAACACTAAGCAAGCATTGTCAGAGCACTGTGACAAATGCTTCGGTGTATAGAAAACTGCCTGTAGGGGAGAGCAGAGAAGGAAGATGGAGGATATTGAAAGAGTCTGGAATCCAAGAAAATAAGTAGGCCTATACTTGTGCTCTAGTTTTGCAACTAACAGAAAACTCTTGGGGAAAGGGGTGAGGGTGGTGTGATAAACTGGATTCCGAAATAAAAAACAAAAAAAAACTGACACCAGCTTACTGCACAACAGAAGACTGCGCATTCCTTTTTATTTTTATTTTGTGTCCCTAGCAGGAAGAAAATTATTATCTCAATGTCTCTGTTTATGGTCGCATAGCGAGATCGTTTTAAAATGAAGACCATAGCCACTGAAACCAGGAGCAAGTTTGCAGGTTACTTCTATTCTGGGAACTGTTAAAGCAGATGTATTTGATTTCTTTAACTTTTAAAGCGTCAGTAGTCTCCCTTCTCATTTTCTACCGGCAACGAAAAAATAAAATCTTACAAGCTGTCATGTAATTATTGTTAGTATGGTACTAATTGTGGGTTGGGCGAAAAGTGGTGCAGTCACGGCAATTTCATTTCTGGAACTGATACACAGTGCTCGCGCATACATAGAAAACCTGCTTGTATAACTCAGTCAGATCTTTTTTTTCAACGTCCATTAATTTTTAATTAATGATAAACAAGCAGAGAGCCGTTAAAACAAAATAATGTCCACCAATAGACCTCAGAAACACTATTAAAAATCTGTGGATTCGTAGAGCTTTAGAATGAATGTTCTATCAGTAGCAGGTTTGCATTATCAGTTGGTGAGTGCTGCTAATTCAGAGCATCGATTGGTCGTCGTGAGCCTCTGTCGTGTGAACTTTCCTCGTTGTGTCTGTATTCTGTTAATGGTGAAGTTAGCACAGGTAATCCCTCTCTGCGGACGGCAGTGACAAGTCATCTGTTTTCCCATCCACCCAGCACATGAAATTAAATGCCCGGCTAAGATATTCGATAGCCTGCTTGAGTCATTCATGGGTCATTGCAGTATCATGACAACAGTCGATTGTCATCAAGATGGAATGGTGTATTGATCTATAAGAGAAAGTTAAAATATCAGGAAAGATAGGGTGCCTGTACTATTATGTTGCCACGGGAGATACTTTCAGATCATATTGTCCCAAATATTTATGTTTCACATGTAACTAAATAAGGGCTCAGATTTCAATATAATATTGGATATTGGAAACCGGTCATATGAGCGTGTTGAGTTCACAGAGTTGAGTTCTTTGCTGTAGGAGTAGTAAAAACACACACACATGTGCGGCACGTGTGTTTATTCTTATCCAATTTTGAGGTGGTCAATGTTAAGAATGTAACCAAGTTATTGGTTGCCAAGAGGGGACTTAGAGTGAATAGACAATTGAAAGAAAAGCTTAGGAAAATGGATGAGAAGTGGAGGAAAGGAAGAGAAACATTGTTTGTAACATCATGAATTAAATTAAATATGTTTTGCTACACAGATCATGTTGATCCAACATTGGCAGCAGTCATGCAGGGTGTAAGATGGAGCACGTTCACAATTCTCTTTCTCTCCCCCTCCCTTCCACCCTTTTTTTTAAAGTTCGTGAACCATGACTGCATCCTGGGCAAGGCTGTATTTTGAATCCAAATGCCATTATTCTTCAAGGCATAGCTTGTTTTCCTTCACCCGCACACAGGGTTGATAATCCATTTTGGTAGAGCAGCTCTAAAGACCACAGGAAATGCTGTGACCTGGTCTGATCAAAAGCCCACCCTTCTGATCGTTTAAAAAAAAAATTATTATTATTTTCGTTAAGAAAGGAACCCATGTGTGTTCCTCCCAACAGCTGTCAAGTCTGTCTGGTCAGGTACATCAGGAAATGGGAGTGGAATGTACAAACTATACATTTCTGAACTGGTTGATCTATTAAAATGTGAAAGCAGTATTATTTTCTTTCACTTTGCCCAGCCTTGCATGAAGTAAAATAACAAGGAAGTGAAATGCTAGGGAATGGAGGGATATTTGTTTGCCTCGTGTAAATGACAGCTGTAGTTAGGTGCATACAATTAAATAGATATTTTATCCCATTACCCAAAACTAGCTTTTGTTTGTGTCAGACAAGTTGGATGCAGCACAGTTTTGTTCCAGCTGCCTAGCTTCTGACCACCAAACTAGAAGACAAGAAAACTGTTTAGAACCATTCACCTCGAAATGAATTTGAATGTTCTGCCATGAAATTCCTTTTCCCCTTTATTTTTTCAATGGTTGAGAATAATTTTTATAAGAATCACTGAAGAATTTAGCATTACAGATAGGAACCGGCATACTAGGTACAGATTTCAGTCCTCCTTGTGGATCCAAAGCATAATGGAAATCTTAATGTGTCTCATGTCATGTTTACATTGTCACATTCTTCTGTGCTAGATAAGACATTAACATTCGGAATACAACACATACAGGCAATGGCCTTTTGTCTCACAATCCGTTGCTAAGTCAGAGGTGTTGCCCATTTTTCATCCTCACAGGGTAAGCCAGTTTTTAGGTGGTTATGTAGGCCTCGTCCTTCTCTCGATCTCCTACAAGCCCCCCCCCCTCCCAAAAATAGATGTAATTCTGCATGTATTGTATTCAGAAGGGAAGTGTATTATGTAGACAAGTTTTGGAAAAGGAATGTGAAGTTCTTTTTCTTGAAGAGTCAGCAAGGTTAAAGTATGTTCATGCATGTGATTGTCTGTATGACCAGCAAGACCTAAATTATTAATCTTTCGTGTGTCTGCCTGAAGATAGTTCCAGTTGACAGTGATAAAATGCTTTTTTGAATGGATTTGTGTTTATGAGGTTGGTGTAATTAACCTCACTTGCTGTCTTCATATCTGTCAAGATCTAATGAATGATCTATCTTTCTGTTTCTCTCAGATTATTTAGTGGACATTTTGTTTGTTGTTGCGGAAGATGTTTATGACTTCCCACATGCCACTGAGTGCTATTGTATGAACTGTTACTCAATTTGTAGTTGTCTTTACTTGACCCTGTCAGTGTCTTAGGCACTACTCTGTATTTCACTCCTGTCACCGTATTGTATCTGGGTTGAGAAAAAACCTAAAATTCCCAGTTATGTAACTGGTGTTGCAAAGCTTTACTCTGTTTACTCTTCTGGGTGATATATTCTTTGAGGCTCATGGACTTGAGCTCCTGGTTCCTTTTGTGTACATTGAAAGTCAGGAAACTTTAGACATTCCTGTGTATGTGCAGTAGGTGCTTTTTTCCTTTTCTCTGTGCTTATAGTATTCGTAAGAATGATGACAGTACATCATTTACTTCATGAATCACTTTACTGACTAAACAGGATATCATATGGCAATGAAAGCGCAGTTTATAATTGAAAGTGATCAACCTACTGCTTTCTTGCGACTGAAATTTGACATAAAAATAAGATGCAGCAATGATAAAAATATTATCTAAAAATTAATATTTTAAAGAAAAGTCAATAAATTTTTCTAGTTGTACTTTCAGAGGGCTGTTACTATTAGCGTATAAACATGTTCAGAGTAATATAAATTTTCCATTTGAATATTAATTGTGCAGAGAAATTTGGGATTTAATGTAATGGGTAAAACCTATCAGGGGTAAAAACTGTAAGGATGGTCAAATTCTCAGTTTAAACAAAATGCTAAGCGTGGACAAGGATCCGATGGCTACCCAACACTGTCGTAAAATGCAGAGAATGTTATTTGTATTTGATGAAAAATGAATTTGCCAGTGGAAATTACATTTAAATAGAAAGTGGAATTATAGATGTTGAATTGAATTTAATGTTTGAATCTTGAGGCTGGTCTGTGTGTTAACTGACCATAGTTAATTAATGTTATAGTTTTGTCAATCAGATGTTTTATTTCCTTGATGGCAAAAACAGATAATGTTTCACTTGCACCAATAGATTTAATTCAGCACTTTCATTTTCAGGTGTCCTGGCTACCGACAGTGTATTGTGCCTCATAATAAAATTTTTATGTTGTTTTCTTTGCAGCCAATATTGGGCCAGCATCTGGCAAAAAGGGAGGAGGTAGTCTGGGCACAGGCAAACAAACACTCAGATTAAGATCCACAGGACCAGCAACAGTTGAAATTGTAAGTTATCCAAAATTTTAATTGCCATAATTTTTAATTTAGCATAAAAAAAAATAAAAAAATTAGTTAGCTCATGACCAGTTTCATTTTATTTTTAATGGCTGGATGATGCTCTTAGATAGTAGAACCTTTTTATAAACCTTATTAGAAGCAGTATAGCTGTCATTGAGCTAATGTGCCCCAAAGCGATGACAGTTAATGTCCATCTGCTGTGACCCCACAGTTTTTCTACGGTTTTTATAATATTTTGTTAATTTGTTGTACCATCATGTCGATGGTATAAATTAATTTGGTACTGAGATTTCTCCTCTTCTACCATTTAACATTTCATATTTAGACAAATGGACTATATTATTCCCAGTAGCACAAAACGTATGAGGTTATCCAGAGAAAAATGTTTCGCGAAGTTGTATATAGAGACATGCAGTTGATTTGTGTGTTATACCGGGAGAACATTGTACTTCAGTCTCTTGTCTTTGATTTAAATTGTAACTTACATTTTGACATTCAGTGGACATGCAAGTGTATTAATAGGGTGACATTGATGGATTTTTCCTGTGATTCAAAGACATACCATACTTGTACATGTATATTCACAATCACTTTACTCAATCACACAGCTGTATCTCAAATGACCCTACTTAAATTGAGGATTCATATTATTTTATAATTACAGTATTGTATCACATCAAAATGATCTTGCTACATTTGACATCTTACACAGTATGTACAACATGCATTTAACCCCCTTAAGGGTCCTGAAATCGAGTTTTGGGCTCAAAATGCCGATTCTTGCTTTTGACGATTTTCGGAAGGTTCAACCATTTCTATTTACGTTTTTGATACTCATTTGACCTAGCTAAGCGTTTTTCCATAAAAAACAAGACTTTCATGGGAGAGGGTCGAGTAAAATATTCGCTTTCAATAGAAGAAAATACGCTATAATTGCCAGTTCAAGACACAATGAAACGCCATTGCTGGCTGATTTGTGGTGTAGGGACCCTTATATTGGAATCTCCCACTTGTATGAACGATCCAGAACGGCCAGGAATGTATTGAGACATTTGGTAAACATTCAGACACTTTTTTCAGCCAAAAAACCTTTGCAAATTTTCAAACGCGTTTTTCTCAAAACTTACTTTTAATTTCCTAACTCCTTTTTTATATTTTGTTGGATTTCGATGAAAATTGCACTACAGCATCTTTATATTGTATACTAAAAATAAAAAAAATTAATATCCATGTTTGAGTATCTTTTATAGTTTACAAGAAATCTATCATTTTTGTGGTGAAAAATCAAGAAAAATGCATACGCGCTATATACAATTTTCAGAATTTCTTAGAAAAACAGCTATCAAAGATATCCAAATAAAAATACTAAAATATCTTTATTATATATTGAAATATAAGCATACAAAATTTCCAGATCATTTGTTGAAAAATGATGGAGCCTTTAGGTTTTGAAAATAGCTGTTTGCATGGAGACGAAATTCAAGATGGCGGCGTTACCATGGTAACCAATAAGTCCAAGTATTTTTTTTTATACTTTTCTCCCCTAATTTGGACATGCTGAATTCAAATATGAAAGTTAAAATTGCCTACTGTGTGTTGTTTAGAATATCACTCTCAGGACCTGCCCCCCCCCCCCCCCCCCCCCCCTTAAGTGTGGCCAGTCTGGTTACCTGTTCACTGCTTCACCATCATTTAGTCAGGGTAAGTGATAGATTATGAGTTCCAAATGTTATCTACATCACCCTTAAATTTATGAGAAAATAGCCTGATATAAATACACATTTGGCCTACTTGATATATAAACTGATAAAACATTGTTTTATATTACTTTCTTACAGCCGGATGATGTGGTCAATGTTGCCACTGATAAAATCAACAATTTACTGGAGTCTTTCATGGGGATCAATGATACAGAATTGGGTGAGTAGTGAACACTTATTTTCATGTCCTGTCAAAGTGTTCCTCATCATTTTGCAAGCGGTGTTCAACAGTAAACTGGACAAAGGGCAACAGATGAATGCTGACATATGTCTTTAGAGCCTCTAAGATGTTTGCAGTGTTACCTTCTATTGCTAACCAGTTTTTCTTCATTTTTGAAAACTTCAGCATATTCATTTTTTTTGGTTTAAAGCTGTCTTAAAGTCTTTCTGAAGAGTAACTCTGATTTCACATATTTGACATTTTATTATGAAAAAAATAGTGGCAGGAGCAATTCATTGTGGTGTAATTTTGGTCCCCCCCCCCCCCTTTTTTTTTTTTGCTCAATGCTACGGCCTGAATGACAGTTTAAAAAATTATAAAGTTAATTTTCTTCAGTGTCGACTAATCCAGCCCAATCATTTTTGTATCGACTGATTGTGTTGATTCAGGTTTCTGGTACTTTTAAATAAAAAGTTGTAAAAATGTAAATTACAGTGATCTTTGTTTTGGCTCCTTGTAGTAAGCCCACCGCACCGGAAACGATATTAATACGCATTCAATTCTGAAAGTGCAATTTCCCTACCAGAAATGAGTGCATAGTGCTCTGGTGCTCATGAAATCTGTATTAAAGCTGTAGAATATGGGAAGCTTTCTAGACCAAAAAGAGAGAGAGATAGAATGGTGGGTTCACAGGTTGATCTTGGATATTGCTGGATACCCCATCTAATATCTAGAAAGAACATTTTCGTATGATATATATATTACGCAATTTTATGTCCAGTAAAAAGGAAAGAAATTTGAAATTGATGCACTATGATCTCAGAGGCCTGGAATGATTGATAAAGTCAATGTGTCATTGGATAATGTGATCATTGAAACAAAACAATATGACTTGTGAGGAAATCATCATTCCAAGTATACAATGAAATATAAGGGGGTGAAAAAAACACACCCATCAAGGTTCTGTGATGGAATAATGTATAATTGTACCCCTGTTGTACTCGTTAAAACCTTAATTCAACAGAATCATATTTTTTACCAGTGTTGAAAAATTCATTGTTGGTTGATTGTGGTCACTGACCATTAATGTAATGTGAAATGTCTTTTGGTAATGTGCACCTTCTGAAGAATGATTTATTTATCATATTTCAGCCCAAACAATATGGGAAATTGGAAGCAAATCTGACAATCCACATGATTTTGCTGTTGGAGTTGATGACTCAGATCTCCAGATGTTTGGCTTTACAGATGACTTCATTTTTGACTTGTGGGGTGCGATATCAGATGCCAAGAGTGGACGGCTAAACCAAGTGTCTGCAGAGTTCAGTGAACAATTTTAATCCTGACCAGACTGAACAAAAAAAAAAAAAAAAGAAAAGAAAAAATTAAACAACCAACCACTCTTGTCCAATCAGCCACTGTTCCACACTTTGTACAAAATCTGTGACCTGTCTCCATCATCATCATCATTATCATCATCATCCTCATCCATGTTTGTCATCATTGCCACTATCATCCTTTCCCCCAGAATGAAATCTTGATGCATCAGGATTTTGGTTGTGTGGACCTGTTCAAAACTTTTGATTTGAATATATTCAATACATGATTCGATTTATTTTTTTTTCATTCTTCAGAGTAATGAGTGATTTTTAAAAATATATATTTAAGTAATTACTCACATTATTTATTGTTTGCAGACCTGCCAACTGTCGCTTAGTTTCCAGGACCAGCTTGTAAAAAATGAGTGTTGGGAAGGGCAAGAGAAACAATTTGGGGTGGGGGGGGGGGGGTGGAAGAAGAAATTCCTATCAGTTTTGGGGATAAAGGTCCAGTCCAGTAAAGTGCAGGATATAAAAGGTACATTGTGTGACCTTTGAAGTATTTTTGGTGATCTCCTTTCTATTGAAATCTTAGCTAACTGACACTTTAAGTATGCCTATAAAAAGCATGAGTTCATGTGCCCCTTATTGAAGTGATCATTTAGTTGGCAGGTCTGTGATTACAACTATCATTGTCCCCTTTATCCATCAAAAGGTTGAATAAATGAAGTTAAACGTCCATGTATGTTGGAGTGAGTTAGTTCTCCAGTGATAATTGGTGGTTAACATGAGCTCAAGCAAGTTGTTTGTGTATTTACATTTTGGAATGAGAGAAGAGAACTGCCTTGTATTAGACTGGGGGGGGGGGGGGGTGGATTGCTTGTGTATTGTTCCTTTCAACTACTGCTTGAGAAATGAGTTTTCTGTCGTAAATATCATGACACATTCCAAGAATTGTATGCTTAGTAAGATAAATAGTACTTTTTTGTTATTTCTTTATTACATGATATTTGAGTCACAAAATTTTATCTTCGAAGTATTTGTTTTTCTCCTGTTGCATCTGAGTAGAGCTTCAGTCTTTTTAGTTTTACTATAAATGTTAAATGGACTCTCTTTTTTTTTATTCTTTTCAATTTTTTTTTAAAATGGACTCTCTACAACAATTGTGTAATTTTTATCACTTCATATGAATGAAATTTCCTCTTCTTTTCCACAGACAAAAATACCAAGCTCACATTTTCCCATATAGTTTTTGAATGTTGGTATTACACATGTACACTTTGTAACTTCACTGGTGAGCTGTGGGTTTATTTATCAAAATTATGTCTCAGAGAACAATGCACCAGGTTGTGAAAGGTCTTTTGCCTTATTGTACAATAAAACTTTCACTCTCTATGCTTACTTATTGATAGGTTTTACTATTGATGTATAATTGCCTTGATGGAACAGCCTGGAGATACCTCTTTGTGTGATCACATTGAAAACAGGAGGGTAAATTAATCAAATTATCACAATACGTATTTGGTAATTTTTACATCAGTATCATGCAGTCATGCACTGCAGTTTCTGTATAAAGAATGTTCACATGTGCACTATTCAACCTAGGAAACTTCAGTACTTATTTGTTAACTTACTTGCTGCTTTTCCTGTATGGGCACGCATGATTTATTTTAAAAAAATGATTCCTTGTAATAAGTAATTACACGTTTGGTTTATAAGGAACTTTTTGCAGAGAATTTGTCACTTACTAAGGCTGAATGGCTTGGGATACTTTTTTCATCCCCCTTTGACATAGTTCATTGTTGTCAATAGTGATGACACTGAATTCCCCGCATGTTAGTGTTGAAAAATGCTTGGTCCAATTTGGTTTTGTCAAAGTCAGATTTGAAGTAAAAAATCAAAACACTTCCTTACCACTCTTGCCAAATAGGGAGGCTTAGCATTGTAGAATGTGTTTGTTTTTGTAATATGGAGGTAAAGTAATTTTTTTAGTGGTATTGTGACATTGACCACATTGATTCACGATGCCAGAAGAGCACTTGTGAACGTGAAACAATTTTCCTTTCATTTTGTCGTAACAGATTATTTTCAGAGGCTGTTTCTGGAAAAATTATGGAGGTTGTTATTATAGTACTTTATATCATGATTGTGTAGTTTTCAAACTAAGATTTATTAGGGAAAAAGAGAAGTAGTAATAATAAGACAACTGATCATGTTTGTATTTGTTCTTGATGATTGGGGTCAAGTTCTTGTCAATTTACATATTTTTCTGGGTTTACTAGTTGGCAGTAATCAAATTTTGATTTTCCTCACATCAGTTGATTTGATGTAGAGTGGAGATCTCAAAACAAAGTATTTGCAATGGCTATCAGAAATCAGTGATTTTATTTCGGAATTCTCTAAATATCATCTATTCAAAGCTAGAATGTTAAACTGTTGTGTAAGTAAGAGAAGTTAATGTGAAACACTGAATGAAATTGGTCCAGCTTCAGTTTTGATTTATTAAAAATGTGTAACTTGGAAAGTGAAATGTGTGGCTAATAGACCCCATTTTATTATGTAGCCAGCTTTTTGGTATGCAGTGGACTGATAAAGTTGCTACACTTTCGCACTGTGGGAAGCATGAGCTGCCCGTTTTGTATGTAGCATAGCAGCAGTCCAACTTAATTGGTCAGCCCTCTTGAACATTTTTTAATGCTGGTTGATTTACCATCTACATGTATTTACAACCTCCCTTGCGTTTCTTGATTCAACAGTATTTTCCTCTGGCTTACATTCCAGTGTACCTTGCATGTAACAAAAATTAAAGAAAAAAAAAAGGGAGGAAAAGTAATCAAAATAATTTATGAATAAATGAGTCCTTTGCAATACATTAGTGATTTAAAAGAAGAATATGGCCTTTGATTGGTAGCACGTTATTAAATTTGCAATTTTGTTGTGTGTGTAACTTAATGTACTGCCAAATTGGTTTCTTAGTGAATTTAATTTGCAGTGGCATCAAAGAAAAATGAAAGAAAGCAGACAGCTTGGGTGCGGCCACTGTTTCGCATTGATGAAATAGAAAGAAAGACCACCTGTTTCTTGGATGAGCATGAGACAAGTGTACTGTGTAAAGATTGAACTGTTACACAAAGGTGTTAAGAGATAAGAGGATGTTTTGAAGTGAAATACTGTTTGCTGGTGGGCAAAACTGTACCACAAAGAGAGAAACCAAGTAGAAATTAAGTAGAAAGATTAGAAAATCAGAAGCTAAAAACCAAAAACACTGAAAATTCATACAACTTTATTGGTAAATTTTCCGTCGTTTTAGGTATTGTTTGCTATGGTAAAACCCTATTATGCAGCGGGCACTAATTAAGTAATTTAGTTATAGAAGAAGATAATGGAGATAATGAAAGTAATGGTTTTGACTGACTGTGTGAGCAAATGATGGTGGTGAAAGTAATGGTTTGGTTTTAGTGATCAGAGGTCAGTTGGTTTTGAAAATGCGTAATTCTTGAACCATAGCCCTTACATATCTGTAGACTAGCGTGGGCATCCGTTACTGAGAAAGAGGCAAAATATTATGACTGCATTTAATTTGATGAGACATTAAATGGGTTCTTCAGAATAAATTATAGAACCGCTGGCGTAGTCAAGCACATTTAGTGACCAGTGCCTTTTTTAAATAACTTGGGGATCACGTTTTATTTAACTATGGTCATATTATTGCATATGTCAATTCAAAACCACATGACAACAGAAACAACTTAGTTGATCTTAGTCAAACATGTGGCTCACAGATAGGAGTTCATGAGTTTTGTTTTCTCTGCATAGTGGAATTGTCCTCAGCTTTATCAATATTTTTGTGTGGTTTCAGTCCGTTTTTAATCCTTGTGAGGATTTTCCAATTCCCCACCAATGAGAAAGTGAGAAAGGCAAAAGCTGCCTGCCCCCATCCCTGTCTGTTATGAGATAGAACAAAAGAAAATTGAAAGAATTTTACTTGCCCATTTTATATGTGTAAAAAAGGTAGGAGATTAAAAGTACACACCGGAGTTTCATTACTTTTAGATTTAATTTCATTCATTGCATTATGATTTTTGTATTGTACATAAATTAATACCTGCATGGTGATAGAAGTTTGTTATATATCTGTCATGGTTGCCATCAGACCATGATATGTTAATAAAGAACCCAGTGTTTTATACATGAAAGAGGTGGCGTAATTGTCAATACATTCTATTTATAAAGGTTGGAGTTGTACTTGCCTTAACATTTACCTACCATCTACCAATATTAAGTTTGTTGTGCCATTTATATTTTCAAAGGTAATTTTATTTGTAGCTTACCCATATATTTTAGGAATTAGATTTGTTTCGTCAGTTGTTAGAACAGTGTTCGTGGCTGGCCATGAGTACATTGGTAGCTGTGTTAAGAATTAATGTGAAAGTGATGGCTATAGAGATAAATTAAATTTAAACAAAACAAGAGTTTTTTTTTTTGGAAAATGATGCTGGTGCTGTTAGAAAGGCAAGTGGCTGTATTGTACGAGGACATTATACAATTGCCCACTCAGTTGAAAATGTTTGCTGATGGCAAAATGAATGAGAAACAAGCTGAGCGTTATTTACAAGAAAGGAAAATAGGAGACAAGTCTGGTGGGTCAAATTTTTCGTAACACGTTTGTTAGACTATTAAGGATTGTCCTATCCTTTTTGTGTGACACGTATTTTAGAAATCTATATTATTAAGCCTTTTCAATAACTATACTAACTATACAATGGAAACGAAGCCTTCATCACGTTCATAGACTACAGCAAAGCGTTCGACAGCGTTAGGCACCATCACCTGTTCGATATAATGATTAAGATGGGATTCCCGAAACACCTTGTGACCCTCATCGCTGCACTATACCACGAACAAAAGGCAACGATTAGATGGAACAATGAGAACTGTCCATATTTCAACATCGAGAAAGGAGTCAGACAGGGTTGCATACTTTCACCTCATCTTTTCAATATTTATACTGAGCAGATCATGAGAAACGCAGACATAGAAGATATGGGAATAAAGATCGGAGGCCGAAACATCACAAACCTTCGCTACGCTGATGACACAGCTCTTATGTCAGATAACATCACCAGCATGAAAAGAGTGTTGCACAGAGTGGATGAAGCGGGCAAGACAGCAGGCCTACACCTAAATGCTAAGAAAACGAAAGTCATGCATACTGGAAGAGGGCACCATGAACACCAGGAGATACTAGTAAACAAAACAGCACTAGAAAAAGTGATTGATTTCAAATACCTAGGATCACATAAATCGCAAGATGGAAGCTGCTCAAAGGACATAAAAACAAGGATAGGAATGGCAAAACACAAAATGGTTCAACTAAACAACATTTGGAAGGATAGAGGCACACCAACGGACCTCAAAGTGAACATACTTAAGTGCTTGATCTGGCCAGTCCTACTATATGGTTGTGAAGCCTGGACACTCAAAAAGGCAGACATAACAAGATTGGAGGCAGCTGAAATGTGGCTTTACAGAAGGCTACTCAGAATAAGTTGGACAGAAAGGAGAACAAATACAAGCATCTTAGAACAGCTTGGCACCACCAGAAGAATAACACCTGAAATAAATAAAAGAAGACTTGCATACATCGGCCACGCGGCCCGAAACAAAAGCACGGCCCTTATGATATCAATCCTTCAAGGAAAGACAGAAACAAAGAGAAAACAAGGAAGACCACCCATTACATATCACGATAACATCAAGAAAGTCAGCCAGCTGGAAATAAGTGAACTAACTAGGAAAGCTAAGGACAGGATTGGGTGGAGGAGATTTTGTCGTGACATCCACTGTAGCAGCTAACATCGATGACGATGAAGCCGACAGGTGACAGGTGAGGTGACTAACTCTTTAAATATGAATAACTTTTTAAATGTTGATTTTAGACATTCCAGTTACTGTTTCCAGTTTGTCATGTATTTGGTTGTGTCATACCATCATTCTATCAAATGTTTTACTCTTGTGAGTTGTGCAGACTTTTCCAGATACCTTCATGTGATGCATATGTATACTAAACACAAACAGCAAAATTTTTTAGACGTCTTGTATATAGCCAAAGATGAGTATTTTATATATTGTGGATTTTATCATACATGTGACACTCTACATTCTATTTTTAATTGTGATACATGTTGTCAGATGTTAAAGAAGAAAAACAACTTTCTACTTATGCAGTTTAAATGTTGAGTTTACAGAACTTTCTGGGATATGGTAACTGATGGGAACAGTATAACAAAAACAAGTAGAGTATTCCACCATTATTGCCGTCATGTAATGCGACTGCTTGCAATTTTGTTTCATGAAGTGGATGGTTTCTTGTTTTGCAGTTTGGCATGTGGCTATGTGTAAAATGTTTATTTCTTCTCCACCCACCCCACATCTCTTGCTCTTCTGTTGTGCATATATGGCTGAACAGAAGGTCTTTTCTCATCAATTTCTCCTGATTTGCCACCCCCAACAAGCATTTTTAATTGATCATGTATTTAATAGTTATCCCACCTTTGTTCACAAAATCATTTTCAAACTGATTGCCACAACCAGTTCACTTACAAAATTGGCAAAGAGTAGTCTTGAATTTATGTGCAGTGGTCAAATTTTTTACCAGTTCTTACTTGTTACTTTTTGCATCATGGGAGTTGCCATGTCTAGACTGCTAATTTTATTTCTCGTATTGCCTTTCAATTATAGAATTACTGCACACATTTGCTTATCTTGTGATGCACCCTTTAGTTTTTGGCATATTTGAAGCAATTTTTTTATTTGACCTTGTAAGAGTCACAGAAGTTACCTATAGTAGAATATCATGATGCGAAACATATCCTTCAGGCCACAGTTTCTTCTCTGTGTTGATCCAATAACATCTTTCAGCTGTGAATTAGCAGCATGGAGTCTTTTTTTCCCCCAATGGAGGAAAGGAAACTGCAAATTTGCAGTCTTGAAAACATCTGATGTTTACTGAACGGTGAAGGAGAACATTTTTTTAGAAATTCCAAGAAATGCCCAACTATTTTGCGTGAGTTATTTTACATGAAATATAGATATAAAATTGTCCAGGCCATATCAGACTCTAAATTCTCTTTGTTTCTTACCTTTTCTTTTTTTTACGGAATTATACAGTATGGAAATGTATCACTAAAGAACAGATTATCCTGATGGTTTGTGTGATCTTTTTTTCTGATAAAGATAAGTCATATATCCTTTTCTTTATGTCTTTGGTTACTGGGGATATTCCCCCATTAGTCTACAGTTCAATCTAATGTTAATATTAATAATAATGTCTCGTGAAAATGTCGAGATTCAGGGCAAAATTACAACTCTTTTTCATACTGATGTTCATACATATGGAAGGAGCTTGTTTATGAGTTAAGGGGCAAAATCATTATCTTATAGGGTCTTTCTAATGTATTACCCAAAATGTTGATGAAATCAAAGTTTTACAGTGTTTTTCTAAGGTGTTTGTAGGAGAATGAGAGCATGGAAAGAGAAAATATACCCCATGTTAACAAGGTACTGTTTAGTCATGCTTTCGCTTTGGCGAGATCATGAAACATATATGCCAGTGCATGTTGTTACATGCTAGGCTGTGATAAAATTTATTTGAGGCTACATATAATGTAGTAGATATTTTGAAATGTTTACGGCATTGCTAGGCTGTTATGAAACGTAGGAAATATATTACCTGTGCCAATAGCAATTTTGATGAGAAGTGGCTGGGTTTAAGCGATGGCTCTCACAGTTAGCCTGATTGTCTTAATTTTGTCAAAGGGTCGGGCAATTCAGGTTTCATTTAATAAGTTACTGTATATTAAGATGCAGTGTAACATTTTGGTTCCAGATACCAAGATGAATTTTCTTTTTGGACATTATAAAGTATTTAGCCAAGAAATCTTTTCTGAGGGAACGTAAGTATTTCATTTATTTTTAAATCAACAAACTATCACTCACTGAAATGCACTTGTGTGCTTCCCAAGGTCTTTTTCCCCAAGCCAATGACTACCATGAAAGCAGTGCTCCCACTTACATTCGAATAATGACATTGAAACCTAACACTATACATTCCTTTGTACAAACATACCTTGACTGGCATCTTCTTTGTTGTTGTTGTATAGGACATGCGTGCGGAGCCTTTTCTTTTCCTGTTCATGAATGTTGCCCATTCAAGAAAACCCAGTTGCGCACACCAAATATTTCTAGTTTTGAAGAATGTATATCAGCAACTGTAGTGCTTTCTTATTTACATTCCATGTGTTGTCTTGACTCACTTGTTTCTCTTCAAGCTGAGAGTGTATGTGTACCAGGATAATAAATAAGTCAGTCACTTAAATGGTCACGACTTTTGTTTTATTTTAATAATATTAATAATACATAGCATTTATATACCACTACATCCTGCTAACAACCAGGCTGTAAGTGCTTGACAACATTTATACCATACAAATCACACACACAATACACAGGTAAATGCAAAAAACTAGGACATTCAGAGTGTAAAAAGATGTCTCTTCAGCTGATGTATGAAAGTCATAAAATTGTCAGTCTCTCTCAAAGACAGAGGCAGAGAATTCCAAGTCTGAGACCCTTGAAAAAGAAAAGATTTTTCATCCTTGGTCGTAAAGGACATATTAGGAATTTAAAACTTTTAGTGTCTGCAGATGACCTAATGTGTGATGGTACATAAGGGAGTCCATATTTTGGCTTTTTATGAAATGTCTTCCTGAATAGACAGGAAGGTTACTCAAACAAATCAGTTTTGTATGAAGGAACCAAAAATCAATATATTTTTGACATCAAATTTGTGCACCAATGCTTAACCCACACCCCGCGCGCTACCCGTAAAGCCTGCTCTCCGGTCAGTGACCTTACTCACGGGGAATCTTATCTGGGTCGCACTGACCCTTGCCAATGTGCGATGACCACACTACTGCTGTCCACATGGTTTGGTTTGTATTTGATCGGTATGAAAACATTCGCTGCTCTGCCTTATCATGCTCGATAATGAATTAACCTGCAAAACCTTTGTAAGTCTCTAACCAATGATCTGACTTAATGATACCAAACTGACAGCTGTAATTTTCTCGAGAACAAAGCATGATAACTAGCCACGACCCCCAAGCCCTAAAACAAATGGTTTCATCCAGATTGACACATACTCATGAACCAATGTGGGCATTTGGGGCAAAGGTCATTTCAGAGCTTGTTTCTGATTGGTTCTTAGATACAGACAACTCTAGATGATGGTCCTCAGGAGAGAAAATGAGATAATATTGCAAATTTGTTGAGCAACAGTTAACGTCAATGTTACACCTTTTGATAGTGTGGGGAGAGCCTTTGAAAGCTCAAGTCGTGATTCTGGCCAGTGGTTCACTGGTTAACATGTCCTTGTCACAATGCCTTTGATTTCGAAGAGATATAGTGAGCAACAAGACGGTAGTTACTTCTCAATGAGGACAGTGACCTGATGAGTGAAAATAACGGCTTGACCTTGCTGTACAGAGTGAATGCCAGGACAGTTGATGCCGTATTTCAAGGCCTTTCGCAGCGTGGGTTCTAAAAGGCAGATGCTACATATCCAGTGAGTTGGTGCATTTCACTTGTGAAAGATGAACACTTGAATGTCTGTCACAAAATAGTGTGGTCATGACTAACCCTCTTAGCATAGTATTAGTATGAGAATATTTTTTAAACAAAATTATTGGCTGGACAGGTGCTTAAAGAAACCAGTGCGGGAGGGCAGGTAGACATCACACAGATAGCTGGAACTGATAGCATCCAGACATTGAATCTCTGCCTTTTTCTCCATCTCTAGTAACAGGTCAATCTGATGATGAGGAAAGTGTAAGAGATCCATTGGTAATGTGCTTCAGCAAAACAATCTGATGGATAATAAATGAGTGCATGAAATCATAATCTATATTTTTTGAAGATGAAAACAAATTGTGACAATGTGCAGTGAACAAAAGATCTTTGCATACAGTTATTAAATATCTGAATATGGTATGTCTAAAACTGCGACTGTCGTATCATGTTGGCCATGAACAAATTGAATAAATTATCGATCTTCTACATAACTGCATTAGGATTTTCTTTGTCAATAAATAAGGGTCATCAAAATATTGTAATACAACATTACTCATTGAAGAGACACTCTTAAACACAAAATATTCATTTGGCATAAAATTTACGAATTACATCCCACTCAAAATGATTTGTAATTAATTGTTGCTTTCTTTTTCTGATTACTGCCAGGATAAAGTCACTTCCATATCTACCTACCGGCACCTTGTGTACAAATCTCACAATGCAGGCCACTCTTTGTTGGTTTAACACTCTTGGAGTTCACACACAAAAAACTGCTACTGAATTACATGTACCTGAGCCAGTGCCTTTGAGTCCTCTCTAAAGTATGGTCGTGACTTCAGTGCATGACATTTCTGAATCTCTCGCTCTGATAGTGAACTAAGAGATGATGGTGGAATGTGAAGCCTGGTTCAAAGAAAACAATATTAGCATTCACCAGTGTATTTCTACCAGACAAAGTCAGAAAGCAATGGTCTGAATAAATGCCACTGCATACTGTCCCATACTGTTTTTGTTTTGAAACTCCCCTTTAAAGATATGCTGAAGCAGGAAATATTTGTCTTGAATAGTCTGCAGACGTGGAATTCTGGATGCATTAAGTTCATGCAATATTTTAATTAAGAGTGACTCGTTTAGCATTTCTGGCTGGAAACTTTTGATACCGGTACTGTAAAGTTTCAATCTTCCCCACCTGACCAGTGGAAAATTAAATAAGTGGGTGCAATATCACAAGGAGTACTCAGTTCAAATAAGTGATGGTATTTCTTTCGTGCAAACGTCAGTTCTGGATACAACACTGGTAGTACATGGTAGTACACAAATAAGTAATTTTCTCAATATAACTTATATTCCATAGATATTAGAAACGCAGAAATCCAGCTTCCTTTCTGCACTATGCATAACACATTGTTTCTTGATCATGAAACTGAATTTTTAAGCCCAGGTGTATTTCAGCAGGTATAAATTTCTTCTATATTTGATAAACTGAACTCTGTATTCATTAACTGAGAAAGAAGTTGAATAAATGTATCATTTATTTCCTCAGCTCTTTTTTATCAATTGAATAGATAAAATCATACCTTTGTATATCCTCAGGAAGTATTCCTATCCATTCAACTGCTGGGACAGCAAGGTGTTTGTTGTCAAATGCCTGATTCTGTATGAAATTAAAACCGTAACTTTGATGCTTGCCCAAAATATTTCTAAGGTGTTTGGAATAGGTAATGTCAAACCCAAAACCTCAGTTTCCTCAAAATGGTTTGCGCAAACACAAAAAGTAAATTTTTAAAATCAACTTCTCCTTGAATATGCACATGTACATGTAGTTCTGACATCAGTTTGGGAAAATCAAAATTGAAAATCAATTTTACACTGGCAGAATGTCAGTGCACAACAGGGTAAGATGAAAACAATTGGTAACAGATAAAAAAGTAACATACCATAGAACCAAACTTGTAGACAGCCATAATTTCTATGCCATGAGGATCTGCATCAACCAAGATAAGAATGGGCAATTGCTTAGTGGACCATAGCTGCTTCAGTAACAAGCGAGTTCCATTGTCAGGAAATCCCTTTCCCTGGAATATGGAAAATGATTTTTCTAAGATAGACTTATGTTGACATTCTGATTTTCATAAATTTAAATGTTTCAATATGTCCACTATGAAAACCTGTCCAAAGTTCATTCTCAAGAAATTCAGTACACAATATAAAAATGCTGACAAATATATCCAGGGTTGCATGGTAAATAATAATAAACTTTACAAAAAAAATTAAAATATTTTGCAAGCTTGCAGCCCTTTACAGCCTGCAGGCCGTGTTATAAAAGTTACGGGTTAAATTCTGAAAACTAAGGGTTAAATAATATTTTTTAAAAATACTGTTAATTATTAAGTCTGACAAAGAAAGTTATTCAGTATTTTGCTTCTCCTTAAAAATTTGTAAAAACTGACTAACGATAGTTTACCATGTAGCCTTTGATAATATGAATCTTCTGTCTAAGATATATCTCTGTGGCAGATGCACAGCTTTGAATGACTTACAGTGATAAGAATGCATGGCCACATCTTCTGACAAAACTGGCAACTCATGAGCTTCTGAAAGGTTGCATCCTTCTCAACAACTAAAACAAAGTTGGCACATGTTCGAACATCTGCAAGGGATAGAAACATTTCCAGCATAACTTAATCATCTCAATATAAATTCTCTAACATTATTAAACTGAACCAATTAGCTGATGTTCATCATCACAAATTTTCTCTCAATGATAGCCCACAAAACACAGTTATCAATTTTTATGTAAATTAATGTGAGCTGATCAGTAACACACAATTGTCCTTACATATAAACTAGAATCAAAAACCATATGTCACAATTGTGTGGCCCTCCAGGAAAACCCGTCGGATGATGCACAGGCTACTTTTGAGATACTGGCCTACAAAGTCATTTTTTTCAGTTTCCCCGGTTACTACATCTGAGGACACTTTAAACAGCCATATCTCAAAAATTATTTGAGATATTGACTTCAAATAAAAAGCAAAATACACAAAAAATGTCCCTCTTTCACAATAGTTGTATATCTCAAAATGTGAAATTTGACCCATGTGATGGGTTGTCCTAGAGCACCACACAGTTGTTTTGTATGAGGAAGTGTAAATAAAGAGTGATTATCTGAACTTCAGGTTACCGAAATTATGGGCTTGACTGCTTAAAATTAAATAAAATTTTCATCTAACTCTTCACCCAGTGCCTCTGACATCACCATCTCGGGTAATGCTTCATATTCTTTCATAACATCTGATAAATAACTAAATATTTGTAATCTAGACATGCAAGGTGACTAGAAAAGATGTCATAAACAGCTCTATTTCAGGGCTTTAATATTAAAGAATGTAGGAACGCCAGCAATTTTTTTTATTTTGAGGCTATGAACGCTACAGTATTAGTGAAACATTCATGTACACTTGCTAAACTGTTTCACATCCATGACATGTTTGACAAAAGGACACACTGTAAATGAAGCAAAACCTATGAAGAAATGAGAATATAATAATAATGAATGGTACTGACTTGAAAACAAAAACAAGCTGTTGCAGTCATAAAAAATATTTCCTGCATACACAAATGTTTCGAGCAGCAAGAAATAATACAAAACAAATGCAAAAGAATAGCAAATACAGAAGAAGTCAAAATAGCATAACATTTTATACTTTGTATGTCCTTTGTGTGAGCAGCAATTTGTACTCCCTGGAAAAAAAATACATGTACACAACAAAGAAACAGATATTTCTTTGTATGCTCAATATCTATTTAGTATTTTGAAATCACCAAGTTAGTTTCAACATGAACATACTTGACTTTACTGGCAAATACAGGTCATACAAAATGACCTCTGGATGTGCACTTAAGTGTTTCACTGAAAACAATTTTTAATCAGCCTAACACAGTACTAGGACAACGGGGACAAGGTGGTCTAGAGGCAAGGTGCTCGCCTCTCATGTCAAGGGTCCCGGATTCAAAACCCGGCGTAACAAGCCAAAATATACCCCCCGCCCAGACTATACCCGGGGTTAAACTGGCCTAACCCAGAATATACCCCGGGGTATATTCTGGGCTAGGCCAGTTTATACCCCGGGGTTATTTTTGGCTAGGCCAGACTATACCCCCCGAGTCCAGATTATACCCCCTACTTTAAAAAAAAAAACAAGCCAGGACCACAGTTTATTTCAGCCTGTTCTTTATCACTGTCATCAGATATCATAATACATGCATGAACACATTCTTGGCACCCATAAATCATAATACAATTTAAAGGAAATAATGATAACAGTTTATTTCAGCCTTAGTTTAAATTGGTGTACATACATACATTCTTGACTCCTGTTAAGCATGATACATTTTAGAGGAAACAAACATGCATTAAAATGCACTGATATACAGAAGGGTTGAGCATCCATTCAAACTAATATGATTAGACTTCAGCATTAATTTCACTCGTGTCTGTTGATATTATTAAGTTTATTTTGATAATTGGTTGGCCATGAGTAAAACATGCATTGTATTTTTTGTTACAATGATGCAGAGAGAAAACAACACACATAGAAAAAAAAAAATAAAAACATGTTAATAACCCAAACTGACAGATGGTGCAATTCCATCATCCACTTCACATAAGACTAATTAGGCACTAAAATTTTTTCGCCTGATGAACTCCACCTGTCCAGATCCACTTGAAACGTTACAGAATGCTAGCTAGTAATATACAATAAGAAAACAAGAACACGAAATCATCTTATTCACTCTTGAAAATTAAGAGAAATATCAATATCAGAATCATCATCATCATCTTGGAATAATACAAAGATATAAGAGCTAGAGAGTGTAAAAACGGCAGTGTAGGCCTACAAATTATTCTAGAATCTATAAGCAGCAATATGTGTGTATCAATTACATATTTATATAAAATGTGTTAAATCTATTCACCTATTCAAGTAGAACTGGACAGAAAGCTTTAGTGAAATAGCCTTGACAGTTATGTAGACAGACGGAGTAAGTCCACTGAGACAAAAGTAGTGCATTGTAAAAAGTAATTAGATCTATAGCATGTTAAGGCAAAATTATTGTTAGTGAATATTATTCTTTGATAGGTTATTTGTAGAAAGATATACATTTCATGTACCTTATGGTTTAAGACACTGGATTAGTTTGCAAGGCATTTGAAAGATTGAACTTACATGTTATAGTGAACAAGGGTTTGTCACTCGCGAATGAAATAAAATGATAAAAAACAAACAAAAAAACCCTCCATCTTTACTTTCCTAAGCTTGACACGTCCCTTGCCAGAGGATTTAACAATCTGTGTATTTGCACAAAATACTCTCTACAATTTTTTCCTCTGAATTGTATTACGATTTACGGAAGTCAAGAATGTATGTATGTAGGCTTATGTATTACTATGGTGCCCGTTGTCAGTGATTTCAAAAAATGAATTAAACTACGATTGAAATAAACTGTGGTGTTTAGGCCAAACTATATTCCACCAGTCTAGATTATACTCCCATATTCAGGCAAAATATTCAAGGATACAATATTAAGTTTTTAAAATTTTATTTCACCCACAAGTGACATGCCTTTATTCACTTCTTCTTCTTCTTCTACATGTGTCAGGTCTGGAGCAGACATCCACGACCATGGCACCCCAGGCTTCTCTGTTTCATTCTTATCAGCTCGGTGTTACTAATTGACTTTTTGGTGGCATAGTTGTTGAGGCTGTCAATGTATGTAGTTCTTTGTCGTCCTCTGCTTTTTCATCCCTCTATTTTACCGCATGGCATTTGTTTCTCGAGTCCATTCTTCCTACATATGTGTCTCAGGAATTTCATTTGTCGCTTTCTGATTGTCCTTATTAGGGATCGTTTGTACCCTGCCATTTCGATAACCTCTGCATTGGATTTTCTCTCTGTCCATGGTATTTTCATCATCCTTCGGAGGAACCATAATTCCGCAGCCTCCAGTCTCCTTTCTGTGTCTTTATTCAGTGTCCAGCACTTTATTCACTATAACACATAATTGCAATCTTTCAGTTTCAAATGCCCTGCAAACTAATCCAGTGCCTTAAACCATCAGCTGCATGAAATGTGTACCTTTCTACAAAGCTATCAAAGAATTTACTAACAAGAAATATTAACGCAACATGATCCATCGAAGTTTTGCCATAATATACTGTAATTACTTTCTACAATGCACTGTTGTCTCAGTGGATTTAATCTGTCAGTTTTCACGGCTATCAAAGCTACTTTACTAAAGCTTTCTGTCCAGTTCTACTTGAATAGCTGAAAAGATTTAACACATTTTTTTTTACATATACATACAGTTGGTATACACACTTTGCTGCTTATAGATTCTAGAATGATGTGCAGGTCATTTTTACATTCCCTTTTATCTTTATAATATTCCAAGATGATGATGATGATGATTCTGATATTGATTATATTCTCTTTATTTTCGAGAGTAAATAAGATGATTTCGTGTTCTTATTTTTATTACTGTATATTACTGGTTAGAATTTTGTAACGTCTCAAGTGGAACAGGACAGGTTAAGTTCATGATGTGAAATAAAATTTGTATGTACATGTATTTAGTTTTATGTGAAGTATTTAATGTCTGCTGGATGATGGAATTGCACCATCTGTCAGTTGGGTTATTGAAATGTTGTTGTTGTTGCTTTCTCCGTGTGTTCTTTCCCGGCCTTTCCTCTCTGCATCATTGTAACTTTATATGTAGATCTCTTGTTCTCTCATGTTAAGCACATTTCTGATTTTCAAAAACTAAAATAAAATTCAGATGACTTTACACTTATGAGTCTTATAATTATTTCCACCTTGCCACTAAGTATATGTCAGTGGTGCCAAACAAAAAAAGTACAATATATGTTTAACTCATGGACAACTAATTATATAAAAAAAAAAAAAAAAACATTAATAATACCAACGGACACATGTAAAATTAGTGTTAAAGTCTAATCATATCAATTTGACTGGATTTTCAAACCTTTTGTATATCAATGCTTTTTACTGCATGTTTATTTTCACTTAAATGTATCATAATTTACAAGTGTCAAGAATGATTGCTTCAATATGATACCTGATGACAGTGATAATGAAAAATTTAAACTGAAGTTGAAATAAACTTTGGTCTTGACTTGTTTTTAAAAAAAAAAGTAGGGGGTATAATCTGGACTGGGGGGGGGGGGGGGTATAGTCTGGCGGGGGTATAATCTGGCCTGCTACACCGGGCTGTGCAGGCATGTTGGAAATTGGGATTTTTCTCATATTTTCGTGTCCCTGATCCTATTGGGGGGCAGGATTGAGTACCTAGTCTTCTCGGATAAGGACAAAAAAATTCGGAGGGCCCGTGTGCACGTTAAAGATACCTTGGCAGTTGGAAATCGTAAAGAGCAGGCCGAACACGCCGCTGCCCGGGCAAAATTGAAATTAAAAAATTAATAGATTAAAATTTATCCCTATCACCACCCATATCACCAACAAAAATTTATAATTCATTATTAAATAAATATTATATAATATATATTCAAATAATATTATAATACTTTAGAATACAAGTTGTGAGTTGTGAACTGCGCCTAAAAGGCTGTGTTACAATTTGCTCTGAGATAGAGAGAGATAGAGAGAGTGAGAGAAAGAAAGAGAGAGTGAGAGAGATGCAACTGGAGAGAATAAGACTTTCTGTAAAGCGCCTAGACCAAACTTGTTTGGATTAGGCGCAATTTAAATGATCTTCATTATCATTAGGATGAAGTGACCACTATACTGGATCGGAATGATCATCATGAAACAATGAAGACAATTTCACTTACCCCTGTGGTGTACTGGCAGTCTATAAATGTTCCTTCTGCATCTTCAAACTGAAGATCACCTGCCACAAGCCCTTTACATGTAGCAAGCTGTGAATAAATCCAATATAACATACTACTGATCATTCAAGGTTTAAAGCAGCCAAGGCCAAGCATTATATCAGGAATGAAATAACATTTTCCTGCCAAACCATAAGTACACTGCAATTTATTGAAATGATGACATCTTTTAAACAATTAATATAATGTCCTCAGTGTGTCAGCCATTGTCACTTCATTTCAGATTACCTCATCAGTGTCAGGTATAAATTCTGAGATGTAACAAAGCAGAAATGAGACGTTTCCAAAAAGGTTTCCATTCTCTTGGTAACTAAATGTATGATAACAATAGGGCCTTCTACCAAACCCAGTTTAGCTAGCACACAACCAGAAAGAAGATGATGAAAAAAAAATCATTTTTTTCTGTATTTCTGATACACTGGAAACAAAGTGTGGAATTTAGACAGTAATTTGAAATGCCTATATTGAATTTTTATTTATTTATTTTTTTCATGCATTGCAAAACCCTTAAGAACAGATAAACTATTCAGTATATTGTATTTCGCATTCCTTCCTATCACTTAAAAATTCTTGGACATTCCTCTTCTACAGTGCTCATAACATTATTTTGACTACTTACAATATGAAGCTCCCATCGAGGTACCTTGAGCATACAGGCAATGTCATCAATAATGCGATCAAAAGCGGACTGGTTTGAATACAAATCTGGATACTGGTAGTAAATATCTCTGCGAAAGCAAATGTCGAGCAATCAGACAATTACCTTCTCAGCTGGGCATAATATATAATGATTCAGTGACTGTGGACAGTCAACAATGAACACAACAGACATACATTTCATAAATTCAGAACAGGCCTGTCACCCAGCTGCACATGTGGTCTTCAAAACCAAATATATATAGAGATTCTGCAACACAGTGCCCTGATATGCTATTCTAGGGAAACATACTAACTGGTTAAAAGAAAATGACTCGAGTTCCATGAATCCCCCTCTCCACCCTTAAATGAGCTTCATAATAGTTAACTAGACTGGTCTTTTGATGTAGTCAATAAATGACTAAAAGTAGAAGAAATTATGGTAATTCTAAACCTTTCTTACAGGTTTCTTCTACCTAAATTCATCTTTCCTGTCAAAGCTCAATTTTGTATCATGTTTGAACAAATCACTGTTTAGACCAACTGCTTCATACTGGTCAGTGTGACCATATGTCTCTGAAATTACTGCTAAACTTCCAATTGTTTCGACAACACACTGTCCAAATTATTGTCTATGCATTGTAGAAGATTTTGAAGGACAAAATAAATTCATATCAATCCAGAAGAATATCATCACAATAAGTGCTTTACCAAACAGAAAAGCTGGTTCACTTTCTTGATATCTAATATCTGCCATCACTTACACAATAATGCTGTCACAGTGACAATAAGGCACTTACCGTTTGGTACAAAATTTATTCTCCTGTACAAGAGTATATATTATTTTCAGGATCTTCAGCATCGTTGCTGTGAACAGAACAAAATGATATTACAAATGTATGTGGTAATAATTAATACATACAGCAAGTTCAGAGCTTCCCATGAAAAAACTAGACCACTATATGACAAGCATTGATTCTAGTGCAAGGGTGGGCAAAGTATGGCCAACCAGCCCCATGAGGTATTTATGCAGCCTTTGAGAGCTTGACAAAAAAACGCTGCTCACAAAAATACATCACAGGGCAAAGAAATACTGAAAAATATAAACAAGAAAATGCTGACAGTAATTCTATGTTAGATCTTAATAAATAGTAAAATACATCTATGTGATTGTGTTATTGAAAGTCTTTAACTCTTTGTGTGCCACGAGCTGATAAATCAGTTCTTCCGCTGGTCACGTTTGTGCCAATCACTGATGTATCGGTGCACATGAATGCTAGGCTATTTTGTTTCGGGAAGAAGGAAAGTCAACTTTCTATTCATAAACATTGTTGTCGTTAATTTTCATTCTCTCCCCCACCATTTTCTTCTTGTATCAACAAACATGGAAAAATTCATGGCGCACAAAGAGCTAAAAGTCGGTCGTAAATGTAGCCCACTTTATGCAGGACTGACGTTGATGTGGCCCTTCATGGGAGAAGTTTGCCTATCCCTCTTCTAATGGCTTTAGCAGAGATGCATTTTAAACATTTGATTGGACAATATGTAGTTTATCTAATATTTAACATGCTGACTTCTGTGGACTGAACGTTCAAACCAATGTCAAGTCATTACAAATAATTTCACAAAAATGAAAGACACTAAATTATACTATCTCATTTAAACGAGTAACTAGTAAAGTTTCTTGCATGCCATTTGACCATGAGTTATACATGTATGCCTTAATGGTAGGCCTACCAGCTAGCATGCCAAAATCTTGCAATTAGCATGACTGAGAGCAAGGCTAAGATGAGGTTTCAGGGTCTTGCTAAATAAGCTTTGAAGAATATAATTTGCCCCAAATTAGACAAAGTTGCAGAACTCTGTGACTGTCCTGATAAATCTGCAAGATAGAAATCTAAGTATCTTTGCATGATTAACCTAACATAAATCCTATGTGAGCCTCACCAAATTTTTTCACTGATTTGGAGCTTGCAAACTTTACTTTGGTCAAAGGACAGTGAGCTGAACTTGTGTCCATGCCAACAGACTCTTCAAACCTGAAGAATGCAACAAACAGATTATACCTCTAGTCATTGTTTTGCTCCCTCATTACATCAGAGTAATTTCATTTGTTAATAATTTTGTGGATATTGGTATAAAAAAATACCTATAGTTTGCTAAAGGTAGTCCAAACTGAGCCACCAAGGGGGCGAGATTCCATTTTGGCATAATTTTAGGCTGGGATTACAAGGCTACTAGGCTACTGCTGTGCATTTATGTAATGTGGCATGTGTCTTACATCAAAATTTAGAACAGTTCTTCCTATGTCCAATATATATATATACATCTTTAGTAATGTTTAATGTGTGTAGCTGTGTGTTTTTATTGCTTGAACTAGATATAGTCTTGCCGTTTTCACCCTGAGCCGTGCAGGCCAATTTGACCCACTCATAAAAGTATCGCAGAGTGTTGCGCTGATGTAGCGCACGTTTGAAAATAACTCACACAGAAAGCCAGGTAAATGAGGTTTAATTCAATGTATTTTTCATCGTGCTTTGAGTTGAAATTCCTTTAAAAATCAGTTGTTGACCGAGAAACTGGCGGAAACTTGGATAGATCAGGATCAAAATTATACGCAAATGAACCCCAGACTTTGTATTATAAGGGTATGCTAAGATTAGACATGGGGCAAGTTTCGGCGCTTACTGTTTTCATAGACCCACCCAATGCTTGATTTCGTCACCTTTGTCCGACACTCAGTGCTAAGTCAATGGTGACATGGTTGACCTCCTTTTCAATTAAGAAGAAAACAAAAACATTATTTTTGTGTCCTTTGTAAGAGTTTACAAAAAATTGACATCAGATGAAGTTTGATGACTAACGAAAGTAAAATGAGATGCTTGGATTACATCTGTACCCCTCGAAAAAAATTGAGCATAATGTACACTCGCTTGCCATGGAAACAGAATTTTTAATGCCGTGACTCAATAAACCGTCATTTTAAGGGCAATCAAAGTTGGGCTACATTGCAATTTGCAAAAGGTAGCAAATTCAAGGTGTTTTTTCACTTTTGAAATTGCCATAACTTTCAAAGCTCTATTTAAGCCAAAATAATAAATTTTTGGTATCAAAATTCTTGGAAAAACAAGCTGCATCAGATTTGACAATAACTGCAGTGACATATGATTAAAAGTAAAAATTTATCTGTTTGGACTACCTATTACTAACACTTGTAAAAGACTGAACTTAAATTTGATTAAACTCCTAAATATTTTTTTCCTTTTAACTTTGTATTTCCTTATTCATTGCCACTAAATAAGAAATCATCTGACTCATAATAAGAAGTTAATAAGAGGAGACTCATATAATACAAGCAATGTAATACACAATCACTACTTAAATAAATTTGATTCAGCCCGTGGCATTCAAAAGATCCAACAGCAAGGCCAATGTATTTCTCAGTAGCAGATCTTACAAAGATCAAGTTTATTTTTTTCTTGTCAATAATTATAAAATGATTGCAAGTGGGAAATTGCTCTAAGTAATCCAGACTGATGATCCAAAATATGACTTACGTAAGTTCATTCCATTTAGAGTGCCTTGGTACAAGCAGCTCCGGAGGCTTGTTGAGTGATATGGCTGTTATCACATCTAAACAAACAGTTTCGACCTTGCGAAGAATATAATCATCACTTAATGTTGGAGCATACTTCTGTTTAGTTGCAGGAAACATGACGATGATCCTAATAAAAAAATTAAAAAGGGTTTTATGTGATGTCATGGGCCTGACAGTTACAGCCGAGTTTCTTAATGTACAGCAAATGAAAACCAAAGAATTACCTAGCTCTGCCTTCCTATAGCAGTCCACTCTCTCTACTGCTGTAACAATAGGCCTATTAATATCTATTCAGGATTTCTTAAGGCAAAACTGTGTGATTGTGCATACATTTCCACTGATAAATCTCTAAACGTGATGATTAAATAGGCCTACATAGGATACTATTGTTGTTTATTTGTCATCTCTATTGCTTAATTCGTGTCTCATGTACTCTTCCTTAGCCTATGTCAGACCACCCAGTCAGTCCCTGGTCCAAGACCCATCAGCCTATGTCAGACCACCCGGTCAGTACCTGGTCCAAGACCCATTCCTAACCCTGTCCTTATCCGAAATCTAATCAAGATTACTCTCTCTCTCCAACCCTAACCCTTTCAACCACAAAACGAAAAGAACATAATGAGAAAGTCTGTAAAAAAGGGGTGTAGATTTAACTAGATTTAGAACTGCAGAAAACCGTAGATTTTAATTATTAAAAGAACAAATCTGCAGATTTAGATTGGTGAACGAAAGAAGAAGAAGAACTAGATTTAGAATCTAGATCTATAAGAGTTCAAAGTGGTCGGGGGGCCCCTAACTCTTTTCCCATCGACTTTCTTTTTCTTGCGCTGATGAATTTGTACTGGTACTGATAATACATGTAGATCTAGATCTAGGGCCCATAATTTGACTGAATATTGCCGACTTTCCAGCGGTGGACAAAATAGAACCATGTAAAGAAACCTCTTTATTTAGATCTAGATCTCTGATAACTTTAAAAATGACAAACAGAATTCTCACCTCTTTCCAAACCTCTGAATTAGCCTAGGCTATCACGAATCCTTCTAGGGCAAAACTCGCAACAGCTGATCTTCGTCTGCTGCAAGAATTGTTTCGTTAGACAGCACTGAAGATTTTATTTCATCTGTCGTTTCAAGAGGGCACAACTCTTGATGGTTCCTAACTTTATTGTGAGTAGGGCCAAGAGCAGTGAGCCTCCTCGGCCCTCGATATTCCGATATTTTTTAGGTGGACCTGGGTTTGTTGCCCCACCAAGTCCAGGTTCGACTCTTTTTTGGTTTATAAAAGTAAGTATTTGCTGGCGCCTTAACGGGAGTTATGGGGCAAAAACGTACGTAGCATCAGCCATCACTGACTAATTGAATGCATGTACTAAACAAATCGCTACTGTAGGCTACTGTACTGAAAGAAAGAAGGGAAGCTCGTCCCCCCGTCCGCGCCACTTACCAAAAAGTTAACAAACATAATATGATGAAGACCTCCCCTAACCCGCGCTTTCGTTCTTTCTTTCTTCTATCTTTGTCCCATACAAATACTAGACCCAACCTTTTGATAAGCCCGCTCAAAAGTCCCCTCTTTAGTGTGTTTTCTTGACTGGCGCGGACGGGCGGAGGACTTCCCGAAAGAACCTATCCTACATGGCTATGGTTTTGTCATTTTAACTAAGCCTATACCATGAGTGCAAGGTATTACGAAAGTCCATTTACTGTATTAGTTGACTTTTTTTCAGGTGACATAATGGCATTATGTTTAGGCCTACTTGAATTCAGCTGCAATAGTCAGTCGGCTTTACCAAAGCTTTTTGAGCAACGGAACCTTTTAACAAGTCACAATATTGCATGGAGCCCAGTGAAGCACAATATTTTATGAAACCCAGTGGTGAAACATCCAAAATTGTCTAGGGGCAGCAGCGAAAATACTCAAAGGCTGCAAAAATTCAATGAATTAGCCTAACCTCTGGACAGTCTTCAACCACAAATCTATTTTTGGAATGAGACTTTTCCTGAAAACTCTATCTATAACTGAGAGATGGTCATTTAATATTCAGCTCCAGCTGATGAAAACACACACACATTAGGTGTAAAAAGTCCGCATTTCATACCCTGCTATCAAAACACAAAGAAAAAAAGACCCATCTAATTTGACTTGGGGGAGTAGGAGAGAGGAGATATTATAAAATGAACAAACTAGCAACCTGCCTTTTTTCAGTTAATTTTACAATGGAAAACTAACAATGTACTTACTGTACTTGATTATTTAATTTACGAATTATAGTAGTAAAACAAGGACTCTACAGTTAGATTTTAGGTCATGAGTTCCATGGAAGTTTGTCTTGGCTCCTTCTTTTCTTATGGCAGGTTTCACAAAAACTGGCATCAGATATAACTCAGATTTCAGTGTCTTATAAATTGGTCAAAGAGATGTGTCAGATAATATTGCAACATTGTGTCTGGCCATGCTATGAATAACAAAGGAAATCAAATATATCACCATTGAGATTTGAGTGTTTTTGTTTTAAATATTGATTTGTCATTGATTCTTATTTGTAGAGACAATGTCTGGAATGCTGTCCGCTGCCAGTGTTGATTGGGCAAATAAAATACGCTGTAATGTTGTGGATGGTTTACGACAGAGTTTCCAAGATGGAATATTCACAGATATTGAAATTGAGGTAATGATTAATTGGTTTTTGCTCTCCAATACCAATAGCAGAATGGAGAATGTAGAACTGGATTTGAAATTTAAATTTGCCTCCTCTTGCTCAGAGTTGATCTGAAATTTTCTCAGTCTCCGAAGATCATGTTTGTGTTATCCAAGTACTAACTTTTGCTGACAGATTTCACCTGTTTGCCAAATTGCTTAGTCAGTGATCAGATGACTTTGTTGATAGTTGCAATTGCAATGAAGTTGTATCATTTCTTAAAAATCTTATCTTTCAACATCCACCACATATTAAGTGAAATTCTAGTAAGTTACACTTAACGGTTGATGTCACTGTCAGTGGCCTTTTTAATTCCTTTAATTTTAATATTTTTTGCTTTTCTCATCCAGGTCAGTGACTGCGTGTTTCGTTGTCACAAGGTGTTTCTATGTGCCATCTCAGACTACTTCCTGGCAATGTTTACCTCAGGCATGCGAGAGAGTGTAGACAGTCGTGTGACTATTAAAGACTTATCAGGGTCCACATTCAGGGCTGTGCTTGACTTTTACTACACTTGTGACAGGTATTATGTTATTTTTATCTCACTGAACTACACTGCCCACACATACAAAGACATCTTAAAATCTCATTTTAATTTTAAAGTGTTCCTCCTAAATCATAATTGCCAGTAGTAGAGGAGGAGTAAAAAGGGATTAGGGTTTGTGCTGTCAGTCCTTATGAAGTTACACATTCTAACATTCATTTGTATTCTTATGAATCAAAATAAATCTGAAGCACAAGCCTACTCTCAGAGTTAGTGCCATTCACTGTGAGTCAGTCTTGGGTGAGATGTTAACGTTGTCCAGGAGTCACTGGGTGTGACCTCATGAAAGTGTGGTAGATCACTGTCATATATTAGAGAGGGGGTTGAGTTCACTGAGGGGATAATATGACATGAAGTGAGTTGGGATGGAGAAACTGAGTAAAATGAGCATTTAGTGCTGGACTTTTTGTATCCTTCTCTATTGAAGCTCTATTTGTGATTATGCAGGTCAGACTCTGTTTTAAAAATTGAATGAATTCATTTCAATATTTCTAGCTTTTGTGAAAAATTAGATGAACTAAACAAATAGCATGAAATCTATGTTTATCATTATTCAGTGAATTTTAAGGTTGCAGAAATACATCACAGTGAAAGGCTTTGTTGAATTAATGAGCAGAATGAGCATGACGTAGTGTTACTTTAAGAAATAGCAGAGTACAGTGATTTGTTAAGTCTGTATTTACTACCATACCAGTAGTCAGTTGAAGCTCATAAAGCATGTTTTTCTAGTTTGATAAAGTTCAAAAGCAATTCAATGGACATAATGTTGAAGTTGAAATTTATGTAGATTTTTGGTCTTTCCTGCACTGGTTTCAGATCTGTTGTGAATGCAGACACTGCAGAAGATTTACTTAGAGCTGCAGGTTTGCTTCAGATGATCACACTCCAAGACAGTTGTGAAGCTTTCTATGCAGAGAACCTGAATGTGGACAATGCTTTGGCAGTGTGGGACTTGGCCCAGTGCTTGCATTGTGATGCTCTTGCAGACAAAGCCAAGCGCTTCATCCTTGCAAACTTCTTAGACATACACACAGAGCCTGATTTCCTCCACATGGATGTAGAGCACTTGAATGAGCTGATTGGTGATGATGATCTACGTGTCCCAGATGAAGACTATGTGTCAGAGGCTGCAATGTCATGGTTGAAACACGATATCAGTAACAGGGCAAGATATTTTAATGAAATTTGTGTCAATCTGAGACTTAGATATTTATCAGAAGATGCATTTGGCAAGCTTCTGAGTTTTATACGCACTGAGTGCCATATTTCAGACAGTATTCTTGAAGGATTTACAGAAAACCGCAGATATTCTTTTCCAGAACCTTCCAATTCTGTGGCTATGGATACTCCTCTCACCTCCAGGAACTATGAAAATATGCTAGTTGTCATTGGAGTGCACAGGGCCACAGGGATCCAACCTACAGTTCATGCTTACAGTTTCAATACAAAGGTAAATTTAAGGCATGGAATGATTATGTTTGACAAAACAAGAACAACAGAATCAGCCTGTCTGAGTGTATGTGGAGATTTGTGTTTATTTGACTGAGTATCTTTCAAAGCAAAATTAAAACATACATGGTTGTTTGGGTGGAAAGGTAAAACAAATATTTTAATCTGAAATATCCATTTTGCCTAACAAAATAATGATCTAGCAAAAGAAGGTATTTAAAGAAACACAAAAACAAGTAAGTCTGATTTTTTGGGATACTATAATAATAATAATAATAATATATACCTTAAATAGTCTGACAGGTGGTGGCAAACTGTTCAGCCGATTTCGATAGCCCATTATCTTTGACATTTTTTTGAAGTATGCACTTGCATGTCATATCACACAAATTTTATGTCAGAGAGACTGTTGCAGTAATAATCGTTTGAGATGCAGTAAGCATTTAAAAAGGAATAGTTGATTAATAATAAAATCTATACTCACAACTGCTCAAAGTCAGATGAGAATGAGTGCCAGTAGAAAAGAGAATTATAAAAGATAATAGAAAGGTGATGTATACTGGTGTTTAATTGAATGTTGTACTATCTGATTTTCTAGTTTCTTCAGCCTGTCTTGTGCCTGATCAATTATTTATGTATTTATTTTTTGCCAGATGTGGTTCAAGCTGAGCTCTCTGCCCTTTGACCCTGGGGTAGGTTATGCTACCTGTGTCCTAGATAACCAATTGTACATGTCTGGAATCTCACTGAGAAAAGCTTATGTGTTACGCTATGACCCCCGCACCAATTTGTGGGATGAGTGCTGTCAAATGCCTGAAAAGAGGCGTTATCATGAAATGGTGGTGGCCTGTAACCATGTTCATGCTGTGTGTGGGTGGAACAAGAGAGATGGTGTATTTACTAGTATCATCCAATATCATGTGTCTGAGGACACATGGACAAGTCTGGGAAACTTACGTGTTGGAGTGTATTCAGCCTCAGCTTGCACTGTGGACAATATGATCTATGTGTTTGGTGGGCGTGCGGATGATAGCACTCGCAAACGAGACATTCAGTCTTTTAATGTGATAACTGGTCAAGCCACAATTTTAAACCAATTCCCCTCGGCAGTGACTGAGTCCAGGGCCATTGCAATTAACTCCTGCATGTATCTGGCACTTACCAATGGCTCCATTATGAAAGTTATGGAATCAGGTTCCTTGTCTCGACACAGCATCCTGCCCAACTTTGACCGATTCAACTTTGGACTGCTTCAGCGGGGTAACAATGTTCTTGTGGTAGGCGGTGACACACGGTATCCATCAGGCTCCAGCCAATTTGTCGACATACTAGAAGTGAATGGGCAGGATGGTAAAGTCAAGATTTTAAATGATAGACTTTTCAACAATGCAAGTGCTGCAGCCTGCCGGATCCTCTTGATAAGGAGGGTCATCCTACCTCGCCTTTCAGTTCCTGGCATTCCTCACTAACAAATGCTATATTACTTCTACCTTAAGATGTCTAGATAGAGACACAAAATCATTAGCTCCCTGTCTGAAGCTGCTGTCACATTTTGATATTTGATCTGTGTGAGATAAGCAAAGTTTCTGCAGTCAAAAGAGATTTATATTTTTACTTTGTTATGATTGAAGTTAAATATCTTTAGAGTAGTGAGAAAAACAGTGGTGCATAATTAACAGATTTCACATGGTGGAAAAAGAATATTTAATTGATATATATAATATATATATGCTTTAGATTGGATAAAAAGGTGATACAGTTACAATTATATATGAAAATTTAAAGTTTGATGGACAGAGAACTAAATTCTTCACCATTAAACTTTATGTTGGTTTTAATGGAAAGCAAAATTCCTCGTCCTGTTCATGACATTACATCTCACCATTTCTTCAATTGTTTTATTTGTCAAAGACAGATGATTTAGGTAATTAAGATTAGGTCAACCAAATGTGTCAAAGAGCTTTTAAATTAATATAATCCTGTCATGATAAGCAAAGAATTGTGAGTGAGTCCCACTAACCTCAATGGAAGTTGCACAGGACCAAATGGAGAAAGTCGCAGCGAAACACAAATATCTAATTTTTTGACGATTTTTATATTTTGGTTGATACTTATAGTTCAACTATTTTCCTACATTCTGTGAAAATATTATGTCTCAAATTAGCCTCTAAATATGATAAATATTGCTTTTAATGCCTGTAATTTTGCCATCGACATCGAATATCATGGCAGTAATGGGGTTCATTGAACTCACGATAACTTCAAAATTAATAAATCTATTATCACAAAATTTTCACACAGCATATAATATATCATTTATATTGGCATAGACGTGCAAAATTTCAAAGCCTAGGTTAATTACAAGTACCCGATGCTAGCGAACTAGTAAGGTCACCCATCTCGCCGAGAGCAAAAATCGCTCCTCAATCTTTAATGGCGATTTTCTCGGAAGTTGCTTCCGTTCTTGACCAAGAGGTAAGTGTCTTTAGAAAGCCATAGCTTTGCGATAAAAAGGACCACTGCAATTATTTTTACACCAAATTAAAGATGAAATTTCGTGGTTTATGGTGATATTCATAACTCAAAACTGAAAAAAATGTGTCTTCCATTGAGGTTAGTGAGGCTTGCTAACATTTTCTCGATCCTTATAGGTATAAAACATATAAAATCACTGAGAAGAATTCATGAAATTTAAAGAAGGACAGTACTTCTAAGTTTGTTCACTTTCTTTAGGCATGTCTACGTTTAGGAAAAATGAATATTACTAAATAACACACTGGGGCAAATATATGTGGTATATATACATGTGAACACAGATACATGGTAATGGAAAGGACTTCTCCAGTGGTGTAATTGTAATTAAATGCTAAGTTCTCAGACAAATAACCTTAAAGAATTTTGAAAATATGTTTGACTTTTTAAAAATACTTTTTTCATGTTAATACCAGCTATTATTGGTCATATTAAACAAAGCATTTTGTAGGTTCAAGCCAGCCCATGATAAGATCTGTTAATACTTTTTATGAAGGATGTATGTGTATGTACTTAGGGAAATTGCTGAAGATAGCAAACATTGATGATGAATTTCTTATTTCCCGTATACATGTATTATATAGATTGTGATGTAGATTGTACTAATGCCACTTCCACCAAAGAAAAATGATCTTGTAGCTGAAAAAGCTATAGCTGACTTAGTTTACAGTAACTGAGCTTGTGGTTATGTGTCTCTCTAAAATCTTCTATATATAATAGAATCTGCAAAATGGATGTGGTCTGTCCGAAATGCGAACATGATATGAGTGATGCATTTTACATGGCACAGATGAAAGAAAACTATTTGTATTTGTATTTGTATTTGTATAACTCTTTAATCCCATTTGGGAAATTTGGGAAATTTTGCCTTTGTGCCATTGCACCCCAGTTACAACTGGAGCAGGCACGTCGTCGCCACAGTGCAGCGCCGGTCGGCGTTTTTTTTTGGTGGTGGGGGGATGAGGGGGAGTGGGTGGTAGGGATGAATTTTTATTTAATTTTGCCCGGGCAGCGGCCTGTTCGGCCTGCTCTTTACGATTTCCAACTGCCAAGGTATCTTTAACGTGCGCAACGTGCACACGGGCCCTCCGAATTTTTTCGTCCTTATCCGAGAAGACTAGGTACTCGATCCTACCCCTCAATAGGATCAGGGACATGAAAATATGAGAAAAATCCCAAACTTCCAACATGCCTGCACCGGCCGGGTTTAGAACCCGGGACCCTTGGCATGAGAGGCGAGCACCTTGCCTCTAGACCACCTTGTCCCACTATGATCTCTTTTCGTGAGGGATGTCAGCAGAAGAAGGTGTCCACTATGAAGTATTACGTCCATGCTTCTTCCTCGAGGACATGTTTATTTCACTCTTAGTCCCAACCTGTTCAAATGGTGTGTCAGTTTGAGGTAGTCTGTATTACAGAGTTATATTAACAGGAATGGCTATTTTAGAAGTTTCCAGAGAATTTATGGCAGTGGGAAATGTCAAATGATGAAAAAAGTTAATTTAATTGTGGTCGCATTCCTTGATGTTTTTTTGTTTCTCTTCACATATGCACTTGACACATTGCATTTTTTTTTTGTGTGTTTACGACCAGTGAAAAGGTAGGAATGTGGATTTTACAGGTTTGCAGAAAGGGATCTGCTGATTATGAAGTTGTTACAGCTCTACAGTCTGCACACATTTGAATAAATTGATTTGTTTTGCATTAAGTTGCCAAATCGTGGTGGTCATATTGACATGATCATTTCTTTCTAATAATAGTCTATTTCAAGTAAAATTATTAAAAGTAAGGGCATTCATTATGATAGGAATTTATAAATTTACCTGTACATGGATTTTCAAGATGTCTTTAATCAATTTCATCTTCTAACCACTAAGCCTTTCATAAAGAATCATTACGTTTAAATATATATAAATGGTAGGGTTGTCAAACATTAAAATCCCTTCAGCTTCAAAATCAAAGTCTATGGAATTTTTTTTTGTCAGGAATTAAAAATTACTGATTCTTTTGAATTGTTAATCCAAACAGTGAGAAAGAAAAATATTGGAGGTAAAATACCCGACACTGGTCTTGAGAAATGAATTGGAGTGGATACCAAGGTTCATGTTTTTTTGTTTGTTTGGTTTTTTTTTTGTGGACCAGTTTTTTTTAACTCTTTGAACACTGGTTCTCCTGTCTTTATGAACCCCTGTCCCTGGTCCCCCAGCCCAAAATTGCCATTTTCATAGATAGTAATATAATGATGGAAACACACAACAAACACAACATTGATGGATAGGGAGCAAATTTGAGTATTATAGAATGCTTTACCTATCTTTCATCTCCAGCATTGGGCCTTGGTATGCCAGTCGGTCCAGCACGTTGAGCCCCGTTTGATACATAAAAAAACATTGCATTCTGTGCATTCATCACGAAAATTTCACAAAAGACCTCTCCAAACTACACGCCTGCCTCTAGTTTCTCTTTGTTTACAACTGGGAATAAAAAATGGCCACCTAACGGAACTTTTGATGACGTAAGAGCACAAATATACGGTGTCATCCTTCTGACCGCTGTACAGGTCAATAGTGTATATATCGCCGTAGAATTTGACCGGTATACAGGGCAATAGTGTTCAAAGGGTTAACAAGTCCTGTTGCTTGCAGGCAGACAATAATACTAAAAGAGGATGTCTTTCCGGAACAAGGTTTTTTTTTGGGGGGGGGGGGGGGGGTCTTTTCATTTTTTTCTGCTTCTTTTCGCACAGAGTTTTTGACTTCTTATAATATTTCCACCCTTTGAAGGTGATACCTGTATTGTATAGAAGCTAATCATGTTACTGTGGTTGAACATCTTACTCATAGTAAATGCAAGGAAACAGTCATGTGACAATATGGATACAAAGGAAACATTTGCTGAAAATTAAATTGACTCATTCGCTATGGTAAGCTGAATATTTGGCTTGTGGATTTTCGCTTTGGGCATTTGACTGGACACTGACTTTCCAACACTAATATCCAAGCCAACTTTTTGAAATATCGAATCCTATCCTGGTTCATTGATTTTCCTTTACTTTGATGTATGTGTTATGTCTTGTTTTCATACTGAGTGCAAAAAGAAACATCTTTGAACCACCCCTAAATTTCAAACCAGATTAGTGTTGAGAGTTCCTTTCCACACTCACAAAAGCCACCATGGGGAATAAATTAAGGTGTATATGGTTAAGGTATGCAATAATGAACTGCATGTATTTTGTTTTTTCCCCTGCATATGGTGTCCATCATTTTGCATAGGACTATTGGTTGATGAAACTCTGGCTTTGAGAAATTATTTTTATCTATCTTCCTTTCTTTCATTAATTTTTTCTTTTTGTCTTTCCACTGTATCATTGATGTAATGTGAAAGTTGTTGCAAGATTATAGAGATGCAAGCATGAAAGGAAAGTAAAAAAATTGGCAAAAAGAAAAAGTTGTATAGTGCAAAGCCTCGCGTAAGAAATAATACTGGTACCCAAACGATACAATGAAACACAAACTAAAAGGGGTGACAGAAAATGACTGGTATTTCGGCAACAGCCTTCGTCAAGGAAAAAAACCAACAACAGAAAGAAAAAAAAGGGAAAATTCAACACATAAAACGATCGAACAATAAAAAAAATGGAATATGAAATATATGGAATCTAACTAGAATGTTAAATGAGCCCGTCTACTTAGCTGTGAGTTCTTATTTGTATTGCAGCAGAGAAGCATGTCTGCCAGTGTGTGGAGTCTCGGTTGTCTTACGCGAGGCTTTGCGACATACAGCTTTTTCTTTCTGCTAATTTTTTACTTTGAAAGGAGAATGGATGACCGTAATATTTTACATTGTTGTACAAACCAAATTATTTTGTATTATCAGAAATTTTCCATTATTCCATGATTTCACTATTTCACTGATGATTCTGTTTGAGAACTGCCTAGTTTTTTTGTTTATGTTAACATAAATTGAAGTTATACTCAAATTCTGATTCCCAATTATGTACTGTCTGTTTGTGGTAGTTCAGGTTTGGAAAGTTGTATAATAATTATTTACATTCAATCAACATGTAGAATTTACACATTGCATATACTTTGACAAGGTATACAACTGTGTCATTTTAAAAGTGGCAAAGACTGTCATTGATTACCCAATAGAACACATTCATCATTCCTTTACATTATACAGTGTATATTATATTCAGAATTGGAACTCATTCAGTGTTTACCAGCCCTCACAAAACAGGGACAGTGGCATCATGACAGAAACTGTTCATCAGCTCCCAAATTTCACAGTGAATCTAGATCACTCTCCTGTGAGATTTATTGTAAATGTAATAATTCTTGTAACAGTAAAGTTTGAAAATTCCAATCTTTATGCCAAGGACTGTGGTAAACTGTCATAGCTTGGTTTTTACAAATTTTTCGAGAGAAGCAAAGAACTGAATAACATAATATACCGGAAACAGGACAAAGTAGGGGATTGCTGGGTTCGGGCGAAGTACGGTGTGACCTTGTGTCACTTAGGCGCTACGCTAGCCGTGAAGGCCATCCCGGGTCACCCCGAAACGTCGCTGGCTAACAGGGCTCTGGTGAAATCCTGGCAGCAGGGGATGGAAGAGGACGGAAGGCGACCGAAGGATCTTTGGGCACGGCTTTTGTCTCTCGTGGTTGCGGGCAGAGGATTCCGTTTTTGAAACAATGGCCGGGACCAATGCACAGTATGTGCACTGCGCTTTCAGAAAGCAATGGCAGACCACTGGAAGAATTTCTTGCCAAAAACTACAATGAAATGTCACACAAAAGGAAAGAAAGTTATAGTTCTGTGTCCTCTGAGTCCTCCAGGGAGGGTCGGGACTCAAAAATGACTGGGGAGGGAGAATCCACAACTGCAGAAGGCACCCGTGATGACGATACTGGCGTATCTGACGGTGAGTGCAAGAAACAGAGGTGTAGATACTCCTATTCAAAGAAAAGAAAAAGCAAAAGTGTCATCAACATCGGCACCTGGAATGTTAGGACCATGAAACAAATGGGAAAACTTACACTCCTGTTAGAGGAGCTGAAGGAACTCAGCATGAACATCACTGGACTGAGTGAAGTACGATGGGACAAACAGGGCCTATTCAGGACAGAAGATCACACCATCGTATACAGCGGAAACAAACGCGGCATGAATGGTGTTGCAATTATACTGGACAGACGCTTACGAGACAACATTAGCAGCCATGACGCTATAAGTGATAGAATTGTCACTGTGAAACTTGACACCCAACCCGTGCCCCTGAACATCATACAAGTATACGCCCCCACATCTGCGAGCACAGAAGAAGAAATAGAGCTGTTCTATAATGACCTACAATCAGTAACAGACAAAATCCCAAGCAGAGAAATATGCATAATCATGGGAGATTTCAATGCCAAAGTGGGAGAGGGTGAGGATCTGGAATGTGGGATAGGACCCTATGGATTAGGAGAACGAAACGACCGAGGAGACATGTTAGCATCTTTCTGCCATGCAAATGAAATGAGCATCACGAACACTCTCTTTAAACACCCGATGCGAAGAAGATACACATGGATAAACCCTGGAGGCAATCTCCGAAACCAGATTGATTACATCCTGATTGACAAAAACTGGAAAACAACTGTGCTCAACTCAAAGACAAGGCCAGGGGCAGACTGTGACACTGACCACATTTTAGTGACAGCAAAGCTGAGATTGAAAGCCTATAGGAAGAGCAAGCCAAAACCCACCACCAGATTTGACACGGACAAACTGAAAGACCCTGAAATCAGCAATGCTTTTCAGATCGAAACAGAAAACCGTTTCTCAGCATTACTCAAGGAGTGGTCAGCTGAAGAAAGACACCCAGATACACTGTGGAAAGACATGAAAAGAATTTGGAGTGAAACAGCTGAATCGAAACTCGGGAAAAGAACGAGGAAAACTCCCAAACCATACATCAGTGAAGAGGTGATAGAGCTTGCAAAAAGAAAGAGCAAAGCCAGAAAACTTAGTAAACAAGATGAATATCATGCACTGAAGAAGGAAATCCAAACAAAGATCAGAAGAGACAAGAATGCATGGTTAGAAAGAGAGTGTGCAAACATAACAGAATGTAATACACAAAGAAAGTCAAAAGAAATGTTTGAACAAATAAGAAAAGTAAAAAAGAGGGATTTCCAACCACAGAACTTGAGTCTGAACAACAAAGAAGGCACAACACTGACAAACACAAAAGATGTGCTCTCAAGATGGCACGAATACAGCAAGATGCTGTTTGCGGACAACATCAGACCAGACCCGAGGGACCTCCAACAACCAGACTCACAACAGATAGATAAAGAACCAGAACCTCTCTTGGAGGAAGTACAGGCTGCAATAAAACAAATAAAGAATGGAAAATCCCCTGGATTAGACAACATACCAGGTGAACTCCTGAAACATACCAGCGAATCAGGAATAAAAGCACTCCACCAAATGATCTGCAAAATTTGGCAGACAAATGAATGGCCAACAGACTGGAAGCTACAAGAATTCGTCATGCTATACAAAAGCGGCAATGTCAAAGACTGTGGAAATTATAGAACCATCGCCCTCATCAGTCACACCAGCAAAATCCTGCTCATCATCATACTCAACAGAATGAAATCTAAGGTAGAAGAGGAACTATCAGAATGTCAAGCTGGTTACAGGACCAACAGAGGAACCGCTGACATGCTCTTCATACTACAAATAATGATTGAACAGATAAGAAGCAATGGAAACGAAGCCTTCATCACGTTCATAGACTACAGCAAAGCGTTCGACAGCGTTAGGCACCATCACCTGTTCAATATAATGATTAAGATGGGATTCCCGAAACACCTTGTGACCCTCATCGCTGCACTATACCACGAACAAAAGGCAACGATTAGATGGAACAATGAGAACTGTCCATATTTCAACATCGAGAAAGGAGTCAGACAGGGTTGCATACTTTCACCTCATCTTTTCAATATTTATACTGAGCAGATCATGAGAAACGCAGACATAGAAGATATGGGAATAAAGATCGGAGGCCGAAACATCACAAACCTTCGCTACGCTGATGACACAGCTCTTATGTCAGATAACATCACCAGCATGAAAAGAGTGTTGCACAGAGTGGATGAAGCGGGCAAGACAGCAGGCCTACACCTAAATGCTAAGAAAACGAAAGTCATGCATACTGGAAGAGGGCACCATGAACACCAGGAGATACTAGTAAACAAAACAGCACTAGAAAAAGTGACTGATTTCAAATACCTAGGATCACATAAATCGCAAGATGGAAGCTGCTCAAAGGACATAAAAACAAGGATAGGAATGGCAAAACACAAAATGGTTCAACTAAACAACATTTGGAAGGATAGAGGCACACCAACGGACCTCAAAGTGAACATACTTAAGTGCTTGATCTGGCCAGTCCTACTATATGGTTGTGAAGCCTGGACACTCAAAAAGGCAGACATAACAAGATTGGAGGCAGCTGAAATGTGGCTTTACAGAAGGCTACTCAGAATAAGTTGGACAGAAAGGAGAACAAATACAAGCATCTTAGAACAGCTTGGCACCACCAGAAGAATAACACCTGAAATAAATAAAAGAAGACTTGCATACATCGGCCACGCGGCCCGAAACAAAAGCACGGCCCTTATGATATCAATCCTTCAAGGAAAGACAGAAACAAAGAGAAAACAAGGAAGACCACCCATTACATATCACGATAACATCAAGAAAGTCAGCCAGCTGGAAATAAGTGAACTAACTAGGAAAGCTAAGGACAGGATTGGGTGGAGGAGATTTTGTCGTGACATCCACTGTAGCAGCTAACATCGATGACGATGAAGCCGACAGGTGACAGGTGACAATATTTTAAAAACTTTATTTAACTCTTAGTTCTCGGAACTGAAGCTCCAACTTATAGCTGTCGAGGGCTACAAGCACACCAGATATCTCAATGTTTTAAAAAAGTCTACAGTAGTTTACCATGCCCACCTCAATATGGGACCTGAAGGTAATACTAATATTCTCCCATGTCATGTCTCTCCACATTAAAAATACAGTATTATATCAAAGAAAAGAATGTGTTAACTCCAGTGTCAAGAGGATTCCCACATTTGTGCCAAGGCATTGCCAAACATATCATTTTGAGGGTGCTATTGAAAAATGACTAATATTCATATTACCACTTATAGAGAAAAAGCTTGACTAGCAGAACCTGAGCAATGAAACAATCATTGTCTTTCGATGATCATCACAGGCCTGGCAACCCACATCACCCATTACATATATGATTGATACGAAATAAGTTAAAAGCATATTAAAAAGAGCAATATTAATGAGACAAACGTAGATTAATGTGGAAGATGAAATGTCTCAACTGAAAACATTTTATGTCATTAGAAGAGATGCTTTACATCTCTGGCACAAAAAATTTATGCATTAATACTGGCAGTATTAAAAGTTTAGGCAAAGTGTATCAAGTCACATCTGCATGGTATTCAGTATAAAGATATTCAACAGAATTTTAGCTTCACATTTCCAAAATTACCAAATAAGTTGGATAGACTTTTTATTTTCAATGGTTAAGTCATTCCATACATTGCTCATCATTTTTCTTTTTTTTGGCTGTTCTTTTAGCATGATTGATTGATTTAATTTTTAGTGTGCAATTCCATTTACTGTATTTGCATTTTATGACTATATATAAATATATATAAAACTTTATCTGTTGAGCTTCTGAAGACTTGTTTAGTAGTTTTTCAGCTTGTTGACAATTTCAGTGTGCACTCCATCTTCATAACCTGCACTGGTGGTGTCAGAAAAATTCTCAGAAGTGAAGGAAAAAAAAATACATGTATGTAATAGTTGTCGCGATGTGGGTTAGATGGGGATATTTCGACTGACACTCTTTCGAGGTCCGCTCCCACAATCGACGAACACACAAAAAAAATACTTGCACTCTAAAAACTAAATAAATCAATTGCTTTGATTTTTAGCAGAACTGTAGGGCAGTTTAATTACAGGAATTAATGTAACAAATATAATTATAAATATAAATATCAATTCAAAGGCAACTGAATCTAACTAATGAAACTACAGCTTTCTATAAAGACTAACGTATTCAATCTAACTACTTGCAGGTCATATGAGTTATATGCCAAATAGAATCCGCGCACGTGGCGACGGATATAACAGTTTAAATTCTATTAATTCAATGAGACATGTTATGATATGGACATTTCCTCTAGACACGCCATGGAGAATGCTTGTACAACCATGCGTTGTCTGGCGGTAGCTCTGAAACTGTCTTCAAAAGTAAGTAAATAATAATAATAATAATAAATGGCATTTATATAGCGCTTAACCCTGTTCCACAGGCTCTAAGCGCTATACAGAACTTATTTACTACTTTACAAACGCATTCACTCCCACATTCTAATTGTACATAATATGCACACAATCTCATGTCAACCACAGACAGAATGGAGCTGCCTGCGAGGCGCTAAACACACTGCACTGCTTCTTTCCCTCTCGCTGTCTCACTCACTCTCTCTCTCTATCTCGGAGCAAATTGTAACGAAGCCTGTTAGGCGCAGATCACAACTCACAACAGTTCACAACTCACAGCAGTTCACAACTCACATCAGTTCACAACTCACAACTCAAATAATATTTGAAAATTTATTAATAACAATATATATTTTAATAATGAATAATAATAAATTTTTGTTGTTGCTGGTGGGGGAGGGGGGATGATATGGATAAATCTTAATCTATTAATTTCAATTTCAATTTTGCCCGGGCAGCGGCCTTTCGGCCTGCTCTTTACGATTTCCAACTGCCAAGGTATCTTTAACGTGCGCAACGTGCACACGGGCCCTCCGAATTTTTTCGTCCTTATCCGAGAAGACTAGGTACTCGATCCTACCCCCAATAGGACCAGGGACTTGAAAATATGAGAAAAATCCAATTTCCAACATGCCTGCACTGCCCGGGTTTAGAACCCGGGACCCTTGGCATGAGAGGCGAGCACCTTGCCTCTAGACCACCTTGTTATGTTATAACTTGAGGATTAAATTCTGAAACCTAAGAGGTAAATGATATTTTTTAAGATATCGTTTTTGTTAACTCTTTCCCTACGGGCCAATATTCCACTTCTGGATGGAGGACCTTGTGGGTTTACATGCCATACCGGAGTGCATTTGTAAACAAAGATCGCCTTACTACACAACAGTTGTCTAAACTATACACTTATCGCACATGTGGTATCCCTGGACACGCTAGGAGAAAGGAAGCTTTACCAAGAATTCTGTTTTTAAGGTGTTGTGCCGGCTGCCTCTAGGGAAGCGTGCGACGCAGTGTGCATTGTATCGTAGGGAAAGAGTAAAGATATCTTTTCTGTTAAGTCTGATAAAGAAAGTTTTTATTCACTTTTTTGCTTCTAATGCAAAATTTGTACAAACCAACTTGTGACATTTTACCACAGCCCTTGACATAAAAAACATACCAATGGATGCATTGCTCATAGTTAATCCCTGTATCAGACTCATTTTGATTATCAACTATAGAAAATACACAGCCATAGGAGAGAAATCGTCATAGTTCCAACTGTCATTCCATCCTTCATTCTTCTTTCACATTTGCACATAAATCTCTTTCAGTAATTCTTTCATTCTTTTTCTATCTCTCTTTCCCAAAACAGTCATACTCATGAAACCTTGCAATGAAAATAAAAATAAAATAAAGCTGTTTGAAACAGCAATAACAATCCAGCAACAAGTATGAAAAAACACAAATCTAAATGTTTTTATCTTTAGTCACATCTGGTGTAAATGCTCTCTTTTGCCTTGGTTTCACTCACATTTCCCTAACACTTTAGTTAACAAAAGACAGCATTCTTGTTTGGCTGTGACAGGATTATTCCTTTAACTTAAATACCAAAAACCTGCGAATCATTTTCCATTGTTGTGTATCAGACACATTTCATTCATTCAAAATGAATAAACAAGCAATAACAGAATAAGAAAATGTAACTTTCATGCTGATCAGCTGTTTGCCATTCTCCCCTCCAATTCTAAAATTCCTCTTAGGTCTTCAGGTATTGTGTGTGTGTGTGTGCACAAGTGTGCATGTAAGTGTGTGTGTTTGTGCATGTGTGCTGCCTTCTTTCAGATTTTAGAATGACGGAAAGACTAACTGCCATGATGTCTTTTTAGTTCTTGTTTGTTTTACTCCATGTTCTGAAAAACTGGAGATCTTTTGATCCACCCATTCAGTTTGTGATGTGGTAACTGATAATTTGAACATTGCACCTGGATTCGTATAGTGGTCAGCTGTTAGAACCTCAATGAAGCTGGCCTTTGAAGCTGTTGTTAGGGGACCGCAGTATTTGACACAGAAAGCTACAGCTGGGCAGTGAACACAGCTCAGTACTTTTCTTCATAGACTATGGTCCCCTAAGTTATGATTGGACTATTGTCCTCCTAATGACAGCTCCAAGGCTAGTTTTATGGAGGTTCCAACAGCTGTCTGACCATAATTATGTTGTCCAGGCATTTTTCATCTATGGGCAGGGGAATATGGCATATGAAATAGATCCACTCTTTGCAAGTCAGTGGATGGGCCACGGCCACAAGTGGCGGATGCAACTTTGTAGATGACGTGTGGCAGGAAAGGTTTAACTTATGAAAATGTTTAAAATGAAAATATGAACCAGATGTTTCAAAATTGCCTTATCAAATTAGGATGTTTTATCTGTAAAATCAGCAGCTCACATGCATGAAGATGAGTTTGTTCTTACTCCAAATAACACACAGAGGCATAAAAGTGAATGGTAATAAAGAGTTGATCACATTATTGAAAGTCTCCATACTGATAGCTGACAATCTTCCTTCCCCTGATTGTTACATTCTTAAACTACGCATTTGTTGAACCCCTTGTTTATTTTGTATTTGATACACTATGTTTCAATGGAGAAACATACTGGTACCATCCACAGATTAGGTTACACTGTAAAAGCCAGTCCTGCAATGTCTGTCTATATTCTCTATATTTCTTTCTGTGAGAGGATGAACGATTTTCTATTTTTAATATGTGCTTTCATGGTAACTCTGGTGCGTGAGTGAGGGACGGCCACTCATAGTAGTTTATGGACACTTGGCCGAGTACCATTAATTGGATTATTTCCCTTGTAATACTAGCGCGGGACCCGTTATTCACATCACGGTGAAAAGCGCGCATTTTGATTGGTCAGTTGGAAATGTACCGGGCTTCCAACTCTTATATCATGGCTTTGAGTTTCTTACAACTCGCTCACTCGTTGTTATCCACCGACAGAAAGACGGGAACCCGAATTCATTTTTGAGAGTAGACAATACCCTATCGGTACAAAATAGGTACTCATGATAACGTTTGTTATCAATGGAGATACGTCGTATTAATGGACGAAAGTATCCCGCACAAAATTGTCGAATGTTGTTAGTCCTGACACTTTGAAAATTTATATTAAAACTATTACCGGGTTTCTGGTATAAGTAGTCAGTTAGAATTTTAGCAGCAAGTTTCTACTTTATAATGGTACCAATTTTGTTGTACTTTGATGCACATATCCTATTGAAATAATTAATAAGAGGATCTCGGATTTAAAGTAAACCACGAGTTAGACGCATGTTATCCCCGATAAATCCAACCTGGGTCAAATTTATTCAATTATTGCTGGAGGGGTCGTTAGAGTAATTTCTGCAGTTTACTGGGATACCTAATTGACTTTTGTGTGCACCCTTTTAACCGTACTGTAAATTCGATTGTGTTAGGACCCTAACCGGTTATGTTGTCGGGCTGGACTCCATGTCCGAGCCTTTCACTTGTGCAACACGGGCTACGTAATAGCTCTCTCGGACGTCCGCGCGGGCTCATAAATAAGATGCGGTTCGAGTGGCCAACACACTCCATCATAGACGCAGAGACAAGAGCCGACAGCACAGTGAACCCAGCCCAGCAACCCGGGCCCGTAGCAGCTCAGAGGCTTGCCGACGCTTGCCATCGCCACCCCGCCCCATAAGGCATGTAGCGGTAGCACAGGACCCGGAGAAACTTTGGGTAAGTTGGAGACTATTATATTAGAAGTGACTTTAATTTGCGCACCCCCCCCCCTTTCGGGGATGCCACGTAGAGAATGCTGATCTACAGAGACCATTATGAGTCCGGCTCAACGGTAATTGCCATTGTCATTAGACGTGTAGGATGCGCTTTGCAGTACAGTGTCTTGATATTGTGACTTTATTGTCAAAGTTAACGTTTGCGGTGCTAGATGATAATGATGGCTCGCTAACCAAGCTATCACGATTTGCTTGTGTGCCTATATATAGTGTATGTGTAGCATTGCCTTGTTGTGGTGGGCAGTGAGGATTTCCTGACATGTTAATGTGGATGGCTTATGTTACAGCGAGCGGCACTATACGCTTGATTGTATTACGGGTATTTGTGTACCTTGCCAGTACCACTATGCTATAGAGAGCAGTGTGATTGTGATTGCGTGTTTAGTGTTTAAGATGTGTAATTAATTACATGTATTGGAGATGTATAATATTAGTTGGGCCTCACATGGGTGAGCCCCAGGATTGTTCTATGTGCGGCGGTGGATGAACAATGTTTCAGTGAGTCTACACATGTTGCAATGAGTCTCGCCGACATATATATATATATCATGTGCATGTATTATGGTTATCCAGATGTATTATGCTTCTATGAGTTTCGTAAGTGTGTGAAGGACAGTTTCATTTTAAGGAATGTACACATTACTTTATGTATCTAGTGGTGTGTCATACACATGTTAGCCTGGCGGCATAGCTCCGCGGCTAAGGTCAAAGGGCATGACCCTTCAGTATCGATTGGGAGGGGAAGTAACCAATACAATAGCCCTGGGGCGGGTTAGTACTAATAATGGGAGTGGGCCTATGAGGATGGCCTGCATTGGGATGCAGCGTCTGTGTTATGGACGGTCAGTGGGCCATGTTGGCCACTGCGTTATTATTTTATGGAATGGCCACTCTGGATGTGTTGTACACCGGCTCAGTGGAGCGAAACTATTGTGTTCTTGCCCCTTCATTTATGTCCTTCATACTTTGATTAGTACATTAATTAGTTTATGTTGCCAGTCCTAGGAAACTCCTTGTGTATATGATATAGCCACTTGTAGTTGTTATTCATTAACCTTAGCGCTATTTTATTCCATGCATACATATCCAGTTGGTTATTGCTTAAATTCTATATTATGTTGTTGTTGTTTGATTTAATACTTAATACTATTACTATGTATGTCCACCATTGATTGCCTGATTAATGTTGTCATTATATCCTAATCATATTTTTGTCTTTTTCTCTTGTTCCAGCTTATGGCTGGTTGGGCTTTTTTTGTTTGGTAGTGATACCTTTGTTAGGCTTTTTGAATAAATAAGATTGCCAGCAGAACCCTGTGTTTGTTAATCCTGTGTATCCTTAAGGGAGTTACTATTGAACCCACGCAGTAACCACATTACCCACTCGTAGTTCATCCAACATTTTTAAATATCAGAATGATCTAAAGCACATGATGTGAGTGTTTCTCTTTGCAACGAGTCTTTTTCATCCTGTTCTTAGAAAACCAGCGTTTCCATGTATTTGGTTGGCTTCCGCAGTCCTGGACTTTCATCATTACAAATTAGTATGGACTCTCACCATGAGGCCCTCACTGGGAGTGAGAGCGCTGGATGTAAACGCTGTGGGTTTATATCAAACCAAGTAGCTTAGGCTCTGGAGCTTTAAATCAGGCTCCTCACAATGGACTGCTCAACTGCGTCTCTATGTCTCTCATCTGGCTGAGGACTATCGCCGTCCACCTCGTAAATGGATTGTCTACATGTGGCATCTATCTAAGCTCTGCACGGGTTTAAATACTAAAGCTATGTCTCGACCTTCCGTCCAGATTCATACATTTGATTGGTGCAACCACCTCTAGCTCAGCTGCCGAACCGAGTTATTTTAAGTAACAGCCCTACGCAACGACCTTGGGTCGACATCAAAGGTCGAATCACTCAAGACAATAAAATGTAATTTTATAGCAATAAATTCTTAACATGTTCAAAACCCCGAGCTTTTACTCTGGATCACGGATTTTCTGTACGTCAATAGACGTCTCAATAACATTTAATTCCTACTCACCCCTTCCCTCTCTACTAAACCTAGTTCAAAACACGAGATATAAAAAGTGCTCAGTCATGCACACCTACGCTGTCCGTCTATCCTTCCCCACACCTTCTGTCTATCCATCAGGAAAAAAAACTGTTCAAAACAAATTGTTTACGAGACCAAGTTATGCTGGCTCGCACAATAATTACGTTTGTAAAAATTACTCACTGCTCTCTCACAAAAATTTACTCAGTGGAAACATTTATGAATCAAATCTGTTCTTGACAATAGTAATAAATATTTTGATATTTTACACTTATGAAAGTAAGGTGTGTACCATTGAAATTAATTTAATTTAATATTTAGATTACAGAAGAATGTCATGCATGGTGATAATTAACTTATAAAAAAAAAAAAATTGCAGTATAATTTTATTTCACATATTACATAAAATGCCTTCAAAAATCGCTGGAGATTCCGCACTTGTGAAAAATTGAAATGAATATCAGAAAATTTTCTACCTAATTAAAAAACTGAAAATGGCAAAAGAACTTAAATATTTATAGTTCCACTGTAAGTAAATGGGGCCATCATCATGAGAGATAAAAGATGTGAAGATGACCATTGACCTGAATATGTATGATCCCAGGAAGTAGTGAGTAAGATCTCAGTTTGTTTTTTAATGACATACATCAAACATAAGAGTGAAAATAATCATATAATCTACAAATAGAAAAGGGGTAAACATTTGTGTGTGTGCCTGGAGAAAGGTCCCAGTTCTCGCAAATTTTGGATTTTGAGATAAGAGCATATTCATCTGGAAAATTCAATGCTGAACACGCTGCTTTTAAAATTTTTTCCAATATCTTAAGTAGTTTTAAAGATATGACACATTTTGTAAGACAGGGGGCAAAAACAAACTTTTGAGAAAAACAGCTTTAACAGCTCTCTCCCATGACAGACTTTTTGGATATTGTTGGGGGAGCGTAGTTTTATTACAAAGGCAAATAGGGAAACTACTGAGTTGTGTTCACTGCTCAGCTCTAGCTTTCTATGTAAAATACTGCGCTCTCCTAACAAGATCCAAAAAACTTCCGACTTGGCTGTTGTTTAGGGGACCGTGACATGTTACACGGTAAACTATAGATGAGCAGTGAACACAACTCACTATTATCTCTATAACGGCTTTGTAATTGGTCCACGGTCCCCTAGCAACAATCACTCCAATATTACTTCGTGAAGAGTCACATGTTGTACAAATAATTAATAAAATAATATTTAAACATAAAATATTCCAAAATCCTTTTCATATGCTATTTAGAAATGGTTAAACTTGTGTTTTCTGCTAGAAGTACATTTCCGACTAGGCACGACTTTTTCGACCTTTTCACCCCCTAGCTAAAAAATATCTGTACCGACAACTGGGACCTTTCTTCAGGCGCACACACATTTGTCTGGGTTGAATTTCAGAGAAAGTATCTCAGAAACTACAAAAGATGTTATGCAAAAATTTTGTTCTTATAATGTAATATTATAAAATAACATAAGCATCGTTTTGAGTGTGCCAACATTATTTCCACATAATAAATACCATAATAGTTAATACACTTCAGGACTTGCTGATGCTTGGCACCTGTTACTAAGCCATAAAAAGTACAAGCTTAAAAAATTCTGAGGGTTACAGTTGATACTCGGATCGCACTGGAACCATTAATAATTACTGATACTATGGCGTCTGTTTTTTTCAGGAAAATCTATTTCTCTGTTCATTTTGTCCTCTTCAGGTGTGCTCTTTTAGCTTTTATTTGGCTACCTGTCAAGAGGATTCAACTTGATGTGCTTTTCCATTTATAACAGGAATAGTGTGCATAGAGCAGAAATTTGCAGGGGACTGTGTTTGAGAGAAAGAGAGGGGTACTTGGCGAGGGATAGAAGATGGAGACAGGTTTGTCCCAGGCAACACCGAAAGCCTGAGCTAGTATAATATCTGGACCGATAAGAAATGTATCACTCAAAGCTTGCATTGAAGATTGCAGTCACTCTGTTAGTAACAAAGGCAACAATGCGCTCATGTATACACTGACTTTACTCAAAGGAAATGCATCATTTACACAAGTTGAATTCAAAGGAAGAATAACTTTTGTATATCCAAACAAATACAAATGCTTAGAACGTCCTGGCAAATACCTATCACTGAGTGGTGACTGAACAAAATTAAAAGCTGTCCATGTGCAACTGTGGAAAGAGATCTTTGCCCTGCATTTTTAAACGTGTAGGTTTTTCAAAGAATCAGAAACACAGTATTTTTTTTTTTATGCCTTTAGTTTCTTTCTCTGAACTGTAAAAATTTCATAGCAATCTAACCCAAGTAAAATCCACACCACTGAAAACATGAAATAGTGAAAAACCTATTATTAGTATTAAACTCCTGGTTCCCACAGTTATATATAGAAATACATATATACACTGTGCATTATTGTACATAATATCTTTTATTATTTCCGTGTTTAATGCAAAACTGGACAATATCACTATGAGTGTCCCCATATCTGAGTCGTATCTGACTATCTGCCAAGACCCATTGGTGCCAATATGAGATTAGTTCACATTACTTTAAATCAGTTTGGTTTTCCCCATTTCAGGACACATGATGAACTCTTTTCTCATACTGACTCACAGAAACATTCATAAGAGCTGTGTGTGCATGCATGCACACACAACACAAGTGCATGTTTGTGAAGACACGAGTGATGGCACAGGTCAGCAGTAATCACTTAGAATCTACTGTATGTCTTAGTTACGACATGTAATATATCTGAATTATTTGACACATCTAACACAGTCAGCAAAAACAAAAGGATAAGATCAACATGGCAATATGTGTGCACATTAAAGTTATTAAAAATCTCAGCATCTGAAAAAGCTGCAGTTTATATTATAATATCACACTCACACGGGTCCTGATACAAAAAACCCAGGTTACGGCACAACCAACTTTACACACAGCAAAATGTATCTATGATTTGGCCCCACCAGTGAATATGCACGATGAAAGTCAGCTGAAGACCACCAGATAACGATGTTTTGATCTCACACACTGGATAAGCTGCTTTTTTCACCAAATTTTAAGACAAAGATCCTTTTGATTGCTAAAAATAAACAAATTACATTTTACTGAATTTTGGCACATTTGACCATCCAGATCTTATCCCAGTCCCAGTCCTCAAAGATTTATATAACCCTACCATCCAGACCTGACTCTTGTCTTTACATTCCAAGCCCCGCTAGACGTGGTTTATACATGCGACTTGGGGAGTCATTGATTATCAATCTATATCAATCAATGTATGTGTAAAGGACCAATATGACACTTTTAAAAGCTGCATTTGTCAGAGAAATCCTGCTGATTTAAAGGAAACTGCTCCTCTGAAACTCTCAGGTGTATAAGAGTGAAGTCCATGAGACTCCCATATCATTTCCTTGCCTGGGACCAAAATTCCATTAACTGACATATTATTTTCTATCATGTGCAGCTTAAGTAATCTAGTCCCAGCCAAGAGCTTGCTGAACACAAGATAGAAATAATGACATCCAGCATGGTATTCATTTCTTATGCTGGTACGTCAAGGCAAGTATCAAAGTTGGACACTGATCACTGGCAAAATGTTTCAAGCACCTTCTTCATATCTCACTTGTAGGAGATGGTTTTCAAGAAAGCTCTAGGCAATACAATCCTGGGATGAAAAAAATTTAAAAACATTGAGCTTTAAATCAATGATGTCTGCATGAAACTAAAATACCAGGGGCACAATATTAATAAAATTATGACCAAACATTCCACCATCTGGTTCACTGAGATCCATAAAATATGCATAAACAAGATAGAAAGTTGTTATTTTGATAATGTCTTGCTTCAGTATGAGATTTGCAAATAATGACACAAACACACCATTAATATTGTTAGTTCACACACTGGGAGCAGATTTTCTCATTTCACCTTCAGTTACACCTAGATACAGACATTTTCATGTAACAGAATAGAGCAATACTTAGCCAATAATAAGAACTGGCAGAAAATTCTTTTGTATTTTACACTGAAATAAATGTGTAACAGCCTTTTCCATATGGGCCACAACATCATGTAAGAAAAACAACAAAAACAAAGTTTCCATGAAGTTGTCATTTTAAGTAGATGTACTGTATTTCTTATGGGGTGTTCTTTATCTTTCATGATTGCCCTAGGGACATTTTTTTCTTCCAAATGATAGAAGTGATACACAATGAAGAATATATAATACACAGTTGCAGTCATACCCTGAACCATTACTGTAAAGTGTGAAGAAACAAAAGTAAATTGTCAAGTACTTATATTAAACACACATGATGCCATTAACTGGCTTTTACCATAGCTGAATTAGTGATCTAACACAGCTACAGCCCATGAAAGAGTAAAGATATCACAGTTCTGCATCTAAAAATATGAAGCTATCAAGTCACAGGTGAACATTCTTAACCACAAAATATTGCTATTAAATGTAAATAGCGTGGATGATATGAGCTACGGCAAATGCATTAAAACTTCTAGTTTCCAACCTAAATGTATTATGTTTTCATTAATCCCATCACCAATTTTTATATTTTCCCTTGAATATACACATGTATGTCTGTAAATGTTTTTCTATCTGGTTATGCAAAAACTAACACTGTTATAAACATTACATGTTTAAATACTAGGTCTGCACCATTTCGGCTAACCTACAGTTAATATCATCTGCAACTAAAGACCCTGTCAGTTATATATTAACCCTAGTCCTGCGGGAGGCCACTATATTGGCCTCCATGCGCAACACGCGAGGCCATTATTTTGTCCGACACGCTTAACCACGGGTCCTGCGGGAGGCCACATTTTTGTATAGCAACGGTGCGCCTCGCGCTTTGTTTATTCGGTTGCCAAGGCTGTCGTTTTTTTTTTTTCTTCACGTTTTTTTCCCCCACACTATTTTCGCGTGTTTATCTATCCTGTCACCCCTACTAAATCTAACAAAATGGTATCGTTTGATTACGTTTATTACGATGCAACTATTCGCAACTATTCGTCATACTCGTGTAATATGTAGTACTGACGGTCTGAAGTTTGCAACTGGGGAAAATCTTGGGGAAACTTTTACTTTGATGGTGGTTGTCATCTACATGTGAAATGAGAAGAAAGGGGCCATGTGCGTATTTGAGACGCCATTCTACGTCTGTAATTATGAATTCCGATGTAATATTAGGACATGCTGCATAAAGGCGTCTGTCAGTAGGTTTTTCATCAGGGAAAACTGGGAGAAAATGACCGACTTTGTTGTTGGTCGTTGTCTTTATTTGATGTGGTAATTAGAAAGATATTGTGTTCCTTTGATTAAACCGCTTTTCAGTACATGTATGACTGTGCTCTACGACCTGGAACTGGAAATCAAATCTCTCGCTAAAACTAACATTATAGTAAGTGAACGCTTTGCATAGTACAGGAGGGAGAAGGCAATGTCACGATACATGTGGTTGGTAAATTAAGCGAATGGCTTAAAATATAATTTGTTCACCTGAATGGCCTGACATAGGGACAGAAAAAGCGCAGAGGTCTTGGGGAAAATGATAAAACGTGTGTTAAACGGCATGTAAATGCAGAAAACTCTTGATTTGGGCCTTCCATTTCATACTGCATATCATCACAAGTACTTTATCCAAATATCATAGGCTTCCCTTATGATTTATCCACCACTATTGTTGTTATTGCGTCCTGAAGTATACGCGATACATGTGTTCACAAGGACCCGACCGCCGAGGTTATCGGCAACATGCGAACGATCGGCTGACTGGCCGCTGGCTATCCCCGCACGGGGCGTTACGTGGGCGAGTTCACTCAACGCAGGACGAGGGTTAAGTAAAAACAATGATGCACAATCTGCTCTGCAGTATACATTTCATACAGCTTTAAAATTCTGAAATCCACAGATTATCTTAGAAAGGTTACCACATTGGTCTCTGCCTATGGACCTACTGCTAAAAGAATTTCTCAAATGACATTCACACAGTCCAAACCCTGGTTGTGCAAAACAAACTCCACCTACAAAAATCAGCCCACTCTCAAAGACTATTGCTAATCCATTGATCTAAGCTGTCAGTGAGAGTGCACATCCTTTCAATTGACAAAAATTGTGTAATAATAAACAAAACCATATTTAATCTCAATGAATGCTGTGGAGACTGATAAATTTTCTGATAGGAATTCTACCTGGCTAGAGATCATTCAGCTGATTATGGAGTTGACTCATAATTCAGTTTGTCCCAAATTTCAGATCTGTCCAGGCCTACCATTTTGAAACCTGCTTGTAAACTGGTAACAAGGGGATTATTTTGTTCAGTAGAACTAGAGATTAATGCTGGGAAAATAGCACTGAACAAATAATTTTTCCCATTTGAAATTCTGACAGGAAAAGTTTCAAGGCCCATCTTATTGTCTCCCCATAAATGTGGCCCCTTGGCTATAACCATTCCAGGTGATTATGCAATGATCATTTGTCAGATCTCATAAGATTAATACCTGGCATCTGTCTACTTTCCCACTTTCTTAAATGTAGTATTAGTATTCAATTTTCTATAACTTCAGCATTCTCAATAATGTGGCTTATTTGACATTCTCAATAAAGTTGGACGACTTTGAGGAAAAGATAAAAGTCAACAATTCCCTTGGCAAGCCAAAAAGGCATGCAACTGATGGCATTAACTCACTTGAGACAAGGCTTTTTACATTATCACAACTCTTGAAGACCAGGCATTTTGGTGGCATTTTCAAAAAATTACTATTTTTGCTGTAATCTCTTTGATTTTTAGACACGAGACTTATAAATAAATGCACTATACAATAAAACAAATTTTACTACGGTACCTCAAATATTTTTTTTGGTATGATTTATTGAAAATTTTCCTCTCTTTTCTTACGCACTAGAACATATTCTGGGTCTAGATCGGAATTATAACATTCCAGTTCACTGTCAGACCCCTCTTGTTCGAATATTTCAAACACATTCATTGCTTTTCACTTAGACGCCATTCTGCAGTACATTGGAGATATTTCATTGTTCGCTCCGGAAGTCAGTGGATTTAGAAAAAAATCTGCCAAAAAAAAACATTACCGGCTGATTCCGGTGAAACTTTCAACGACACAAAAGAAGTGGCTACACAACGGTAGTAGACCATTCCCGTAAGGTTTGCGGGATAATGGAAGGAGAAAAAAATTATTTTTGGCGATCCCGCAAGGGTTGCGGGATTGGTTCTTTAGCGTCAGGTCAGCCATCCCGCAACTTGTGTGGGAATGGTTGCGTGAGTTAAGAGAAAATATATTACGGTTTCTGTTAAAGACCGCACAGAATCCAATTTCTCTTTAATTCATTCTTATTTGAGGAAAAACACACTATATTTCAAACAAAACTGAATGAAAGCAACATGTCAAAGCTATCGATACGAAAATAAACACAATGTGGAACATTCATGAACATTCTTCTAATTTTGTGCATTCAATCTAGAAGTATCTATTTATCATAGTTCATGTAACTCCAAAATGACATTTGTGATTTTCCATCACCCTGAAGTACTAATGTGATTGATTAAATACAGAGATAATGACAGCATAATAAATGTTTGTTAATATCACATTTCTAAGCACCTTCCATCATAGAAGATAAGTATTTCTTTCCCAGTGTTTTGGCAGCCAGACTCCAATACAGTCATCTCCACCTGCACTGACCAGAACTCCACTGTTGTAATCAATCTAGGGACAGAGACAGATAATTCTTCAAAAGTTCTACTCAAGGCAATGTCAAAATGTAGAAACTGTATTCTTGAAAACAAAGATTTAGTTTATCTAGAGCTAATCCAAAGAAAAGCTCCCTGACCACTTTGTGTTGATCAATTTTGAATGTCCATATTTTGTTTCAATATATCCGTGAAGTGTAAGTGAAACTGATGAGGAATCAATAGCAATAATTTGAAGTTTTCAAAAACAACAACAAAATTAAATTAAAACCTTTGATAAACTTGATTCAAAACAGCCTGCAATAAATTTATGGATTTAGTTTTCTTCATGGTTATCTCCCCCCGCCCCCCCCCCCCCCTTTGAAATTTCTATTTTTAACATTTGGGCCTTGTAAGCAAAATCAAATAGCAGGAACATGCAACTTACATTTGCTATTTCTTTTGCATGAATGTTTATAGTTGAGATTGGATCTGGATCTTTTGTTGGATGTAGAATCTTGATCCTTCTGTCTCCTGAACATGTGAAGATGGCTCCACGTGTGTTTATGACACCGGTCATTTTTTCTGTATGACCAATGTCATACGACTGGTGAAGAAAAATTTAAACGATGACAATAATTGTACAAGTCTCTCTTAACAAAATTTATGAAAACTGTGAATGGCTTGTTTTTTTCACAGTGGTGCTTATGTAATATTGAAAAAGGCAAAAAATATTCTGCATTACTACACAATAACTACAGTGACCGAGAAGGCATTGGTACAGATATTGTATAGTGCTGTCTCCACACAGAGGAAAGAATAACCTATCAAGTGCCATAAGTAAGTTGTGAGAACAGCGAAAATGCATTTCATGCAATAATAAATTCTGACAAAATCAACAATGAGTATTTTTCTTATAAAGTTGAAAAATGATATTTTCTTGCCTCTGAGTACTATACTGTAAAATTGTCAAATCTAAGCAAAAGTACTACTCTAGGCATCACATCAATGGCTATCTTACAGTGAGTACTGTTTCAGGAAACATATGCGCTCCTAACATAATACAAATAATATTGCTGTAAATATGAGTCATTGCCAAATAAGAGTGGGTCAAATCTACCTACTAAAATAAGATTATTGTAATTCATCATAACTCTAGAATTACGGGGAATTGAATACTTCCCAAAGAAGCAAAGTTGTAGGTCACATCTAGAAAAGGTTAAAAATGTTGTTTTTGATGATATATTGAATACTCATCCGGAGTTATTGCCCTTGCCATAATAAGCTAATATTAACTACTATTTAGCAGTATTTTTAGGTTTTTGAGTCTACAATCATTGTGAAATAATTCTATTTAAGGAAGGAAAGTTGAAGAGGACACTAAGCAAAATCGATAATAACCGTTCTTTCAATATTTTAAGAATTTCTTAGCGAGTTGCGCCCCTTGGTTTTGCAAACTGCCGACCATCTATAAAACCACAGTTATCTCGAAAACCGTAAAAAAATCAATACTTGTCAAAGAAGCAAAATTGCAGGAAATTGAATTTCATGCTTAGAAGTTAGCATTTTTTTTCTACTGAAACCCTTTGTGTAGGAGTTACGTCCCTTTATCAACCAATTGTGCATGTCCATTCATCAAAACTGCCACTGTCTCACAATTTCTGCACAGATCAACACACCCACCAGAAGCAGATCAGTAGAACAGTGTTTGTGATGTTTGCAGAAGTTCTTATTTTGTCATGCTGAATCTTGTGTAGGAGTTGTACCCCTCAATTTACCTATCATGCCTATTCATTCCTCAATGTGTAAAAAATGTTTCACTATTTCTGCCAGTACCTAGATACACCCCAAAGGAGCAATAATAATATTGTCGAGCAGTGATTGTCACATGCAAACATTGCCACGTTGTCAAGCAATCTCACTGCGTAAGAGAAGCCCCCCCCCCCCCCCCCCCGATTTTTAAAATGTAGGCCCTATGTGTGCATTAATCAGAACCATACATACCTTTCACCCAGAGTCTGCTGAAATGAATAGTTCTCAAAGAACAAAAATTGTTGAACAAACAACAATTATTACAATTAAATACGATCATTTTGACGTCCTTGATCAATTGCGACTACATATCAGTGTTCCCGATAACGCACGCGCGTGCGTCTGAGACGCACAGACAGGATGACATGACGCAGGGAAAAATCCACAGAGTTTTACTGACACACAAATTACAAAATTTGGGGGTGTCTGTGCGTCATGAAAGTCCGGCTTTCCGCAGAAGTGCGACTGTGTGATTATCGCGGTGCAGTGTTCTCAGAAACGGCAGATATTTCTCGGAAATGCGTTCATGCGTGCCTCTGACTTAGGCCTAATGCGTTGAGAATTGCGGCCCTTCCTCTCCTCGCGAAATATGATTAGTTTTTCTGTTTTGAATGTTTTCATGGCGAATTATTCAATATCTGACAATGACTCTCACAATTTACAGCTGAGAGTCATGATGACTCTCACAAAAAAATCCTGTAGGGAACACTGCATATTTTGTGTACATAATTACATATAGTAGTGGGTGCCCATATTTTGAGGTTCTAATGCATGGAAATTCCCCACTTCATTTCTGATTAAATAATTATAAATAAACACACTACTATTTCTCTTTTTATAGACAACAAAATGAAAAAGTAAAATACAAGTATATCAATTGTAGCATAATTTAATCGTGAAAATTCCTTAAAAGTTAAATCCTTAAATTCCGAAATAATCAGCACAGACAATACACCAATACTTGATGTTAAACCATACCTTACATAAATATAAGCAAATGATTCATTTACAGTTTCACACTCTCTCCCACAATCAACCTCAAAAGGTTCTCCGGCGCTGATAATCACAACAGCTTCATCATTAACAACACCATCCTCTTCTTCATATTCAATAAATGTAGTATCAAGTGCACCACTGGTACTATTTTGCGAACTGGCATTGCCACAGCTTCAGCCTGTCTCACAGTACTCACACAATCATCAACATATTTCTTGGTATTTGGCCATTTGATCAATACAAAATCTTTCAAGTTATTTGAACATTGTTATTTTCTCCTTACTCAGAATCTTCAAAGCGTGAATCTTTGTAGTGCCTGGCATTGTTTTCAAACTGGATGACTTAGCAGTTTTATCAATATGGGATGGTTTTTATACGATGAAAATGCCTCTCATGGTGAGAGCAAGCCGATCCTGAAAGGGACAAGGAGGAATTTAAAAATTCAAACATTTCTTTTAATGCTCTCAATATCATCCTGTTTGAAACCGCTGCCTGGGTTAGAAAAGCTTTAACCATTCCACCACAAGCGTCACATTCATTTATCCCCATGCCTTTCTCCCCCCCAAAAAACCAACATCTCTCAATACTATATTTAGTTGAGAGTTGACTCAGGTGGTGGGATGGCAGTTTGGACTTGTATTGTGTCTCACAGCTGTCAGAGAAGATGACAAACCGGGTTTGCGTACATTGCTGCAAAACATACTCAAGAACAAAATGAACAAAAATTAAATCATGTATGAGATCATCTGATATTAGTACACATGATAAGTAGTGTGGAGCTCTCCACAAGTAGAATATTTGGTGTATAGGACAGCAGGGTGGCCAGTAACCTGGTTTAACATCCAGTGAGCAGATTGAACTTCAAACCGATATTTACAAGAATGATTTTCTGAAAAATCAAGCACAAGAAGTGCAGTATCACATGGCAGATTCTTTCTTAATAAATTGAACTGGTGCCACTGCCACCTGGGTGTACAAACATGTAAGCTCAAAAGTTTGAGAAAAACGGTAGACTAACTCATCAACTGTTCATGATTTTTCTACCAATTTTGTTTGTATTATACTCCCAGTGCTGGTAATTCACTGAAGCCGTGATGTCACAATCTGTTATGATTTTCAGCTTAATAGAACCTGTGCCACAATATGATTATTGTCGAAAACGCATGTATGCTTCAACAACTGTCCTAAAGACATAGGACAAAGTGAGGCATTCAGTGCTTCATTGACAGACTTAAATTGACTACCAACCGATGATAAGGCACAAAGCATCATTGCTGCATTCTCACAAATACCACACATGCACTGAACAAATTTAGAGTATTTCATTGGTAATGCATGAGCAGGGGGACACCTGAAAAAAGTATGTTTTGCTATTTCAATTTGAGGATTCTCAACAAAAAAAAAAATCATTGTACAAAGTTTAAAGTGGTTGACTGAGAAATTTTTTTCTGCTCCTTCAATCTCTTGCTGTACTGCCCCTTTCCGGGCAAATCGACGGAATGTTCCAGATAATACTCAACAATTCTATATCTATCTATCTATCTATAGATCTATCGATCGATCTATCCATAGATCTGAAGCTGCTTCTCTCTGCGGGCGGCCCATTTTGCCGATTCTTCCTTAGACTCTGTATCTAGGCAGCCTGATGTTCTGCTCTTGGTTTTCCCAGTCTCTGAGGCTTGAAATTGAACTTGATGTGGTCTAACCGCAAGTATTCTGTTAACAACAAAAATAAAGGGAAAGATTAAACACTAGCGAATTGCATAATAACCCCATATTGACTTACTCTAATCCAAGGCAAGCTCCAGCTGTGCATGTCTGGGATCCAAGCAGAAGAATTTAATTATTTCTAATTTCTTCGCTATTTGTTTAAAAAATTATTTTGTCATGTAATTATCAGTGCATTTCACTTTACCGAGACATGGACAAAGTTTAAGAAATTGTTTTACACACTACATGTGAGATATAACTCTCTCTCCGTCATTCTTAGAAGTGTTTCAGGCCAAAGAGGGCCAACTTTGCCTTCACCAGGTCCTTTATTTTCACTTTCAATCACCTGAAAACACACATTTGATTCCATCAAGTTGGGATGAGTTAAGTTGCAATTTCAAATGGAAACAAATGCTTTAGCAGCATTGCTTATTAATTTACAATTCTTACATTGGTATACAGATTAGGCAAGAAAATATTCAGGACTTTCTCAGGATAAAACCTGCCATTTAAATCTTACCTTCCTTTCTGCCATTTTCAGCATCTGTCTTCTGAGCTTCCTCCACATTCCTGTTGACCTCTTCTGAAACATAAAAAGTATTCATGGTATTTTTCCAACTGACAAAGGCTCCTCAATCTATGATCAATGGCAAAAAAAATTAAGAGTTAAATGTGACAGTCCAGCCGTAACAATCACAGTTCACAAAAACAATTTATACCTGTAGTTTTGACATGATTTCTGAACACTTTTTTGGCTTACTGTGTACATTTTGTTCATGATAAGGGAGGGAAACTAAAGCCATTATAATTTCCTCTACTTCAGACATTAAGCGTCACCGCCAACCGCGACACACATGGCTCTTGGATATTATATATTGGAGAGTCGGAAATTAGCTCATATTTTGCCTATCTTATGATGTGGTGTTGAGGATATTTTTCCCTCACATTCCAATTTTGATTTTCTGATAGTAAATTCCCACCTCAAGAAAGAAAAATCAAACTTTAAATCTGGAAATAAGGAAATCTGCAAAGAAATATGATAGTTAAGCTTCCTCTGTACAAAATCTTTCACTCTGAATCTTACCTTCCTGGTTGCTGATTTGGGCCGCAAAGTCATGGTCGGCATTTTCTACCATGCTGTCTTAGCATGTTTCCTCTTGACCTTACCCAGGTTCTAGCAGGCCACTGTAAAATTATATTACATTTATTAACAGGCCTAAATAACTTTAAGTTCATTAGATCAATAAAATGAAATGAAATTTCACATTCAACAAATTTTTCACTGTATTTCCTTCTTCGCCATGTCTGCATGTATGAAAGTTACATTTAACATCAACGCGTTGAAGGAAAAAAAAAGTTGTTTAATTCTTGTATAGTATGCTGTAGATCTACTTACTATTTTACACTCAAAGAAACACACACAAAAAGCAACTGAAATCAACTATTGAAATTGTGTGTTAAGAAAAACATTCCAAAAGAATTTCAATTTTTGCATGAAATATGTGGACCTGCAGCATGGCTGGTGATGAACACTTGGAGAGATCAACAACATGGAGAAAAAATGTCACTTTAACAAAGAAAAATGAAGAAAAGCGTTGAGAAACCATATTTTGTTATTGATGCCATTAACCTGACAAAGCCATGGTGTCTTAAATGCTTCCTGTATGTTAGTGATCACAATGTGTCGATTATTACCCTCTCCCTGATATGTACACACATTTCAAATTTAAAAAAAAGAAGTCTGCTTCATGTTAGTGATTTTTTTCTTTAACAAGATGAGTTGAATCCAAAAAGGACAGCACGATTCGTTTTGTTTCACTAAAGTCACGGGTTGGGAGAGAGACGACAAAAACGTTTGTCTATCAAATATCGACAGTGTGATGATGATAACAAAGCAAAAATAGCTCAGAATTTCTTCCCATCAAAGCATAAGAGATAATTCCCAACCTTCAATACATTTATCAGAATTCAATTAGGCACATAGACTTTCTGAACGCTTGTTGACTTTGATTTTACCCTGGGCTTTGCAACACTTAACACACCACATTTTGTTATTGACGCCATTAACCTGACAAAGCCATGGCGTCTTTTATGCTTCTTGTATGTTAGTGATCCCAATGTGTCGATTACTACCCTCTCCCTGATATGTACACACATTTCAAATTAAAAAAAAGAAAAGTCTGCTTCATGTTAGTGATTTTTTTCTTTAACAAGATGAGTTGAATCCAAAAAAGGACAGCACGATTCGTTTTGTTTCACTAAAGTCACGGGTTGGGAGAGAGACGACAAAAACGTTCGTCTACCAAATATCGACAGTGTGATGATGATAACAAAGCAAGAATAGCTCAGAATTTCTTCCCATGAAAGCATAAGAGATAATTCCCAGCCTTCACTACATTTATCAGAATTCAATCAGGCACATAGACTTTCTGAACGCTTGTTGAATTTGATTTCACTCTGGGCTTTGCGACACTTAACACACCACATTTTGTTATTGACGCCATTAACCTTACAAAGCATGGTGTCTTCGATGCTTCTTGTATGTTAGTGATCACAACGTGTCGATTCCTATATTTTCCTGACATAAAATACACATTTCAAATAATAGAAAGACAATAAAAATAGATCTTATGTACTTACAGCATGGTCAGCAGGTTGTATCCCACAAGGAAAGAAGAGGTCTATACCAAAACCTCATCTACACACACTCGAGACAAAGAGACGCCGCAGCACGTTTTCTCTCATGGCGTCACGCGTGACGGGGTGTGTTAGGAATCGAAACCAACAAATAGACGTTCATTTTCAAATTCAAACAAAGCTTGGGTAATCTGTTACAGTCTGTGATGTCATAAAGATAGGGAACTAAATTGATTGAAGAGAACAAAGAAAACCCAGAGGTGCAGCCTCATGAATTTATCACTTTTCACACGATACTTTGACGACAATGCAGTATTTTCCTCAAGCAGAACCCATTCTTTTAATTATTACGCAGAATATGATAAAAACAGTGAATGTTTCATTACTACAGAATATAGATTAGAAACACAGATTATTTTGACAGCGAATTTCTTCGACAGAAAAAACTTGAAATGGATTTTCAATTTTGTGAATTTTTGACGACAAAAACGTGTGATAAGTGATAGCGAAACAACACGCCGAGAAAAAGAAAAACAAGGCTTATATAAAGTTGAACGTTGATTGGAAACATAGGTGAACCATTCCTTTGTTTGTCAATTCAAAATGTGAGCAGCCAAATGATATTTCAATAACTTTATTGAGATTCTTGTAAGGTGACCACTTTCCAGGTAGATTTGACCTACTCTTATTTGGCAATGACTCATATACAAAAATAATATGTAGTCCCAATATATACAAAAATAATGTGTAATCATAGATTGTCAAAAACCTATGACAATGTCTATGGACCTCCAACATGTAATTTTTGTGCTTGAGAATTGCTCTGAAAAATCTTTAATGAAAATGATGTTGGAATCATAGACTCTTTTCTTTTTTGGTGCATGTATCTTGTATGTATGCATCATGAATTTTTAACTTTGGCTCAACATGATTAAAAACAACTTACACCAACACATTCAAAGACATCCTCAGTGCCATCATGAAGATGAAGCACTCCAGTTTTGTCTCCAAACCACAGCTGGTTGTCATGGTAACTCAAACACATTGGATAGCTGTCAAGCTGCTGGAAAAGGATCACACAATGAATATTAGGTATATAAATTTGTAACGAAAATAAAAGATGAGCACTTTTCATCGTAATTTCCAATCTTCTTCAACATCAACCTTATTCTACTTTTTGATAACTATCAGTTATAAAACCTCACCTACCACTGCATTTCTCAGGTTCTCAAAGGAAGAAAAACATATGTGACCAGGAAAACAGAATAAAGTGCGAAAAAGAGTCATGTTTTATCGCCGCAGAGAAATTATAAGCAGAACTGTCATGTGATGTTCAAATGAAATCAGCTGAAAAAATTTCCCATCATCTACCTAATGCCTACAAACACTGGAATAGATGATAGTAACATAAAGACATTCTGAAGCAATTCATATTCAAATTCAGAAAGGATGACGTACATGTACAGTTTTTTCCCTGGCTGTGGAAAAGCCAACATTATTCTACATTGTTTTTATTCCCATACCTTGAACATCATGAATATTTTTCCACCTCTGCGGTCATATATGGAGATGGATTTGTCTTCACTTCCTGAGATGATGAATTTCTCATCTCCAGTTACACATAGCACTGGCTTGGTGTGGAACGTCCGTGATCTAGGGGTAGGGCTACGCGGGTCAATGAAATAGACCTTCTTGTCAAAGCAGCTGGCAACAATTTCATTTTCTTCAGCATAGAGGGAGAGGACAGCTGACTTTAATCTGCAAAGCATCATTGTCAAAGAGTCAGTTACGGTGCTTATGAACTGAATTATAATATTTGTAGTTTAAAATCCTCAAACTAAATTTACAGAATCTGCCCTTTTTGTAAGTACTATGTATTTGATTTTATCTGCATATTTCAAATGTGAGATGTTTCGAAATGGGACGGACATTCTCCCTTCTAAGAACTTCATCAAAAAATAATCTGGAAACAGATGTATGGTAGAAATCACATACTGTCCCTCAATAAATTAAAGCAATAACCAAAAATGTGATTCATGTTCATCAAATGAGGGAAATTCAGCTTATTGCTGAGCTATTATACCAAGTATGTTAATTAACAATGAACAAATACTCCTTACACCAGTTCAAACTCATCAAAATATTATACTACTACTAACTTTGTATTTACAGTGAAACACTGAGCAGTGGTCACTTGGATATCCAGCTTTATTCTGGAAAAGCTTCTAGATACCACAATGACAAATGCTGCTCTGACAGCATTACTACAGATATTCTCTGACAGTTACCACTGACATGTATACAGCTTACTTAAAATCTGCCACTTGGTCACAGCCTGCTTCCACATCAAACATGCGAACCCATGTGTCCCAGGATCCAGTGATGACCTTATTTCTGACAGAGGCAATACTCCATATCCAACCCTAGAACAAGCAAGAGTAAATTCTACATTAGTGGCCATGAGACACTCATGCACCCAACATCCATATCAAATTGTACTGCAATTTACTGAAAAATCATGCAATCAAAAAGGTTCCATAATATTTATTTACTACACAAAGAAAAGGTAATTTACACAAAGACTTAAAGAGAAGTTAATTTCAACTATCAGCAAAAAACTTTTGCGTTAAGAGAAAGGTCCAATATATTTAACACCATATTACTCCAATTTTCATATCCAAATAGACACAGAAAATACTATCAGGACACAGATTATAGGGAAGACATTCTATATAAATCAAAACAAAGAGTTACTTTTTCTACAACTATTCTATGGGCGGGCCTGGTGTGCCAATTATTGACATTACAATATTGTACATTTATGCATGACCTTTCTTCTCTATGTAAAGACATAGAACACTATGAAGACCAGAACGTCAAAGTGAAATTAGCAACATATAGAAAATGATTTTAACTGTCACCTGATGTACAGTTCTATTGCTGTGAATCAACATGTCCTTCATTTGGCTTTCATCCTTCCCAGGACCTGGATATTTTGTCAAATCAATGAAGTTCAAGATGCGGTTGCGATCACCAGATACAACAATCTGACCCTCCTGAAAGCAGAAAGACAATTATTATTATCAAATATCATCTTTTATCTTGGAATTGTCAGGACTATCATTATTAATTATTATTCACTATTGTATTAATATTTCTCAGTATGTCTTAGACCAGACATGGTCAACTACGGCCCGCCAAGCAATTTTGGACAACCCTAGGGTTGCCTGAAAACCAATTTACACACCAGAAACCAAACTACAAGAAAATAAATCTGACATACATTCATGCTCCCTGCACCTGAAATTAAACAAGAAAATTTTCTTTAAAAATCAACATCCAAATAAATGACCTGCCATTTTTAGAAGGGCTCTAATAATTATGATGTTCAGTGTATCAGGCACTCTGCATACTTGTAGTTTTTAGGTGTGGCCCTTGATTTAGGACAGGCTGCTCATATCTATCTTATGCAAATGCTTCTGTATCAAAATACACTTTCATTACAGCATGCTACTTTAACCAGTAGGTGTGTGTTAAACCAAAGAAAAAAAAGGTATATTTAAACAAGCTTGTAAAAAAACAAAACAAACCTATATACAGATAGTAGTAAATGGACACTGAAGACCAAAAGCATGGAAATTACATCTGTTTGAAAGCCTGCATTTTTTTCATGACATTGATTTTTCATTCATCACTGAGATCCCACTTTTCAGTTTTTTTGGTGTCATATGCGTTTTTACAAATAATGATCCATTACCATTGCAACATTTCAGAATGATGGAAATCTGAGAATAATTTTTGCTTGACACTGCCACTAGATTTTGGCAACAACTTTAATGATTTTACGAATCCATGTCTTTGTGGTGTGTACACTGGCTCATCACATTATGGACAGACTGATGATACAAAATACTTACATTCATAAGGTGCACAGCATCCACTTCCCCAAAGACATTACAAGAATACATAAAGTGATCTGTATTGGCAGAGGGATCTGACCACACCCTGTGGCAGTCTTCTCGCTCCACACAAGCATCCACCCAGCTGAAATCTGGATCTACAAAAGAAGATCAATAACGACTTGTGTCAAAATGGGGTTGACATAGATGATTCCAGTCATGATATGATATAGGATGACAATATGTTTATGATGATAACAGCAATTTATAAAAGAATAAAAAAAAAAAAGAAGATGTAATTCTTAACCAGATAATAACAATCAACAAGGTCCTTGGTATGTACATTGTGTGGTTATCATGCTTAACACTGTAGTGGAACATTTTAATTTTTACAACGCACATAAAATTTCACTTTCAGATATTATAATTTATAGTTGTGCAACAATCAAACAAGTTACTCTAATGTGGAGTCATAAAAGTATAAGTACACTGAAATGTAGCATATACACAACTTTCCTTTAACACACTCAAGTGTTGCACATGCAGCTTTTCCTTGTATATGATATATATATATTAAATACAAAGCTTAAAAGCATTCACTCAGTGAACTCTGTTGTACACAAGTAACAAGGCAAATAGGTGGTGGAGGGTCATTCAATGCTTTACAACTGCACACTTAAACATTTTACATAACATGGAATAAAAATTCTGAACAACGCATACAGATCTTTGCCCTCTGTTGATCTTAGAGAATCTAGAGCTGTAAGTGACCCCAGCAAAATTGTCTGAACTTTTTTCGCCAAATGCGGTATCGGTATTTTTGACTCCCACGCCATGGTGAAAGGCCTAGACTAGTTCTGGCACTGCAAAGTCTGAAATGTTAGGCCCAATCTAGCGCAGCGTTGACACAAGATTGAAAGACTGAAAGTGGAAGTGCATCTACCTATCTAGTAGTGTTTCATGCATGCCCCCTTGGGCTTGAATATGGTCAAGTCGTCGTTTCCGGCATTCGTAATTTTAGCACCTCAATTCGCTTCTGATCTCAGACTTTCAATTTGCTATTCGGTGTTGGAAACCTCTTAGAGCTGCTGAATCTTGGAAAATTAATTCGAAGGCAGATTGTCAGAAAACTTACAGATCTGAGAATCTTGTCGAGAACTGTCGTAGGTTAATATAAATTTCAAAAAAGAACTTTCTTCACATATGATGATTTAAAGGTTGCTCGAAGGTACCTACCATTAGAATTTACTCCACGGTCTATAGATCATGGAGTATAAAAATACTCCATAACATAAAAACGGGTTGATTCATGTATAAAATATCGTTCATTATGTATATATTTGCACCAAATCATAATGTATTCTCACACTGAACAGCTGGAAAGTTTTTTGGCCATCTAACTGTAATCCTCATTTTCCAGTAAGCCTCATTATCAAACATGGCTTGAAATCTTTGGCAGACCTGACTCAGGGCATATTTCACTATTCGGGCCTCCAAAAAACTGGCGATGTGAAAGATGACATCATCATCCAACTGATCCAAAGTAAGACCACCTGAAACATGACATGAAACATGATAGCATCTTGCATTAAATCTAAACTGAATTTGAATTATCCTTTCAACATTTTCAATGAATGAAACACTTACACGATGATAATGGTATCAATTTTTTAGTTATCAAAACAATCAATTAATCATTGATTATTAACATTAGAATTACCAAAATTTAACTATTTCTCTTGTACCAGAATCTGGACATTTCACAGACATTATAAATGAGTAGAATAAATTAATGCCACTGTGATTTGGGGCCCCAATCACTGCAGTCACTGCAGTAAAACTATCTGAATCAAGTATTAATCATTCACATATTGCACATGTGGGTGACACTTTCAGTCCTGTGAATTTTGAAACTGATAATCCAAGAATTCAGGATCCTGAAATTGCTCTGATATTTGTTGGTGCTGGGCCCTGTATGGCATCCTGTGGCTTGAAGAAAAGAAAAAAACAATTTAAACAATGATCAGACTATACCTTTGAATCATCAGACATTCAAGACCCCTGAATTTGGAAATTTGGCACTTGCCACAAAAAAGACAACTATGTGCCTCGTAAAAATTTGTTTTGTCTTTATAAAATTAATCCATTTTACCAGTATAGGGATGATCCAGATCGCGTTCTTCATGCATAATCTCCTCTTCTAACTTAACACGGTCTCCAACATGTACACACTGTGCAACGCCTTCCCCATCCTGACTTGTTATGAGACAGGTGGAATCACATGAACTCTCTGTGTTTCCTCTCAACTCTGATGAATCTCTCATACAATCAAGCCGATCACAACCACGGGAGGCTTCAAAAGCTGATGCCGTATGAAAAAAGGCTATTTTCTGGTCAGGATGACATACTTCCATTTCATCAGCAGTAGGTAAACCTTGTTCCATTTCTCTGTCATCTTCATGACAAAAATTTGTAGGTGCATTATTTAGTCCACCCTTTGGAGATATAGAAGAGTCATTTGTTTGAATTGACTTTTTAGCCTGTAATATGTGAAGGTCCTGAAATTCACTGGAAATATTTTTATTAGCAGAGCGCGTAACATTTGGACATTCATCTAGACTGTTATGACATTCTTCCAGACGTGCATGCTCTTTAAATTCATCTTCACAATTTTCCGCTTTGCAATTGGTAACATCCATACATTTTAGATCCACCAAGTGTTTTAGTGCTTGTTCATTTAATACTTGTCTGCTTGCTCCCTCTTCACCATCAGCCCTGGGTGTCAGTGACATGGGCTGCAATCCTGCTGCAGTATTCACTCTTCCATTATCTCCAGCATCACTGTGAGCTGCTGAATCTAAAGACAAGATTTAAACATAAGATAAGCATCTAGTATTATCCTGGGGAGGTCTTCTGCGTGTGTCTCGTGGCCAGATTTTCTCACATTATGAAAATTATGTAGGCCCTATGGGAGGTCCTCCGCCCGTGCGCGCCAGTCAAGAAAACACACTAAAGAGGGGACACTTGAGCGCGCTTATCAAAAGGTTGGGTTAAGTATTTGTATGGGACAAAGAAAGAAGAAAGAAAGAACGAAAGCGCGGGTTAGGGGAGGTCTTCATCATATTATGTTTGTTAACTTTTTGGTAAGTGGCGCGGATGGGGGAAAGACCTTCCGGCCCTATTACAGTCATCTTCAGGGATATTTTTTATAGTAATATATATGCCGCTTGTGATTACTGGCTCGATATATTAACCTTAGTCCCCGCGCAACATGCGAGACATGGGAGGCCATTATTTTGTCCGACACGCTTAACCGCGGGAGGCCACATTTTTGTATAGCAACAGTGCGCCTCGCGCTTTGTTTATTTGGTTGCCAAGGCTGTCGTTTTTTTTTTTTTGCGCAGTATTTTCGCGTGTTTATCTATCCTGTCACCCCTACTATATCTAACAAAATGGTATCGTCCGATTACGTTTATTACGATGCAACTATTTTCAACTATTCGCCATACTTGTGTAATAGTACTGATGGTCTGAAGTTTGAACTTTGGAAAATCTTGGGGAAACTTTTACTTTGATGGTGGTTGTCGTCTACATGTGAAATGAGAAGAAAGGGGCCATATGCGTATTTGAGACGCCGTTTTACGTCTGTAATTATGAATTCCGATGTAATATTAGGGCATACTGCATAAGGGCGTCTGTCAGTAGGTTTTTCATCAGGGAAAACTAGGAGAAAATGACCGACTTTGTTGTTGGTCGTTGTCTTTATTTGATGTGGTAATTAGAGATATATTGTGTTCCTTTGGTTAAACCGCTTTTCAGTACATGTATGTGCTCTACGACCTGGAACTGGAAATCAAATCTCTCGCTAAAACTAACATTATAGTACGTGGACGCTTTACATAGTAGAGGAGGGAGAAGGCAATGTCACGATACATGTGGTTAGTAAATTAAGCGAATGGCTTAAAATATAATTCGTTCACCTGAATGGCCTGACTTAGGGACAGAAAAAGCGCAGAGGTCTTGGGAAAATGATAAAACGTGTGTTAAACGGCATGTAAATGCAGAAAAGTCTTGATTTGGACCTTACACAAATAAAACCTACTGCATATCATCGCAAGTACTTTATCCAAATATCATTACGATTTATCCACCACCATTGTTGTTATTGCGTCCTGAAGTATACGCGATACAGGTGTTCACAAGGATCCGATTGACCCGACCACCGAGGTTATCGGCAACACGCGAACGATCGGCTGACTGGCTGCTGGCTATCCCCGCACAGGGCGTTACGTGGACGAGTTCACTCAATGCGGGACGAGGGTTAAAACGCACATCCTGGCAAAACTGGCATGAGACACATTCAGAAGACTTTCCTTATCTTGTGAATGGGGAAAAAAAAACATGTTTCAAGCTCAAAACAAAGAGCTAGATCTAGATATAGATCTATATGTTTTGCAATCACAGGTTTTGGGCATGCCGCCTAGCAATGAATGCAGACAAAACATGCAAACAATTATTAAGGCAGTTTACAAAGCTATTGCGAAAATACTGGGTTTCGCTGCCCTGCTACCACTCTTGGCCTTGCTTACAGTAGCTTGGCTTTGCAACCATGATTTTAATTGCTGCAGGAAAAGTCGGAACATATTTTGTTTTTAAAATTTAGGCCTAATTTGTAGCAGCCCTGAAAGAAGATTGTACATGCATTATCAACTTCATCATTAGATCTATACTAAGCAATATTTTCATACAATGCGTGAGCCCTGCCCTGGTCACAACCAGAGCCTCAGCTGTGTGCACGCTATTTTCAGATGCCTAGATCTAGGTAGGCCCCCCTATTTAAATAGGAATTTAAAAGAAAAAAAAGGATAGAAAAACATAAGAATAACATTTTAGACAACGTCGGTCAGGTGCCTTAGCTAGTTCTTTTATAAACACAAATCACTTACCATCCATTGCTGCAATAATTGAAACCCGAATTCAGTCTAAAGGAACGAGAAAGCAACTATTTTTAGTTAGATAGTTAGATGTCATGAGTCATTTCACATTATCCCTCTGTTATCCTTCCATTTGTAAACACCACGGTATTTCAGAAAAACGTTTATAACAGAAGTGTTGATTGGACAATGCAATTCATATATACCAATGAAAAGTTGGTTAACAGAATGCAATATTAGAATACTATTTGGCAAGATTCGCCATTTTCTTAAAAATATGATCTTAATTACTTTCACTTTCGTTGTACTTCGAAATGTTTTAAACATGATCAAATGTCTCAGAAAACAAATCCCTACTAACTACCCACCGTTTTTGTTAACAGTCTAATTGTATATAAATAACGATCAGCATTTTATTTTTTAAAAAACAAACCTACAATGGAACTGTATAATGGTTGGTGCAGTTACTTTCCTAGTTATTTGTTAAGCTCTTAGTAGTGGGCTCAGATCATTTTGTGGATCGCATTTTCGAAGTTCTAAACTACTTTTTGGTCCAGGAAGACTTATACTCTGTAGGCTATCAATGTAAATTCTGCATTCAGAACTCTGATTTAATTTTTGTTTGATCTTACAACTCTTTTTCTTCTCCCGCCCCTTTCTATGCTGTTGTTGTTTTTTGTAGAGGGAGGAGGCGACGATGTTGACAAGATGAGAAGTCAACACAGTAACATCAGTACGACTACTTCTTGAAAGGCACAGAGTTATATAAACTCGTGACTTCGTACCAGGTGGTTTTCCCATAACCTGAAGGCTAAATGTAGGCCTACCCATGCAGTGTGAGCTGATCATAGCCCAGTCAGCAAAGCTACGCAGATCCGACGCATAGGATTGAGGTCAAGTTTGCACATAGGAATGATATCGCTCCTACGTAGATCCGTTGATTACCACACCGCGCCGACGTCAATTTGATGCAGGGAACCCGCCCCTGTAGGCTACCAATCCTACCATTCCTAAGGAAATCTACGTCGGATTGCCATCGTGATGCTGACTGGGAGAGGCTCTGTTATAGGCTCTATACCAGATCCTTACTTCCTTGGCTTGACAAAGATGTTATGATTTTCAGCCATAACCACATCTAGGCTACATCTCGAAGAAAATTGAATGTGTGTCAAATACAATCTCCCATAATTATGCATTAGCACGCTATGCACGATGTTTCTTTTAGGGAAATGTGAACCGAACTGAAGGCTCTTCAAAGGCAGTCAGTCCAAATCCAGATGACTAAATTCCCGAATTCTAATCTAATCACAGGACACCGGTGAGAGGGGCAGAAAAATGAAGTTTCGGACGGATACGCAAAAGTGCCCTTAAAATTCCTAAAATGACAGCCCAACTGGAGGCTTAGTTAAAGATCACTCCGTTCAGTTTTTACACCACCTTTGAAAGTTTCAAATTTTCGTACTTTCGAAGTCAATCCTGATCTCAAACAAGGTGGCGCTCAGCTAGATGATTTGCAACTAACGACCTACTATCAATGCCGTTTATTTAACCGTATTCTTCTAACAAGAGCAGGCAACAATTCCTACATATGTACCGGTCCATGTTTTCCGAGTTGTCTCGCTCTTCTCGCTGCGCGTGGCAAACAACCCCACTGTGAAACGATTGACGGCTTGAAGACGAAGACATGGACTGGCGCATTATGAGAGATAAATTGAAACAACAACAACAACCCACAAAAGCCGTGAGGTCGCATTAGGACTCGACTCCGAGTTGAAATGGGGCAATAGAGAAGAAAAAGTTGTATTCTGCTAAGTCTCATATTTGCAACAAATAAGAAAACTATACAATGAATTCTGAAAGAAAAACAAATTGAAAATGAAAATAAAATAAAATATACAAGCATTAAGCCGCTACGACCTTCGTCAGGGTAAAGACAAAAGCAAAAACAACAACAAACAATAAAAAAAAAAGTAACAAAAAACACTTTCAACTAAATTTTAAAATAAAAAAAGAAGGAATATTATTATGTGGAGAGTAATTAGCGGCCCTCAAACGTTTCAAGTAAGCCTACTGTGAAACTGATGGTGCATTCACTGGTCCAGGCAGACACAATCGTAGACAAAAGATCAAGGAGATGAAGCTAAAGGAGGAAAGCAGTGATTGCCAACTATAAATCCCTAAGCACTATGTCCAGAGGCAAGGTGCCCGCCTCTCATGCCAAGGGTCCCGTGTTCAAAACCCGGCCGGCGCAGGCATGTTGGAAATTTTTCTCATATTTTCGTGTCCCTGATCCTATTGAGGGGTAGGATCCAGAACCTAGTCTTCTCGGATAAGAACGAAAAAAATCCGAGGGCCCGTGCGCACGTTGCGCACGTTAAAGATACCTTAGCAGTTGGAAATCGTAAAGAGCAGACCGAGCAGGTCGCTGCCCAGGCAAATTAAATAAAAATTCATCCCTACCATTCCCCTCCCCCTCCCTCATCCCCCCCCCCCAAAAAACCAGCAACAACAATAACAACAACCGCCGACCGGCGCTGCACTGTGGCGACGACGTGCCTGCTCCAGTTGTAACTGGGCTGCAATGGCACAAAGGCAAATTTCCCAAATGGGATTAAAGAAGTAAACAAATACAAATACAAATACACATACAAAATACAAATTTAGTATAATAATTGATTATCCCAAACCAGAAACAAATTTGGCACTTTACTCTCCAATCAAATCGTAATCATCTTTCCTGACAACTTCCGCGAGAAATTCCGGATCATCTTTTTCTATAACATTGGCTTTCTGTCATCCATGATGATTAAAAAGCGACCGAAGAAGGACTATGGGGACAAGCCTTTTTTTCCTGTTTTTTTTACAATTCTCAGTGATCCAAATGAATGTCCTCGCACAAGCATAAACATAAACTTAAGGACACTCAGATGAAACGTTTCTAAATCAGATCTATAGAAAGAAATACTTCTTGCATACTGCTGCTGACGGGTAACTTCACAGTTGTATTAAACTTTAAGATAAGATAAGATAAGAATCACTTTATTATCTCTGTCACAGAGAAATGGAGAGCAAAGAAAATGCAGATGCTCCACGCGGAGACCAACAATCTAGTGAGCGCCCTTCAGGATCTGAAGATCAAGATGAAACTTTTCCTTCTCAGTCAAACAGCCGAAGTCTGAAGTCAGATCTTGTGAAACGGGTGATATCTATGAAGCAAAAGGCAAGCAAACAGGTGAAAGAACTGCAAAATCAGATTCCTATCCTCGTCGCAGGGAAGGGACGAAAGGAAGAAGACATTTCTCAAGAATCCATACAGAGACCCCCACAGGATGGTGGCACCGAAGATTCAGAATTGGCTCTGAACGACACGTGGCCAGCGTCTTTGTCAGTCGAGGAGAAATCACCAGCAAGTGCAGCTCGGTTTACAAGGTCACCCATCTTTGTTCCAGTAGCAGCACCCCCACGGTCTCCACGAATTTCACGCGAACTGGGAAAGATCCCAGTGGCAATAAAGAACATTGAGCTTCCTTTAGTGTCACGCGAAACACCCCTAAGCCAGCATTCTTATCCGTTCCCAGGTGCTCAAGCGTCGGCTGTCTTCATGGATGATCACGAGACAAGAGATAGGCTTGATACGGAGCCATCGTCTACAAGTCAGAGCCATGCAGCTAGTGAAGACACGAAACCAGCCACTGAATCTGCAAAATTTATGGTACACACCCCAATTCCTTATTCCGATGTCACAAGCAGTGTATGCACGGGAGGAAATTTATACAGCCATATTCCAACTGAATTTGAATACCAAGCAGCTTCAGCATCACCAGCCTACGAAATACAACATCAAGCTTCCACAGAGCATCACAATCAGGAACTCGCTCCAGTGAGAAGACTGCAATCTTATGTTCCCAGAGCTGTGAGTCCTTCATCGCCAAAAGTTCGCACATCACTTTCTCCATCAACAGATTCGAGAAAATCCTACAGCCATGGAACCATCAGCAACGTCCGGGAAGACAACGATGCCACCATAAGTAGTAAGGAAAACGCTGGTGTAAATGCATACAGCAGACGACATGCTGACATCAGTACTCCTTTTACGTATTTGGGAAGGGTCGACAACGATGAGATGTATAATTTAAGAGTCTCCAGCCCATCACCGCCGTCCGTTCCAGATGCAGTTTCGGATGTTCAGTTTGAACAAAGCAGACTTACATCTCGGCGGCATAGTGTCTACCGTCCAGCACCCCCGCCACCACCTTACCTGCATGCAACCATCAACCAGTCTCCAGGACCACTAAGAGGTTATACACCTCCGCCCATGCCTAATTATGGCTTTCACTTGCCCCCGCCCCTTCCTCCCCCACCACATGCTCTCCTGCATGGTTATGGAGCAACTCGACCCTACCAGGGCCCTCCACCTCTGGTTCAGCCACAAACCTCACGGGTGACACCGAGTGCTCCTGTGGACAAGGAGCAAGAGCCCACCACACCAAATTTATACAGGTTTGTGTTTCTCTTTCCTCAATCTAGCCCTTTCCCATCTTCTCTAGTTCTCATTTATACATATCTTCTTTTTCGCCATCAGATTTCCCTGACGACTGACTGATTGAATCGGTGCCTGCCTGCTTGGCTGCCTGCTGCCTGCCTGTCTGACTGACTCACTGACTGACTGACTGACTGACTCACTGACTGACTGACTCACTCACTACGCACGCACTCACTCACTCACTACGCACGTACTCATTCACTCACTCACTCGCCTTTGCAGAGAAACCTCTGAAACTTCGGGGTCAAAGCTATTACGAGGCTGGAGCAATGTGACCTCGTATGTACGAATGAAATCTGAGCAAATTTTGGATGGCGTGAACAGAAAACTCTCATCTTCCACATCACAGACTTTGGACCCTCCAGCAAGCTACACTGCCTATGAACATGACCACAGACCTCCATATCGCAGACCCAGTGTAAGACTATAAAATATTGTCCCATCTGTACACGTCGCTTTTTTTCTTTCCCATATTCATTTGAATAACAATCTTAGCTACTTGGAATTGGCGAGATCAGTAACATCACAGTTGTTAATGTCATGGCAAACATAGATGTCGTGTTTTACAATCACTTAAAGTCAAATTGAACATTTAGGTTATTTTGCCCCGAAACAAATTAATAACTTTGAGGAAATACTGACTTCTCTTTAAAGTTTATGAGTAGCAGGTGATGGTGATGGCTGAACATAGGTACGAGGTTTACAGACAATCATAACGTTCATCAAACGGCTCCTTTAGTATTCATTTTGCCCTTGAAAAGTAAACAAAAAAGCCAAACAAACTAGTCAAATGATTGGAACAGCACTTCTTCATTTTACAAGAAGGTCGATTGCCTGTGATGTTACATTGTACTAATTGTCAACCAGGGACAGGATTTTAGAGATTTATGTTTTTCATTTGCAAAGGAAAGAAACAGAAAGTGATCCTTCAGTTATCACAACCAAGCTTAGAATTCTTCATTTTATGTTTATGTGATCAATTCTTCTCGAATTTTCTCATTGCAACGCCTGCGTTCACTATTTTCAGCGGAGACACGAGAGAATATTTGAATAAGATTAAAATTTACTAGAAAATGAAAAAAACTATCAGAAATGGATGAGACACCGTCATTAATAAATTGTCGGGTATTTGTCTTATTGTTGTACAGGGTGACTCAAAATGAATGCAACCCATAAAAGTACCCACAACTGCTACAAATGGGAATGGATTGAGTTTAATTTTTACACACATCAACGTAAGATGATAACAATTAAGTTCTGAAAGTTTGAGTCATTTCGGTTGGGTGGTCCACATGTTAGCGACGTTCAAAGATATGCTCCAAATGTCCACCGCGTTGACGGAGACACTCCTGAATGCGCCGTGCAAAATTGTCCACCACGCGGACACACTCTGCCCCTGGAATCTCCCTGATCCTTGCTGTTATTGCAGCTTTCAAGTCCATGATTGACTGGGGGTTGTTCTCATAGACGTGGTCTTTCAAATAACCCCACAGATAGAAATCTGGGGGGGGGGTTAAGGTCAGGTGAGTGCAGGGCCCACTCAGGGTCACATCTTCTGCTGATCAGTCGCTCTTGAAAGTGTTGTCGCAGCCAGGTCAGCGTTCGGTTTGATGTGTGTGGGGTGGCCCCGTCCTGCCGGAACCATTGCTCTGCACGAATGAGTCGAGCACGTCTCCCGAGTGTTGTCCAGAACTTCCTCAGGACCTCGATGTAACGGTCTGTGTTGACCGTGACGGACCTTTCCTGTTCGTCCTCAAACCAAAAAGGACCAATAATGCCATGCTTTGACATGGCCACCCAGGCACTACATTTCACTGAGTGTAATGGACGCTCAAGAACACCCTCTGGTGGTGCTGTGCCCCAGAAAATACAGTTTGTACTGTTCACGTGGCCAGACAGAAGAAAATGTGCCTCATCTGAAAACCACACATCATCAAGAAAGTCGGGATCCACATCAATTTTGTCACTAGACCATTGACACATGACGACCCTTTTGTCCTTATCCGCCTGCGTCAACTTCTGTTTGATCTGAATTCTGTATGCATACAGCTGAAGGTCCTTGATCAGTATCCACGTCTAACTGATTCCCGTGCAATGCCTAGCTCTTGGCTCCGACGTCGGATAGACTTCTTCAGGCTGCGACCAACAGAGTCCCTGACAGCAGCAACATTTTCAGCGGTCCTTGCGCTCAAATGTCGTCCAGTTCTCACCTCTTCAGCTTTAGAGTTCAGTTTTTGCACAGTTCCCGATCTCCTGAACTTATCCACCCATCGGTAAATCTGACTTTTATCAGGATAATCGTTAAAGTTAAACTCCCTTCGGAATCTTGCCTGCACTGATTTGAACGATTTCGTCACAAAATAGGTCTCAACACAAAATGGTTTTTGTTCAGTTGTCCAAGGCATTTTTAGTACTGGCTGCTATTTTCTCTTGTTGTTATCCTCTCCTCTAGCGGAATCTGCAGCATAAAACGAATTGGATTACTTTTCACGATTTTATTCGCTATGATATGGGTTGCACTCATTTTGCATTTTTGCCTTTTCCTGGAACTAAATAAGGATTGAAGTTTGGTCGGCAAAAGGGCTAAAACCCATACAACATATCAAGCGTAATTATATCTCGAAAAGTTTTTAACCTATTGGAATGACACTTATACGTAATAAAATTAGGAGTGAGAGAACCACTTTCACGATAAACCTCAAAATCAACAAGAAGTCACATACAACAATATGCCAAATACCCCACGAAATGTATAGATTGATGACTCATTCCTCTCCACCCTCAGCAGGAACAGCAACAGCCGGGACAACCCTTTCTGCTGGGATATCCAATGGAATATGAGAGGATTCTGTGGGACATGACATGTTGCTGTTGTTGGCCTGTGGGCTTAGCATCCAGAATCGTCTCCAGGATTGTAGGTTTCATAATGATAACATTTCTATTGTTGTGGTCCAAATGTTTAGCGTACAGACTCGTCTCCAAGATTGTAGATTTCATAGTGATAATACCACAGTTGTTTTTGAACAAAGGTTTAGCGACCAGATTCCTCTCCAAGATTTTTGTAGGTTGATGATAACATTTCTGCTGTTTTTGTCCAAAAGGTTTAGTGTTTAGATTAGTCTCCAAGAAGGTAATTAGAGATACATGTACTCATAATGGTAACACTAAAAAGGTGGGGGTGGGGGTGGGGGGTGGAGAAGCTGAGCATGGGGAAAGGTATGGAAAAGTACAGACAAATCAAAGTGTGTTGCCCGTTCATTGACTTAGTTAATGTGTTTTCAATATCTTAGGCCTATTTCACAAAGAATCTATGAGTTACCTCAAAAAGCATACTGTCGATTTTCCTGCAAGCGCAGATTGGTTGTTGGGATTTTGCATCAGGGATATTAAAGTTTTTTGTGCAAGCTCTTAAGACGTCCGCCAACTCACAAGCGCATTAAGTGAACACAGTGGCAGACCTTCGTTTTTAGGACCATGAAGTCTGAACTCTTATGGGGCCCCTCGGCTACTACTGCTACTACTACTGCTACTGATCCCATAATCCACCCGGATCGTAGGGGCGCTGCATGACAGAGAGCCTCGTCAGGTGCCTCCACTTTTCGCGGTTGTTTGCAAGCGCCTGAGTTTGGGCGAAGGATTTCCCGGTCCACTCCGCAATGTTGTCAGTCCACCTCTTCCTTTGCCTTCCTCTTCTTCTCCTCCCCTGCACAGTTCCCTGAAGAATGGTATTGGATAGGCCACACGATCTTGTTATGTGGCCATACCATTTCAGTTTTCTTCGTTTCACAATAGACAGCCACAATAGGACAACATTTAAAATTCACTCATTAAAAAGATTTCTTCGGGCACCTCTGGGATCAGGGGCCCTGAAGCTTAGTTTCAAAGTAGATCTGCAACTGCATGTACGAATGTATTAAAATCTAGGGTCACGTTGTCATTAATGCACACCAGATAACCCGTGGAGAACATGTTGTCAGGGATACTCTTTGAATTTTACCATTGCTTGACATCTTCTCTGAGCTGACACGCGGTATTGTGGCCCAGTGAGTCCTGACACTATCAGACCATCTTCTTTATCAATGGACGCTGACACGATGAACGGCTCACAGCGCTTTTAATACTGATTTATCTTTCCCAGTGGCGAGTCCAACGCGAGCGTAAAGGATCCAAGCCTCCGTCCGCCATCACCTCTCACCCTTAAACTGGTTTTTATCTTAGAGGCCGAACCACACTTTACACTGTACACTGTGGTTACCACAAAACTGTTGTTAGGGACGCGGGGTGTTTTACATTGTAATCCATTGCTGAACAGTGAACACAATACAGCATTTTCTCTGTTTGGCTTTGTAATCAGACCACGCGCCCATAACAACATTCTTACCCACAGTCTTTTCAGTCATACTCCCACTGCGTGCAAAGATCTCTATCTGTGTTGCATGGAAGCACACACACACACACATATAATATGCTGGTCGTGAGACAAATTTAAACTGCACTGTGGACATTTGGGTGCATGAAAGAGCTCCCTGTTACCTAAGAGCTTGACGGAACATTAATTTGTGCATTGTTAATGAAATTGAGGTTGCGATGAGATTTGAATGTTGGCAACCGCCCCAACTTTTGTCTTTGAGGTACCTTAAAAATGTAAACAACTTTTGTTATACTTTAATCTCTTGTCAAGCAACAGTTAAAACTATTATCTAGATCTTAATTTGTGAATAGAAAACTTCATGTGTAGTTGACTTCGTCAGTAATTCTTGTAGGCTGCAGCCTGACCAAACACGCACTGAGTTTAAACAGTTAGTTCGTTTCGAGAAAACGGACTTTCGAGTTTTGCCTTTTTAATCGCACATAAATAAGAATTCCTACGGACTTACTGGTATGTTTATTTAATTTTCTCCAAAAATTGTGATGGATTTGATATGTCTGCTTTGTGGTTAGAGATCCGAGCCACAGTGCATTCAAACTAAACAGTCATAATATTATTTTGGTACTGAAAGTGATATCTATTGGCCACCAACAAACAGTTGATTACAATTTGGGTGGTAATGGCCGATGGGAAGGAATCTCTAGCAGTTATCATGAAACAAGAACAGGAAGAAAATGCAAGGAATAAGGAACCATGGCCGAAAGGACCAAAAAAAAAAAAGGCAATTAGAAACTGACCCCAAGGTCAACAGCACGCATGTCCAATGCACTACCAGCTGAACCACTGAGCCCCAAGGCAGAGGGGACCGTGAAGCCCTCCAACCAAAATCACTGATCTCTCATGAACATAATATTATTGTATTATATAAGAACAATGTAACTAGAGTCCCGTACATTGCTCTTTTGTCTAATCAAAACGAGATTCCGTTTCTCCCCGGCCCACGGCCAAAGGATTATGAAACGCTTAAGTGCATGGCGGAGAATAAACTTTTTCTAAGAGATTCGTGGATCACTTTCATGGATCCAAGTATTTTTTATGGCCTCTGTGTGTTGCAATTAACTATTATATTACATCTTGCGCACTAAAGCCGACGAGCTCAAAACGGGACTACAAGGCATAGATTAACACTGTACTTATTTCCATCAGCGAATTTCCTCTAGAACTACTATTGTAATAAATATTTCCCCACAAAGTCATCACCGCTGTGGGCACATAGTACACAATACCACCTCCCTCATTTACCACCAGTACAACATCATCGCTACTATAACCACGTCCTCCGTTTTCGAGGTACTGACACGGTTAATTATGACAACAGCAACACCATCATCACTTCTGCACCTCTACGATAAACGACAGCCTCCCATTATTTGCACCACCACTGCTACTGTATAAATAAATGAGGAAAATCAAAAACAAATAAAAATCCTGTTTATCATTGTTTTCATTCATCCTTTCTTGAATTTCCAGAACCCACAAGGACGTGGTCCAGTTGATTCTTGTGTCCAGGCTATGTCCAGTCAACTGTCTACGTGTGCCTTGCTGTTGGGCATCAGTTTCTACTTCATGATAGGACTTCTTCTCTTGCTTTTGGTCTCTGTTACAGCTGTTAGAACCTAATACTGGCCATGGCTGTAGAGGGAGAAGTGTGTGCATGGGGAACTGAAGAGTTTGAATGAATCATCAGTTTTCTCTCAGAAACGCTAGTTAACAAATGTTATCCATAGAGATTCCTTCAGAAATTCACATATTGTACAGATAGATAGATAGATAGATAGGAGAGAAAGAGTGAGTGAGAGAGAGAGAGAGAGAAAGAGAAAGAGAGAGAGAGAGAGAGAGAGAGAGAGAGAGAGAGAGAGAGAGAGAGAGAAAGAGAGAGAGAAAGAAAATCAGCAAGGAAAGAAAGAGAAGGAGAGTGGTGAGAAGTGTAATCTATAAAACCCTGCATTCTTGTCAGCTTCTCGGCATGTCTATGTCGATTAGTCGCCAACACTAAAATGTTTCACAAAATTTTATTGAGGCCACGGAGTTGCTTTAGTTATAAATGTCAATATCCCCAGTGTTTTAAACAGCTTCACTTTTTAACTACAGTGCGCTAGCTACAGTAAAATTACATTAATGATGCAATAAAATGTTCCATCACAACACCTTACGTTAAGGTTCACTGACATTTATGTGGTTTGACACGTGTTCCCGTTATTTCCCATGAGGGATTCAGCAATTTGTACCTTCATGCACATTTTCAAATCTCATCATTTTCTATCTGTGGATGCGGTACCTTGTTTTGTTCCCAAATATGAAACCATCTGCCACCTCAGTATCCCTCTAGTGATATACTTTTGGAAAATTATTGGGAAAAATTATATTATATAAACATAATATGTTGTGTAATTGTGATATCTGTTAGGGACCGTTCACATATTATGTCATCAAAAATTGACTAATTCCCCCCCCCCCCCCTTTATCATCACATGTCATCAAATGGCTATCACCCCCCCCCCCAACCCCCTGTTTGATGACGTAATCAAAACTTGACAAATAACGACTAAAAATACCTGTATAGTGCTGTTTGCTATTTATTTTAATTCAAACTACCAGAAGTAGACCCATTCATGTTTATTCAAATATATGTAGATCTAGTTGAATAAGATGTATTGTTCCTGCCAAATGTAAGTGTAGACCTAGGTCTTAAAACCAAGAATTGTCTAGATCTAGTCTGGAATCCAGGATTAAAAAAAAAAGTAGGTAACTGAAGATTCTCATTTCCCTTGATTTGAAAAATAAGGTTGAACAAACAGGAAGATAAACATTGAAACAGAAGTGAAAAACATAGAACCAAATCAGACATGATGCCGTGTTGACTGTGTGGTAGGTTTAGCAGTTTAACAAATATTGAGTAGTAACAGTAGTCATTCAAGGTATTGGTTGATTAATTAATTTGTTATTTTATTGGCAGGTATTATAATAAAAATATGAATTTGATCTATATATTTGTTCTTCAATTTTACCAAACCACATTCATGACATCATCTTTGGGCTCAACACCCCCCTCCCCCATGTCATCACTTGTCATCATTCAAGAGACTCCTCCCCCCCCCCCCCCATGTGATGACATAATATGTGAACGGTCCCTTACACAGAAACATAAGAAAACTCCTTTCTTACCAATAGACTCGATTGTTACTGAATGGATTTTTCTGAAATTTTGCCACGAAGAAGGAAATAATATGGTTACTGACTAGCCAGGCAATAGAAGAGCATGTCGTTTTTGGCGACCGAGGAATAATCCCCAAAACGCGCAAATAATTGAAGTCATAGCTCGCAAGAGGGTTTAGGCGACATCTTACTCACGGGGCACCGCGACATGCGCGTTCAGTGAAGAAACTTTTCAGTGCGCACTGAATCAAACGATGCCTCCCTTGTCTTTTGTTTAGCTCTGTGGGTTGCGTAAATTTTCCTTATCTGATCGCAGCCCATTCACTCATCGTTACAGCACAATCCTTGCGTGACGAGTGAACGTGTATAAATCTTTGGCAGGCCTGGCTACGAATCTAGATTATTTTTTTTCTTTCTTTCTTTCAAATAGCAGCACTTTGTCAACACAATAAAAAAGAAACAACAACCCAAAGCATACAAAATCTGTGAGGTCGCATGGCACGGCGAAGCTTGGAACAAAGTTAAAATATGCAACCACTCCCCATATAATTTTTTTTCGGCCATAATCTAACAGAAAAGAAATGGAATTGGGCACTTCTTGGACAGAATATTTTGCAATCATGGACAGTATCATTACTATCAACTGTTTCAATAGGAGAATGACATTGATTCCGTCAACTATCAATAAACGTTTTCGTACCGACCACTAGCTGTTAAATCTGGTATATTTTGTAGTGAGTCAAACTGTTCCATTACCGTCAGCGAAAGCATGAAGTTAGCCTCCTTACACTCGCTCGCCAATGCCGTGTTGTAGTGAGTCAGACAGACGGTCAA